>CAKASE010000045.1:10000000-11200000 GCA_916720795.1 Danaus chrysippus | reverse complement strand
CCAGGACATGAAGCCCACAGATAAGTTTACGTTGCCATACCTAACATTACGCTCGGTTTTGTTTACGGAGCACAGTCAACCCGCATACATTAGGCTGATTGTCTGCGAAGCCTCCGAATTCATTGCGTTAATTCCAAACATAACAACATAACTTGTAATAATCCTGGGATCAGACTGATCGTGGTTGCGGCTGAACAGCATGACTACAGTCACTTGCGGAATATTCCTCTTAATATGTATGTCTACACGTTCCTATCACACGATCTCCTAAACTTGATACTGTCATATGTTGTAAATAAAAAATCTATATTCTCTTGTAATATTAATCTTTAACACCTTTCCAAAAAAGCGACTTTTACTCAAGCCGATAAAAATTAATTCTGTAATGTAAAACTATGGGAAGATTTCGATTTTTTAATAAACAATAAGTTGAAATGTCATATTAATAACATTGTATTGATGATATATGAATGTAACAAGCATCCTTCACAAATGTAAAGATTCCAATCGGACAAAATATCGTTAGATATGTTCGATGAGATACTTTAGATTCAAAAATGCGTAAACGCAACCTCGATACTTGACAGATACCGGCCAGACCTCGTCCGATATTCCTAGAATGTTCTGAGCTAGTGCTCTTACTTGGCTGTTAAAATGACGCTTGACAATAAACGATTAAAATTTATTTGTGATATCGCACCATCATAAAGCTCAAACAGATTGTTCGAATGTGTGAAAACACATGAAATAAACCTAGAATCGAAATTTAAAGTATTATAAGCACATTTCATGTAAGAAAGTCTACTTTAAATAAAATTACTGATTAAATTTCAATTTTATTAGAGATGCTTATTTACTATATCGTAGACACAAAAGCGTCATTTTAGGGCTCATGATCTGAAACATCTCGCACAGAATGTCAGGAGACATCCACGAAGCATCCACTGAGACAGATATGTTGTGCCCAAGTGTTCACTGCTATGTGGCATTGATGTATGTTATGTCATAATAAATCATATTTAATACACACATAAAACATATTTGGCCCTCTTCCAACTTCTTATGATAAAGATAAGTCTAAGCAGGTAATTTTTATGTTATTATTGAAATAGACAGAAGATTTTTCATACTACATTAAAGATATTTCAGTGACAATTAAGGAAAAAGTTACGGTAAAGTTCTAAGGACCGTGAGGTAATATTAATAATATAAAACTTGAAACTATTCATCTTAATAATAGATGAGCCAGCTTCGGGTTGAAAATAAAATGTTCCTTGTTTATATTAGGTTATATAACTACTAAAATACTTCAACATATTTGTTAATTTTAAAACTTGACTATTCATTATTTTTGTTATATCAACATCTTCATTAATCGTTCATATTTTTTATGAATGAAATAGATATAAATCTATTCAATTAATAAATACGGACAGTCAATTAAATGTCAATTTTCGTAGACATTGATAAGGTAATATCGAATAACAAATATACTTAGTCCAAGTCAGCATTCTCACGCAATATACGGAAGTCAACAGTCTTTCATTCATAAATCATATAATTGCTGAAAACTATTGAATGAGAAACGGTTAACGCTGCGTTTGTAGTGTAATGGTGAAAACTAGTACTACGGATACATGCAACCGCCATCAATGGACATTGACGTGAGATAATTGGACATCAACTAACATCAAAGGGTATGCATGTTAAACGCCAGCAGATACAATACAAATTATAACAAGCTAATAAAACAGTTTACCAATACTATTTCCTTAGTACGAGAATGTTTATTAATATAAAAATTACAAAAACATGAAGAACTTATCAAAAATCCGTCACTCATGAATATCGTTTATTGCATACGTTTCGGAAATGACGTCTGCCTCCCGTCATTGAGAACACATATCAAATTTGAAATTGACATACTCTATTTGAATCGTGTTTCTGATAGCGCTTTGTGTTAGTTAATTAACGTCGAATCAGATCGAATGATTTGTATTAGAGTTAGTTTGAAGGAATAATCATTAATTTATTTATTGGGAGAGTAAAAATAGCTACTCTATAACTTGCACAGTCGATTACAGTTAGTAAAATACTATTTGTTTTTGTACTATCCAATATTTTTGAAAAATCTGTCTTTATTGAAAATTTAATTAGCAAACTTTGGGTATCTCGCAGATATCTTTCCCTTAATTTTGTTACCATACCCATTTTATGCCCCTGGTTTCTTTTAATTTCTATCTTAAAGCCATTAAGTAATATGTGTCAAGAAATGTTATACATAAGAGCTATTCTCAAAGCTCATTCATTTTAATAAACTTTAACCTTACTAATATTTTTAAGAACTTATACCTAAGTCTGGATTTCTTTTTTCCTCATTTTATTAAACATCTTTTTATTCCCATACAAGGGATATCTCTCATCATATCTCAAGAATACACTATAATAGTATATCAAAACCATTTTGAGAAGTCATTCTCAAATTCAGCATTGTCTGTCGCCATAAACGCTTTACATTCGCGCAAACGTCACAATACCGCCGCCATGTTTCATTTGAAATTGCAAATGGTGGTGTAAATTAACCGCTTTATGTGGCGTTTATGAAGATACTTTGCAAAACGTGATCTTAATCTCGTTTCAAGATGACTTTTAATGGTTTTTATATAATACCTCCTTTCATCGGAAAAGTTATAAAATGTCTTGTTAATTTATTTAAAAAAAAAATGTTAATTTGGTTAAAACTCAACGAGCCTCGCTCATAATTTTGACATATGTCAAATATCCCTTTTTAATGACCATAAAGTCATATGATTTAGGTTCTCGTATATTAAGGGAGTAAAAATGTTATTAAAATTTATACGAATATTAAGAAATATAATAAAACCTTAGACTGGGTGTCTGTCCGTAATTAAAAAATGTAGAATATCTAATACTTGTTTAGACATGAAATTAAATATTTTATATGTTTTTGGTTTGCTATATCTGAATATGTAGGAAAACGGAAAACTTTTGTCTTGTATTTAATTCAGTTTTCACCAAAATATTACCAAAAGATTAGATTTAATTTAACGAACATTTTACGTAAAGAAAATAACTTATTTCCATAATTTTAATTAACCAGTATTTATTAAAGCGGCTACACGAAGATGAAACCGCGGATTAAACCTATTTACAATAAAATCGGTTAATTAAAATGTCAGTTATTATTTATAATGATGTTTGGGGAATAAATTGATAATATATAATACATTCTTAAGCTCTGTAATCAAGTCTGGCAAAACATCAAACGAGCTATGATTACAGACTGGGACATAGAGAAGTGAATGAGCAAGTGATTGGTGATCCATTCACTCAATTGCCAAATTGTCTATTGAAATATATTTACCCTCCTTTTACTTCATTATGTAATCATCCACTTATTGTGGCTACTTATTACAGCGTTAGATAGTATTTGATTTTCCGTGTGGCTTGTGGCTTTTGAGTTTCTTGAATGAAATAATATTATAAGGGTTCCTATAAAGTCATTCAATGTGATAATAAATACTAATTGTGTTATTTCGTATTATTAACACATAATTATATGAAGTTTGCTTAATTAGAAGAAATATTTAAATCATTTGACTTTACACCAAGTGATTTTAATTATAAGCTTGATTATACTTTGCTCCCTATGTAAATAATATTATTGTGATGTTGTAATCGTATATCGTATCCTTTGTTTTATATAATATTCTTTCTCTACAGGAACTAATCTTTGGTAATTTTCTATCTCCTAAGTCAAATGAGTCGGTAATTTTTTACCGTCCCATAGTAAACACGGTGGATGCGATGCCATGTCAAATAAAACACTATTTTAAAGCCAATCACATACATACAGCTATTAAATAGAAAAATATGCTCACGATACTACGGTATGATTAGATATTAAAGTATTTATGATATTATATCTCTTAATATATTACAAGGTTATTAATTCTTTAGTTTTTTTTTTAAAGAAATATAAATATATACATTATGAATTTTTATTGTGCCCTTGATAATGAGTGTATATTGATTTCTTAATGTTTTTTATATATTTAAATAATAACTATCGCTTTCAATAGCAAAGCATATAATACAAATAGTCCTTACCTAGACTGGACGTAGCAGGAAATTAACTTTCGCCCTCTAGCGTGACAACTTTATTAAGAATACTTTGTTATTAATTCTTTTATTTGTATTATTACTGTTAAACTTCATACCTATATACAATGGTCAAGTGATAGTTTTATTTTAGTATCATTATAAAGTTTATGCATTGGATTCGTTGCAACTATTCAACGCAGTTATGATTGTAATTTTAACGAGAAAAACCATTCTTTATGGTACAAAATATTTTGTTTGAAAATTATTTTAGAGAGACTAACTGTCTGTTTTTCGTTTAATTAGTTAATTTAAGATTAATATATAAGTGTTTTGTATTATATGTAATTGTATATTATATATGTATTGTGTGTAAAGACAGTATATAAAGTGAATCGATTCCCTTTCCCGGTAGCCGTTCTGAATGATGTTAAACTGATTTATGACCAAGAAATGGGACAGTTCAAAGAACAAGGCGACTTCATGTGAAACACTTAATGACTTGGCGAATTCGAGACCAGTTTATATGTTTTCGGAAGTATTACCATAACTATGAAGACGTAATTGAATCCTTTAACGATATCGTTACTGGGGCTTAGGAGTTTTATATTAAATTTGAAGTTGTTCGTTTCTATGAATATAAAATTAGGTATATACTTTACATTATATGTATATTACATAAAGTAATGTTTATTGATTATGTAGTTTTGTATGAAAAGAATAATAATATGAAATAATTTGGCTTGAAATAATATCTAAGTCCTAATTTCATTAAGAACATTATTTTCATAGCGAACTTTATAAATAAGACATGTCAGCGGACTTAATAGAGCATGTATTTTGTATCCTAATCATATTAGATACTCTCTGATATTTTAATCAAATTTTTTATATATTATACTTTAATCTACATTGAAGAAACCAAACTCGAAATTACTGAAAAAAAACTTATCAAAAGTGGATATTTTTTATATATTTAATATATATCATAACTTTAGTAATCCTAAAGCTATAGCTATATACTGATCGTAAAGCTAAAGTCGTTTAAAATTCGTCTTGGTACAACATTGTAAGCCATCAGACAGTGAAGACGTTTTATGGCACAGCCTCACAATGCCTATTGAAGTTCTGTATGGTTTGTGGAAAGTTATTTCTCATGTACAAAGAAATATAATGACTTTGTTTTTGTACAACTATGTAGGTATCTCACGGTAGTCGGGATATTATAAATACAAAGTATACAAAAAAAATGTAAAGAGATTACTGGGAGTAACTTAAATCAAATAAATAGTTACATTCCCTTACCTTCCTTTCCCTTCATATTTAATTCCTCCACACCTGTTAAATACGTACTAATAGTTTCTTGACCTAGTTCAGTACAGAACGTGGTTTTACAATTAAATGGCAGGCGCGAATAACAGTTAACTGGCAGTTCATGGTTAAAAAGATGAATTAGAACATTTAGTGTGAATAATATGAGAAATATTAACGTTTAAGTGGAGTACGGAGACTTGTGAAATTTGATATTATGAAGAAAATATATTTCTTAAAGTTAAACTTGAAGAGAATTCTATTAACTTCCAAAAATCGAAATGTTAAGTAGGAGTGTATAGAAACAGTATGTTTTATTAAAGTTTTGTCAAAGAATAATTGTTAAAATTAAACATTGAAAGACATAAATAAAATACATATATAGAAAAATATCCATACCACATACTAAGATTCTGAGCGAGGCTGAGAAGTAAATAAATATAAGTTTCAATAAATATTATAATTTTGCTTCCACGAGAAACATGGTATGTGAATAGACAAGGAGTCCATTGTAAATTATTGAATGACAAGTAAATTATATGTCACATGAGACACGGATAATGAAGTGTAGGAATTGTCCCTGTTAGTAGGGTTCCTTGGAAATTATAGGTTCAGGTTTGATGTATCTGCGAGTGTAAGAGGGAGATGTTATATATTTATTATGATTAAAACTATAATGATTGAATTAATTAATGTACTTAGTTGGTTAAAAGTAGAACCATTTTTGATGATTATAGTGACTATTCTGGTATTTTGGTTCAGTATATTAATAACCTACCAATAGCAAAAAATATGTATGATTAAAATCTAGTACAGCACTTGATAAATAATTTTAATAGTATTATTTGACATATTTAGACAGTTCAGTTGTTATATTTTTTTGGTAATTTTAGGACGATAGAACACTTAAATACTAATTTTCAAATATTATTTTTTTACTTTATATGTAGGTATGCAGCATATTTTTATTCATTCAATATAATATATTTGTATACTTCATACTCTATATGAGAGGTAAATAAATTGTTTTGGTAAATTTATTAATAAATTTCTAACACTCGTCTTAATTTGCTTGAAAACAATAAGCTCTATACAAAATGGGGTTCCAGCCTTCTGGGATCACAAATATTCCCCCAGCAGTCTAAAATTCTTAGACGTCTGGAGATAAGAAAAAGTCCTATTGAGAATGGCTATCAAAGTATAAACCCGATTTTTTTGTTACGAATAAAATATAAATGTATTATTTTAACTCTTCTGTGTAGTTTTACTACCGCGTCAGTAGCTCAGTAGTTCATTATAAATATCCTTTGTTATCATATATTTGTGAATATAAAAACAAATGTAGGTACATAATTCACACAAGACTTAAACTCGGTACAAACAATGCGTTATTCAATCTACCCTCCTATAAGCTATCACTATATAGAGGGTGGAAGATTTTGGGGCCACTATAATAGGTTATTAACCGCTTTTTCTTTACCCTTATTTAATAAGATATAATATTTAGTGTATAAATTGTTTTTCTAAGTAAATATGAGTAATGAAAATCATAGGTTATTTTAATTAGCTGTGATTAATTGTGGGATACATTAATTTCTTTACCTAAGTATTTTATATTTGTGATCGAAATGAATAAAGCTTAGCTTAAGTATTAAGTTCGTGGTTTTCTTTTAATGTTCTGATAGATTAAAAAAAATCAGTTTCATTGTCAATTAATTTATAAAAAAAAAATCTGGAATTCGCTCGTCTAGTGGCCTATTTTCTCCTTTCCTATACATTGTTCAGACGTGACAGTTTACGCACTAAACTGACATGTCCAAAATCGCAGCGACATTTTCTATAAACGTCTTTCCAATTCGAGTGACGTCGACAGATTTTTCATGCGATTTTTAAACTATACCCAACACGATAAAGTACAAATTCCGATAAACACATGTACTTGATTTACCACTACAATTAACTTATATTTTTTAGATTAGGTCTTACGTCTTAAAAAATAAGGTTCTTTTTTGGTTACAGCTATTTCGGTTAGTTAAACAAGGGTGAAAAGTATGGAGGGTATGTAAGTGAAAGTTTGTGATGGGTTCCGTTTTAAATTGTTTATTGTTGGTTTTTATTTGAAGACCTGAGCTTGGCGTCTTATAAAATTCGATCTTTTTCCAATTGTGGGAACTGAATGAGAATATTTAAAATAGTGTACATGACATTAATGGTGAATATTATTTATTTTTATACTTTCGGATTTCGGATATAAGTACGAGATTTAATTATTAACTTTTTCTTTTGTGTCAACAAATAACAAAATCTGAAGTTCATCTGTCCCTAAGTCGAACTATTTTAAAGATCTGTCAAAAGTTAAATTAAATAAATCTAAGGTCAAAGTCCTATAAATATCGTAGAATTGAGTAAAACATATTACTTTAAGCACTCCTTTAAGTTTCAACGTCGCTTTGAGCGTCAGACAATTTCTGGATCGCAAATTGGCAACTCATACTAATTAACGTTTCTGCGCTGTTGTGGAGCCACGAAAATTATATTGAATATAAAATTATAATATATAAAAAAATAACAAATAAAATTAATTATTATTTACATTAAGCGGATGAGTCTTTATCCTTAAATACTAAAGACATTTGTATTGTTGAAAATGTTTTAAATAAAGAAAACAGTTTAGGAAAATGAAGAGGAGTAAGAAAGATAAAATGTAATTTCTTTTGGATGAACCAATATTGAATGAGTTATATTTGAAGCTGCTCTACATCTGCCTTAGCGGCCACACAGAAATGTCAATGTCACAGTAATTGATAGCTTCTGGTTTGGGACACGCCGACAGACAAACTGTTCGAACTAATATGCAATTACTATAAATATCAACGTTATTCATACACTCCGGTGTAAACACAAACAAAAACTATACCGAGGAATTTCCATAATATTGTCATCACACCATTCATTAGTGAGATTACTTTCGATACTCTTTAAAAATCAAAAATATATAGAACTTAACTTGTATTTAATTTTGTTGACATTTGTGCAGAATTAGTTTTGTTTTTCAGACTCTTCTTCCTGGCAATTTCCCAGCTTTAGCCAGGGTCTGCCTTACATGTTTGTAAATAGTTTTGGCTAATTGTTTTTACGACCGGCCGCCTGCCTGACATCAACTCTCTTTGGGAAAAAGACTTGTATTTCAGACTATCTACAGTAAATTTAGCGAAACTTGAAAAAAAATGTGATTTTACAATGAACGGTATAATCTGAAGTCCATTTGCCTAATCTACTTGATGCGCGATCAAACAGAGCTAATCGGGAATTGCAATGGTAATCTGTTAATTGATGTCGCCCAGACTTAATCCTATTTGACGATTTAACTGTTAGTTAGTGTCGGATATTTTGGTGCAGTTTGTTGTACGGTTGTAAATAATACGTTTAATTATTATTAATGTGTTAATTTTAATTTATCAAAATTTTATTATCTTGATATACGATTGATGTTCTGGTTAATGTAAAATGTTGCAGACACTAATGTCATTTTTAAATTGAATTAAAATTCTTTTTATTAAATATTTATTACATAGTTAAAATATCAGTATCATATTTATTACAAAGTTAAAATATCAGTACTAAGCGGTCATCCAAGTTGCGAACCACGAATTTCAAGACTTTAAATCCCTCTCCCCTTTTCCGTTACAGGTGTCATATATTCACAACCCGCCTTAATATGACGTCACCTTTTTATGGATTATATATCAGCCCTTGAGATGTCACTGGTCGAAAGTCTCGTAGAGAACTGAGGTGGAAACGTTAGAAAATCGAGCAAGCACTCGCCGATGTTTTAAATTAACGCAGATCCTTACTATTCAGAACTATCGAAAATCATATGAAGTGTCTCGATTGTACGAGTATTACAACGAAGCTTTACAAGTTAGATGTTGTTGCTTGACAAATTATCTCACACCGAGAGTGCTACAGTATTAATATTTTTTATTCATATATAACTTTTGCTTTTGAGTATGTATTTAAATTATTAACATATGACGTCACAAAGTTTTACAATCCCCTCCCTTTAACATTTTCACACGACATTTTCTGTCGATAACCCTTCCCCTTTCAGGTGTGAATTAATTTATGTATGACAATTAATAAATCGTATATTTTAAGAATTAGATGAATATAATTAAAATACACATTTTTAAATAGATTCATTGTTATTGTTTGAGTTAATAAATCGATTTTTTTAGAAAAGTATAATGTTATGTATCTTTATTATTTTACTTTATTCAAATGTTCCAAATAAAATACCTCTGATGTATTCATCCGCGTATGACATAAATCTGTTATGACTCTTTTACAACCAAGAGTAACATGACTTACATAGTTTCAGACTTAGACTTTTAGTTTCGACTAGAGTTACACTTAGTAATATCGTTATTTCAAGCTCTCAGCAATATGGGTTCCATCTCGTCAATGTGTCATTTAAATTTCTTTGATAAACTAAAATCTTGAGAGCACATTTACTAATTTAGAACATTTTCAAGACATTGAGTGTTCAGTTCAAAGTGTTTAAGTAATACGAGAACTACAAACCATTTTAAAATACCACTTCCTTAGTATACTATAGCAGTTAATTTCCATATACATATGTAATTAAAAAATCACAGTGACTAGAAAGAAGGCACTTCTTTGGAAACATCAAAAGATATCAAGGTGATATGATATCTATGTATATTATTATAAAGATGTTTTTTGCAGTAATTTAAAAATAGCAATAGTCATATAAGGTAGATCCTTTTATTTTAAAGTTATCTTAGTGAAACCAGGTCATAAACAATAAGAGAACATCTCGTAGTGGGCTGAGTGAGCAAAACAAATACGTCCTCGACGAGAGAGATTTATTATACAGATATGAAAAATATTCTTTAAATTATTATATGACTCTGTTAGTTGAAGTAAATTACTTTTATTCTAATATAATTTCACATACACATTTATAGTGAATTATTTTTCCAGAGAAACATTTCTTTGTTTATACTTCTACTTTATTCTATTTCTATCTCTTAAATAAAAATAAAATTAATGATAATTACTCAGAATATATGTATGACATTTCATTTTAAATCATATTAATTAAAACATAAGATGTAATTCAGAATCCTTTTTTCTGTGATACATATAAATAAAATCCCTTCTACAGTCGTAAAGTCGTCTTTGGATTCATCTCCTAATTCATTTAAGACGTTTATATTATAGTGAATTTATTATGAAATGGCTCTAACATTTCACTTGGACACAATTCAGTTTGTCCTCTCCAGATGCAATTTATTATCATAACAAGACATTCCTAAAATAAACATAGATTTATACGTTCAACTCGCGAACTACACATTTTACTAGTGAAACTTTATGATGACTTCATATTATTATGAACTGTTTTCAACAATATTTAAACTCATACGTAATATATTTGACTTAAGCTTTTGAACGCGGTATTATATTAGAGTACCCACAAATTATTTAATGCGATCAAGTTAATGTTAAACGTTCCTATCAAATCAAATTTTTGTATACAAATCAGTTGCATTGTTATTTTTGTGATATTATCGTATTTTATACAAATATTTTTTCACATAGAGAGTAATATAAATATTCTAAAAAATGTAATAATAATAATTTATACTTAAAATATGTGGAATTTCTGAATCAAATAGTATTTTTCGCAACAACATAGAAATAAATATGTTTTAAAATACAGAAGCTATTGGACATAATAGAGAATTGTGAAATTGAATTCTTTTCGATACTTGAAATAAGATATTCAACAAATATATTATTTGTCAGCAAATCTGATTGAAGAAATTCTATAAAGGAATTTAAATAGAATTGTGTGCGTTTAAGATGCTATTAATATTATTGGGATAAGAGTCATTTTCGTTTAACAGCCTGTTAGCAATTATTGTCTTCCGATATGTTGCCATGGCTACGTCACGGACAGTTTACAATATTGTTTTTACAGCTTCCTATACTCTATAATATAGAAGCTAAGGTTTAAGTTATTTATTCTAAGTACCTTGGTTAGACTTTAAAGTGGACATCGCTTTCAAACTGTCTACTACAGTATCAGCGGACTAGGAAGCATTATTTTTGCTTAATATATATATTTAAATTGTAAGAAAAATAAAGGTTCGGTGAGTCGAAACAAAAATAACGATTGAATCGTATCTATCTGGGGAGATTTTTCTTTTTCCGGACGTCCAAAACATTTCCTTTGGAACCCTTGTTTTTAATTAGTCTCACGAAAGACGAAAAAAAAGTGAAAGTTGTCACCAACTGGCTCCATGATACGAGTTTAATTAAATTTGATTATCGCCGAAAACGTTCGAGAAAGAAAAATAAATTGGACGAATGTCCCTATTTAAACAATTAGGGAAATATCTGAAGGCATATTGAAGTTTTTACGAGATTCCCCAAGTTTTTAGGACTATCTTCATTTTCTTCGGGACAGTGATAAAAATATTATCACTTTTTTTTCTGGAAATATCAAAAGAATTTTTCATGCGAACGACGTTGCTTTTCTATGTAGAATAAGCTTGGCCAATAGATATGATTTAATTAAGAAAGGACTAACCTCAAATATGTAGGTTATTTTTTGTTAGAATTATAAAGCGGAATGTGTAGCCTGAAATGACATCACCACAAAAATCGTTAGAACAACTTAGAATAATCAGTGGAGTCTAAATACAGTTAAATTGATTAATAAAGACGACATGTGTTCGTTCGGTGTGTTTGTGATTCAATTTAAAATGGTAATTGGCTGTGGCCATTAATCGACCTTAATTCTGATCAGCTTAACGAATACAAAAACATCCAATAAAGACCAATTACTCGGATAAAACTTACTTTAGGTTTAACGGAAGCAAATTCTTTACTGAAGATAAATCACTGGCGGAAATATCAATTTTGTTAGTTTCCTTCAGGACTGTAACCAATTAGATTCTCACTGATGTCATGATGGCTTCGGTAAAGCTATCCCAAGTAACATATTGTTATTTGATATTTAACTATTATATTACAAATACGACTGTATGTATATTACAAATATGTAATTTTCCACTTTCATTAGACCTAAAGGTATGTATCGAAATCTTCTTCACTTTTTAAGGAAGTCGAAATTTCAGAATGAAATCCAAATTAGATTCCTTTTTAAGGTTCAAAATAAATGCCTTTGAGAATGAAAATCACGAACAGTAAAAATTAAGTATTTATAAAGATGTTACTTTTTAAACATCAAAGTGTCAAAACAAATTAGTATAGTCTCTATATGATGCCAGTCAACGTTTTTCATTACTTTCCCGCGGTGATGACTTGACATTTAAAATATTGTTTCGTTGAGCGAAGTTTGAAGATGGCAATGATAAATTCAAAATGTCAATCATTTGCTCTTAAAGCGGGAATTAATTAATGATTTTACAAAATATAACGATCTTTTATAAACTCTAAGTTATATGTTTAAATTAGTTTTTTGGTAATTAAAATATATCTTTTACACGAATATGGTTTGGTGGGAAAGAAAAAATATATATATTTAATAATTAATGGCCGAATACGATAATACCAAGTTGGTCTTGTGTACTGCGTGCGCGCACCGTTTAGTTTGACTAATGGCAACACTTATAATAACCCACAAATACAGACAAGACATTTACTTCACGGATGTCTCAATAAATATTCGTCAGAGGGTTTCTCGGTAATGTATAATAAATAGCGCCCGGCGTTGCTCGACTGTGACGCGGACAGTGTTACCAGTGCTCATAAATAACAAAAATATCACAAAGAAATAAGAATGTTTAATTAATAACAGTGTAATATGTTACTGGAAGAAGTGTGTCGTATATAATTTTCCCTAAAAATGGGTAATTTTGATCATAAATTTATTCAATGAGAAAAATTTTAAGCTCGAATCTATTCTTTATATTTGCTTTCAAAATATGTGACAAAGTATAAAATGAAAATGAAAATTACGTATTGCTGCTACCGGATCATAAACATTGTAAACCGTATGTATGTATGTTGACATGTCTTGTTTGTATGAGCGTTTCTCACGTGGATTTAACAGTAACTAAACAGTAGCAGCGTCTTAGAAAATGCGTTTGCATAATAAAATGACAAAACATTAAGTTGGCAGTGTCCGTTTCCATTGTGCTATCAAGTAAGATTTCATAAAAATATATTTTTTAAACCGTTTTTTATAAATAAACTACAAATTTATGATATTAAATTATTTATTATAGTGTGAAATGTGGTAAATATTTACTGTTATTTTGAGATACAGATGAGAATTTTGATTGGTCTGTAGTCATATTAAAAATAAAGTGTTGCCAGTTCTATATTAAATAAACATAATATATTAATGTACAATGTTAGCAACACTAAAAAGAATTATAGAATAAATTCACGAATTATATTAAATCGTATCTAATAGTTATTCAATCAAATATTATTTTCTGCTGTCATTGCCAATGAAAACATTTCATAGCTGTCTCTAATACAAATAATTCACTTCGTCCATTCTAAGTCTTTAGTAGTCACTATAAGAGCCAACAATTATGATTTGATAACGGTAGTGGGACTTGTTTGCTTTTATTTTAGGTGTTTGTAGTTTGTGTGGTAGCCGTGGTAATAAACTTGTTGCGTCTTTATCGTCACAAGTTAGAGACGTTAATAAATATTTTTCATCCCATAACAATAATATGTGAATTTTATTAACGTTATTTGATACTATATTGCTCATATTTTATTCAATATCATTGTTTTGTGAACAAACGGATCGATACCGTTGCAGGTTAATACATCCCTTCCAAGTACACATCAAAGTTGAAAGTTAATAATGCATCGCTTTATTACGAAATTCTATTTGTTATCAGCAAAGTTTGTTTTACATTCAAGCAGTTGGGGATGAATTCCTTAGAAAAACAGGGGTTCCTTAAACGATTTTCCTTTTAAAACTTCACAGAATATACTCCGCTATATTTAACTGGGACGAAAAAATTGTTTATATGTATATAAAGTTAATAAACCCTCGTCTACAATTTATTATAATTTTCTTTGAATATCTCGTTTTTATGCTCTTCCAGTCTTATGTATTAAGTTATATTTTATTAAGTTCTCAAATAATATTATATTATTTAAATATAAGTCCTTTAAACTGTTTGTTCTTGACATTGTCATCATAAACTTAAATTTTATTATGAAAACTATTTTATGAAGAAAATCTATCAAAATCAATTTAAACAGAATATCAATACCCTACCACACAAGATGCGTCATTAAATCATTCATCTTTTTATGCTATTAATTATGGTGTAGCTAACATGTGGTGTACACCGTACACTATAACATAATTCGAGATAAAGTCATCTCGTGTTTTTACGACATTCATAAACACGGTATAGGCGGTGTCCGTTCAGTATTATTTGGATCTTATCCAAAATATGCGTACACAGGGCAACGAGTGTTATGACTTCAATTGTCATATGAAATTTGAGCTTTTGTTCCTTTACTTTAGTGATTGTAATCGTTTAAATAATTTGTGTGATCTCTGGCTTAGGATATGTCATAAATATTCCGATATACGTATTATATATTTGGTGAAAATCAAAATGTCATAAAATATTTAATATTACATTTATTTTTATCAATATATTTTTCATTTTATTTTATAAATTATGTGTCCTTGTTATTTTCTTCTGGCACAACAAATTATTTAATTTGGATTTTTTACATCACACTTTGGTGTACTTCTTTGTTTCTGAATATATTTTGATTCATGGTTCAGTTCAGTTCCATATTAATATTGTTATGATCGGATAAAAGTTATAATGCATTTAAATACAATTACATATATTTCAATTCATGTCATACAGTTTGTATTTATGAAATATCAACTGATTCCATCTGCTTACTATTTACGAAAGATAATTTCTATATATAAGATATTTAAGTTTTTTTGAAAGAAAATAAATATAATTATTTTTTTCATCTTTAATATATAATAGTAGTTTCTTTTGAATAAAAAACACGTCTATTCTTTCTAACTGCGCTTTTGTAGTTTGTAGATGAATTATTTTTAACTATAATTCTTTTCATTTCGTGTTTATTATTTTGCACAAAATTGGCAAATTTATTTTACGTACTTTCCTTTTATGTGTACGTCAGGTAACTTTTACCATTTCAGTTACGTCACAGACGTCATTTTAATTAAGCATACGATTACCAGTCTGATGGGGACGGAAATAGATATTGTAAAACGGTATTGATTCATGATAAAAATAGACAAGACGTATAAGATTGCATTAACAACATAATTGTAAAATTAAATACGATTAATCACTACTAATATTATAAATGCGAAAGTAACTCTGTCTGTCTGTCTGTTTTTATAGTTTTTATCCCAGACTTTTGAAAGGTTCTCTTGGAAACGTGATATAACCGAACTCCACGCGGGCAAAGCTGCGGGCGGAAAACTAGTTTTAAATAAAAGAAATATTTTTTATGTTTTATAGTGTATGTTATAAATTCTTAGTAACCGTATATCTTCTATGACTAATAATAATTTTATTTGAATGAATGTTATCAATCATAACTTCTTAAAACTAATTAAACGTCCGAAGCTGTTCCTCTCGTAACGTTCCCATTTATAAGTTACGAGCGATTCTAATAACGAAAATACAATTTCATGCGCTTTAGAGGGAGATTTTCTTAGAACTCTTGCCAAGTTGTTCATGAGAAAAAAATAATTATCGTCTGATACAATTTTTTATAATAATATATTTAATTTTTGTATAGTATATATGTATCAATAATTTAATTCAGTTTAAATAAAACTATTTTTTTATTAAAATTGCAATGCGCCTGTATAAAGAAGAAAGCAACACGCGTATAAAAAATATCGTTTAGAAAGATCTTGAAGTCGATAAGAATTTATGAGGAGTTTCAATAACAAAATCTTTTTTTGTTATTCCCAAAATATTTACGTCACAGTGAATAAGATATACACTATATAAAGGGATAATATAACTCCATTTTGTACGTAATATATTTAATCTGCGTCAATTTTATTGATGTAATTTATGAGGTAATGGCTGGTTGCAGTTCTGTAACACAAGACGGGTCCACGTGCGGTACACAAATCATCGGAGCCGGAACTTGAGTGAATTGAACCTGAATTTAATTTCCTGCGTTAATCTGATCGCTGGATTAGGATTGAAGGTGCACTGGTTCATACTGCTATGAATACTTGATGGTCGACAATATTTAACTAGCCAAAACCACGACTTCCTACAAACAAACCTTGTATGTAACCGTGACAACTTTTTAATTAGAAACTAAAACTAATTGTATATGTATAAAAGGAGGCTTATAATATTTTTTAATAATAGTATACGATAAAATAATGTATGCGTTATAATTATATTCCGAGGTGAGTGATTAAGACATTACAAAATTAGGTTCAATGTAACAAAGCAATGTTTATTAAAAACCTTAATGAAATCCTTGAGATATTAACAATGTTAATTACATACTACAAGTACGATTAAAATATTTGTAGGTGTAACTTATTTAATCTATTATATGAATATTTTGTATACAGTTTTGAAATGCTGTATTTTTCACTGTCAGAAGACAGTTCAGAGATTTTCAAAGAACGATATCTGCACTGTATTTTATTTCAGAGAGTAAATTTTATAAAACAATGATTATATATTAAAATAAAAATAATGTTATAACGCTTTTGACTATAGGTTACGTGTTTTAAGAGTTACGATTTTGGGTTTGAGTTAGAAATTAATTTTCATAAAGGGCAGCAGGTGTGTCGAAGTGCCTTGTCAACGGGATTTCCATTAATCGATGCTTTTATTTGATTTATGAAAGAACATTCTTATTGCTTTTCATATTATTTGTTCGCAATCAGAGCCTTACAATACTTTCCACGGGATGTAGTTAGCCTGCAGACTGTCGGAAATGAAATTCTGTTACCATCTGACGTTTTGACACATGTAAATCCAGTGACGTCCCATGTACGTAAGGTAAACGAAAACCTTACAAAAATATATGCTATTGAAATGTTACACAATGTTTTTCCATAATAAATATTCAATTTGTTTACTTTAATTTAATAACAGTCGAAAGTAAAACAAATAATTTCAAACGACATAAAAAGTTACATTAATCTTCATTGGGTCAACCTCCACAGAGGTTTTATTAACTTAATAAAATCTGTTGCGTAAAGAGTTTAAATTATAAAGAGGTTTTATATCAAATACGTAATATGTACGCCTGTTTAAATGCTATTTGGAAATTGTCACCAGATCTATTAACAGACACTGGCTACAAACAGCACACAGATCATGTAGGGAAGCTTATATCCTGAGGATGATCCGGTTTGGTGCGAAACGTGCGCTGAATTAATTATTTCAAATGATTGTGTGGAGTGATGGAAACTGTCACTTCACATAATACTTTTAAACTACGAGTATAGCTGGTTCATTAAAGATAGCCACACTTAAAATTGAAGTATTTTTTACACCAACACAATAATTTAATGCCGTACAGCCATTTCAAGAATTTATTTTTTCATAATATATGTAATGATTAGTTTTTGTACGCGACTTTGTCAGCGTTAATTTAGGAATTAGTAATATATGTATAGCAGACCGGGCGAACTCTATTCCGCCCTAGAGCACTTAAATGACCATATATTGGAATTTATTATTATTTTTTCTTTTTCAATCGAACAGAATTAAATGTCCTTTGTCCGTCTCCTGGTTCTAAGCTACATATCTCACCAACAATTTTTAACCATATCCTTACAGCTGTTCTTGAATTTTAAATAGTGTAACTAACACAATTTCCTTTTCTATATAATTATTTAATCTGAGTTTCGTTCCTTATGGTTTAAATCCTTTTGGTAAGTTATCCTTCACAAAGGTTGTGTCTGACTCAGCGGCGGGAGTATGAATACCCTTAATTTGAGAGTTAGTAAACTATTTGCAGCTGTTTCAGCTTGTAGATTAATTGGTAGCGGACATCGGGTTGGTTTTCACAACCTTTGTCTGTAAAAATAGTAATCATTTCAGTCTAACTTTATTAAAATAACTTATAAAATCTTTATATTATGTATACATATATATTTTATAGCTATATTTAAATAACATAAGAGTTTTATTTGTCGCATTGTGCGTTTAGTATACGTGATGTTTGCAACGTTTCCTATTTCCATGCGATAACAGTAAAAAGAACTCCAATACATTTTCCTTTTGAATAGGAAAAGTATCACATTACTAAATAAGGGAGGACGGAAAACTGTTTGTACATCCGTCCTCTTATTCTCTATTTGTATGATATAATTTTTAATCCAAAATAGTCTTTATCGCACAGAGTTAAGGTCGATGTTGGTAGCATAGTGTATGTTTGCTGAAGATATTTTTATTAGATTTTTCCGTGTGGGGCAGGTCGGGAAATCGTAGCCATGGTAACAGCACGTCCCTCGTGAAACACAGTAGTTTGTTTTAATACTAAACAATTATATGAAGAATTGTTTGAACATACGTATTTGTGTTTAGCATTAGTTTTGTGAAAGTGTTTCCAAAAAACGCCGCATCGGGATAATTAAACAACAATTTGAACTGCATAAATTATTTTGTTGAATTCCCCGTGATGATGCATCATAGTTTTTTACCACTTATTATTAGTCAAACTTGTTAAATGATTTAATTAAGAATACTGATTCTAAATTCATTAAATTAATGGAAAAACACAAAACATTCAATATTTTTATTTATTATTTGTATTGATAAGTGAATTCTACCTATTAATTAGTCATTTTAAGTATAAATCAAAAAAGCAGTCAAAATTTCAAGGTTGAATATTTTTAATTTTGTTTTCTTAGATCCCCGAAAACATTTGAAACAAAATATTATGTATGTGGGTTAGAGGATCATTAATTAAATTTGATTTTAATATCACATGAAATTAAAATACACATCATATTTGCTAACATATTGCAAAGTCGAGTGGCTGTTAAACATATCGTAATAAAAACGGAAGAGTAGCAAGGACTCATAAGAATACGGAGATATTACCATGATATTGTTTGAAACTGTACATCCAAATTTAGAGCTTATTAAGTAAATCATAAAGGCTGTTATCCATTAAAATATTTATGATTTTGGGTGAGGTGTATTTTCTACAATTTTCCTTTGTGGGATTCTATAGTAGACTTGAGAGGAACAATATTTGGTAAGATGTCAGTTATTTTGCATGAAATTGTTGAACCCATAAATGGACTATTCAAGATAACATCATATGAAACATTTTGATGAATTTCTTATTTCTTTGTGAGCGATATTATGATTTAAGGGAACCGGTAACATATACTTGTATTACGAGATGTTTTATTGTGTACTCCTTACGCGATATTGGCTGAATATAATGTGCACGTTTATCATGAATAGGAACAATAATAAAAATGTATATAGTCTATTTGCTGTATTGTTTACAGAAAAATATTTTTACAGTTAATTGCTTCTCGCTTAGTATTCAGATACGCCATAATTAATCATAACAATTAGTCCAAAAGGATCAGAATTAGGGATTGTTTCAAACACAGAACTTGCCATTGGTCGCATCAAAACATACTGTTATGTAATAAATGGTAATCAGGCTACTCTATTCTAATGATTTGATATTTGCCAGGCGATTATGTGCCCTATTATAGAGTGGTAAGGGCTATATGTTTATATGTCACGCATGACCAATGCTTGCAAGTGACGTGCTAAAGTCGCCAACTATTGCCCCGACACGTGTACCTCGTTAAATACAGACCCTTCAACCTGACCGTGAAATTTCGTTTAAACGACAGGCGAAAGAGTTTAACTATTTGTATATTATAATAAAGATATTTAAATAAGTTATAGAGTTGGAGATCGGGTATCAAATTACTGGTGTGATCATTATAGAGGCACTTTTTTTGTTAAACAGTGACACTGTCTTGCCATTGCATAATAAATAAATATAGTTGAACCTTTTTGTTACAATCATGAACAGTAACATTATTATTCAGTAACATTAATTGAAGCGTCGTATCATATTGGTATTTCATTTCATATGTATTAATGATCGCTTTAAGTTTACAATATGTCCAACAAACGGTAAATCCACCGTACATCAGTGAGTATAATTACCAAAAATACAATAATATATCTTATACAGTATAGATGATTCGCTGAACTTATTTGGAAAATATTGTAGGGTTGGTCCTTTAATTATTTGCTTATATAAATTGCTCATTATAATACTATCGATAATTAGGATTTTTGCTCAAACTTTATTAACTTTTTTGTGCTACTGAAACTTAATATTTATATAGATGGATATTCAAATATGTATTCGTATGAAGTCGACTTGTGTTACCTATTTAAGGTTTTCATCAGTTCTCATTAGTCGTCGCACGGAACTGTCAAAATCGAACAACATGTCAATGCCTCCCCCATCAATTACAATTCACACACAGAAGCCCCGCATCTGTTTCTAATGACAAACGCGTGCCGGGGGTAGGGACACAATAAAAAATATGTATAAAAAGATCTCTCCTATTAACCGTTTTAATTTTGTATAACGAGCTCTTGGTATGTACATATATATTTAGAATACTTATTATTACATTACATTAACACGTTTATAGGTTGTGGTCATTTGGCGACTGAGATATTAATAGTTAGTCAATGAATCCTAAGTATACGACATTCCTTTGTATTGTGTGTATGACATATTTTATATGCAACACTCGTACAATGAAACAAACGAGCACATTATAATATTTACTTATTTTCTTCCTTGTACTTTTTTACTAGTACCATATTCTCAAATTTAGGTTATACAATTTTGTTTTCTGTCATGTCTGTAATAAAGTTAAATTTCATATTTCCACAGAACAAGACGTTGAGTATGGCATAATCATTTTATTCATATCAATCAAAATGATCAAAATTTATAAAATCGCGTCGTTTTTTATCATATTATAAAACGCAGCGTTTTATACGCTCGTTTACTACAACTTGCATTATATGTCATACAACAATTTTATCTGATTTACACTGAATTTTCAGATTCTTTGTCTGGCGAACTTCCTATAGAGATGTGTTTGTTCGTCATTCTAACTCTTATTTATGAACAATCAATTTAGTTTAATTGAATTACGAATTAATTGATAGTATTTAACAATTAAAATCATTGTAGTAATTAATGTGATTGACCTTTATTTAGTTTTATTATCATTATTTTAATATTCACCGTATTATGTTTTGTTACACTCAATTTAAAAAATCTGTATATATTTGATATAATAAGTAAAAAAGGGTAGTCACGTTATATATTTTATAATATTTTCTAAGTTTAAAGCTATATTAAATTATCTCAAAAAGTCAATAACAATCTCTGAATTGCCTTAGTTATATTTTTACAATAAAACGATTACCGAATTTCAATTAGAATAATCTGGAACAGGAATTAATTATGCGGAATTACCGATAAAAAATTTAACGAACAGATAAATTATGCCGGATACATAAGGTTGTTTTAATTACCACAATATCTTATCAAAAATATTAATAAATGTGAATATATATGTAGTATTTGTTATTTATTATACAATAATTTTATTAAAACAATATCAAAGATTGTATGGAGTAGTGTAAGTACAATTGACGTTAGTATGGAGAGGTTTTTCAAGGTGCACAATCAAGGATAATTATTTACTACGGCACAATAATTTGACAACTTAGAAATTAAATATATACATATAAGGGTACATTCTGCTCGTTACTTAATAACCTGATTATATACGAATTTCAAACAATACAATAGGTTTTTATTAGGTATATGTATTAACAACCATGCGGGTTTAAAATATTCAGTAAATTGGAGGCAAATATGAGAGTAAATATTTTGATTTGAATAAAAAAAATATTTTGTTATTTTCCTTTACGGAATGACCTATTTAGCCTCATTTTTTGCTATTCCTGATTTTTGAAAAATACGCTTTCTTAGTTCTATCTAAAACTTAAATTAAATAATTATTAATGTGAATATCTTAAATTAAATAATTAATAATGTGAAAAAGTATGAAACGAACAGATTATGTTTTATTGATATAATAAAAAAGGTGTATCTGTTTATTTTGTACATTTAATGTTAAGTTCTCTTAAAGGATTTCTATAAAAGCAGTGATGGAAATTATAACTTTGTATTAATAAAGGCTTTACTTAAAAAATATTATGAATCAATAGTATTGAGATGTTTCATGCAAAGGATATATATGTATAAGAAAAAAAAATACAGTAAGGCTAAGAAGTTTCATTCCATCGGTCAACTGAAGGTCATGTTTCTCTTAAAATATAATATAAAATATTTATTTACAATCTCAAGTACTTTCAAAGCACTCGTCTTTCAAATCAACATGAGCAAAGTAGTTTCCGACTACTCTAAATCATAAAATGTATATTGTGTTAAAATTACAAAGTACTTTAAAAGTATTCTAAAAAATGTGAAACTTTCAAAGTTGGCAAATAAGTTTTAACACCCATTTGGTTTGCAACGTCAAATAAAATCAGATGGCTCGAGCATTATCTTAAAAAAATAAGACTCGGTTCAATTGATATTAATATTTCCTTTTGTGTTCAATATTGATTGTTAAACGTCTATAAAATTTGAAGTACTATTCAATATATTTTTTCATTTAAAATAATTAAACTCACGAAACAATTAAATTATATATACGAATATCTAGAGCAGGAATTAATGATGTTCATTCTATAATTTTTACATTGAATCTGTTCATACTTGTAATATTTAAGGTTAAAATTAATTGTCAGAATTATTATAACACACCAGTATCTAATCATTATTAGGAAAATGTTTTTCGTAATAAGCCCTAATAAAATATATATGTAATATAAATAATAATATTTACTTTAGCAGTATAAAATATTAAGAATATTTAAGAGATTTTTTTCAGATTACATGATTAGATGCAGGCTTATACCTAATTCTTACACATCGAGTATATTCATATATATTTTTTCCTTTGTTAATCTACTATTGTTAAATTTGAGTAAAAATATGTACAATTAAATAAGGTCAATATACACCAAATATATTTATCTAAAACTGATAGTGAAGCTCCAATTTTTAATTATATTTGATTGCATTTAAATTCATGATTGATTTAAAAAACCGTTAGTCATTTCAATAAACAATATAATAATAAAGTGACCTAAAACAAATTTAAAAGTACACATTTTCAGCTCTTGCACAGAATCAGTGACACTTACTTATATAGTGTTTTATTCATTTCAATACTTTGTCTTCATCAGCCTATCAGAGCCCAATACTGAGCAAAGGCCTCTTTCTCACATCGAGAAGGTGTGAGCATTATCACCACGCTTGTTGAAGACGGGTTGGTGATTTGAAACTTATAAATGTGAAATTATAAGTCTAGGTTTCCTTACGATGTTTTCTTTCACCGTCTGATAGTGATGTCTAAATACTCTAAGAAAGTACACATGACTCGGAAAAATCACATTGGAACTTTCCAAGATAGAACCTGCATGCACAAGAGGCGGGCCCTTTAACCACTAGGCCACCACTGACTTAATACTTTATATATTTCATATTCAATACTATATATATATATTTCATATTATGTACTTAATTTCGCTGTACTGAGACCTAATAGAAGCGAGTCTAGACCGAGCATTGATCTTTATACCACTACACGTTGTAGAAGGCAAGTCTAGCATTTACCTAGTCTACGTAAAGCTTAAATACTTGATACGCTCATTCCAGACAATGGTCGTATATACCTACTACAAAAGATCTAATTATATAAAGGTACTTAGATTGACGTATTAAGAAATGTACAACAAATTCTTTGAAATGTTTATATCATTCACCAGAGCGTATCGAAATTTTTTTTAGCAAAGAAAGTCTCACACAACAACCAGCTAATAAAACGACTTAGCAAGTTTTAATATTTTATATGAGGTTGTTAACCTCTAAAATGTTCCAAAACTAGTTTAACTAATTGATTGTGTCTCCTTAATCGAATTTAAATGATAAAAGTAATGATTATACATATTTTATTTAGTTTGGCTTGAGCAGTCGGCGAAATTTACCTTGTTTTATATAAAAACTTGTTAATACTCTTTAGCCAGTCATCAAAATTTGTATTAAAGTTTTTTTTTATATTTTTCACGTATTTTTTTATATATTATGCATTTGTAGCCATTCTTTAAATAAACCTTAAACATATCTAAATAATAATATACTCTTTTATTGCCACTGTTTTAAAAAAAAGCGACGAATTTGTTACTCACATAAACGGTTATATTCAATTCATTGTTCTAGACACAAAGTCACTTTGTAAAGTTTTATTTCGTTTTTCGTTGTTAGTCATAGTAGGTATTCTACTAGAATGATATTAAAAAAATAATTCCACATTTTTATTAATAATTTAAGAAAAGCATTCGTGCATATAAACCCAATGTTATTTCCTTCTTAGTCATAACAAACAAAAAAAATCATAGTATAAATATTAATTTAAAGTCAGTCACTTATTATTATTGAAGTTAGTTCGTGTTTTAAAACAAGTGTGAACAGTTATAAATGTGTTTCGTCAATAAACTCGCAAATAAAATATAACCGGTTGAAGTTCAGAATAATCAGAACGGTTTAAATGAAAACAATGAATGAAAAATAATTTAGTCTCGTTTTAGCCTTCCACGCAGATATATTAATATGGAAGTTTGTTTTAGAAGTTTTTTGATTATTTCACTCGTTGGATTTAGTTTGTATTCGTGCCTTGAACCTACTTATTACGATACTTACACCGGATATGTTTTGTCGTTAGACGAAGTCAAGGGTCACGTTAAAAGAAATAGCTCAGAGTAAGTTATTATACGTTAATATATTTTGAAAATAAGAAACAATTTCTTAAATTTCATCATATTTTTTTGGTTTAAAAGTTTTTAACATACTAAGTCGAAATAAATTTTATTTTGTTTAGTTTACAAAGTTTTCATAATAACATGAAATGTGCGATGATATTTTCACTTTAAGCAATGCTAAACTTAAGTATATATTGTATGAAGACAGACATCGTCGTTCTAATGATAAATTATTATTTGAAAAATAGATGGTGTGTCAGTGAAGTGATACCATGTAACCCACAAGAGACGAGACGACTGGATGGAACATGTAACAACCTAAAGTACCCCAACAGAGGAGCCTCACACACCCCAACATATAGACTGCTACCAGCCCATTATGATCAGGGTAAAGTATAGTTGATTGTAATGACACACTTCATGTAACTATTTTTAGAGTAACTACTAACTAGCATTTTGTAGAGACTAAAGTAATTCGTATACTTTCATGAAATGTCAGTTTTAAATAGTGTCAATTTCTCACTTTATTTGTTATAAAAAAAAAAACTTATGATAATTTAAAAGATTCAAAAATCAAATATTATTTATCAGAACGAGACAAAATCAGTTTTTATTATTTTATTAGAACAATTAATCAATACGTTTTTACAATGTACACATATATGCGAGTTATAAACAAGTGAATGATATATTTAGTAGCGAATATAAAAGGGATTTTGTTTTAGATTTTGAGCCAAGAAAATCCAAGAGTGGTAAACCTCTGCCGCTATGTAGGAAAGTCCGTACGTCCATGTTAGCTGAGGGGAGAGTCCCTGACACCGAATTGACACAGCTATTGTTGCATTTCTGGGTATTTGTTTCGTCGGACGTATTATCATTGCATGATACAGGTAACAATATTGTCTTTTTAATAAATATTTCGATGTCATATTTGCTTATTAAAGGATTAAAAACATTTGTAGTGAACTATATATTATGGAAACCATATTGCTGTCAAGAGAGAGGGAAGACAGACAAGGGTTGCATTCCAAACATAATTCCTGAAGATGATCCTGTTCATCGCTTCTCTTCTATCCGCTGTATGAACTTGACAAGACCTTGGAGTTTCCAATCTACAGGATGCTATAGAAATGACACTACCCCAGAAAGAGTAACTATGAATATACAATACGTACACAATTTAAAAATTTGTGTTATAACATACAAGTAACACTATTGATTTCTTTTCTTCTAGATAATAACAGCCAGTCCTGCATACGATTTATCTCACGTGTATGGTCTCTCTTTAAAATTATTAAATCAAAAACACAGAAGTTTTAAAAATGGTATGCTCAAGTTTGAAGTTGAGAATAATATGTTATGGCCTCCAAGCACAAAGACTCCGGTCGATCTATGTCTTCTTAATCAAAAACCGAAGGAAACACGTTGTCATGATACTCGTAAGTTATATAAAATACAATTTATATCCGATGTTATCTTTTTTCCGTCCATCATTATATATATCGATTGCAGCTGAATCGGGCTCCAACAGTGTATTGGGTCTTAATCTTTTTGTCATCTGGACTTGGCGTTTTCACAATTACGTTGCATCGGAACTGTCAAGAATCAATCCTTGCTGGTCCGATGATAGACTCTTCTTCACAGCCAGAGACATCGTCATTGCTTATTACATGCAGATGTTCTATTATGAATTATCGCCGACCCTGTTAGGTAAGTTTTACTGCAATTTTATTAAATTTTATTGGTAATTTTATTGAGTCTTGTTTTTAAATATATTAATTACTAGTTACTTGGGTACATACTACATAATATATAAATTGTTTATTGCAAAATTCCTTCACAGAATTATATGAATTTGCTTCCTGATATTTAAAATTTCCTAGAAATATTTATGTTTCGCATGAATTTAATATTGCCAATATTTATTGGAACTATCTTATGTCTCCGAGTCCATTCGATTTTAAATCAAGTTAAGAGATAAGTTTTAAAAGAATATTGAAATTAATTTTTAAAGGCTAGAATATTCTTAATGATAATATTTTAGACTTGGTTAAAAATGTGATATTGCTTTGATTTCTTTAAATGCTTTGATTTTGACCTCTAAGTGCCAAATAAACAACAAAGGCATAGAGTAATGTCATATTTTTTGAATGTATGTATGATCTTAATACTGTTTAATGCAAACAATTCTAGAAAATGTATTTACCGTAAAGTATTTTTCCATAATAATAAAATTACATTGTATTCATAAATCAAGATGTGTTTGGTGTTAATATTCTAATTAGATAATTATAATTTCAAATTAACGTTAATAAAAAATGAGTATGTGTGTGTTTAAGGTTACGAAAATCTTCTTCGAGACGGAGTTCTTTCACCTTTCAAAGAATTTAGAGATCTTTACAAAGAGGATCTCCTACCGCAGATTTCCATAGAATATCCTATGGTACTTAGATGGGCTCACACTATAACAGAGGGAGTACTAAAGTAAGTCAGATTTATATTCATTATAACAAATAATTCAATATTGACTTTGAAAGCACAATACGAAACTCATTTTCTTTTAACTATTTGTGGTCTATGTGCACCGTATTTTATAAATTTAAATTTACTCATTATAAGTATAATGAAAGTATATTATTATTTAAGAATGTACGACGCTAAAGGAAATTATTTGAACGAGACAAGGATCGTCGATTTAACATTAAGAACGGGATATTTAGTAGAAAATTTAGAATTCATCACACACGGTGCGTACAGACAGCCGGCTGCTAAGAATGATGGAATTGTAGATCCAGACGTGAGTATACACTAGTAGATATTATACAGAAAAGAATACAGAAGCCACTGTATTTACATAACATCAAAAAGAAGTCTACTTTTTATATCTAAAAAGTAATTAGATCTAAGACTTTCGTGAATATTTATTTTCGTAGTAATACACGTATTTTATTATTTATTTCTTTTCTTTTGAAATTCCACGAATTCCTAGGTATAAGTAATATCAAATTACACGATTGGTAATATCCTTGATTGGTATAATTAAGACTGGGTTTTTTGATATACGATATGGTAGTGGTTTAAGGAAGTGACTAATTTATGATTTAATAATATAAATTTATTTATCACAGATTTCAGAAAAGGGTCTTGGACCTCATCAGAGAGCATCCGATATACCAACAAGTGATGTATGTAAGAATCGTTACTTTGGATTGGCACCGTATATTAAGTACAGAAAACTATGTTCGGGAGTTGAGTACCGGAGTTTTGATGATTTAATAGAAATCATGGATTCAGATGTAAGTAAATAAAAAGTTAATAAATACACAAGTATTAATTATTATTTACCTTCACTGACATTTCTCAAGGATATATGTTAATTGTAAAAAAATATGAAGTATAGATAAACATCGTACTCGTAATAATAAGCGGAACGGTTAATACACCCTGTTGTTTTAACTTTAAACAGTGACCTTGTTTTTTATATTATTACCACAATAACATTTTTTGTGTCTGCAAGAAAAACAACAGTATTTCATATTTGTTTTAATAAAATAAATTAATGATTTCCAGAGGATAGAGATTCTAAGGGAAGTATACGAACATGTGGAAGATATAGATTTAATGGCTGGAATGTATTCAGAGAGGTATGTTAAAGGAGGTCATGTTCCTCCCACACTGTACTGTGTGGTCGTAGAACAGATGATGAGGACGATGATGTCTGATAGACATTGGTACGAGAGACCGAATAGACCGAACGCGTTCACCAGAAGTAGGTTTAGAAGATATAATTATAGTGCATTGCAAAGTCGACGCATTATAGTAATAAATATTTCAATATTTCAGATCAGCTCTTACAGATTAGAAAGGCGTCTGTAGCGCAAATGCTCTGTTTGGTTGGAGATGGAGTGACTCATATACAGCCTCATGCTTTCTCTATGCCAGGACCTGGGTATGATCATGATTCGTATATTTATTTACAAACGTTAAATCAGAGATATTTGACGACAGAATTTGATGGAATAAATAATGTAGTTAAAAACATTACAATATAACTTTTCCGTAGATTTTTTTTATTTTTTGAATAATGCTTTATTTTCAGAAAGTAGAAATGTATTAAATGTTAATTGTACTTTCAGGAATGAGATGTGTAGCTGTAACATGATCGAGAAAATCAATTTTTGGGCTTGGAAAGATCCAAGTTGTGGATTAAGCAACGCATAAATTTTATAGGATATTTAGTCAATGTTATTTTTTTCATTTGTATACGATCTTTGAATTAAAATGTTAATTTATTTTGAACATGTTTTATGAAATCAGTGAAAAAATATACGTCTCTAATAAAATATCCGTCTATTTTTATATACAAAATAGTTCAACAAAAAGTTTAAAGCTATTTTACATTTAAATTAGTATCTTTAAGAGATAATTGGAAGCTGTATTAATTTCTTCGTACTGATAGGGATCATTCCCTTCGTTCGAGTGGAAAATTGGCAGAGAACTCATTAAAGGTGGAGTTGTAAAAGTCGTTCCAATGTATTCTGTTTATATAGAAATAATTTTTCGTTTCATTAAAATTTCAAGAGTATTTGCTTATATTCTAGAAGCAACTAGTATTAAATATTTTTGCTTATTAATCATGTCAATAACATAATTGTAAATAAATGGAAAGGACAGTCTTGGCTTGGATATGAAGTTGTTTTTTTTTTAAATTTTATCTATAACAAAACATATCTTTTTAAAATCTTGTGAAATTATTGGTGTGAGTTGAAAATTAGTTATTACTGGTATGAAGGGAAAGGATTTCTCAAGCATTATTTGTCTAAGTAATTCCCATGCCGCAGTTTTCACTACTGGTTTGAAATTTATGAAGTGCTTCCAGATGAGTCCAGTTTGAATGTATATAGACGATGTTCCCCGCTTTGAAATTCACAACCATGAGTGCTGGGTGGTGGTTTGATCCACACGTGGTCTTATGTTGAATTAATGCACTGAGAGTTGAATCAAACCATTTTCAGTGTCCACTTAACGGGCTGTGTAAACACATTCACATATACCAATATGTTTGACAAATGTTTGACGATAACAATCTCGCTTCAGAGATAATATAATTAAATTAAAACATATTTTTCGTGTAGTTTATAAAAGTCACTCTAATACATTTATAATTCTTAATAGTCTTAGTGCACTATTTATAAATCAATATAAAGGCATGTATAATTTGTTATGGTAAAAGCATCGTACACTGAGACTGATATTTAAATATAACGTCGGTGTATGATAATTCTTGTTTGCGCAGATGTAATCCGACGGTTAGCACGCAATATATTTCTTTAGAATCAGTTTCATATTTGACTGATCCCTCCAACGCGGGGTCGGCGATATTAACTGTTTGCTCAAAGGTTTTAACTAATCGCAGTTTGAATGACACTATCGCCGTCACAGGATTTTAAACCTAAACTCGTTTATTTTATAACTCATTTTCCGAATTAAATTTCGTAAGCGTCAATAAAAGCACATACACAGATAATATTGTCAGTTTGTTTTTATTGAACCATGAATTCGGAATGACCGCTCTATTACAGATTCCGATCACAGGAGGAATCGGTTTACATTTGGGAACATTTCGTACGTGACGGTGACAAGTGCCGCCATTTAATATAAACAAAAGGTTGTAGCATGAAGCGTTAACATATGTATATGATTACGTATTATAGTCATTTTAGCAAACATACCTAATACATACGATCTTAAAATCAACCAACAGCTGTGTTGCTGGCAATAAAATTAAAAGCAGGAGTAGCATTTTTAAAGAAATGATTATTTATGAGTTAGTTGTACTCCAACCTATCTCAAAAGCCACTCCATTAGCATAGTATTTCCCTTTGAATATTATATTTGAAACTCAGAATGCAGATATTCTGTGAGCAGAAATATTAATTAAAACCGACGACAGGCAGTGTAAAGTGAGTCGAATACTGTAGAGGTGTCAACGTTTTACGAAATGTAAAATGTTATCAAAGGAACACTTTAACAACTTGATAATTATTATTTGCTTTGGTTTATTTACTTAGATTTATATGCAAAATGTATACGTTTCTTTATTTTCTACTGTCCCTGTCTAATTTAAAGTAAAGATACGACACACTGTCGGTCCGTACATATGAATAATGCATGCGACACCACAGCTCTATCTTATGGTAACGAGACAGAAGTATCGCTGCGGGCTGCGGCTAGTTAAAATAGTAACCAGACAGGTGCGAATACATATGGTGCATTGTGAGGATCAACACTATTGAATTGAATTTGTACTACTAAATGTCTTCATGTCTTAAATGAAATAACATAGGAGAAACTTGGGTCGAACTGAAAGGACGTATTTATTTTGTTATTAGAAATAACACACAAGCTAAAGATAGTTTTACTAGAAGTATAATGATAAAACGGTATCCTGATAACAAAATTGTTATATGTATAATGTATATTATTTGCCAATACTGATTTCCAAATTTCCATACAGACCACAAAACAAAGCCACATCTGTTTCTGCCATAATCTTTATCGGTGGGATTTGCACTTGATTTGCATATTCCTAAATTCTGTGGACATTACTAGATATTTTGTTTGTTATTACATCGCTTTATCACTGTTATGTCACTGCTCTGATTTGCTTTACAATTAATCAATTATTCGTTACTGTATGTTATTTTAATGACAATGTTATTCCAACAAGACTAGAATTGCCTAATACCTTCAGTTGAACAAATTTTGAGTTTTATGTTGGAATTGTTCTTTTAAGATAATCATAATTTATAGATATCTTTTGACATAGAAAACATAATTACGAATGTTTAAGTCTAATTCTCATCAATGATATTGAATTTATGTGAAATATACTTTTATTGTTGCATTATATATAACCAAGGCGCTACTTAAAATTTAATAATTAAGTATTGTTATTCGTATTTCACAGACAAACATACGAACATCGCAACTCACTATAATGTATGATTGTATGGAAAGCAACTGAATATCTATCGTCTAATTAGTACCACAACTAATCTGCATATAAACAAACTTTTGAATTCTTCCAAGTGAACAAACTCAAACTGTTTGTAATGACATGCCTAACCGACGTCTTCGCACTCGCGCGCATTAAACGAATAATATTTGACAAGTTCTATTGCTGTTAAGAAACTCCTAAAGGACTTTATTACATTAGTATAGATATTATAATTCATCGATTATCTGAAATCCAAGTGCAAATCAAATTTGCGCTTACCTTTGCATTACCAAATCCTGTGATCAGATTGATATCGATATATTGTTTGATTTTCGACTCTATTACGTTATACTAAAGGTTATAAAGTATACTTGGACTCAATGTGGGTCTGGTTCTTGACTTATGAATAGGCAATAACTCGTCTAGAACCACCACTGGCTGCTATGTACTGGTTAATGACAGCTGTACAGTTGAGTTATGTAGATTAATGCCAATTGTGTGTTACAGTTTAAAGACAGTTTTTTTTGTTTTAATAAAGCTAACCAGGGCTTTAAAAACACACCCCATATATTTTTATATATTCACGTTAGTTCAATAAAACGGAATGTTATTCTTTTAAACCTTCAAGTAATATATAGTTATCGTTTCGCTATCAATGAGTCCAATCTTAAACGAAGCCTAGTTTGAAGCCAGTAATTGTTTATACTTAAATAATATTTCCACGTCCCTCGGGGCGCCTCCGTATAACTGTTCAGTTGTAAATAACGTTCTGTACGACACCTTAAACTAACTAATTTATGTTATTACCAACCTTTCACAATCGTTTTGATGTTTTGTAACTAGAAATGGCAAGTTTAAGGTATAATTTGATCTTTTTCTTTATGATTGCAATTACTAGTAGGTCTAAGTATAGTTTAAAGCTTTATAACACGTACAAAAACTTATAAAGAAAAAACTCAATTAGGTGAGTATTTTATTCACTCATACTTACATAACAAAAAAACTCAATTATGAAATGCAAAAGATTCAATAACATTAAATCTAAAATAACAAGTAAACTAAAGAAACGAAATCATATGATGGAATGAACAAAAATCAATCTTTTTATCAATAAATTCCAATCTGAGATCAAATATGATGTTACTTTAATACGGTAACCATCCGTATACGATCGTCTAAGTCACATTTTTCCGGACGAATGCTCCACGTTCGTACCGGACGAGATCGTCCCATTTCACTCCACACTACATTTCGTCCTAATCATGTGACAAACATTTCAATCGCTTTAGATGGTATTGCTTATTTACCGTCCCATGGCTTATTGACTTATTACTTAATATAGCTTCATTTTATTGAACATGCTTATAATTTTATTAGTTATATGAAATCTTTTCGTAATGAGATGTATGTACTTTCGAGAGTTATTCATTTAAATGAAACTATGTAATATTTTTCGGATACACTACGCGGTATATCTGAAAAATATTAGTTTCATTTAAATCCTCTTTTAAATTTAATGATTTTATAAATAATATTTGGATGACTCAATGTTTGTTATCTTCGTCAAACGATAATAATTATTATAATAATTATTTTATTTTTAAGCGTTACTAATTACACTTAAGATTTTTACTAGTCTACATTTAAATAAAAACCTATTCTCAGATATACTACTATTATTTATTATTATATATATTTTATTATTACTCGACGTTTTGGTTAATTTATAGCAACCATGACCACAGGCGAACAAAATAAGTTTGCCTGTAAGTCTTGTTATTTTTCATACATGGGATAAACAAAAAGGAGTATTAGTATAAAGGCCAAGGAATATGTTTCAGAATTTAAAACGTCAGATAAAATATAAAATAAACACGAATTGTATATCCAAAACTATAGTTTCATTTAAAAGAAACTCATCATGGAGTCATCAAAATAATCTAATCTTGAAACTATTTTATATAAATATGATTCTTTATGAGATGTGATGAAATTGTTAAGATGCAGGAAGCTTATTATGTTTCCTGAGTTTTGATGTTCATATAATTCTGTTTGAACCCCTCTTCCTGTATCATATTAAAATATCAATTTTTATCTTTATTATGAAAGATTAATAAATATATTTATTAAGGAAAAATATGACAACGATAGCATATGACATTTTGATGTGCATCTTTGGGTTTGCTATTCTTATTTCGTTTGCCATTAGAATCTAATTTCAACGAATAATATTGATAGTTAACTAAAAAATATTTAATATGATTAATAAATACATATGTATTTAATTAATTAACGTCACAATTTAAAAATGTGATATTAAAAGTATTAGACTCTGCAACGAAATGCATTTAAATTTTTCCGTTGAACTGTAATTCATGAACCTTTAGCAGCGAAACTTGGCAGAGATACAAATAATAATTTATTTCAAGCATCTCATTTAAAATATTAAAGTTACGTCTTTTATTATTCTGTTTGTTAACGAGTATATAGTGTGATGTGAATGTTATTAATTCTATGTAGATATATTTGTATAATGTATGTTTATGATGGCGAACAACTAACAAAACGAAAATTGTTACCACGGCAAATGATTCGTTTCAATCGAATACAGTTTTGTAATACAATTAGGGATGCGTATTTCGCTTCAGGAAGGAAATAAGATTTAATTGGACTACAATATCATTAAAGGATATATGGACTTTTATATTCCACTCATTATACGAGTATGTAATTCGTTTCAACTCACACTTAAAATGTTTTATTGTAAGAAAGATACTATAGATAAAATTAAAGAGTTGCAGATGAGTCATACTACACGAACCAATAGCAAATAATCTAAAGATATTACATTTTTTTTGTATTCACAGAATTGTTACTTTGAAATCAAAATAAAATTTATATTTAAACAGCTTGGTTATAGAATGATAAAATACACCATCCCGAAGTAAAAATAATTATGGTATGATGTGTCACTTTAACATTTATATTAAAATATACATATAGGTATAAATATTATTTTCATTTGCCACAATTTAAGTTAAATACATTTAATGTCTTTGTATTTTTTATCGTATTTGTTTTACTGTATCTTCCACTGCAGTCGCCATATTTGATGTTACTAACAGTGACTAATTGTCCTCAATTACATAGGACCTACTAATTTGTGCATTCCCCTGTGTTCTATGTTATTAGGTCTACGTCATTTACATGGAATGCTAATTATTCCGTAATCGTTTTATAAGTACTAATTTGACTAAAGTCTATGGGACCTTTTAATAAAGATGTGTTTATTCACTTTAAAAGTATGTTTTTGTTCTTAAATTTTGTTGGCACATGAGAAAATAATTAGAGATTTTTATATGAGTTGCTTGCAAAAAATAAATAATGTCATAAAAATATAATAATTTACGGCCAAATGTCACCTCTCAGAATTTTATTATGCAGGGATTTTCAGAAATGAATACATAAATCACTCTTTATGAAAAACTGTATTAAGAATTTAATCTTTTAAAATTGTTTAAAAAAGGATGATATCTATATTGATTAATATAATATGTGTTAAAACAGTGTCAGTATGTTGGTATGTTACAAGAAACTAAGGATAAATAGATAAAACAGATTTTATTAGAACTTTGTAGGTGAATTTAGATAAAAGTTAAAATCTATTGCTATATTTTTCTACACGGATATAGCTTAATTATCTAGCAAAATAATTTTTAGAAACTTATGAGATAAACTTATTAAAATTATTATATACCTACATATATTGAATTAAATCTAGAATAACGATCAAATGAATTTATTGCGAACGTGACGTCCAAGTTGTCAGCTCAATAAAGTCGATATTTTTAATAAAACTCAGCGGTCATAATATAAATCATTATTGATGAATCGTCTGACAAGTGACTTGCGAGCGATGCTATCATTTTTCACTTTTATTTAAGGAAAAGTTCACTTCAAACTTTATACTTCAACCATGTTTGAAAGCATTATCTGCAATTTCTTGACATTCAAGTATCAATTATCCCTTTGAACATTACTTGCCAAGTACTTTTATAATAGTTTGAACTTACAAAATATATCAAAAAGTACTTATAAAATTACTTACAGTTAGTTACCCTTAATACTTTGAGAATCGAGAGCTTTGCTTTAGCAATGGAAAAGATTTTCTGGCCAATAAGTAATATTGTAGTTTGTCCAAACACTTGCGAGGCAATAACCCGCACGTGACACCTCATATCTCAATTTGATCGCCACTTATTACCCTCCTCAATAATTTTTTCATGCAATATTTACCCTTATTCCCAAAATATAGAGGTGAGATTCATAGAAAAGATTTATACTATTTGATCAGTGTGGAGTGTGTATGAATTGGTTACCCATGAAAGTGACAAGTAAGCATGTGACGATATATGTATGTATAATATGTTAAATATTAATATAAGAGCAGGTCAACTTTATTAATTTTTATTGCTCCGAGAAGTAACAAAATGTTTACAATTGGATTAAATTCATTTTAAAATAAGTCATGAACGCTCATAAATTTTCGTCCCTACTGGAAACTGATTCACAGTCAATTTAAATTACAAACGTGAAATTTATTTCGGGAAGCGTCATTGTCTTAGATGTTTTTATAAAAACACTCGTTTTCGGTAAACGAAATTGGTTGTAACATACGCTTTCATCCGGCACTCGTAATTTTGCAGTTCGTTAAAGTTTTCATCTAAGCGTGCAGTCAAAGGAATACCTGGTTTTCGAACTCTGTGACTGAAACATATAGCCGGAGTGATATCCTTGATGCGAGGCCTACAGCTATTATTTTCTTTAACACGCAGTTGAATCTTACATCCGTGTTTTTATGGTTGGTTCATTTTATTATACATGTTTTCTTTCAATGATTTATTTATAATTTTCCGCCATGAACCTCTCCTTGGGTACAAGATTAAGGGCAAAATAGTCATGAGAATAGATTTGTAAAAGAACTTGCAAGTATTAAATGCACTGCTTGGAATGTCTATCATATGATAGAAGATTATACGCTTTATAGATGTCATCAATATAAATAATAATAAAAAAATATGTCAAAATAAAATAACCTAACCGATGAAGTGTCCCTCCCTTTTTCCATCGCAAAACTAGTTTCCTCAGAATTCAGTTACGCGACCGCTTAACACTTTTAGCAAATAACCAAACTTGATCAGGAAAGGTTCTCCAAAGAAATCAAGTTACTTTGGAGTCGAAGAGAAAAAAAAACCTTCAATAACAAGGTTTTTCCCTGAATTTTAACGTTGTTTTACTTAACACTTTTTTCATTTTATATATTTAACTTATCTAAAAGTACTACTAAAACTATTTATAAAGCATGACGATATGAGAGTTTTATTAAAAAGATTATGTCAATATTCAAATAATTGTTAGAATTAATTGAATAAATTCTAATATTAATTTAGTATGCCTTTAAGTTCACCGAGATTTAAAATTCCGGACTTAAAAATGAAATATAAACCTAGAAATTGTAATTTAGTCCTGACTTAAAATAAAACAACACATGGCTTATAGAAATGTTACGTCGCTGACAACATCAGGTAGTATATTTTAGCTACCAAGTTATGATATTAGAATTTCAAAAGTCTCTTGGCGTTTTGTAACAAAGAAAACACGTCCAAATATGTTATAAAGGGGACGTTAAGGGAGTCTGCTATGAATATTCAGGAGGCACAGATATACCTTCACTATGTACTGACGCGAGCTAAAGTACGGTCCCCGTGTTACAACATTATTAAGTATGAATTTATTCAACATGATGAATGGCAGATTAAAAATTTTTGTTACTTCATATCAAGGTACTAAAATTAAATTTGTAAAATTTTTCTTACAAAATATTTTTAGGTAAGACATAATAAAAATGGAGGCCAGCTAAAATTGAGATGCTAAATTCATGATGACATTAAATACGAAGTAGAATATATGAAAAGGTATTATAAACTAATACAGGTAAATGATAATATCCCTTTTTATAATATAAACCAAATAGTAGTTGACTGCAATTGCAACTGATGGGGATGTATGAAAATTAAGCAGAATATGGTGAATTCACTACCTAAGTAATAATCTAACCATTTCCCTTGATGACACCCAAATTAGTCATTTACATGACATGTTAAAACTACTCATTAATAGAAAACGTCAAAATGAAATAATTTAATCTCATTAAAATCGTTGTGAATTTAATAACAACAGAAGTTATCGGAAACGATACAAATGATGTATAATAATGATTGCATGACTAAATAAAGTATTTTATAACCAGACGTGGTTGCGACAACCGCACCGAATGTTGCCATGTTACGGTGTACAGATTATAGTCATCAATGATAGGTTTTATTATATTTTATACATTCATATAACCGATTTATGATATATTGACCGATCACAGATGCTACAGTACAGTTAGTGCAAAACTACTAACTGGTGGAAAAACGAGAACAATATACATATTTTTTTTTTCTAGGATATCAATGTTCTGTTTCTAAAATAGAATAAAATATTGTTTAAAAGTTTCTAGTTTTTTCGGTTGGAAATAAAATAAATACGGATTTATGTTATATTAAATATATAAAAGTATCACCCATTTTGATGACTATCCATTAAAGTTTCCTAAGTTAAAGGAATTAATATATGTATATTATATCGTTAAATTAACTGTTGTATAAATAAGGACATTTTTAACAAAGTTCGTTGTTAGTTTATATTTTTAATTATATATAATGTAAGTATATTTTGCACTCTTGCTTAATGGGACTCCGAAATAAAAACATTGTAAATTTTTGTTTTTTGTTAGTTTCACAAACTGCTATATAAATATCGAATACATGTAAATGGGACCTCTTCAAAAGCCCGCTATAATTAATTTGCAACATATTATATCCGAAGTTGTGTAAAATATAAAATAATTATTATATGTTAGATTTTTTTATTAATATTTCAAAATAAAAATAATAGGCAACTAGACTTTTTAACTTATAAGTACCTACTTAAGTATTTGGGTCGGATTTCGTCAAGAGCGATTTTAATAATTGTTAGCTTCAACTAGAATACAAGAATCTACAAAAGCTATTTTAAATAATTGAAGAAAATATGTTGTGATTTATTTTGTTTGATCATGATTATAAGTCATTTGGAACTGCTCTACATTCTTTTGTCACAACACTTAAATTTTTCAATAATATTGACAAAGATTCTGTATTTATTACACATCAAGACCTCTATTTGATATGCTTCATTAAGTACATACACTATATGTTGACTATATGCATAGTACATAACTGTAATTGGCGTATCACAATTATCGGCTACCAATTATGTTCATAATACGCAATATCTCCCGGGCCAGTGACTTCGAGACATCAGGTAATGGGCTGGAATCTTGTGGTTAATAGCTCATTACCTTACGTTATTAAATGACCGATATTTGATATTATACTAGCTCTTATAATAATCCGCAACTTATGTAGGCGATAAATATTTTTGCAATTAAATTGTTTAGCTTTAACTACAATTCCTAATCTCATTATAATCCCTCTTTTTTTTCTTTATATTTACAATGTAATGTATACATAAATTAGTTTCCAACATATGACTAATTGACAAAATAAAATTTAAAATTTAAATGTTGTAATTAGTTTTATATCTTAAACATTACAATATGAACGTATCACTTACAGTAGTCGCATGTTGTAAACCAGCCAATTTAATTATTTTAAATGAATACAGAGAGCAAACAGCATTTATGAAATTGCTAATTATCTGAATGTACGTCCCGTTGATTGTTGATTATTGATTCGATTAAGAGAGCCATGTTCATACTCGTATATGAGAGACGGAGTTGTTTACATAAATAATAAACTTTTCATATATAAATAGAGTTGTTTTTAATTTAGCCAAAATAATAATAATATCTCCAGCCATTTTCTTTAGCGTGTATTAAAGTGCGCAGTCGTAAAAGTACCAAGTAATTACACATTGTAGGGGAAAACAAACGCGTGACAATGTGGGGTGAGGAACAAAAGTACTGTTTTACTTTAATATTTCACTCCTGTCGCTGGTAAAGATTTTGCACTGATTAAAAATGTGCTTTTTGTGATACCGACCAGTTTCATGCTTATAGAAAATAATATAAAAACCAAATGGGGACTGTAATATCAAATAAGAGAAGATTCCCCACTCCAATTTGTATCGTCTACTGATTCTTAAGCTTTGTGAATGAAAACACTTCTTTAAAATAAAAATTTGTATGTTTCGTAAGAGACGAGGAACATCTTATTAATTCTTGGAATAAATATTAAATACTACTTATTTTTAACATATATTTGGAGATTGATATTCATAGATTGTTTTACTAAAGCTTTGATAAATACTAGAGCTCAAATTAAAAACTATACACACATCTTTTTGTTTTGTAATTATGTAAATTAATATATCTGTTAGGTTTTAGTGGTAACATGCTTATAAAAATATGCACATATGTGAAAAGCAAAATATGTTGTATTACAGTTTTAGAAGAATTTTTGTGATAGCCTCTATTTATTTTTCTTCATACGTCTAGAAGTATTGATTAACAATAAAAACAATTTTTGGTTAAGACAAATATTGCCTACTGCATAGTTTTTAAAGAGCTTACAGAATGAGGCCATGACTTATATAAAATCCGGTATTGTTTTCAGAATGAGAAATAGATTATTTTGTAAAGGAATTCAATTCTATCTGTAAGTATGGATTATAAAACTTCTGTTTTTCTTTAAAATTTCGCAAGTTTTTTATACATACAATCTTTTATTATTTAGTTTTAGCGGCTGGAAGGTGACGGTAACAAGTTTATATTTTTGTGTTATTGTGTACTAATTGAAATTTCATATTTTTAGAACTTTGTGTAGTACCTCATTGTTAAAGAGTAGGTCAGTAAAAAGATGGATGAAATGTTAATTATATGAGTAATGGTAATTATATAATGTAAATTCTTTCAGCCGGTGAAAACTTAAGTAGCGAGCACTCCTAGAAACGACGAAGACGTTGAAAGCAAACTAGGTGCTACACTTTCACTTTGCTTGACTTGGCTTATCTGCCGTAACTCCAGGTAAGTTATAGAATATGTACATAAAAATCTCTTGTATTTTGTGTCTACGTTTTAAGTGTGAGTAAGACCAATAACGACCCATTACAAAATTAGTTTCTATGAATTTCTTGTTCGTCTTTGGTAAGTCTCTTTTGTATATACCTACAATTCTTAATTTGGAACTAAATTTTAAATTTTTAACTGGTTCTAGATTTCAATCACTGTATACTCGTATGTACGTGGAAGTCAATAACTCTGCGCATGACTTCAAATTTTTAATTTTAAATAGCGTCAAATCTTTTAGCATTCAATAGGAAAAATTATTAATAATCTGAATACTTTGACGCAAATAAAATTATAACGATATTTATAAAACCCGATGGACATTTAATTGACCTATATCTCTGTCCTTGATAACCGCACTCACTGACGTCACTCATGTTTTCTATTAGTATTTTTATACTGCATATTTAAATTAATCTTGATCACTATATTTATACAAGCGATTGAAGGCCCTTTAAAAATATGGTTATTTATATACATAGGTGTAAAACTTTGCTTCCGTCGTTTTTTTCCGAAATTCGAGGCTTTATTGTAAAAAACTGGTTATACATTTATGATTCAAAGTATTGTCCTTCGCTGGCCACTACTTTCTCCCATCTAATATATGTAGGTTAGTTCAAGAAAATAAATATAATAATCTTTCAAAAGGTCACCATTATTTTGATTTGAAATATGTTTGTATAGAGTGGTATTATACAAACTACAACTTAAATTTTTTGGGCATTGACGTTGTTTTGAGCATGTATGATTTGCCATAGAATTGTAAGTTGGTTGTTTTTTTTTTACATTCCTTGAGATTAAACTTCCAAGAATAAAAGTATTTTATAAAACTCACCTTTGACTATTACTTTAATCTTCTCTATTTACTCTCACTGCTTAAAATAAAACAATAAGTACCGTTCTTGCAGCTAGTGTAAAATGTAGTGTACTAACAACCAAGTTGTGACTCCCACAGAAATTTGTCTTAAAGAAATTTGTCTTAGTATTTTTATCAGAATTATATAATTTTTCAAAAGTTCTTGATTTAAAATATAAAATCGGCGTTTGAATAATTTGAAACCTAATATGAATAATGTTTTGCTATGCTGTGCTATTAAATGTTGCTTCTGTCATTTATAGATAGTTGAGCTACCACAATAACAACTATTGCAGTCTACTACAGTAGAATAAACATCGTTTGATAAACTCTCACTGGAACTTGGTATATATAAAGGTTTTATCATAAGCTCTCTAAAGGCTATATTTGAATGAGGGAAACTAACAATAACTTGTCAGGCTTTGTTACATCCTCCAGAGACAAAAGGGAAGAGACCGTCCTTGGATGCCTCGTTTAGATTTCAAAAGATATTGTTAGCGTCTATAAGAATGCCGACAAAAATAACTTCGACGTGAAACTTTATTAAAAGTATTAATGATCATATTTTCCCTTTTTATTTGAAATGAAAAAAATATATTTACTTTCCAACAGAAATAAAATGTATTTTCAATGGAAAGTCTTTTATCAATTATTTTTAGAATATTATTCACAAAAAAAGATTTTAACCCCCGACGCAAAAATGGGAGTATTATAAGAAATACGTCAATGTATGTGTGTGTTTGTGTGTATAGCTATATGTAGTTTACAAACGGATTGCCCGATATCAAGGAAGTTTTTTTTTTATTAAAAAGCCATTTTTCTTGAGGTGGTTGTTAGCTGTCTTATAGTTAATCCAGTCTAGTAGTGTAAGATTATCAGTTCTATTAGCATAATGAGCAATAGGTTTTTGGTCTTCACATTAAACAGAATGTGGTAATTATTTTATTGATAATCGGATTTATTACGGAATAACCCACATCATTTTCATAACTGTTAATTTTTTAATATATGTATTTCAAACTTCTATATCATGTTTTAAATTTACGCAAAGTAAATGTATCTAACGTTTAAGTTTTAAAAGTTAAGAAGTTTCTAAAATAGATCCAATATATAATCATTCAATTAGCAGTTTATTGACTACTAGCAATAAACTAGTCGTTTTCAAATAAAATAGGGTTAAATAATAATATCTTTCTATTTCAGAGCAGAGAATTTATACATATTAAGTTTGCTATGTAGGTACGTGTATGTCTTGAATTAATAATGTATTAATTTACTATCACAGTAAAATTAGATCCACAATACTAATTACGAATTTAACTGGGAACGAATTTACCGCATTTCACATATAAAGCTTCAGCGAGACTGAACAGTTTCAAAGCATTTTCCAGCATTTTCACTAAGGCGTCGAACAAAGGCTAAGTTAAACTTCCTCACGTACGGGCTCGGTGTGCGTAAACATGTTACGTTGCAGGCCAGACCTATCTTATACAATGGATTTGTATATGTCTTTCAAAGGGAATAGAAATTTATTCCCGCGCATAGACCAATTATGTTACAGATGTTTTTGATTAAGAGAAGTCTTGGTTTATATGTCCATTTTGAGCCACTTATTTGTAGCAGAATAATGGTTATATTAAGCAATATTATAAGTGACGTTTGTATGTATTTAGTACGTATAACTGTGTTTCGTGCTATCTCATATTATATTACTTATAAATCGCACATTATAAAGTTAGTCTGTGTTGGATGGTATCGGTAAAGTTTACGCGAACAGTTGCTGTTGACAATATTTCTTGTAATTCACTCTTTTGGGGCAGAATAAATTTACTCAGAAAAGCCTTCACGCTATTGCCTGCAACAGATGTTGAGTTTTTCTTTACGCTTGTCTTTTTATTTTGTATAATCTATTTTTCATATGAAAAACTTTACTAAACAATAAACTTCTTTTGATATATAATATTACATTTCATATTGCGATATACAAGAACTTTACGATATTCTTGAACAAGATACGGCTACGATCACTTGACTTAAAAGATTCAGGAAGAAGACGGTAACGACCTACTCGGATAAAGGAAATCTTTCAATTGAGAAAGACAATACAAGTCAACTAAAAAACCTCAGCTAAAATACATTTACTTCCTCTCGTTGAATAACAAAATTGTAATGAAAAGTTAGGTCTTTTTCTGTAAAATACTAAAAGCAGTCCCAAAACGCTGAGAAGTCATAAAAATATTTCACTTCCACGTCGATAATTCTCGAAGTCATGATGAATAGTCCTTTGGTTAAAAATATATCTCTATTTTCATTTAACGCTGTCTGCGAACACAATGGCTGCTTTGTACGCTATAACGAGAGAATCCATCGAATGCCTTTACTTACTTTGAAACCCTAGCTCTTGCGAAATTACTAGGCCACTTAGGAAACCTAGCTATTTATAGTCTTCTCAAGAATTTCAAATTAAGTTGAAAACCCGAAACAATTGCAAAATACAACTTTAGTTGCAGACGTACAGACTGTGGATGGATTTAGAATTGGGTTGTAATTGAAATCTTTAGCATATTTTGACCGACCTCATATATATTAAAATGAGAATATTGTAAAGCAAAACTGATTTTTTGTTTCTTTATAATATTAATATTATTTATTATTAATGATTGCATATATAAAAACTAATATATGTACAACACATTATCTCTTTTTCTAATGTTGAACCTTTCTTTTAATTAATTTGGTTTGAACATTTAAAGTTCGTTTTATTATAATAACTTAATTTTTTCACAAATATAATATAATATGTGCATAGTCGATTTTAATTAAACGTTATTAAATGACACTTAAGCTAATTAGCGCTGTAGTAATATTGGCGTGTAATTTTCCGTCTCTCCCAGAATCATTCATTTAAATTGCTATGTCCTTAGTGATTGGATAATCATGATTATTGACAGCGTTGTAATAAATTTTATTAATGAACCATAAAATTGATAATACACTAGCGTTTGAACGGGGTTCGGCCCATGTGGTTTTAAGCTATCATACCAAAAGTGAAATGTCTTCTTCCAAGGTCCTATATGACTCTAAAAGAAAATGGGATAGATTTTGTTTTTATTTTATTTCTATTCCATTGACTAAAAGGTAAAAGTAATTTGATACTTGTTTCACTTTTAAGAGACTATAGACATTAATTTGCATAACAGATTGTTTGGATATTTATTTATTTCATTTAATATTAATGCAATTTTTTAATATTACAAATAAAATCCGTCAGTCATTTTCCATTAGGGTTTTTTTATAATCTGCTTATAGAAATTTATCCATTAATGACTTGGATTCCAAACTGTTCAAACTATTGAAATAAAATGTTGATCAATAATGTGGTCTTTATTTATATGTGATTGTTGACATTGTAAGTGAATCAGTAAAAATATAAATTGTTATTTATCTATTTCAAGAACGTTTTATGAATAAATCTTTAAGTATTGTTATTGTTTCAAATAAAATAAGTTTGTACGGGTATCCACTATAAAATATTTTTCAGTTAGGTTTCTTGTTGATTAATATAATTAAATTATTGGAATATGTTATTATAAAAAAAAAACAATAACTTGGCGTTGTAAGACTGATTAAATAATTATTCACGTCTCAAACTGCAAATATATTTTTCTTTGTAAATAAAGAAACATTAAGAATATTTTAATCCTGTGATATTTGAATTCTCCGATTAATTAATTATTAAGGCTTGTGGAAAATTTGTGTGAAAGTGAAATTTCGCACCGATCAAGACTTATTGGTAATAATCTAATGTAATGATTTTTGGTAAGGTAAATGTAATTAGTATATATTTCTTCACTTTCACTAGAGAGATTTTCCTAGAGACTTCTTAGAGTCATATATCACACCTATTAATCTGCTTAAATTTTGATATTTTTTCCAATCAATATGAAGTTCAGATTTTAATATTTTATTTTTGAATTTGTTCTTTTTCAGATTTTATAGAAAACCTCAACTGCTAAACCCAAAATTGATAGTCAAGCTATTGCTTGTGCAAAACAACAATTCTTTCACTATTTTTTAACATACTGCAAAATATCATTAACAATAGCAAAAAACGCAATAAATATATAATCCTAAGTGCATTGAGATACCACTTACTAATATTGTATTTTTAATTCTTTCTACTATGTAATCGTTGGAAATGTGAACTATCAAAAGGCTAGTTCTTTTCAAACCGATTCTTTTGCGGTAAAATCAGTTGACAATATTTTTAAACCATCTCACAGGCTACTTCTACTTCTAGTACTTTTACAAAATTTATAGCCACTGATTACATTTGTCCGAATTTTTTTAATAATATTATCATTTTTTATATACAAATTACTTTATTTATAATAAAATCCCTAATTTGATTGTATTGGGAGATAAGTTTAGTTTGATAGACGATTTCAAGGTGAAAGTTATTTCATTACTTATTAAATTTTGACTGTGAGATTGACTGGACCTCGGAATAAGAGCAGAGAGAATTATGTCAGATGTATTGAAGACAATAGATATAACCAACAGTGGCGATATCTAACATACAAGTATAGTCACATGACTTCATACACAACTCAACTATTTTGCTTTTTTCCTTAGGTAAAAGAATAGGAGAATTATTTAAATGATAGTTGAAATCTTTTATTCTGATGTCTAAGATATTGAATTTTAAAATCTTATCAAAGAGTGCAATTTAATTTTTATGTTAAAGAGAAACAACGTCCATATATTTACATATGTTTATAATCTATCAAATTTAATATTTGTACGATAACTTCTAATAGAGATAGAAAACAAAATAAAAAATTGGTCCGATTAATTTAATTATGTCAGTCAGTCAAATCTGGTGCATATCTTTTAAAACTCATAAACCCATGTTGCATTTTTTCTACTCCATTCTCCTTTTAAAGTTACACATCTACATCGTGCAAATGCGGTATTTGTCTGACGCAAAAACTGCTGTAACAAATGCAAAGTCATAAAATTGAAATTTCGCATACACTTCTTGCTGGCCAGCGTTTCAGGATATGTTCAGCGACATCACTGAATCCAATTCAAGTACCAGCAATAAAAATCTTTTATGCTGGATATAAAATGAAGAAGATTTTTATGTAATAGGTATATAAACAAACATACACAGACAAACACACATATATATTTTATTCTTATTATCTCTTACTCCTTTAATAGTTACATGTTTTCTGATCATATTTGAAGAATAAATAACAAACTACCTCCGATTATTTTATTAAAATGTATAATGGTGCTTCAGACAGACTGTTATGCGGGAAAATTTCATTCTTTCTTTAGTTTTTTCATTTAAGTGTTTTATGGAACCGCATCGAGATGCCGAGTTCTCCTGGGATAATTTACATTCTGATTAAAATTTTTGAATTAACATTCAAAATATGTCTGTTGTTTTATTGTTACATTAATTTATATTTACAGTCAAATTATTTTAAAAACCTAACTAAAACTGGACCTAAAACGTTTTCTGTTAAGTAAAAACATTTCTATAAAATATATATGTATATAAATATATTTCTATATATCTTTTTTGAGAATCCTTAACAATGAGTTATTCAACAGTCCTTATTGAATCCGTAAAGACGAAATTCTGAAGTTCTTTTTTGTCTAATTCCTGCATTTATATACTTGACAAAGTTAAAGAGGGACGCACGCTCTTTATGAATATATAATTATACAATTACTGGAAGTTACTATTTTACTCTTTGTATTTGTAAATGTATACAGCTAATATAAGTGTAATTATAAAAAAGCATTAATAGATTTGAATAGTTGTGAGAAATCACATGAACTGTGAAATGTTTCACAAAGGTCCCGTTAACATAAGCAACTTTTTCATTTTTTTCATATATGAATTAAATCTATTTTATCACTTCTATAATACAAATAATATAATAAGATGAGACGTGTCTTTTTATAACGCCATGGTAGTGCAATCATAGATTAGAAAATGTACATTAAAATGTTAAAATAATATTGGTATTCATTTTGCAAGACAGTTAAAATTTAATAATCAGGTTTTTTACATAATTTTTGTTAGTCTTGTAATTATATTTAAAGTATATTGATTAATTCAGCAGTGAACGAATGGTGAAAAAAAATTGTATTTTGTGTATAAGACACTTGATAAAACAATTCACCAGTAATAATGTTATGGACTATAAAGAATTATTATGAAAGATATCCTTCAAATCATCTAAAGTAAGTAAGAATTAATTTCTAAGTTACATTAAATCTAGTTGTTTATATATACCTACCTACACTACCTTCAACTCACTCGTTGTCTGATGCAAATTTTAAAACCTTTATTAGCATTTGTTAGTGTAATAGTAACCGCAGTAATTAAAACTCAGAACAAAAGTACTTATAAGTTCAAGTTTCAGTGCAACTTACATAAAAGATTCCGAGCTTTCTCTTTAAATAATTTAAAATACATTTAAACTAAAACTAGATGGAATTTCACTGAGTTACTAAGAATATATTACTTTAACAACGATGTTTTATAACAGCGCGCTTCTAAAATAATAATGCTTCTGATTATTTAACATAAAAATTTTATAAATGTCTTTTACTAGTTTTTATTTAACTTGCAGTATATGTTTGTAATTTGTTTGCTCATATAATTTATAATGTGTTTCAGTTTGATATACATAGTCAATTTTGTAACGTCATTCCTAATCCAAAATGTCAGCATATACAAAATTGTGGACTAAGTATTTTTAATGAATTTCTATCATATTGGTATCAAATAAAAGGGCTTGATAAAAAATGTGTATTTTAGTTATAAAAAGTGAATAAAAATTAAAGTGGAAATTGTTTTGATAATCCTCGGGTAAATATAAATGCGCTGAAACAAAGAATAATATATTTTTTGCTTAACATTTTCATAAAGTCCTAACATATTTTATGATTTATAAAAAACTACGCGAGATTTCAAAACTCATTTTTTTATTTAAATTTTTTATTAAAAAGTATGTTAATTTGATCAAATCAAAGTCAACTTATTTGTTTTTCAATACATGTTTAAATTGCTATTAGCTTTGATATCATATCTGTAATACTGAATTTTTATACTAAACTACAATGAATTGGTTCGACTATATTATGCAAAGGGTGAAAAAATAGTAACACAATATTCTAAAAAGATATATAAAACTACTAATTGCTGAGTCAGATACATGTAGAATGAACAATATTACTTTGAATTTATAGCTCGACCTGCGATTACACCGTAATTGCCTTATTATAGAATTAGCTGTCACTGTGACACCATCGCGTAACAAACATGTAAACAACTTCTATACCGTCATAAAAATGGACTTAACCATTATTTGAACAAAGTTACCTCAATGGGAACGAGTTAAAATTGTATTTGCCTTATTAGAAACACCCCTCGTCACAGTATGTCCCCAGCGTGCAATGCTTTTAGCTCTGACCTTCAAACAAGAGAGGGTTGAGACAAAAAAATGTACGTATGTGTTTATGTACGAGATCTTATTCAAAAAATGTGATCCTCTGTAGTAAAATTATGAAAGGTTTTAAAAGAAATTCTATACATGTCTACTTCAGCACCAACACATTATTACTATTCATAATTTATAGATAAAAATATAATCCTTTAATAAACTCAAAGTAACACAATGGGATGTTTGGTATAGTATTGAATTTCCAAGGAGAAAATGTGACTCTTGAACTGTAAGTTCTGCTAGACTTAAAAGCTAGGGGATTCAAAAAAGAGCATTAAGTATATCTGAAGTATAAGCTAAATAGTAAATATATTTTAAAGTATTTATTTTGAAAAAGATTTACATGCTCAGAATAACAGACTTATATTCAGCTCAGAAAAATGATATTGCTATATCACAAAAAACTATCGATAATTTTAGTCTATTTTTGTGAATATCAAATAAAATGAAACAAAATTTATTGAGGCACTTAAATGCTGCCTACTGAATGATTCAGAATAATTATATTTCAAACTTTTCTTTCAAGATAAAAACATTCTAACTTACTTTTATCGATAAAATATTTTATTTATTTTATATTTTATTGAATGAGGCTCTTTTTAAAGTTTTCGCAAATGGATAAGCCTTCAACAACAGATTTTGCTTTAGGACTGAATAAGAACCAGCATAAAAAAGACAAAATAATCATGATGTAAACATATGTAAATGTAGCTCAACATAAAATGGTACTACAAACTTTCGCTTCAATTTCTTCTTCTTCCTTTGGAACTAGAAGTAGTCTTTTTAACACAAATGTCTATTTGTTATCACCAATCATTATTTAAATTGCTATGAAATCCGTCGATCATGTTGAACGTCTTATTACAGAAAGCTAGCAATCAAAGCGAAACGTCTTAATATTAACGAGACCCAGGCGTCGGTGGTGTCTCCGCCGCATGAAATAACATAGTGTTTATAGCATTTACAGAACCTTTGAAATTCCCATCAGTGATTACATAGTGCATGGAAAACTGAACGGATATGAAGACATAATGACAGGAGTGACACTGTATAGAGCAATTAACTTTCCATTTATCTATTTTCTGAGGAAACATATCAAAGGCGCAATTATTTAAATTGTCAGTTTTAAAACAGTTAGCAAAAAGACAACGAATGGTACGTGAAAATTCATTTTATTTTTCAACTGACGTCGGATTTTAAAAAGCACTAACTTAATCTTTAACTCCCGTAGAATAAACAGCTCATAACAGAAAAAGGGAAAAATGAGCGCTAAAAAAGGCCGCCTGTGTTCCAGTAGGTTTAGAAAAACATGGACAAAAATGTTCACATAAAACAGATGAAGCCATTACAACACACAACATAACGTACAGATGCACTGAACTACAATTCTTAGTAGTGCATGTTAGAGACGAAATTCGCACACAACTATTTGCAACATAAAATACAATTATGCAGGTCACGTGGTAAGAGGCTTGCTGAATAGGAATGTAGGAACACTGTCCAAGCGCACAGCGTCCATGTAAAGTTATTAAAGCTATAGTAATATAAACGTTATTCCTATTGAAATAAAGTTTTAAATATATAACAAACTGCACGCTACTTTCAATTTGCATTACAGTTTCGATTCACTTAATTTGCTTTTATCATCAGAATGCTGCATCGAGCTTCATATTTACTACAGATCGCATGAAAAAGCTATGCAAATAAGATTTACTTGTAAAAAATACATATAACATATATACATTGTAAGTATGTCGATGTATTAAAGGAAGTGAGGTAGAAATAGAAATCTCATCCCCGGGGCGGGAACTGAAAAGAAACAAGAGTAACCAACAGAATCAACTCTTATAACAATCTCCTAAACATGGTTAAACTAATTCAATCACTGCCATCCTGTGGGAATACGGCTGCTTTGTCCAATCCCAAACATGTTACGCAATATTCTATGATATACTATCAACTTAAAACATATTCACTTTCAATATTTTTATATTGTGTACTCTGAATTCAATAATAGATATTTGTTTATAAATGACAAACCAATTCAGCTAATTCATATAAGTTAGGACCTATAAAACATTAAAATATACTACTCCTTAATTGTCATAATTATACAAAACAATGTGTTTATTAAAGTACATTAAATAATTGAAGTGGAATACTAAAAAAAATCGAAATAATTAATCTTATTATCTCAAATATTAATATTGATATAATTAAATACATAATGTTATTGGTGATTTTGTAGAATGACCACTATTATTACTTTGAATAGAGTTACAGTTTCCAGTGATGATAATAATAAATGTTATTAGTATAGTGCAGAAATGTACTGCGACAAATATCTTTAGTTATTATAACAAGCTTTCCTTGTGAAGTTGACTCAAGTAACAACATCTATAATAAGCATTTTCTTTAACACTTTCTTATGCTAGTGCCCTACTTTATATAATTCTATTTAACAAGTTGGCTTTGAAAGGCTTCTAGAATGTACGATCAGCAAAACTATTGATCTATGCACCTTTAACACTGCATAAGATTAGCAAGAACACATTATCTTGATAAACGTATAGAAATGAATTGCTTATAAATTGCTTATAAGTTAAACACACGTAATTCAGCACATATTTTTTTACATGAAATATAAATAATGAGTGTCACATAAAAACATTTTTAGTCCATGCTATGCTTCATAAAACTTCGACGTGAATAATTTTAGTTCTCATCAGGCAGTCGGGAAAATTGTAAATGGAATAATTACAATTTTATTCCACGTATAATTTTAAACATGAGCACTTAACTGAATAAATAATATTAACAATACATTACATCGCAACTGTAATACGTCTGATAATTACAATAATTGTTAAGCAGGCAGCTTGAATGTGTAAATTGTTTGCAATATTGTATTTTCATTATTAATATTATTTTGGTATTGATATGGTTATAAATATGTCTATATAATTTCATCGTATGTTTGTTTTCTATACCGTCAGAGGAATTTGAATACACAAACAAGATACATATTTGTTATGAGAAATAGCACTTACGTTAAACTTAAACTAGTTGTAGGGTTGTCCAAATCTTATCCGGGTGAAATATCCGGGTCAATTGCTGTGAGCCCTGTGAGTAAATAAATTAACCGCCATCGGATATCCTTTACCCGGCGAAAGATCCGACTGACAAGCCTTCAATTGACTTCGCATAGGTTCTTTGGGTATGAGGGTCTAATAGATAAGAACTCAATAGGCTTTGAACGAAAAATAGTATTAACACTGACATATTTTTTAAATAACACAAATTTTTCCCTCTTCTTCTATGATATATAAAAAATATTCTCAATACAGAATAGGAATAGATCAAACGAGTCATTAACAAAGAAACTACGATTAATTTTTCAAAGAAAAAATATATAGTTGGTAATCAAACGCAATGATCTTTATTTTTATAGGGATAAAGTCTATTATAATGTAAGAGATTATTGAGAATAGTGTTCAATTCCCCTCAGGAGGGACAGTGGATAGAAACTCAATCAAGTATTCATTCAATTAGTAAGGTGATTGACATTACATTTACTGATTGACGTAGAAGCTTTGCGTGAAAAATAAAACCAGAGCGGAATATAACTTAAATTATATCAAGACAAAATAAAGTTTATGTAATAAATGACATTGCAAAATCTTTGATGTAATAAATAATGAATAAAAAAACCATTTCCTCCCTGCATACTGTCATTGAAAAGAAACTTTTCCACGACCTTACAAATAATAATATAAACGAAAGATATTACAAGAAACTAAAGTCTCGACGACAAACTGTAACACCTCTAAATCCGGTTAACTCTTTTACTACGTTGCAGCTAATTAAATGATTACCGGTTTTACCCGCCTCCTGGACCCGGATAACTAGGATTATTAAAAGTTTCACTGACTTCCACGGTATTTATATTTTTTGCTTTGTTCAAACCACAATTGAAGGGAAAATAATGCCTGTATTTTTTAATATTTTTACATTTGTTACAGTAAAAAAGACAGTTAAAAAATCTGAAAATTATTAGTTCATTACAACAATTTTATTGTTTCAAAAGGAATATTTTATAAAAAAAAATCAAAAATAAAACTGTACACATGACATTTAGCTATAATAATAAAAGAATTAAGTTATCAGCAAAATAATAAAAATTTAAACTAAAAATGGAGACGGTAACTAAGAAAAAGCTTACAGATTACTTTTAATGCAGCCAAATCGGTACAATCATGTTTTATCGGAACCAATATTTTGGATGGCTTTGCATAACTCTAGTGCCTTCCACGAAATGAAATAATAAATGTATTACAAAAAAACATTTAAGCAATAATAGAACTTAATTCAACGTAATAAAATTTAAAATAACAGTAAACATACCCCCGAATCTTTTTCGATATTAATGTAACGGCTATATTTTTTATATTATAGTCTTTATTATCTTGGTAGGAACATTCATATTGGAGGTAAAATATTTTTGTTTTCCACTCGGATGCCAGATACAAGATTCTCAATGAATGGGAAATTAGATCGCTATACGCGGAATATAATAGATAGGATTTAGTACAAAAAAAAGAGAGAATAATAATATCTTCGGGTTTTGTTCTTGAACAAACGACCCGGATGAAATTCTGCTTATCGTCAAGCGATTTATTTGACAGGTGTTTTGGATTTTGGTGTTTGTTTCAATCTAAAGGTATTAGGCAAATATTTAGAGCACTTTCCTCGATTCGTCCATTTGGTGAGTTTAATCTAAAGCAGAATAGGTACACTATAGAAAATGGCGTCTCCAAGGATTTCACATCCAATGGTTTCTAGTGATTTTGACCAGGTCAATCGATAGAAGCGTTCTAACTCGTGAGAGACATCCTGAATAAGTCCTTGGTTTACTACTCTATTATTATTGATTCTTCCATACAAGGTATAAAATAAAACAAATATCTGGTCCACATTAAATATACATATTAAGAGCTTTAAATATTTTGCTGTTACATATTTAAGTCCTTTGTTTTTTTTTGTAGTATTTGAAAAACGTTATTGATCATTGAAGCCAAGTCTAATATGAAAAAAATTAGTCTTGAACAAATTTCAAAATAAGATATGACTGTTCTAGATTGTGATAAATAAATTGAAATTTAAGATAATCCACAAATCTGAGTTAATATCCCAACACGGCAAATTTCAATATAACTTCCTGTTCAATGAACCGCTACGCTTTGCGTTGCGTCTTGATCCAATATTGTGATATTTATTAGAATATAAAGATAATTTTAAAAACCTAAATTAAAACGATATATTGTTGGTAGATTTTTAATAATTCTTAGACTGTCTGTATAATTATTCCGAATATTACAACTCATTAACAATAATGAATGACAGAGTTAACAATTCACTTCTAAAGAAAAAAACTATTATTTTAAAACTAATTCTTAATTAAACATATATCACCTTGAGTCTTTTTTGCTAAAATTTGCATTAAATATTTTTTAATTACTATATATTTACGATTATATAATTTCTTTAAAGCTTATATTTGCAATGTTTATGCTCATATTATATTGTTAGAAGTGTGATGACCACCGCAGTGACGGCCAAAACTAACAAGTGCTTGTGAAATATGAAGTACCATTTGAATTACTCCATTAAAACCTCTCATGAAGGAAATTCCAAACGTGTCGACTAATTCTGTTATAAAATTTACAAATATATTATAGTTATTTATTTAAAATGATTTCGAAAAAATTTCTTACATAGAATAATTGTATGTATCTACCTATTGCTTAAATGTAAATATTCTCCTTAAATATAAAGCTAGGGATTGTTATAATTGAAAGCGATATTATAATGATGTCGTTTATAGTTTATAGAATCGGTTGTGGAGTGAATTCAGCGCAAAATACGCCAATTACCTCAACAGCTCAGTCACACAGGATGCTCTCACTCTAGAAGTCCTGTATATTAGTGATGTACCACGAAAACAGAAGAATATCGAAAGATATTAAAGTAACACAAGCTCGGTGAATATTTTATCCGACTGTTTTATTTACATAGAATACAGTCTTTGCTTGGTAAATAATCATATTGTTTTTTCTTTAAGCATACTTATAAAATTTTGCTCATATTTAGTTCATTAAATATTTTAAGCTGAGTATTTAAACCATCTATTATATTTAGTTTTTTTTTTATTTAAGTTCAATCAAGAGAAACTGAAACTGAATAACATTTTTCTAGACTAGAAAATATATATTTTCATAAGTAATAATAAACATAATATTTAGTCGATAGTTTTATAAACAGCACTATCAAAGTTCTGAGTAGTTGGCGTATGTCTCACAAATTCGCTGTTCTCAAACATTATGGTCTGACGATTCTAACATGCATTGACATATGCAAGGTATTTGAATGGTTTCCAAGCAATCATCAAGATTGGACTGTGTTGTTGTGATTTAATATTAATATCTAACGTTAAAATTAGCTCTAAATTAAATAAAGACATTATTTTTCATTAAGTTATATTTAGTCATATTAATTCACTTTAATTTGTAGACATACTTTTGAAAAGAAATAATCTTGAGTAAAGGTAAGTCGCATTTATTAGATAATACAGAATGATAAATGTATGAATAAATGGATATACTTTCATACTTAAATTTAAATGTAGTACTATCCCATCATTACTTAAATATTAAAAATATAATTCAAAAATAAAATAATGTGCATATACATATATGTATTAGAATTTACCAGTTAAATGTTATCCGACTGTAGACTAAACAAGAATGTTGTTAAAAATGTTGTATATTGAATATTTAACAAATGTTTTGAACCGTCACATTGGAATATGATATCATATAAAAACTAAATAAACAGTGTGCAAGCTTTTCGGAGGATTTCAAAACACTATCGGATATGTGTAATCCGCTTTTGAATTCATTTTTTAAATTCTTTGCTTCAGATATAAAAATCTGATCGGTGTTTTTGAGTTCAAAGGGGTATTAAGGTATTACATTTTTATTTTCAACCGAAATTTTCGTTTTATGATTGAAAAATGTTATATTCGGTTATCAAATATTTTATTTTTATGAAGTCTGGCTGATTTCAAATGTTTACGGCTCGTGTGTTGACTTGACCAGGGGTGAGGACTTTCTGTCAGAAGAGATAAAAGTTAATTATGTTAGTAGATTTACTGAGCTATAATTGTTCTTTCATACTAAAACTATTATTCCTTTGTCAAAAAACAGTGGCTTATAATATATTTAACCAACATCTATATATTTAGATGATGGTTTATATGTCTTTTGGTCGACTGATTAGTATCTACCAAGCCTAATAGCAGAAGATGTTCATTATCACACACTAGAATTGTCACTCTTAGGAGTGATTATCCTCATTACCATGATTTATGCCTTATAAATATAAATATTTTAATTTCAAGACGACAAAATAAAATTACGTCTTATCTCTCCGCATACATTAGTAATTTCTATTTCGAAAATAAAAAATAGCCTTATAGTATTTAAAAAAAAATAGTTTATATGCGTCTAATGAAAATATATGCTCTTCAATAAATTTAGATCCATTAAGATATATTTTTAAATAATGATATAATTAAAGATAGCACTTACGAGAAGAGGTTATCGGAAAGTAATTAATTCACTTATCCAGTCTTATAAGAAGTCATTGAGAGCAGTCACTCAACGTTGCCATAAATGAATGTAAATCGATTTAATTAACTTTTTGTCACAATTATCCTCAGCTCCCGGTATCCTCAGATAGTATTTACACACAAGAAAGCGACATCCGAAGCATTAATTACTTTGCGATCTGACATCCTTGCTGTGGTTGGTGTAAATAACAAGACGTGGCAGAAGAAAGGTTTTGAAGCAATGTCAAACTTTGTGCAACATACATAATTGTAATACTCTTCTATATATATGTATTACGCAAATAAATTGTGGTAATGTGTGCAAATGCAAAAAACACTTATTTTAAGCATTTCAATTATTAAAATATATAAAATTTCATATTTAGTGCTATAATTTTCAGATAGTTACGTGTAACTAGTATTCGCCTATTTCAATATTCATATTTCATCAAACGCTGTCAATTCGCAAATGTTTTATAAATTAGACCAAAATATATAAAGCTTTGAACCACAAATGGATGAAGTCCATTTAATCTCGAGGGATTTAATTGCAGCACCTTTGAATTTAACATCGAACTAGCCATTTATTGGCGTAACGATTCATAGAATGGCTTTTAGTACAACTTTTACATAAAAATTCATATTAATATATATATTACTCCGAAAAAGGTTTATAACAAGCACATTATATATACATATATAATTGTTAAAAAGAATAACAATGAGTTTGATAATATAAAAAAAATTAATTTGAAAAGAATGTAGTGTTTTTAAATGGAAGCAATTTTCATTCATTTTGTAGGTATTTTTCATTTTCCCATGCATCATATATAGTAACCATATCATCAAGAAATTAAGAGGACCTAAGTGATTCAATATATAACACGCATTATTTATTGTATACATGCATGCAGTCAATCATATTATTCACATCTATTAAAATTCTGTTTCACACAACTGTTGTTAAAACTGTCGACAGAAAAACATAAGGGTTGATATGTGCGAAGTGTTAATTATAGGTTATTTAAGTTTAACATATTCGTTATAACTGTAACAAAAGGGCAACAAAGGATCTGTTATAATACAATTAATGAAAATGGTTATCAAATTAAAATTATACGTCAGTTTAAAATCCGACTTAAATACACACCTATCAGTGGTACATACTTAATAAGTCATTTTTATTTTCTTCTATCTTAAATAACTCACTAATATTTTTTTCGGGCACATTATGATTCACCATTCTTATATGTAGTATATTTTATATTTACAGTCTACTGCTTTCATTACTCTTTGTAGAAACAAAAAGAATTATCAAAACTAACGCTCAATAAAAAGAGAATATCGACAAATTGTTTCAAAAATATGGCTTTCCCTTCTCACGGTCATTAAATCCGTGATATAATTGGAGACAGATGTTAAAACACCGGGCTCTAATTACGAGAGAAATATGCCCCACCAAGCAACTAATTAATATAAATTGCGCACGTGTGATACCATTTTTATTATGATTTATGTCTAACATCCCTGGAATTGATTCAAACCATACATGGAATATTGTATTGAACGTAATCCACACATAATATATGTAAGTAACATTCTATATATAATAAATATTAAAAAAATCATAACAGTTCTGAGCGATTCATGTCAACAAATTGTTTTTAATTACTATTTCGCTATATAACCCTTAAACCCTTTAATGCGGGTCAAATGACAAAGTGTAACTCATTTAAAATAAATTTAACTCGTAACAGGAAACCATAATTAAATTCATTTCGTTGATATCAATACAAATGAATATTTTACATAATAATATTATTTATTTCACCCAAAAATATTATACTTGCTAAGACTGTACAATTATTTGTAGCACGAAACAGTAGCTATAAAAAATGTAGAGTCGCTATGTTTAAGAAATAGTTTTCAAGATAAATTCTTAATGTACAAGCAAATAATAGATAGAAATAAACATATCAAAATTGTAATTCGTCCAAACATATACTAATTCCGGATGTTTATTAACTCTGAATAATTTTATCGTCGTGATAATCAAGGGGAATTGTTCATCACAGCTGACCACAACAAAGCTGCAGTCACTGTTCAAATGAATGCAGAACTTACTCATAATAACGAGTTCACGGATAATTTTTATATTAATATTTATAAGGTCGATATCTAATCATCAAAAAAATACTGTATGAAGGCCATAAAAATAAATTTATTAATGATTACTATTAATAATTAATTATTGTTATACATTTTTTTCATTTTAAAACTAGTCATGTAGGTCTGAAATTGAGATATATGAAAGTATAACATTTTACAGCACGTAAGTAAACACTTGCAAATACTTGCAAGTGGTAAAAATAAAATACGGACTATAAATAACTTTTTAAAGCTTCAGCGCTTTTTAAATTTTGTAATAAAGTATGTGACAATCTTTGTTCTTCATTAAAATAAAAAGTAAACAGACACTACCCCTTTCTTTTGTTTTATAAATTATGCCCCAACACAATATAATGCTTATGTATTGAATTAAACATATTTTTTTAATCAACATTTCCATAATTTAATTTATTAGTTTACACATTCAACTTAAAATAAATAACGATATAAAAGGGTTGGAAATTGATTTGTATTGAAGGCTGATCACTCATCAATCAATTGATGAAGAGTTGGTAATACGATCCAGGCCTCCAAGGTTTTTTATTATTTCCTATTAAATAGCACAAACCCTCTTGAAACTCGAAACGCGTCCTCGATATAGAAAATGCAAAATCAAAAAAAAAATCCACCGGCGCTGGGAACGAGAATAGTCAATAGTCACTTCATATTGTGTTTGCTGAGTAAACCACATGAAGTTTCGTGGTATCGGGTTACGTTTGTAAAATGTACTAGGATTTAGAACATCACGTATATATAACATGATGTGATATATTATGCAGCTTACATTACCACTTTTATAGTTTGAAGTACTACATCAGATGAACAAGAAGACGCAATGGTTGTTAAATTTGGTGAAGCTGTCGAAAAATTTAGAGATAAAATTACCCCGAAGTATCAAAGTGATTCCACATCCCGCAGGAGCACAGTAGTGAGTTGAGTGAACTACACTAACCCAAATTGCTTACAATGCCATCATTGTACTATAAGCGTCGAGAAAACTTCTTTTGAAGCTCCTTAACTCGTATCTCGAATTGTAAACAAAGATAAAATGATTTAGAAAAATCTAAATACATCGTGGACGTAGGTACAGATTTTTTTTTAATTGAAATGAAAATACATATATACTACCAATATTACGAAATATTCTCCGACGCCTATTAAAGAAAACTACATAATATAAACTCGTCCAAAGATTAAAGGTTCCAAATAAATTACTCTCCTAAACAACTGCTTAATTAATTTATAGTAAAAAATTAAATCAAAGTAAAGCAAAGCTACAAATAATTAAAATCTGATGATCTTCAGACATTGTTAAAATAAAAACACGTGTGTCCAGTTTCAAGACAGTACATTAATTTTTGAGGTGTAATTTAATTGTGACAATTTCAATGTTAATTTTAATTATAAATAAATTTTCACAATAGTTTTTTAATGTATTTACTCTCCAGAACTTCTCCAGAATCTTAGAAACGCATGATCTATTTAAGGTCAAGTTTTTGATTTTTAGCTTCAAAAACCTCCTGGCTATGTAATATAAAATTAACTGCTACAAAGTTCCGTTATTTGGGATCCTTAACGCATTCAATAAAGCTAAGTCATTGCTCAATATGAAATATATAATCAAGTACCTCTCTAGTCTTCAAAAATAAAAAACTCAAAGATAATGAACCTTTAATGGTACTTCTACCTAATGTTACCGCTTTCTTCAAATAGCTGCATACAAAAGAGCACAAATATTAGATTTCAAATGGGTTGTGATGTATAAAATGTTTGTGTACTATCAAAATCATTTGTTTTTATTTGAAGCACAACCTGTCACGTATAGTTAGATCAACATAATATAATATGACATAATATTTCAAGAATTGAAACCATATATTTATAGTCCAATGAAACTTACTCAAACGTAACAGTTGAAATGATTTCTATGATATATAAAATGAAATAAGATAAATATTTCCCAAAAACCAGTTATGACAGATTGAACTCTACACATTTTAAGGCAAAAAATAAACTTAACGCTGAAGGCTGCTACTAGAAACATTGTTACAAACTATGTTCGAACACTTTGTTTTAAAAATGTATATATAAATATATATATATATATATATATATATGTGTATACATATACATATATTGTATACTGTAAGCCCGTCTGTTGGTAAACAAACGTCGCGAGTGTTCGGCAAACATACGTAGCGTTTTACTTAATTGAATGCGTAATGACTGTAGTCATTTGTGCTTAGGCCGCAAATATTGGGTGGTTTAATTGGATTTTCATCTCCTATATCTTTGTTATATTTATACGGAATTCAAAGATTTCCTTGTATATACACTGAAAATCTTTTTATTGTAATTAATTGAAAGTCGTATTGCATATCTATATAAATAAAAATAGATGTAGCTGAGCGCATAACTAGAAAATATCTCGACCAGTTGCTCGATTTTGTATGTTCCTTAAGGCTTTAATGCTAAAAATAATAAAAATACAAATTGTATACCGTAAAGCATTAAAATGAGTATCAAATTTATAAAGTACTAGTAAACCTGGCGAACTCCGTTTCGCCACCAGAGCTTTTATATGACATTTCGTTTGGTGATTAAAAGATGAACAATTTTTTGTTTTATATTTGAAAAGGAAAATTTTTATTTGAAAGTGAATCCAAAGTAGATACCGAATCGAAGCGTTTTACGTGTCCGCTAATTATCCGTTTCATTGAAGTGCTCCTTTGTAAACCACATTTTTTGTTTTTTGGTCTAACTTTAACACAAATAAAGCGTATGGTTTCCAAACTCGTGAACATACAAAATATAACTGCCCATGTGAAAAACAATGATTTCTAAATTTATCCCGCAAATACTAAATGGTTTTAAGAGTTCAAGCTACAAACACATTACCTAAATATTTTTATTTTTATATAGTAGATTTCTTACAAATATCTAATTGTCATCCATACGTCATTACATATCTGTCATTATACGTCAATTGCATAGCTGTGAATTGTATTATTCCACGTTTTATAATTATTGACGTTTCATGTCAAGTCCCACGGGAATGCTGTCGAACGGGATAAAAAGTATCCTATTGCAATTTCCTGGTTCTAAACTACCTCCCTGCCAATTTTCAGCTAAATCGGTTCAGCCGTTCTTGGGTTATAAGTGAAGTCACTAACACGACTTTCTTTTATATATATATATAGATATAGATTGTAGTCTACAAAATTTAAAACTGATCTTTGTTTTAGGTGATCACTTTAATAACGTTATATTTACTTTATTTTTGCTCTTAACTTTTGATAGAACGAAGTTTGTCCAAGTACTATATAAATATATACTATTTATTAGTTTAAATAGTTTTTACTGTATACTGTAGCTTCCTTGTTAAATAAAATATACAAATACTACTTCTAATTTTAAGTATTATAGAAATAAACAGTAGATCAAACAAATTCAATTAACTAAAAGCCTCCATACAGCCTATGCTTCGTCCCCATAAATCTAGACCCCATAGCATCACAGTTATATAGAATTGCCGTATGGAGGATACAAATCGATGTACCAGTTTTAAGTAATTGGAACTTAGACGCAGACGATATCTCAGTATAGATGCTAAGAGTATTTTGCTAGATAATAGCACTATTATGGGATCTTATTTATAAATGTATGTTTATATTGAATATTAAATTATTACATGTATGTAATATTGCGTTGTAAGAGAAAAAAGAGTCCAATGGCTGAGCATATTCCAGAAAATCATTTCGGTTAGTCAACTGCCAGTCAATTTGAAGTCAGTCTCCCATAGACATGCGTTGCAAGGACAATAGCTGTTAACGCTCCGCAAAATACAAAGTGAAATGAATTTCGGTATTTCAGTTTTGCTCATCTACCATATATTTTAAACCTACTTATAAACCTATTTGGTGAGAAAGTGCTTTGCACAAATATTAGTGAAATTTTTTGGACAATGTATAGCTGTTGCTCGTTATTTTGCCTGTGTGGACTTCAGAATCGCGTTCTGAAAGTCAGTAGCAAAGTTTAACCAGAAAAAATCGAGTAGTGACAAAAAAGTACAATTTTCATTCTGGGTTGTTGCAAGAATTACTTACAAATAAGTTTATATTATTTTACATCCTACGTTATCCTTCTACGAGTTTTATTATTGTAGTTTCTCTAACAGTCTTTGTGTAGGTTTTGAATGAAAAAAGGATAATCATCCAAACGTATATCTATCCTTCTTCGTATTCTGTTAATAAGAAAGTATGATATCTTAAGTCTAAATAAACAAAAAAAACCTTCATTTAAATATCAAAATAAACGCCATTGTAGAAAATAATGGTAATTATGTCTTAATTAATTACTTACAAACAAAGGTAAATTAATTCCATTTTAACGAAGTTAACAAGTATTTTTAAACACGTTATGGCCAATTATATATATTTCAAATATAAGCTTCGTTTAATACTTAAGAATCGACATATAGAGGCTATTATATCCAACAATGAGAATGCAATACCAATCCATTTCGCAAATATTGAATATCGTCTCAAGTGTGTAAATCTACTTATATGCTATACAAAACGTACTTAGGCTCCATCCCAGCTATTGTTCTGACTTCTGTGTGTTTAACTGTTTACTTATGTTAATCGGTTTAGTCATGTCTTATAATATTAGCTTTAGACAGTTTTCTTGTTGTGTCACTAACTTGTGGTAATATATACCACTGCAACAGATATTTTCTATATCTATAAAACTTTCTTTTTTCACAATGTAGTTATATAAAAAGTAATATAGATATTTGAAAATAGATATGTCTTTTTGAAATTCGTTCGGTTCTGGATACTAATAATTCGACGGTTGTGCTCTCAGGTAGTGTAGCGTGAGTAGATATGTATATAAAGTGCATTTGTATTTGGCTGATGTTTAAAATTTCAGTCGGCCATCAATTTATTTTTATCTGATCACTAGCGTATTGAGGAGAGTGGTCTGGTGATGGATACAATAGTTGCATCATTACTGTTTTAAGTAATAATAAAATCATTGAAATTATTTTGTGTATTTTTTGTATATATTTTCAGCTCTTACTATTTTACTTACTTTAGCAATATTTTAATATTAATGTAAATCTAAAAGCTCTTTATCCTTTATGCACTTTGTTTTAGTCATAAAAGCGTTTTATAATGCTCATCACTTTAACATTTAAATAAAATTATGTTGAAGACCACTTTAGTTTATATTTTTTTATATATGATTCAATACGTTGTAATGATGATGATTCACAATCATACAGAATATTTTAAATTGTCTACTATTGAAAGTTTATCAAATATCATAAACTAGAAAGTTTTGAATATATTTGTTTAGGATCAGCTTTTTCCTATGTTCCTATGCATTCTACAGAATAGTTCTTGTCATTTTATATACATTCCAAATAGTGCAGTTAGTATTGAAAGGAGGCTTCTAATTGAAGAAATATTTCTTTATTTACCATTTATTATAATCATTTCTTACGCTTTATTATTATTTTTTCTAAATAAAACTGTTGTTTTGATTTCGTAATTGACTTTTAAGGTTCTTGATTTGGAAATCCTCTGAGAAGGGTTTTAACAAAAATAATAATTACGCAGGATTAATAAAGTCTTCAATCGGGCTATTTGAAATCTTTTTTTAGTTATCTTACCCAAATTAAAATCGATTGCAAATAAAATTTTAATTAGCCAATACTTGACCTCAAAGCGAATAAATCCCAAATCCAAAAGAATATTAATTAGGTTCCTCGATTAATATTCTTAATGTTACTTTTGATCACCACCTCAAAAATCAATAACCGAAAACTTGTAAATAATTCTTTCACATCACTTAATTTTATAATACAAATACAACGTGACGTACTTACTACGAGTACAACTCAAAGCCCCTATAAAATAAAATGCTCAAAACAAACAAATTAAATACACCTAAACTTAGCTAATTTCACGGACCGTCAATTCCAAAGATAAGACAAACTTAAAGACAAACGAAATTTAGACTAACAAAAAAGTTGCCTCCTATAAATATTAACCCTTATAAATATTCCGCCAGCGTTTCAATTCCTTCCTAATCTTCAAACGGATTGTTTACTGTAAACATTCTGATTCGAAGTTAACTGGAAGGCTCGCGTCGACTTACCGTCGAGCCATTTACAATTCTAATTAATCCTTCGAGTGGAAGATGAGCATTCGGTTGGTTTAACCAAATTGGTCCGAGTTATTGTTGGCCAGGCTTTGCATTCTGATGTTTGTGTCAGTTGAATACTAATTTATCTTAATTACGACTGGCTAAGTTTTTATCAGGCGGGACCATCTATGCTTGTCCGTTCTCTAGTGAAAATCGATGAAGCTTAATCAAATGGCACTCGCTTAATTCTTATAACATTTGACTTTATATTTAACATGAAATTAAAATAGTATCGACGTACCACAAACCTCCATTTATAAACGAGAAATAAATTGTCTAACAACGGCTGTTTGAATAGTATATATGTACTGTATATGAAGAATATTTCAAACCTTTTATTAGAAAGTAATTTTGACGAAAGACGTAAATTAAAATAAACGTCGGGGAGCGTTTACTGTTATTACTGCGGTCTAATGTTTTGCATGAAAAATTGTGAGAACAACCCATCTGTGGTGTTGTGGCATTTTAAAAATTCACTTCCAGGTAATACCGGGTTACTATCCATATTATACCCCTTACTATTCTCTAGATATTGTAAGTCTTTTTTATTTTCTTCGTTTTATTTCAGGACATATATTTTTATATATATTTCTAGAACTACATAAGTTTTATTTTCCTTTTGTTTCGGTATAAAACGAGTACTTTTTAACCGACTTTAACATTGTACTTTATATTAATAAACTAATTACTATAATCACATCACTATACTATATATCACATAATATGTAACATTTAACATTTGAGCATTAAAAATAAATCCACTGTTCACCAAAGAGTTCTAATACAAAAAAAAAAAATCTGAAATAAATTTTATAATATAAGTTTGCAATAAATAAATCCTCGTGGAAACTTTATTACACATGACATTCATAAAATACAATAAAATATTTCATACACTTGATACTTGAATGCAAATAAGGACACCATACTTTTGTAGCGATAAAATAACTTCTTTATAGAGCAGTCTAATATTATTGTGTCTTTATTATTTGTTGTCACTACAATTTCCTTTATTTAATTTCTATTGGCAGAAAATTTCCTTTATAACTGCGGTTTATTAGAAGTACTAGTAGCAAAATAAATTCAACTTAAAATTATATTTCAAAATGTATGTCAATATAAAAAGATCAGATAAAGTACGAATCATGAACCAAGACGTAATTGGAGTGTCAACTTCAACTATTTCAAGCAAATTTAATTTTAAAATTTTAACACTATCAAAAGAACATACAATAGGGAAAAAAATGTACAAAAACAGTATGTTTCTGCAACATATTTGTTCTTTTTATGTTTATTTTTAAGCGATAAGCGACAATCCTAAGAACAGAGTCTTTAAAAATTAAATAAAAAAATATTTGCCTGTCGTATTCCATACAGATCCGAATATCCGATATGTAATATTTATATTCCCTCATACAAATTGAAACATATAATAAAATGAATGAAATCTGTAACTTAATTATTTCGTACAAATTGAGTGCGCGAAGTATCAAGATGTGTAAACATGAGATCAAACAGATAACCGAACGAGAAATAAACCTGTTCAATAAATGGGAGCCACATTTGAATAAATCGCTACGACCATATTTGTGATAGAATTGCTATGGATTTTGTAACTTATTTTATTATTAATATGTATAAATAACATTACATATATATGACCCTATCGGGATTTTAATGGTACTTGAGATTACTATAAAAATGTGTCAATTATATTCTTTGTATTGTGTTATTTTTAATACATATACAATATTAGGTGCTAGTTTCAATGAACACTTATTATTTGGCAAGAATGATAATATATGCACTAATGTATTAAATAAATAATTTAATCTTACAATAACGTAATATTAAATATCAAAGTCAATTAATGAAGATGTCGAACATTTTTATTTCTAACGAACCAATTAATCAATGTGAATTGACAAATGCATCTCGTAATATCAGAGCATCTTGCCGTCGTGTCTTGACATTGTGTAATGGCGGTGAATTATCTGATTGTAAAGAAATGAGATCTACAACATAATCTGCGCGTGAATAAACTAAAAAAACTGTCGCAAGTAATAAGAATACTATTAAATATAATTTTCGGTTTTAAATCACCTACATTATGTTTTATCTCTTACTTACGAAATTCGTAATTGAATGAAGACGAGATAAATGTATTAATATATAATTATTTACATTCTATCCTTTAAAATATCTAATTCATTATTATGTTAAAATATTTTAAGTATGTATAATTAGTGTTGGATTAAATGGGTGTTATAATCAAAATATATAATTATGATTTAACATTTATTAAAAAAATAATATGCCTATATTTTGTGTGTGTATGTGTGTGTGTGTGCGTGTGTATATGTGTATATTGAAAAAATATATACATCACTTGTAACTTAAACCGAATTTAAGATGATTCCAGTCGCCCACAAGCGAGCCAGGTAGTTAAACTTAAAATGTCTTCTTCAAGACAAGTCCTGCACTTCTGTTTTTATTGTTTTAGTTTCCTTAAAAAAGAAGATCAAAGAATTTCAAACGTTTGTTTTGTTTCAATTATGTAACAGTTTGTTAACCGACAGGGGAATAGCATCTATATTTAAACGATTAGAAATAAAAGAGGACTTAATTTTTTACAATTGAATTCTTTTATTTACTTATTTGTTTGAAACTGTATATATGATAACCTATGCAGTCAAAGATTAATTATTATTATATAGGAAGTAATTTAAACATTTTTTTTCTCATCTATTATGAGACGAAAACATCACTGAAATATTTTTATCAATAAAAAAACACCTAATAATCTTATTATTTAAATATTGTAGATTTGACACGGAGATTGAACTAGAAATGATAATTGAACTAGTATTAGAAGTAGTGTTATGTTTATATGTATGTATGTATATCTTTGATTAAAGTAGAACTATCTCAAGTCTGTAACAATGTAACTAATCCATCTCGTCTCTCTAAGGACGTTTACTCACAAGTGACTCTCTCCGTATTTCTGTTATCCTTCCAACAAAGACTTAGACGATGCTTTCTGGGCTCTTCTTTAAAGATATTTGTATATAGATGCATAAAATTACATATATCACTAACCATACAATACAATACAATAAATGTATCATCAACTTTATATATTTTAACAAAACAAATGACTTTTATGAAGATACACTCAACAGGAATTTCATATAGAGAACAAGTTCTTCAGTTGTTTCAATAAATAGTGTATGTAAGGAACTCTACTATAAAATAAATATTTATTAAAATATTAAATGTAATAATTTCAAACATTATAGATAATCAAACTGCCGGCTTTACGCAAGGTATTTCATGGAACAAACCTGCAAATTAGACCCTGTTACCTCAAATAATAACACGTCCACTACAAATATCCTTAACAATGTTGATAATGAGTACCAACCAGGCAATTTACTATTATTGTTGCGTTAATATACTTTAATATCTTCAGCACTCCCTTACTAGTTTCCATTCTGATAAATAATGGCGTTCGACTACCCAAGGTACGATACCCGAAGTAGGCTTGCAATGTCTCGACACAACACGATATCACCTGTATCTGAACAATACAAGCCAATGGATCGTAAATTATTGGTTGCGATACGACCAGGCGACATTCTGTGTACACTATTGAATATTATCATTTATATTCACTTTACACTTCCTATTTATGAATTATGAAACATTTAGTACAGTCACTGAACATTTTCAACCAATCAATGTGTATCAAATTACAAGACTCTTTAATGTCTAACTCTTAAGCTCTTGTATATTAAATATACTATTATTATTTAAGTGGGAACTTGTCCATTTAGATTTTGTAATGCCAAAAATTTGAAAAGCGCAGTCCTTTCCCTAATGGCATACTTCTGAAAGCCAGACGTTGCAGTGGAGAAAAATATGTCATACTTTGAATTGAGAGACAGCATTACTACAATTTTAATAGAAATTTTTATTTGAGTATAATGAATAAGGTAATAGTTTTATAATTCCAGCTATATGATAAATAATTATTATAATTGAAGTTGAACACAACGTAACATTCTTTATTTTAAAGCCTTTATGTATGTTACTTAAACTGAAATGAGAGAGTTTTAATTATTATTATAAATAAAAGTGACTTGAATAGATAATTATAATAATTGGTTTTAAAGTTGTTATGAATAAATAACTGGAAAATTTACTAAAAATTAAAATATGTCGTATTCTTTTACATGTTTTCGTTACTTTCAAATGATTGAATCTGACAAATTAAGCCAAAAAATGTAAATTATTTAAATAAACCTTTCAAAGAAATAAATAATTTATATATATTTCGATTATATGATATATTTTGATTAAAGGATGTGTTAACAATCGTTTCAACAAAATTAATCAAAATCCACAAAGTACATCCAACAAGCTGACATAAAACTTAATTAACACTGTTTCATTAGAACTTAAAATTTTAATCAAAGTTTATTTCGTATATTTGGTAGGTCTAGACCAAGCCCTATTGTGGATACTACATTCATTAAGAGATTTAATATTATATTATAATATTAAATTCCTACTAAATATCAATTTAAATAGTAACTACAATATACAATATTCTTGTCTATTAAAAGATATGTAAAGTATGAACCTATGTACTAGCTCACTACCAAGGACTAAGTAGACACGGAAGATAATACTGCATACATGTGTAGAAGATAATCTAGCTTGTGGCAAACAGGATGAGGTTTTATCTCACACTTAGTGTCTGACACTGCTACATTACTTAGCTATAGTATTTACATTTCACTGTAATAATTTTTATACCATACCTAAAAGAGTATTTATTTTGTCTTGAAATTCGCATGAAATAAATATGTTTATGCGATAGTCAATACGTCTGGGTAATACTAGTAGAAATTGTATTTTAAATGTTGTATTACTGTAATTAAATATTAACAACGATTATCTTGAACGTAGTTATATTCCTAAACTTAAGTCTCATATAACTTTTACCTATTACGCTCCTCCAATAAATAGTTAATAAGAACAACTGTTCCAATTCACTCCACCCTCGTATCATTGAATGCCAGGTGAATTAAAACTATAGATTTTAAATATCAACAATTTCACGGCCAATTTGTTCGTTACATAACATTAGCCTGTCAACGTCCATTAACTAATTACAACAGAAACGACAATAATTTGTTGTTTTATCGTATTAATTGTATCGCGTGAACACTGCTTACCGTTATACTACATATATAAGCATTGCAATTAAGCTTTCCCACTGACTTGACTATTTACGAAACCCACTATTATTGTATCGTTTTAATACTTTAATTTCCCTTCATTCTGTTCTTTATAAGAAACTCTCCCTATTCTTTATATATTTAGTACACAAAATGGAATTTATTATTATTGATGAGAAGTTCTATTACGTCTACGAGTATAATACTTTGTATTATTTCTACCTTAGCTAATAGAATTGGTGGTGGTCTATAAATTAATAAATATTATTTGGGTTATTTATGGATGTATCGGAAAGGCCCAATATTCCAAGGCTATTCAATATTCAGGGACCTATAACAAGGTACAGGTAAAAGGCGGGTCCGGTGTATTTCATTTGCTCGCACGGTATGTTATGTGCCACTTGTGAACCTACTTTTTACTTAAACTCGTTCACTTAAATATATTCCATAAGATGAAAAGAGATACTTTTCTTAGTGACTATTGTATAACTGTTCAATAGCGTCAATAATGATGTAGCGTAGATACTTGAAAATATGTCTGATCGTTTATAAAGGAAATATAGAAAGCAGTTTTTAATTATATTCCAATAACGCAATCTTTTTTTTTTTTCAATTAAAAAATTAAATCTCCTTTACGTTCCTAAATAGTTATAAGAGGAACTAACCAGTATAAGTTCCATCTGCTACTACAAAGACAATGTGTAGAAGTAGTAATGATGTAATATAGAACATTTGATATGTCTTATTTATTTCAATATTCCTTACGTACATACCTCATACATATACAACAGATATATTCTATGATGAAAAATATTTAATTAAAGAAATATTTCACAATGAAATATGATAAATTAATTTGCATTTTAATATATGTTTAGATATAATCAACGAAATGTCGGAGATCGAATGAAATCCTCAAAAATCCATACCATCAATAATTCATAATTCAATGTTAACTTCGTCAATCGGGAAGGAAACCAAATGCTACCTAAGGCTGCTCTGGTTGGACTGAATTTTTTATGACAGGGCGCCTGCCCCCTTAGAAAAACACCGGCACACTCCAGGGAACGGGCTAATAAACGATAGAATCGACAGCGGATTGTAAAACTTTTGACAAGCCATCATTATATAGAGATTATTTGTGTGAAACCAAAGCTATTATGAAAAATATATTTATGATTTATAGCCCCTATTAAAATGGAAAAATATTTCCATATATTTATTTATTTAATGTTGAAAGATTGTTATACGCTATCAATTATAAAACAATGTTCAATTATATTAAATGTCGTATCAAAATGTTAGTAACTTCACACATTAATCTAAAGAGCATGCAAAACATCTGTTAGTTCTCAGAGCCGTAGAACCTTACTAAAACACCGCTGGTAAGCCAGGGAAGCCCGAAGGCTTTTAATTTGTACAACCGTTTCATGTATTATGTATGGAAATTTTGATTGTTTGATTAGAGCCTTCGCTCTTTGTGACTCGGTACATCTTGCATGGAAAGTAAATAAAATTACCCGTATTATTTGACAATGTTTAGAAATTGTTTACGTTTGGAAAAAATACGTTACAATGCCTTATTTTTGTGTGTTAATAGTAAATATTATAAAAATATTAATTCATTAAAACTTAATAGGACGTTTAACTTCTTGTTTTACATATAGATAGAGCAAAACAAGTTAAAGATGTAGACATGGGATTACACATAATAAATATTTAATTTAAATCAATATTTAATCGTGATCTTTGTATTATTAAAAGATCGCATTCAAAAGTCGTGAGGTATTTCGAAATTCGTATCACGAGGGAGCTTATTATAACTCGTCGAACGATTCTCAGAAATCTTTGTCTTTTTATGAGTAACCTTTTGTTTTATTTTTCATATAGTGTCACAAAAGAAACAAATAGCCCCTTTAATGGATACGTCTTTCTTAGTCATTAATTTTTCAATTACGTATTTGTAATAACAATGATATTAACGAAGCTAAAATAATAGACGTTAATTTTTTTCAATAATCATTCAAAGTAATCAACGTTCTGACAGTGCTTTGTGTTCTTTTATATTGTTGTGAACTTTAATTTGTACGTGATAGGGTTCAATATCGAATCAGTGGTTATTAAATCGTTACTTCAGCAGATCATTCGTATAGTATCATCAATCATAGCCTGCCACACCAATAGTAAGAGCAAATACTCGGTAACTGGTTTCTTATTACGAATCGATTTTAATCCAGTGAGATTTATAGGACCTGTAATTTATCGCTTATAAGCTGTTTAGTTCGTATATAAGAAGATTTTTATTTTACATTAGCCAAATTCTTCTCCAATTATTTCTTGTAGTGAATTTCTTTAAACTAATCTAATCAATCTCTTAACATCTAATACAGCCCCGAGGCCCAAACACAATAATCACATTAAGTTTATTATAGCATCTATCAGTGTTTTCGCTTACATCATTGTCTTTAGAGATAAGAAATCCTCATTCAATCTTCTTTAGCGGACTTTAATTCGGAAAGTAGGCTGGCGTCATCGTAATGGCAGTTCCATCAAAACTGATACAAGCCTTATTGGTATATACATCTTTTTCTATACCATTATCTTCGTCGTAAGTAAGAGCGGGATGTATGAAAACACGTGCAACATTCCCAGATTAAAATTGATTGTAAGGATGTTCCTTTTATCTGTGGGACGCGTCCCGATTGATTCCTCATTAATCTTTATTCGCAGTATTAACATGGTTTTTTTTGCGATTCTTAAATGTCATGTTATTTGTATCGTGACTTTATTTGAACAACCATTACGTGTAAGTGGATTATACTTGATGTTCTTATATTCTTTGTATTATAAAGGTAATAAATGTTCTAAGCGATTAATAAACAAATTGTTCCTTTTATGATCTTGTTTATTGATTAATAATTATAAAATCCCATTGAAACTAATGAGATATCAATAAAAACAAAGTGAAATATAAGGTTTTATATATTTGCAGTGAGTTATTCTCATAGTAAAATGAAGTTCAATTACTTTTATATGAAGCTTTATTCTTTAGTTAGTAATAGTTAAATCACGAAGTGTGCGTTAATATTACTAATAAGCGTCAGTGAGGCAGATAAAATCAATTGTTGTTCAATATATGAAAATAATGAAGTAAGAAAGCATATCAAGAGACAAGGTGCCGGTAAAATATAGACTTGTTATTAAGTAAAAGTATATATTAAGAGTGATAATAGGAAGTGAAGAATGAAAAGGAAAATTTTGGGGAACAATTTATTTAACTTTACACATATAAAAGATTTGAAGCATTCATATTTCACATACATTTTTAATGAAAGAAATATTTATATGTTCATTACAGCGGATTAATTATTAATCCATAAAGTGTCTTAGTAATTAGTTACCTGTCATTCTGTGTATAACAATATATTGTATGGATATTAAAAAAAATTGTACTAGTCACACTCATTATCACAGGATTCTATCATTAGAACAATCTTATTGTCGTAGAATTAAATTTAATATATGCTTAAAACAAATCAAAATGCGACATCTGTCTTGACATGATAACACAACTTTAAGAAATTCTCAGTTAAACATCGCGAATTCATTTATTATTATTGTTAAGTAAGTCATAGAATTTAGACAGTTATTAAATAACTAATCATTATTTTGAGCTAAGTAATTAAATTTAATCAAAACTGAAAATGTACATTATTGCATTTGAACCTTGCTTGTTAGAATGAATATTTACGTCCCATTTCGTGTTGAATTTAAATTCAATCTAATATTTTTTTGTAAGTTATCATAACTTAATGTGTCCACTATACGTAATTCATTATAGAAAAGTAGTAAAAAATACTCAAACAGAAAGAAATGTAAATATAAATATCTTTTGCAAGGGAAAGTCGGAATGAGGTTTGCATCGCAACCGATACTTAATAAGTATAAAGTGCTTTCTTCAAACAAAACACAATTAGATATTTAATTACCATTGGTCATATCTTAATTGTTAATTCAAATGCAACGTTAACAATTTCTATAAAATAATGATTGCGTAAAACTCTTTACTGTAACATAGTAAGACTACAGTGTTGTACAAGAGCTGCAATAAATTACCATGCTTAACTTTGTGTATCAATTTCCCTAAAGAGGCCACAGGAGTGTAATACTGGATTATATTTACGATCCATAAAGTTTGTGAGAAAATGTCACCTATTTTATATGTAAACAAATTGTTGTGAAATCAATACTAGGTAAACCATAATACCTACTCCCGAATAAGATGCATTTGACATGAAGCTTATATATATGTCGGCACTAGCGCGCCAACTGAACATAACTATAACCAACACGTGCACCGATCACGCCACCGAGCGCGTGATTCGATGCCCCACTCTCCCCACTACTAGCTGTATAAAAGGCGTGCAGGATTATTCGAAGAGGAGTCTTGGCTCTGACGTGGCGCGGTGCACTAGTTGTACTTAGCCTGTTAACCTTGACTCTTTGGATAATTAATTTGTGAAAACGAATTAATTATTATTCTGGTGTTGTAATTTGGTCCTTGGACTAATTATATCCGATTTCAACTATTATTCAGTTTAAAAGAACTTCATGCCTTGAATTATGGCTCATCCATTTATCCATTTCTATCTCATATTCCTACATCAGAAGTGGGATAGCGATCCACCTCCATCTCATAATCAAACCCACTGCATTGAAAAGCAAAAAAAAAGTCTTTTTTTGGAATGGAAGCAATTTTATTAAAAATTAACAAATAGTTTAAACCAGCATCATATCAATCCACCTCTTTTTTCTCTTTTTAATCCTATGTCCCCCATACGGGGCAGAGGGCATCAATTCTTTGCCTGTCAATGGCTTCCAGAGTCCACGTCCGGACTAAACTTTGATAATCTTGTGAAGACGAACGGTCTAGCTCATTAGAGTCTATGTCCGGGTCATCGTTCATTGATATTCTAATAAAAAAAAAGAGCTGTAAGAGCCAAAAAAAGAGCTAAGAAAAAAAAAGGGTTAAAAAAAAAGAGTAAAAAAAAAAGAAAAGAAAAGTAAAAAAAAAAGGATGGTTAAAAAAAAAAGTAAAAAAAGAAAAAGAAAGTTTAAAAAAAGTAAAAAAAAAGTAAGAAAAAAAAAGAGTAAAAAAAAAGTAAAAAAAGAAAGTTTAAATAAAAAGAGTAAAAAAGTAAAAAAAAAGAAAGTGTAAAAAAAAAGAGTAAAAAAAGAAGGCAGAGAGTTGAAGGGCTTACGCCGGTCCAACCGTGTGGCTGTAGGGAATCATAATTCCGGTCCAGCATGAAGGCTATAGGGAATAGTAATTCCGGTCTAGCAAAAGCTATAGGGAATACTAGTTCCGGTCTAGCAAAGAAAAAAAAATGTGGCTGAAGGGAATTATAATTCCGGTCCAGCATTAATGCTACAGGGAATAGTGATTCCGGTCTAGCAAAGGCTATAAGGAATAGTGATTCCGGTCTAGCAAAGGCTATAGGGAATACTAGTTCCGGTCTAAGGCTATAGGGAATACTAGTTCCGGTCTAGTAAAGGTTACAGGAAATTTTAATTCCGGTCTAGAAAAGGACCTCAGGACGGATCAGAACTAACTACCATAACTCTGAAGGGTCAGTGTGGACCGAACCAGACACTATAATATTGTCAGGATAGTCGAACGATATTTGAGGCGCGTGCGAGGGCGCACGCATGTCAGTATGGCCGTGTCGGCACTAGCGCGCCAACTGAACATAACTATAACCAACACGTGCACCGATCACGCCACCGAGCGCGTGATTCGATGCCCCACTCTCCCCACTACTAGCTGTATAAAAGGCGTGCAGGATTATTCGAAGAGGAGTCTTGGCTCTGACGTGGCGCGGTGCACTAGTTGTACTTAGCCTGTTAACCTTGACTCTTTGGATAATTAATTTGTGAAAACGAATTAATTATTATTCTGGTGTTGTAATTTGGTCCTTGGACTAATTATATCCGATTTCAACTATTATTCAGTTTAAAAGAACTTCATGCCTTGAATTATGGCTCATCCATTTATCCATTTCTATCTCATATTCCTACATATACATATATGAGTTACCAGTATTTATGACGCTTTAAGAATGTTTTGACAAATTAAAAACTATATTTTAATTAACATAACATGTAAGTAACATCAATTCAAAAGCGAAAAAACAAAAAAAAATAATTTACAAAGATCTAAAAGCACCTCTCATACTACGTTTGTTAAGTTGTATAGACTTTAAATTAAGATTTTTTTTATTTTAGCAATAAATGACTATCAGCTTTATTGTGAAATAATCCATAACAAAAACATGGTCAAAATTCAACGCGTCTTATTTTCGAGAAATATCATCAAATTGTAATAAATAATATTTCCAAGAGGCCCTAAAAATCTTACACGATGAGAAACAGTATGCTCGTAAACATCGATTTTATTTCATCACAAGATCCATTACAAGAGGATCCTAACTATTGTGTTTCAACGAGGTCATTAAAGGGCCCATAAAATGGTATTTATATTTTATATGATTATAATTTTCTTTCAGCAGAAATAAAATTGCTTCCACAAAGTCCTCTTCCAAAGATATCGACGCTGTTAAGATTTTAACAACAGCAGCTTTTGGACAATATACGACGCCATCTAAAATAATCATCACATCGACATGCGCACACTCACGACTTTTGTATGGAAAAGTATAAAATATTTTTGACTTTAAAATAATATGAGCATAAAAAATTGGTCCAAATAATACTTTTTACGAATATATGATTTTTTATTTAATATACCAAGAGTGAACAAGACTGATTTATTAGGCAGGACTGTTTGAAAATGTTTTCATGATCAACAATTACTTTTATGGTTTTTTTTTCATGACACGATCGATTAGGAAACAATTTTCTTATAGATTTGAAAGTTAATATTCAATAATTCTACAATCAACAGTCGCACGACTGTCGCAGTAAAGCGTTGTCCAATAAGGTGACACAGTAACAATAATTTCCAAAAAAGCTATTAAAGCTGTTGTCTCATTAACGAGTTGACGCTCGAGCGCTCAGAAAATATCGGAGCGTTAACTTTAAATAGGTTTAATTTGACGATTTATTTGTTTTCATCGTTAGTGACTGAGATTAGACTGAGTTGAAGTAAATGACTTTAGGAGAACATTTTTTCTTAGTCAATTAAAATACTATTTAAAAATTGTTTTTTTCTTAATGTAATGTCTGATAATATTGTAAGAATTAAAAGTGAAATGAGTATTCATTTTCATACAAAATTTATAATTGTCTTTCGAGTAGTTTTAAAATAAAGCCGGTTCCAGACGATCTGTTTGATCAATTATTAGTCTCTTGACTTGCTGCGCCTCATTGGATGCGGCTCGTTGCCATTAACAATGAACTCTCGGAGAAAGCGCATCTACGTTGAGTGACTTACAAGGCATGTTAATTGAAATGAGTGGATATAAACATATACATACATATTATATTATATTCATTAGTAAAGAACAATTATATTCATAATATTTATAAAAGTATGAATAATGTTCAAACTTACATATGTAGTTATATTCAGAAAGAAAAAGTAACAAAAATTGTAATTCATTTAGTAAATAAAATTATTTTATAAGATATAAGGTTCATGAATGCATTAAATTATCAGTTTCATATTTAAAATAGTCAAATATTAAATGACGTATCCATAAATTGTAGTTGGTACAATTTACAGAACCAAATCGACTGTTTCGGCTTGTTGATTGACGTTTTTAATTAAGCAGCTTCAGACATTTTGTTTTAAATACTTAAATCTGTTTAATGGCCTTACCGAATGACGGATGGCGGCCGATGAAAAATTCAGAATATCGGTAGATACACGTGTAATAAATAAACTCTTTGCCGAAACGCGGCGCAATTTATTTTTTCCACCGAAAGTCTTTTGCTTTCGAAAGATTAAATCTAAAGTAGATGTTTTTTTTTATTTGGTTCTCAACAGATATTTCGTGGTCTTTCGGGTGTATTTTCAGGTCGATCATTAATAAAATCTGTTCAAAGACGCAACTTGTTTTAAAGTTTTATGAAACGCAAGTACTTATGAAGTGCTGAGTGCTGACCTTAGAATTAAAAATTAAAATCTATTAAGCTTATAGGTCATTAAAATTATAAAAAATGTATACATGTGTAGTATTAGTTGTTTTTTTTTTCTAAATTAAAATTAAAAATTCACATCTTCATTTCATATCATTACATCCGATTTAATTAATAAATTCGTGAAATAAAAATAAAAACAAAAAATATATTTAAATCTCTATTATAATGACATCAAAATATGTTGTTATTTATACGTATAAATTTACAATTATAAATATATTAATATATACTTTAATATGTATATTTTAGTAAGTATATTTTTAATGCCTCCGACAAATCGTTATGTTCTTGTCTTATATGCAAATACATTTGGACGGAAAGTCGGGTCTGCTTACTTTGTAGCTATAAAAATATTTAGAAATTCCACGTCAAATTCTGCTGTTTTTGTTTTGTTTTATCCCTATTCTATTGCAAAATAAACTTTATTATTTTCTATCTAAGTGGTAGCATTTTAGATGTATTAGAAATGATTATTTTATTTAAATATTAATCATAGAAAAGGGCTACATCATATAAATCTAATTTTGATGATATTAACACATTCTTAAAGCAAGTAACGTAAAATGGACTGAATAGAAAAACCTGTTGGTATTTTTCCTCCTTGTACGTACTGTCTCCTCCATATATTTATAAGTTAAGGGTTTATTCAAATAAAGCTAACCTATATCTCACCTTGGATACCTTCGATTGTATTATTTTAATGCTCTCATCCATATTTAGTAACGCGTGAGTCACGAATTCTATTTATCATTGTAATTATTTAACTTTTCCCGTCTGTAAGACCGTTCCGTGCCATAACGATGTATGACTCAATGTAATTTTTAATTATTATTACCAACATACCACTGGTTCTTCTTACAGATTAATGAAAACGGCAAATGTAATATTGTTCTATAAGAAACATAAAGGCGGGTGATTCTTGAATGGCTCAGACATAAACGCAATATTATTTGATAAAAGAAACACTAGTTTAAGCTTTATTTTTAAGTCAGTCAAGAATAAGTGTTCCCTAGAGCCGTGAGGCCCAAACGCCTCTTTGAGATTTCTTACAGGCGCCCAAAAGTTTATTTTCCTTTCTTAAAGATAAATAATAAATTAATTAGTACCCTATACTTGAATTTATAAAAACGACAACTCGTAAACAAACACTTTTGTATGGAAAGTTTCGATTTATTAAAAGTTTATATATTTTTCAGATACTATTTAAAAAAAAATTGCGTAGTAATTTTTTATCTCTTTAAATAAATAGTTAATGGAAATATTAATATAACGCACAATATTATTCTATTGTTGGATTAAAAAAAGAATATCTGTAAGGAAATAATTAATACAAATAATTAAATAGTATTACTGCTCTTAAAAGCATGCGGTGGTTAATAAGTGAATTAGGCACGCATTATTTCTAACGCGTTAAACGCCCAAGTCGTACTGGTGCGGAACGAAGTGATTTTTTGGCCAGAGCCTATTTCTTTATTTCAAAGAGGCCGTATGGCAAAAAAAAGCTAATAAATATGGCAACTAGGGATTGTGGCCACTTATAGTTTTGCCACACCCATTTAAGACATTATATTGACCACTGAGCGTGGGTGGGTGAGGTATTTCATATTTTAAAAGAACGCCGCACAGATTTTTAATTACTGTCAGCTGTATAAATTACAGACTTAAGTTCTTAAATTTATATTATATACTTTTGAATGAAATAAAATTTAGATTGAGTTATTAACTATCTAATTTTCAACCAACATCAAAAATACGTTATACTATGTATGTAGTATGTGTGTTTAACCGTACAAGACAAATGAAACTGCAATTAAATGGTAACTTGAATAACAAACCCGAATCCCTTTGGACATACGTTAAGATGTGATTTTGGGATTCGTCCTACACAAACATTGGGATAATTTAATTATACGGACACCATTTAATACAAGTATTGTTCTGTTATCTGCGTATTAAATTAACGAAACATTGTATATATGATGTTATGTTTGACTTCTCCTGTACCTTATTTATACACCTAAATTAACCTTTTGACTGTTATCATTACACTAAACCCATTCTACGAAAAAATATTTTATTCAAATAAAGATTTTTGTATAACGGTACAAGAGGTATATAAACAGTAAATTTTAATAATTTAACATATGACTACAAAATAAACATAAATATTCGTACCTATTTGTATATATATAAAGGAATTGAAAGTGATGAATATATATATCAAAATAATATAATTTTAATATCTTCTATATATATAAAAATAGATTGCTGCTCCTTAGTCTCGCTAAAACTCAAGAACAGGTGAACGGATTTATCTTAGTCTTGAAATGTTCGTGGAGGTTCAGGGAAGGTAGAAAAGCTGAAAAAAATTGATGGAAAACCGTAAAAACAGCCCTTTTCTATTTCCCATACAAACTTTTTTTTTGACATTAGATTTGACAACTAACTCATATGTCAATAATTCTGTCGCACTTCAAAACACGGAGATTAATGGCTTACAGGTAAACTCCAAAAATATAAATAAAAAAACGTAATAGATATTTCTTGATTATAGGGCGATACAAAGTTCGCCAGGTCTTCTAGTATATAATATAATAGAACTTACAAACTGACAGCCAGATTTGATAGTGTACAGAACCAAAATCCACATTGGACAATATTTAAGCGATACATCCGTAAACTCATCTACGATGGTGGTCCTCACCTTACTCAGTAAAAATTATTAATGCTATACATAATCTTCTTAAAAGATGTCAAATATGATAAAATAATTTGCATATCATCACAATATATAAATTTATGTATAAAACAATTATTTAATAAGTGTATTTATAAATAATAAGCTAATACTGCGATTTCATTCGAGTTTTGACATATTAATGATTAAAAAAAATCGTAAGTGCAAAGAAATGTACTAATCACATAGTGGTTACTCAAATCCATACTTTGAATCTTAAATAAATTTGAATTTAATGCAAATTGTTATCAAAAAATTGTATTAAAACCTAGTATCTACGAAATAAGACTAATGTTTAAAAATTATCTCTTACTTTTGCTGTCATACCAGCCCAAGTACAAACCTCTATTCTATTTTTCAAATAGTTTTCTTAATAATGCTTTTATACAAAGAATTTTTATATGATCGGTTAGCTCTGGCATACTTATTGTTATTCTTTGATGGCGCAAGCGCTTTGATATGATACCGGCGCGTGCGCACGGAAACCCATTACTTAGGTTAATATCATTGTGATTTTGACTGCGTTTACCAAACGTGTAGTTTGGAATAATATATAAACATTCGTGATATTGGTCAATTATTAAGTTTTTTGATAGTTTTTTCAAAGGGTTACAACCAGTTAAATGAAAACTTATACAGCTTAAAACTATCAGTAGATATAATAAGAGTATTTAAAAATGTATCGTGAAGTACCTTACTTAAATATTAAAAGTAATTACTATGGCATTATTGTACTTGAAAATATCCAACTAAAAGCTGAAAAATTTTCAAAAGCTTCCCCTTAACTAGAAACAATTATAAGCTATTAAATCAAAAGAGTATCATTATACCATTATCCCATTCACATTATACTTCTGAAAGTATAAAAGTTGATATAAATGGATTGATTTATTTCATTTTTATAACTGTATAATGAAGTCTGGTATATGAAATATTTTGCCGAAATTCAATACCTATAGGCAAAACAAGACACAAAAGTTACGTACTTAGCATTCTACTAAACAAATTAAATTACATATAACACTTAATAAAAATAAAATGTTGCTATATCTAAATCTGTGTAATATACAAAGATTCAAATATCATTGTCTTGTAAAATGAATGCAATTTTCTATATTTTACTTACAAAAAAAACCAAAACATGTTCGGAACGAAAATTATGACGAAACAACTTCATTAAATATTCCTTCTATGATTATAATATTATTATGTTTAGTAAAATTTATTAATATAGACATTCTATGTAGAATATATTTTATACAATGTTATAAATACAATTAAATTTAATTTTAAGGTTTTATTTATTATTATTTTTTCTTTTTGTTTAGTATTAGTTTGTTTTTTTTTATGTTAAAGGGGGCAATCGAGCAGACGGCCTACCTGATGGAGGTAGTACCGTCGCCCATGGATATCCGCGACATAAGGCATGTTGCGGATGTGTCACCACCCTTGATTTGGGAAGAGGGGGAGGAAAAATGGGAAGGGGAGGAAAAAGGGAAAGGATGGGAAAAGGGAAAGGGCATTTTTTTTACGATTTTGCCTGTCTACCTTTTAAGTTCTCTGTCTACACTTCTTCTTTCCTGGGTATACTGGAAGAAATCTCTTCTAGGGATAAGGAAACCTTTTAAACTTATTTTTCCTGTGTCATATTTTTTCTAAATGTTTCTGGCATGTTTAAAAAAAAATTCAATAAAATAAATAAATAAATACAAATGTGGATTCGTAAATCAAATTGAAAAGTAAAATAGAACCTCTAGTGTCTATAGCTTATACTTACCATGAATTCTCCAACATTTTCTAGTGCTTCTGTTTGTATTTAAGTGTTACCCATGAGTAAATTATATATTTTTTAAAGGTCTTTGTAGCTATTTCAAATAAAAACTCCTACATAATATGTATCTAGAGTCATCTTGTATATTTAAACTATTGTTAAGAGATGCGTTTAACGAATCCTCTTATTAATTGAGTAAAAAATTACGTTTAGAATACTCTTTCAAAAATAATTATTTTACATCTAATAGTAATGAGTTATAAAGTTCTTATGAAAAAAAGATCACGCCCCTTCACTTGATCCATTTAATATTAGTCGGATTAACTAACTAGTAATTGTTCATGCGGGTTCGTTTTAAAGTCAAATTGTTGGAATATAAACATTTTATGACAAATATTTTTAATGACATCTTAGTAAAGGTACAGTAACCATTCAGATGATGCAGTTCATTTCACACTTATTAATTAATGTGTCGGAGAAATTCTAAGGTCAATGAACCAAAGATTCGGGTAGATGATTAGGCAACAATGATCAAAGATAGTTATTAGATTAATAATGATAACACTTAGCTATCGCACTTTGACTGTTCGAAAATCTCTTTGTGAACGCCCGAGACTTTTTTCTGTTAAATTCCAATCACAATGATTTCATTAAATATATTAATCTTAATTAAATTGATAACCATCCAGATGTTAGTGAGTTACCTTTTAAAATACTAAACACTAAAATATATGTTCTAGATGTCGGTGGAATCTAGAGAGAAATATTTTTGATTTAATTCTATAACTGTATTTCATAATATTTAAAATTAAAGTGATGATGGTATAAAACAAAATATGTTTCCTATAAAAACATCTAAAATGTACCTAATATCTACTAAAACCAATTCTTCTTATAGATATTACGAAACGTTTCGACTACTATGACTTAATAAAACTCAAAATACTTGCAAACGAAATCACTTAAAATACTTTGTTGGTAAGTACCTAATAGTATTCTTTACTGAAATGCATTCACAAACTGTATATAAGTTCTATAGAGTACACGTTTTAGTATTAATAAATGGAGTATCTGTAATAATAATAAAATATTTCTGAATAGAATGGTACCCACCAAGCCACCGATAAATTTTGATATCACCGATATTTCAGCAGACAATGATCTCGTCGGCCGATAATAAAATTGCTCTTTACATAATCCGATTTATAAAACTGGTTCCGATACAGAAAACAGCTGTCGTTCATTGACGTTCCAATTACATTACAATATAAGCTGGAACTGATTGTGTTCACATTTAAATCTGTTTATAAAAAACATCATTCATTTTTAATATCCTGATAAAATGTTTGATCTCGATAAAGAGAAAAACAGCTAAGCTAATTTAATTTAAAATTTGTTCTGACTTATTATAAGAAGAATAATGTTTAGCTTAGCTGTAATTGTAAACAAAATGCTCTAGAATGCTCTAAGATGGAGCATTGTAGTACAATGTTGAAAATGTATACGGGCGCGGCTTAAATGTGCCGTTAACACAAGACAAATTTTAGTATCACAGTAGTTGTTTAAATGTCGCACTACAATGTTGTTATATTTACTATGGCCGTTGACTTTCACGGTTTCCTCCAGCTATAACGATTATTCTCCCTATTTCTTAAGGTAAACAAGAAATGTTCTTTATACCGAAAGCCATTAAAATTTTAAAACACTCTTTTTGTTATTTTAATTAGGTTTTCTTTTATGGTAGATTTTTTGTTTTATTTTTTAACATCTAAATTTGAACAATTTATAAAACAAATTGAGATAATTTTACATATATTTATTATAAGGACGCCTGTTTGAGTAATGTTAACTCGTGAACTGACAATTTTAAATTCAATGATCAGAGGGAAAAGCAACGAATGGAAGTTTTTTTGGGAGATTTAATTAAATCGTCAATTTAAATTCACAATTAAATAATTAAGACACTTTATAATACTTAATTTAGCAGTTACTTAAATTCCAATACATAATCCTAACTCTGTTTATACTTAATTCTGGGAATATAATCCAACGAAAAAATCCTTGACCATTTTGATTTTTAAAATATGAACAAATAATTTTATTGGTTTAATTCAAAATATCTAAAAATTATCGGCTTTGTGGTTCTTATCCGCAATCGAACATGTTCGGAACTTTAATTGTAACAACTTGATTTACGGTGTATAAAAGTTATCTGTAATCTTAGGCTTGTTTTATTTCCTTTTAATATATGCGTTGTGAGGTGTTAGAATATAATATTGATGTGCCTGTAGATACCATGTGTTAATTAATCGCTTGAGTACGTGACGGGAATGCGAATGATTTAATCTTCAATTGTTTTATTACAATAAAATATACTAGAAAGTGGTTAACAAGAGTTCAAAGAATAAGGCGGTATCGATAACTCTTTAAATAAATGGCCTTAACAATAGTATTAAAATAAAGAGAATATTCCGATTGAAATTCTTCGTTAACCTAATCTTTTCTGAGTACTAGGTTATTTTAGTTTCAGAAGTAACTTATATTTGTGTATAGATACTGTATGTTTTTTGTTAAGAAAATAACGCCTATTAAACCAACTTAGACTTCGAACTAATGTGCCATTGGTATTTGTTTTTACATAGGTAACACTGACAAGTATCACTTTTATCTCAGAAGGTACTAGTGTAATATATTTTTTTGACTATTTAGTAGTTAAAGAAGTGGACGTCTTTCGGCTGATGATGATGAGGATGATGATGATGAAGTTTTCTCTTATATATAATAGGTGACATCGTAGATCTGAATGTCATTTTAATTTACCTTGGAAGAAGTGATCTAAACGAAAATAAGAAAAAAGATTGAGTTCAAAAACAATTATAAACATTATAGCACATAAACCTATCTCTTTCATTGCGTACAGACATAAAAGTGATATCAAAAGACACTAAGCAATTTTTCAACTTACAATCAGCAATAAGTTATTACAGTTATCCCAATAATATATACAAATATAGAAGCAAATATTTCGAAATTAAATAAAAAGAACACTACAACTTTTTACTCCATTCATATTTTAGTCACAGCTTTTCATTAAAAATATGAGAGCAGAGTTGATTTAGCAATAACATAATAAAGTTTTTACATCAGTTAATACGTCGGTCAGTAACGTCAATAAAAAGAGCACCGTAATATTTTTATAAGCGGTTTCCGAGCGCACGGTCACTTTTTTGCCGATTTTGTAAGCAAGATTTCCCGATAGCAAAAACAAAACATCAAATATTTTAATATGTTTTTTTAAGAATTCTGCTTTCGCAATTCCGATCTTATTATCAATTTATTGTGTAAGCGAGTAGGTAATGTGTTGAAAAAACCATGAGTTTTGTATGAAAACTAAAAAATAGTTTTGTACGTACGAGTAAAAGCCGTTGTTGTTATTCACGTGATATTAGATTACACAACTGGAAATCCATTTAAAAGTTTTGTGTATCGATATCTAAACTTTCTATCTGTCGATAAAAAAAAACAATATGGCCGTCCGAGCATTACAAAGTACAATAATAATTGACCAGATTTCATGGAACCTCGTGCCGGTAATTGGAAAAAAAATATTAACACCATACTTCGGTTGCTTTGAAAAAGATTAAGAAATACATTCGAGATTGGTAATGAGATCGGAAATCTGTTGAGGTTTGGAAGCCGCGGTCACTCTACCAACTTAAAAAAATACAACATGTTTTTTATTCTCTTATTTAGATCGTGAGCACAAGATATACCATGCCATCGGAATTATTGAATTGTCTTTAGAATGACCCCGAAATAAATATATAATTTGGACCACATACGCCATATCACATTTTATAAAATTGAAATAAAATAGCAGTCATTTGTGCCACTCCAAACATTTTGATGTCGAAATCGATTTAATTTTCAGTTCAACCTTACCCCTACTTTTTCACACACATTTTAAACTTAACAAGCGTGAAAGAGAAGGGTGATTTTTATCTTCAACCCTACTTTAGTCACATAAGTGGCATCCTACTGGAGTTAGCGACTCTTTAAAGAGCGTCGGAGCATTAAATAACTGCGTTTTAAAGCAAGCCATTCACGTCATGGCAAAATAGACGATGGCCATTGAGACCATTTGACAGGTTCCTTAGTTTCAAATTTAATACCCTACATTAAAGATTCTAACATTAAGATTAAAAAAACTGACAAATTGCTTTTAGATGTTTACTTGTAATATTATCATACTAAATACTTTTTTATAAAAATATAACGATTTTATTCGTCTGCTTCAAAGTAATATACAATTTTATCAGTTATCATAATGATATTTTTTTTATTAAATGGATATAATGTTTGAAACACTATATTTTCTATTAAATTTAAAATAAATAAGCGTTGAAAAGATCGTACAGTGTATAGAATTACCTTAATCTCACATTACCATGTTTACAAGCGTCTTGTGGATTGCCAAGTAAAATATTGTACGGATGTTGAATGTTATCGTATGTCTTTGAAGGCGGGTGGATTTGATTAAGTTTTTGTGGTCGGCGTTATAATGATTTATGTTCATTTAAGTAGCTGATATAATTTTAGTATTACGTCCAAGTTTTTTTTATCATTTGTCCGTTATCGAAGTAAATAAATATGTTAAATTGTTACTCATAAAAAAGGCATTCAAACATCTCTTCCTCATTTAAATCGTACATTCTCATGTTTATTTAAACTAACCTATTTCTAGTTAATGGTTACAATTATTTAAATCGAACCAGACTGTTATATCGGTGACCCCTTGTGGTGATTACATGCGACAAGGCATGCATCCTTAACATTGACTTATAAATAGTGAATGACGATAAACAGGCATACAATTAATGTAACTTTTTATTCTATACTGTATACAGACGATGTGGTATGTGTATACTGTATATTAAATTACGATCACGTTATATATTGAACTTTAAAACAGGTTTTAATTCATATTATTTATTTGAGACAAAAAACAAAAAGATGCATTTGATAAATACTATTACAATATTCTTTTAAAGAGTATTGAAATTTTTTATAAATAATAAGAACTTATTGCTTTTATGTATTTCTCACCGATAATTTACTTGAATTAAATATGAGAATTTGTTTCTGTTGCTATTTAAACACTCAATAAGCTTAAATGTTAAATATAGGTAAATCTGGTTTTTAACCAAAACGCATACATTTTCTTGACCCATGATTTTTCAAGATACGAAAAAAGTATCAAATAAAATCCAATGTTAAATCTAGATTTGGAACTAAAGAGAATTATGAATTTTCATAAAATAAGATCAAGATATTTCAGTATTCTGTGCCTATGTCTCTCTGTCCGCGCTACTGTATTAAGAATTTATTTCAGTCTGATAACTTTTCGAGATTCTAAAAATATAGTCATTAAAGACGTCAGAAGAACCATAAAGTACTTAATCCCGACTGAATTAGGGAAACCTTAAAGTAAAGTACTTTTCAAAAAACGTCTCTTTCTTTCTCTACTCTCTTTAATTTTACTTCTTTATTTTAAAGAGAAAATATATTCCAATAACCACAAGACCAGAAACATTATTTTTCAGTAATTATTCTATTATAAAGAACTAAATTCATTGTAGATAACGTTCATTTTATTAATAGTAATGTATGTTGGAAAGGACATCGATCCCCAACCTTTGGCTCTAAGTTGCATACAAGGTGCGGCATTACTGGATAAACGGATAGTTTACTTTAATATATGTTAATAAGTTGTACAGGTATTTATAAGTTACTTTTTATAAACAGTAAAATACTAAATGTATTATATTTGTACAATATCGTACATAAACATGAATAGTTCAAAGCCAGGAGATAAATATATGTGTATATATATTACCATATTAATTTTGTATACAGATTCAGTATAAGAAGTATTTATTAATGATTATGCCTGTTTTGTTGCAGATAATGAATGAAATTTTTGAACCTTCTATATAATTTGTAAAACGCTAAATTATCTGGCGGTGAATTTTATAAGTATAAGGTAACACGACAATTACCATATCATTTTGTATGTAATATCAAGGCAAATTTTATTTTTCTTGGATAATAATGTAATACGAGTCATTGTATAATATAAAAGTGCTGTCACAACACAAGTGTTGGATTAACCAAATCAGCTTCCAATTCCTGTAACTGCTGACGGTGCTGCCATGAAGCACGTAAACATTGAGGCCTCATTACCAAGTAATTAACGAAGCTAGAACAATAGCTATTGTTGCATGATGACGTCATAAACGATAATTTGGTCTCGGCATTGAAACCCATTATATGAGCTAACATTACCGCTTACTCTGAATTTTTATCCCGTTCCCAAGCTGAAAATTATATAAAAATTATTATTAAACTAACGAGATTTTCAACTCTCTATTCAACTACTGCCGGAGATTTCAGATACGAAATTGAAATTGATTCGAAACTTGGATTGTAGTCAGTATTAAAGTTTAGAGATAAGCCCAGTAAAGTCTTAATGGAAGTTTCTTGATATGAAAAGGTCGTTAGGAAGTTTTACTTTTACCGATTCCATTTCATCTGAAGATTTAGTTTTTCTCTCGCAAAGATTATGACTTTAGTTTTTATTTCATATTTCCTTCATACAGTTAGAAGTTCAGTTATTTATTTAGTTAGAACATAGCGAACATTTTATATGAGTTTCTATGTGACTTTGTAATATGTGAAAACTATGTAGTGGAATAATGAGGACGAATATAACAGAAGTAGAAATTTCGGTCATAAAAAAGGGGTCAAATTAAGAACAAAAGAAGCGAGTTTAAATAAAACAAAGCATGCAATCTATTGAATAAACAAATGCTTTTTATATAATTAAAGAGCCAGATGCCGCGTTGACGGCGGAACAAAGAAATATTAAAATAAAAGCATCATTAGCATGCGTGTATCGAAATCAATAAACACCTTTACCATTCAAACTGACTGATTAGCTGACCTAGTATAATTGAAAGTGAAGAACTGGTGAGGCTACAGTTGGTTTAAGAAATATTCCTAGTAAATAACAACGCATTTGAATGGCTTATAGATAAATGTTATTATTAAACGATTTACTTCTCTAAGTCGTACATTTTAAACGATAGTTCGTTGTAAGTTTGTGATAATTGATATTGTAATGTTGTTAATAATTTCACCCACGGTTATATATTTGAAAGTCATTATGCAAGGCTCATTATTAGTAAAATATGAGAAGGGAATTTAAACAGCGTCTAACTTATTAATGTAAATTAAACGTCATTTAAATCACAGTTCTTAATAGATATAAATAAATACTGTATACTTATTGAGCCCCGGCACCCCGCGGTGTGAGGGCTTTGCATATTAATAATTTTGCGTACAAATAACCTACAAGTCGACTTACCGTTTTCTTCCCACGACAATATTTAGAATCGGTTATAATTAGTTTAAATAACATAACTATCGGAATAATATCGATCACTTTGAACTATTAAAAATAAATTACATATATCTTATGCATGCATGCATGCATTCGTTAAAAACATGCATGTTTCATGTTTTTCAAGAATTAATAATACGGTTTTTTTTTCAAGATATTCATTAAAACTCGTTAATTCGATTTTTTTAGGTAGCTTAACTCTTTATAGAAAAAACGAATATATCATATTCCTCATTTCTATCATTTTAATTATCGTCCCAGACTGTTATTTTTCTAACCGCGTGTCAATAGTACTCGCTCGTGAAGAGTTATAATATTTGTTGAATACTATATAAGTACATTATATGCGTTTGCATTTTTTAGATAGAACAGATCCACAGTCTTTATACATATATATATATATGTATAAAGACTGTATGCTCTATATATATATAAATGGATTGCTGTTCCTTAGTCTCGCTAAAACTCGAGAACGGCTGAACCGATTTGGCTAATTTAAGTCTTGAAATACTCCTGAAAGTCCAGGGAAGGTTTAAAAGGTGAGAAAAAATGGAAAAATTGCCGGGAAAACCCTAAAAAAAGCCCTTTTCTATTTCCCATACAAACGTTTTTTTTGACATTAGATTTGACAACTAACTAATATGTCAATCATTCTGTTTGATTGAAACAGGAAAAACCTGATTATTTATGGCCTCTAAGACGGAATAGAGTTCGCCTGGTTAGCTATACCTACATATATTACTCTTGACCAAACTAACGCGGACGAAGTCGCGGCCAAAAACTAGTATATATATATATTATATTTCTGACTTCGTCTCTGCTCTATATATATATATATATATATATATATATATATATATATAGAGCAGAGACGAAGTCAGAAATATAATAGTTTAATGTTAAAAAAAGTCGTCTTTTGAGTATTAACTTGAACATAGTAAATGAATTAGATTTCTTTTTATAATGTAACCTATTTATACTTGTAATATCTCCATATTATAATAACAGCTATGAAATAAATAAAAAACACTTATTTGAAGTCTTTTAGGAAATAACCTTAAATATGTACAATCAATCCATATGAAATTTCTGTAATTTAAAATTAATACATGTATTATCAATATTTTCTTATAAATGTACGGAGTCAGTCTACATCCTATACTGACATTATATTTTTTATAATAGTAATAGTAAAATTGTGGATTCTTAATTTGTATTTGTGTTTAACAGGGTATTTATGAATGTAGACTCTCTCAAGTATTAACTAAGGTATGAACTTGTATGTATGTATGTACGTTTGAACTTAGTATCAAAGTAAAACTACAACGAATGTATGTAAAATAAAAAGTGATGGTAATTTTAAAGTCAATATATTTTCTATTTAAAAACTTATTTTTTTTTTTTGTTGAAGTGACAATATCTAAATGTGATACACAAAATGATAAAATCAGTCATAAGATTAATTCTCGCTGGCGTAGAAAAGGTAAGAAGCTTAATCACAATAGCTGTTGATTTGAAATCACCTATACAACAAAGATCATATTTTGTTTATTAAATTAAACAACCATTTCATTATTTATAATGACCAAGTTAGTTTTTCATCATCCCACGTATAACACCTACTCGGAGATTAATCTCTCGTCAAATTGTCAACCGATCATGTACCTGTCACCTCTCACAGATACCGGGTTAGATTAAGACTATTCAATTTTTACCTTTACAACGTACGATTTATATTTAAAACTAGTATTATCTTCTGGATTCGCTTGCTTTGAATTTTTTATCACAAGTTCTGTATACACTACGAATATATCTCAAATAACTCATCTTAAAGAAATACCAATATCAATTAAACAATATACCTTCTATTTTTTTGGTAATACCTAGAGAATTGTATAGTCACCAATATTTAAGTTCACACAGTATATAAAATACAATTATTTTGTATCGACATTTCCCACAACAAGATTGTATTTGTTCTCCATAAAATCGAATATTGTAAACGAAGTATCCATCACGTTTAAAATACACGACACATTCCTTGTACGATGTCTATAGCATGTGTTTTATTTATGTTTCCTAAAGAATGGATAAATATGTTTTCGTGTTTTTGAATTTTATTAATATTAAACACTGGCATTCAACATCGATTATATGCTGTTTTTGATATATAATTTACACACACATATATATTTGTATATAAGATATGATGATATTACTTTACAAGTATTCTAGAGATAATGTAATAGAATGCGCTGGTTAAATTGTATCGTTGAGCGCGATCTTAATTAAAACTATATAAATACAGTCATAGTTAAGTTATGTTTAATTGGAAGTACACTATTAACAAGAACTTAATTAACTAAGTGTATTTAGATCTCGAATAATATCGTAAAATTAGTGATAAAATAATATCGAGAGTAATTTAATAGTACAAGATATAAATATTATGATATTATAATACATAAGTAAGGTTATTGAGGTATTAGCACGCGAAGTTATGGCAACTTCCTCTTACATATAAAAAAATACCGGATCAATAAAAATGAATACATTACCATTTTTCTTGTCATTGACTCAACCAACTTGCAAATGAGTATTAAACATCTTCTATTACAATAAACACTACCATATCGGCACAGGCCACAACGAGGACAGTGACCCAAGGAACGTGCGGTAAATAAAATAATAGCCAACATATATTATCCATTGAAACTAAAAGCCACGGCCATTTAATAAAGAGCCTCGGTGATTTCAATAAACGAATCGGTTTGCGAAGTGACTTGAAACATAGAAAGACCATCAAACAATGGCCAATCGAATATCCAGAATCGAACCGTCGATTTATAAAGCTTCTGAACGATTCCTAGAACACAAATAGTTTAAGTCCATTTAGACATATATTCTCATATTATATTCTCAACGGATATTCAATTCAAAACGAAAATAATCAGACATCGATACGTGATATTGTTTTAAATCGTATTAATAAAATGATATAGGCTTAATAACGATCTCTAGAATCTCTGTTGGAATTTTGATGTACGGTATATTTTTCTATTAACTTACTATTTATATGTTAAAACGGATCATATTACAGATATTCTTTTCAAAGTAATAAAATAAACATGCATTATGAAATTATATGATGATTTTTATCACATCAAATTACCGATTTTTTTATAATAATCATTTCTATGGTAACACGTTATATGCCACAAACACTGTATAATATTATCGAATGGCATTTGACCTTACTATCTGTCTAAGAGTGTCACTACACGCTGTTACGCTATCTCTCAGAAATTGCAATTATTTTATGTGTAATACACTGCAGTGGCGCCTTGTCCTTAATTACGTCATGATAAACAAAGATACGAGTGCACATGCATGCAATTTATGAAAATCATATAAACTGTATGAAATAGGTATATTACTTGAATAGAATATTATGTATTATATAAAAAAAGTGTCGAAAAGTGCTTATATGTTTTAACAAAAATATATCGTGTGTGACATACTAATTTCATATTAATAAGTTATACAAAAATAGATACAGATTCATGTATCAAACACGCAAAGCCGCTTGATATATTTGTTATATATAATAATGACATTATCAACAGCTAAGAAAAATGTACAGACATATCGCTACAGGAAAAAAATATAAATAATAGCAAATAAATGATCATGTTCCAACAGCGATTTACTTCACCGACGCGTTATCAAAACAGAACAATGTGTTTGTGATTAATTCCTGTTCCCTTTGTGTCGCTAATTTAATTATCTATACGTATATAAATCACCACAATTATTACCGTTTGATTTATCTAAACGCAGCCATTAGTGGTTGGAAGCGTAAATTTCGCCTATATAAGTCCCAGTTGATTTATACGTTTGAGTAGGACGCCAGCAACAGGTCGCGTTGTTTAGAACCAAATAATGTACATCAACCATACATAATAATAAATATATTTTATACATATTCAATGTTTACGACACATTATCATCTGTGTTTATTACCTGGTTATAAATAACACGATACTGATTTATGTATTTTTATACTCATGAAGTATAAGGTACTGGCGACGTTACTAACGAAAGCTTTGAATTAATATTAGATGACAACAGTGATATATAACGTCAAACGCGAAATACAATTGCCTTTAAAAGAACAAAACCTACGAGTCTCAAGTATCAATCATAGATACAACTTTTACTCGAGTTAGAGGACATTAGTTTTCCAAAGTTACGTAGTTAGGAACTTTTACAGATACATCTGACAATTTACTAGCTAAATGGCTCCTACAATTCTACGTCAACATTCGGATTGTTCAACTCGGTCTTTCGCCAAATGCCTTCCGACGGGATTTTTTTTATTATTATTTTCGGCTATTCTTTATAGCGGACTCCCTCGGCCCTACTACATAAATGCATAAGGTGGATTTATACTCTTTTTGAAATATTCCCAGCAGTTAACTAAAACGTTGTGCACTGCTTTTGCTTTTAACCTTTGTATTTGAACAGATCCCTAATATTAACAAAGAACTCTGCTCATTATACGAAATATACTGATAATGGGTGAGAACACTGACTTAGACAATCCTAGTTTGTTAGTTAGGCGCCGAGGGAGCCGCTAATCTGACAAGTAACAAAGCACAATACAGCCTGCGGCCGCAGGATTTATTAAGGGACCACTGTCACTCCGCCGAGTAACTTTCAATTAGGACCATCCTTCCAAATGGAATCACGAAAGGTTGCAATCAATGGTATTGAGCATGAGCACCTCGTACATTACTGACTTTGAACCTGCGACCTTGCGATGTAAAGCTAACCGAAGGAGCAATGGTAATCATATGAGTAAATATATAGAAATCTTTGTGTTCCTAGTAAGGGGATGACATGTAGAAGATACAATTAGAGCATGGTGAAATTAGCAAATGGAAACAAAGAAAATATGTAAAAACAACCCCAATTTTAGTTGCCTTTAGAAATATTAATAAGATTCTTCTCTTATAGAAAAATATAATAACTGCTTACAACAAAATAATAACACATTCCAATACATCGTCATTTTACTATAGTGTATAATATCAATTATTCCCTACACAGTGTGAGAAGTAAAACCAAATTTACAATGAACCTTTATCACACATTGTAAAACATAGTATATAAAACGAAGCGTTAAACATGTTTAGTAAGAACATACTAGGAACGGAACAAATAATTCTTTCTCCGCTAGAAATTTTGGTCAAGAAAAAGTCAAGTTTTAAATAACACCACTGATTTAAATAAACGTACGTTACTTTGGAAATAGACTTTCTTATCAGATCGGTGCATTGGAACAATTCGTTTCTATGGCCTCGGAAGCTCGCTGTAATGCGTACAAATGTAGTTCAGACTAAAAAATAATCGTAAATATATCCGAATAGAGTTTAGAAACTGTTGTGGTTCTTATATTGTTTTAGTTCGTTACTTCCACGCAATTGCTTTAGCTATCTTTTAAAACATATAAGTCCACTTTATATCTGTATAGATACGTAAAACCACAAAATGTTATATGAATTTTTCTAAATCATCTAAGTATCAAAATGTAGGATAGCGAAAATTATAATTATCAATTGATATTTTACCATAAAATGTATATGTCAACAAACAAACATGAACTGTCGAAATTGTTAGTTATTTTAAATATTAAATATCATAAATCGAGGTTAACAATACACGGTGGGCTTTATTCCATGGTTTTAATATTATATTTGTAATCATGCAACTCGTCAATGTCAAAGTTAGTCAGGTTATTTATGTTTTGAATTGAAAAGTATATTTCAAAATATATAATTGTATATTATACTAGTTGTGCCCGCGACTTCGTTCGCGTGGAATGGTGACTATGAGCAGCGTTTTTTTTTAAATTTGACATAACTTTTTTATTTATGAACCGATTGACATGAAACAAACACTAAAGCATAACTGAAGCATACCACAATATATTCGTGAAAACCGCATCCAACTCAGATCAGCCGTTTCTGAGATTAGCGTGAACAGACAAACAGACAAAAAAAAAGTTAATTACATTTTTGGGTTCGACATCGACATAACAATAACCCCTGCTATTTTTTTTTATTTTTATTTTCAATAGACAGACAGCACTTTTCTACACTGAACAAGTTTACTTTTTTATATTTTTTTCCACATATGGTTTGTGAATATGCCGATGGTATTTCCAAAATAAATAAATAAAAATAAATAAATAAATATAGATATAGGTTAAAACTATGTTTTAACTTTCAAAAGATATGTATCAGTTTATTTTTATAATTATTAATCTATAATGTTTAATAATAAGTTTTAATTGGGATAAGAAGAAAGATTTTTGAATAGACATATATAGGACAACTATCGTTGTTTATACGTGATTAAAATTAAAGACTCAGGAATCAATCTTATACCCAAAAATAGATATGTTTTATATGAATAGTCAAGATAAACATAAAATTAAACACAAATTCTCAGACATACAAAACGACTCATCTGGTTTCTACACTGACTAGTTTTTACTTTACCACTTGTCCATCGAATAACAATATTGTTTAACATGTCTTCCTAAACGAACATGAATTTTCATTTAGGAATATTTGGATAACTGCTTTTATTTTTTCTTAAACAATTTATTTTTCATGTATTTTAAGAACAAAGAGGTTATAATATTAAACAGTTGTCTTCAGTTAAATATTTATTTTATACAAATATTTTATTTTATCGTTTATTTAACAAAAACTTATGTTGTACATACATGTTGCTAACGTTAACGTCTCCTATCATCGCGATTTTAAAGAAGTTCGTAAACAACCAAAATTATTATAATAACGTACCTCCAATATCCATCAATTTATTCTTTCACGGTACAGAGGGAGGCATGCTCCAATCAACCAATTACAAAACTTGACGAAGAGGATTTAGCCCATTAGCTCATCGGAGGAAATTAACAATTGCTTGAACTCTAAATAAAGTCGTCAGGCTAATTCCGTCATGTCAGTTATCATTTGACTTGGTTTGCCGTTAAGAGGCTGAGTTGATTGACCTGCATCTGTAGCATCTAAAATATTCGATGCTTTGATAATTGTTGGCCAATCAGACAGCTGCAATATCAGATTTGAGAGTTCAGATTGATTAATAAAGAGGTTTTAAAAAGTAACAGCACTCAATATATTATATTACGTTCAATATAATGTACTATACTAAATGCATAATGTAATGTACAATGATATATTCTTTAACTTTTTATTATCATTCATTCGTATCTGGAAAATTTAAGGAAAAAAGAAGCATTCCAACAAATAACAATTTTTGCCTTTCTGTTACATACCGTCATGGCTAACATTCTTTTAAAATAGGTTTAAAACCACTTTGAACACACCGCGAATATTACTTTCATGTCCACACGTAACTTGAAAGTTAAAAAAGATGTAAGCGCTCGAGACAGCCACCTGTGCTTTGATTGTGACTGTTCGAGACCAACTGTGGACGCTAACTTATGATTTGTCTGCATTCTTTACAATATTATTAAACAATATTTCAATGTTAGAAATTACAATAATTCTCTGTATTTTACTAGTATAAATAATTATAAATAGATCGCATGAATTATGGTTTTATTCATGCAAAATTTTTAATACAATTTTAGCAACTACAAGTACGCTGTACAACTTTGAAATATTTTACTATTCTTAAAGTTGTCTATAAACTTTTGATAACATTTCGAAGCGAAAACTTGAGTTGCCTGGCTGATAGCGTAATTCTCAACCTTAAGACTACGGGAATTTAAAAATAAGTAATTGGTAAAAGTAATTAAAATCACGTAGCGTGTTCTGAAACGTGTTCAAAACAAGAAAAGTACGTAAAGAAATAAAAAAGAGGCCAAATTCATCTTAAACGGCCAGGGCTATATTGAAAGTGTGTGACAATCTTCTCAGCATTGTATTTACGACCATAATCATAAAAGGATTCCTTTAGACAATGTCAGATACATGTACTATAGTTTATGGTTCCGCTGTATCGCATGAGGTATTTGAATTTCCATATAAATCGTCGTCAAGATAATTCTGCGAAGCAATGTCAACCTTTCGTAGAGCCTCTTCACATATTCCACGACCGCCGAGGACCGAAGGTCACTGTAATCTCCATAATAATTCACTTACTTAAAAGATTAACAATAGTAATGATTTCACCTTATCCAAGAAACTGTATACATCTTTAATGAAATACTCGGCGGTGAATATTTCCATATGTTATATCTGGATGATAAATTCTCCCAAATTTTATTCTTCGTTGTCAGTATAATAACAAATAGAGGAAAAATTTCCATCTAAATATAAAGTTAAGCGTAAGTCTGGAAAGCTATCATAGTAAGGTCACATGTTTTATGCATATAACTCGACCTAGCTCGAATACGAATCAATCCCGAAATGCTTGACACAACACGCGGGTGAAACAATATGAGGCTACTGAATCAAGGGTCGTATATTATTGATCTCTATTTTGATTCGGTAAAGTCAATTGTAGTCTTTCTATGGAATGTTTTTATATTAAAATTCTGAACAAAAATTCGTAACGGTTATAAACAATTAACAGCTTAACACCTGTATGAAAAAATACTTAAACACACTTTCTTATTTAGATTGTATTTATATCGACTGTAGGCTAAATATTATTTTCAAACTAAGCATAAAGTTTAGCATATACCCGCCATATTTGCTACACCGCTAGCTCTTCTTGTGGTTATTTCAAATAACAGTTTATGGTAATAGACAGGGAAATCGCAATGAATGTATTTACTTAAATGCCATTAGCATAAACATGTTTAGATATCCGAGATAAACAAAAACTCCAACGACTAAAAGAAATATTATAATAAAATGTATACACAAGTCTAACAAATTTCAATTAAGAACTTGATTTTGAGGAGAAGTGTTCAATGAAATAATATTAACATCAAATAAATCTGATGATGGAGATCTTATTTCGCTTGCTCTTGGCAAATTGTGCTAATCTCCATGGATCCCTTCATCCGGATATGAGACCCTCATGGTATTATCCACTAAGCAATCTATGGGGAGAGACGATGCCACGATTAGCGAGTGCGCTTGCCGAAGCGTATACAAGGCCGATAAGGGTTTGATAAAGCCTAATGCAACGTTATCCAGTCCCCTATATCTATATATGCACATTCAATCAAAATAATCATTGAACTTCCTCAATGTGGTGCACTGCATTAAATGTTACAATGGTCAACTAGTGCCTATTTTTTAGACTTTAACAACAGACTTAGTGGATGAACCACGTGTCATAAGCAAATGAATCAAATTATAATTTGCACACTTATTGTTAAAATCGAACTTAAATCGAGGATTATATCTTGTTTTAAGAACTTTCTTTCATTCTCAATCAGAAGTTATTGTTATTAATGTGAAATTTAACAGTATCAATCAATGAAATATCTTTATTTGACCAAAGCATATGACTAAAAGTCTTTACTGTCGTCAATGTTCTGTGTTTGCTAGGTGGTGCAAGTTTGTACTATGCACATTGTTTTGGAAACAAAAACCCGAGTCACTAATTTTTGTTATTTGTTCGCGAAAACGTTAAAATTTTTAATATATGTAAACTTTTCCATTAACACATTGGCTGTTAACTGAAAACTTTAGATTCATACCTCTGTGTTAAAATATTATACGCCCTTTTGCATTTCTATAAGCTTATATTTAACGAAATTAATGTATTAAGTAATAAGCATAAAGGGTGAAGAGACGATTTTGACTAACCATCGATCCTTTTAGATCATGAATACGTGGGAAAAATATCTTTACTAATCAAACTATCAATTGAGAGAAATGATTATCGTCAAAAGAATTATTTTTTTAGATTCCAAACATTATCTTCAAAGAAATCTTAATATAATTGTTATTGTTTTCATCACAGACATGACAAATTACACACATCAAGATAATGACTAAAAGTGACTCGAACTTACAAAGAATTGAAGAATATAAGAGTTGTTTGTTCATTTTCAAGTATTTTGCTCAGTCTTTTATCTTGGCAGTTGAAAGTGCAATTCGACAACCTGCACTATATTTTATCTCTATTCTTTTACTAACAGATAAATGGTCGCTTACAGTGCACTGCGCGATAACTTTGATATTACAGTCGGATAAATGTTTTTCTTCAATGGGGGAAGAACGAAATCATTTTGAATCTTACTGTATCCAAGTGGAAAACATATATATATTTATATATATATATATACACGTATTCACTAATTCATTTATGTCTTACGTAATTACTCCACTTGTTTTAGATCACAATTCGTGACATTTGTATCATACATTTAATAAAATTTTCCTCATAATATTTATTATTAAAGAAATCAAACGAGACAAGTTGGTGATTTTTCAATGCGAGCATAAAACAATAGTTTAGAGTATTATTGAACAGCAGTTTGTTATTATTTTAACGTATAAACTCATGTCTTTTGTTGTGGTTTAAACCAAACGGTCCAATGTTATAAGAAAAAGCGTAACTCTTAATAAATGATTTCTTTTGTTGAAAACCATCTTCTATAGATAATCATGAGGTATTTTTATATAATTATTATTATGAAAAGATGTAAATGTACAATTTAGTTTATATTGATATGATTAAAGTATTTCACTGAATATTAAAAAATATGTATATGTTTGTTTTTTCGTCTTATTTGTTATGTTTTATTTGGGAATAATATATTTTTTAATATTCATTTCATGCTAAATCTAATTCAACGTAGTATATTTACGGCATAAATACTCCATATATAGGTAATATTTCTTGAACCGTGTTCTCTCATGCCTTGATCTCATACATGTCCTTTGTTACAGCGAATTTCATTGTTAGCGATTCATTGAACGTTTTTTTAAACGTTTCGAAGTGTTGAGTGCTGAATGATTTATTTTAGGCTTTTGTTATGTTCTGTGATTTTTATTTACTGCCTGTTCTGTATTAAACTCGCGTTGTGTCAAAATATTTCCAACGATAATTCATAGAGGCTTAGAGTCGTATTAGTCGCGTAGACAAAGTTTTTTCCATCAACTACATATGTAATACAGTTAATAAATTGCAATTTAATTCAAAGTTTTTTGTGTTAATTTACCATATTTTTTGAACTAATTAATGAATTTAATTAATGTATATTAATATAAAAAAGAATCTCTAGTAAGAAACAAAATATTAAAGTATGAAGTATGAAAGAATGAAAACAATTTAACGATAACATTATTAAGTGAAAGGGCTTAGACTGATGCAATTGATCTTACAGTCAATAGGTTCACCATCATGTTTTAAAGATAGGATAAAATTATTCATAATATATTTATAGTGAGATTATCAAAATTAATGTAGAAAAGCATATTTTTAATGATAGGCCACTTTTTGTGGTATAATCTATTTGAGACTTCTCCTTTCCTTATGACATATCCTCCAAGTCGTCTCCATCATGGCAATCCTACTTTAAAGCCATTATCACGATACTAATCGATTTGAACCCTACTATTGTACCGATCAATCCATCCAACCGTTTTATTTCATTGTATGTACTTACCCACACATTTCATTTTGTATCGACCCTAACTATTTTAACTCGAAACATTTTAATAATGCACTTTATTAAGTCATCATAAGCTACAGTTTTGGACAATAGAGCATTTATAATAAAAGTTTATTAGGTTTGATTATGCAGTGTTTGTTAATTTAGAAAATTAAGTCATCGGTGTTCGTAAAATGTGTGGTCTATCTGCAGATAATTGTTATTGTTCATAATAGGAAATGCAATGTATGTTTACTATTATGAAAGTTAAAGTTTTAAAATATTATGCGATATAGTATACTTTGAAGTAATTGCTTAACATTAGCATACGTAAAATTTTCACGACAAAATTACAGTAACAATAGACGCGGTCAAAAATTCCTAAGGCTTTTTTTTATGCGCTGTTATGTTTAAGTATTTTAAAATGTTCAATAATCTAAGTCTTAATATAATTGATTTATATGTTGCACGGTAACGGGAATGATAAAATTGTATGAATTTTAAAATTTTTATTGCTTTGTGAAAAATTTATCCTTTGTTAATTAAATATCCCAAAAATTTTAAAACATTTTGACAGATGACTCTCCGCTTTGTTTGGGTATTAAAGTAACTAAAAAAATTATGTATTTTTCATTGAGAATTTAAAAACTTTTCTTTCATTAAATAAATATATTATTTCATGTATGTTATTCATTCCATTTATCATATATAGATAATCATTTACCATAGAAAAAACTCAGTTACAAAAGGATATTTCGATTATATTGTTTTGGATTAGAGTAAGCATATCAATTAGTATTAGATTTATTCATGTTCAAAAAATGTACTCAAAATAAGGTGTCAAGACAGAACCCTGACGTAAAATATAACCCTAGCAATTAGCCACACTCAATTAAAACACCCATAATGGACCACCCGAAGTGACTTTCACTATTGCGCAATTATTTTTATTCCGATAAAGACTAGGGCGTCATTGGCAGAAGAGAAGAGAAAAAAAAATCCACCAATAATAAAATTATCGGGGAACCGACGGCTATTAAATGCAGACCGCCCGTGAAATACGGATGGCCGTTGTAAGATTGGCATTTCACTGTACGGTAGAAGCGATTTTATAATAAAACAGACATAGTTGAACCTAAACCAGCACTATTTGAATAAGGAATTAATATTGCAAAGAACATTTCCCTCGATACATAAACATAACTGACGCAACCTTTACTTTATAAGGCTTAGGGAAACAGGATTTAAGCTATAAACAACTTGATAGACTCAAAGAGCTGTTATTCATAAACACCAGATAACATTAAAACGTCCATAAATCTGTGACCTCTCGCTCTCGCTCTGAGTCCATGTCCTTATCGATAAAACCCATGATATTTATGCTTACTTTATGCAGGAGGCTGAATATTCTCAACCGTGGAATTTCCGCGCTTAATTCATTTAGCGAATCAAAAACTAACCCCGGATATTATAATGTTTGTAGTAAAGGTTAAGTCTTAATGAAATGAGAATAAAGTTCAAAATATATTTTCGCACCCAAGTTTAAAATGGGCGTTGATATGAAAAAGTCCCATGGAATATGCAAATTAATGGCCCTCCGATTTATTCGTCTAACTTCAACTCACAAATAGTTCAGTAATCCTTGATTTTATAAATAGGATTTTTAGGATGCTTTTAAGATAGTTTTAGAAAAAAAAGTCTCATTATAAAATCATGATTAAGAAAATATATTTTTAGGAGAGCATAGAGATACGCCTTTGTGGATCTCTAAAATAAAAACCGATTCATTTCCCTTATTAAAAGCTATGAGCACGAATACCTTAATCTGAAATGAACTTTCTTTTCCATACCAATCCATATTTATTCAAATGTAAACAAAGACGTATAGGGAGCTCATATCTATTGTACCTTCATTTGAACCAGTCATTAAATGTCATTTTTTTAAATGAAAGTACACCCCAGTATCGTGTGACATTTTATTTCTACGCCCTTGTATTTGTTCACACCACCCACGAACTAAATGATAAGTTGACTTCAATTAATTAGAATGGAACCCTAGAAACGTGAGAACTACCTACTGAACACCTCAACTTAAATGTAAATATTATAGAATATTCATAACAGCTTTCTACAAACGTTAGATACTTATGTTTGTATTCCACTAACAATGTCTTATATTATTTAAGTTAAACTAACAAACTAACACATTTTAGAAGTATTGAGACGGTGTCATCTCTTGTCTGCAGCATCATTATCGTGACTGGTAACTAAATGTTCATGAGGCTTAAGTTGCGAGCATGCAACTTTATAACGAGCTCATTAGACGAAAAGTCCTAGATAATATCTTATTGATTAAGCTACGTAAAGATCTTACGTAATAGCTGGAATTGCTCAATCAATAGATAGTGAGAAGTTTTTAATTGCTTCTACTTCACTCTGAACGGAAAACTTGTACGGAAGTGTAAGAATTTCTTTGTTAAAATTTACGCTTCGAACTGATATTCTGAAATTGAATGACGTACAAAGTTAGATAGTTGCATGTAAGTTAGATTACATATGGGAGTATGATTCTCTCGATAAAATATATTAGACATTTATTTCAAATTATAATAAGGAATCAGAACAATACAATAATTTTAATTAATATATGAAATTTTAGCTTTTCACACGAGGACCTTGTTAACACGCCACGTGCGACAACGAACGTGACATTGTCGAGTATAAAATGATATTTTTCGTCCGTCAGACGCCTCGGGCCGTCAATTTATTTGCATTGAAATCATTTTATGCCACGTCGGCTTGTTTTAAGTCCTGTATGTGACACCTCGGGTACGTTTTTGCGGCGCTGATACAATTCATGTATCTTAAGTAGATTTTTTTACGTTGTTCCGCTATACATTTTAATGACATACATATATTAAATCAATATCAATATTTTTTTATAGAATATAAAATTACTTTTAATAAAAATAAGAGCAGATACGTTAATAAAAATTCAAAAATATTATTATTGACGTACACGAAAAATACCTATATTAAATTTAAGACTATTAAACTTACTATGAGGCGTAGCATTTTAAGTAATAATTAAGAATTATCATTACTTATCCACGCCATATATCATTGTGAAATTTAATTCAAAAAAATGGTGCCAGCATAATCTAATACTAGCGTTACTGACAATAAAGTGTCACACAGCAAATCGAATTACAAACTTCACATCAGATAGGATACGAAACAAAAACGAATTCACTTGCAGTGGATAGTCGAAAAAATTTTAGATAAACCGCATATACTGTAGAGTTTATTACAATCACAAAAGGTTCCAAATGCAATGCTGGGTTACAAAATCTAGTTGAAATTAAAATCCTGGCTGGTATCAAACATAAATCTAGAGGCATACAGACGGTCAGACGTCCAAAACAAATACTACACTTTTATAGGGGGACACAAACTAATTTGCATATGGAAAAGCGTCACATGTATCAGAGCGTGTTTGTAAAAATTCACACGATCAATACCAACAAAACACAACTGACTACGTCATGGAAGTTGAGATATAAACAGTAAGTCCAGAGATACCTACTTATAAATTCAAATGAGTCACATTTAGGTTTTATGAATACAAAAAGATTTGTTACATTAATTGTAAGCCCTTTACATTACAATAGTTCTTATGTTATATAATAATTAAAATTAGTGTGACAATTTCCATCATAGTTTTTTATGCTTACTTGTAAAACACATGTAATTACGTCTCACGCCTAATATATTAGTCTAACGTATTTCAAATATCAACTATACCTATAATTACCACAAACAGTCTCAAACCCCATTCGTTATAGCGAAGTCAAAATCATCAAGGGAACGTATAAAAGCAACACTTCATATTTGTTATTACGAGGACCGCGCGGGAGGGTCCCATTCATATTCAAATTACTTTCAAATCTACAACTATTATTATCCCTAAACCATTGTGTAGGTCCTTAGGGACCTATATCATTATTCCTCCGCGTCCTTCAAATCGTGCCCAATGTAAGAGCATTGTAACGCACTGCGCCTCGGACAGAGCGTGGGCCAAATAATTGTCACGAGGGTGATTCCGAACCGTTTTATTTCAATTTACAACCTATTTACCTTCCTATCCCATTCACAGCAATTGTTATAACTTTCACTGTTTGTGTTGAATGAAAATTATAGTTTGTATCCACAGGAATTTTAAACATTGATTTAGTGGCAGTAAAATTTTTAATTCCAACGTGAGAGGCGATGCCAATAAATTTTGGAAACAAAATTATAGAGTCTGCTAACATCCATTAGTAATAAAACATTAGTCGTAGACTCGAGAATTCATCGGCTTCTTTAGTGTATAATTTATGTGACGGTAAACATTTTTATGTTCCATTAATGTTTAATTCGATTGTGATATCGGTTTTTCTAATGCAAGTGGCGCCTCAATTCCGTATCAACGGCGGATGTCCTCTACATAAAATCGTGTCCCGAACAAACACAAAATTTTGGCACCCACCCCGCCCGTTGTTTTTTAAATAAACAGCCTTTGTTATGTCAGGATTAACTTCGGGTAGTTCTAAAAACATTAACCCATTTTATCACTACTGGTTGGAATTTCTTAACTAAATAGCTACGTAAAGGGTTAGGTATTGCAACAGTAGTATGCTTTATTACATATGATAAGTGTCTAAAGTCTTAAAAATATATTTTCATATATAAAAATAATTTTTATAGCCATAATAAAACCTTTAATATTATAATGGATATTAAATACAAGATATCCAAGACTAATAGATATTTATTACAGACATAATGTTCGTCTAACAAGCTATCCAACAGTTATGGAGTAAATCAACGATGATATCACATTACAAACTTATATCACCGTTTCCGCTGATGGTGTTAGAATGATAAATTCAGGATATGACAACACTATGGCTATTGTTTCAAAGGTAACAATGCAGACAGACAAACAAAAAACACGGGCGAGTGAAGAGAATAAATCTAAATCGCATTTAAGCTTCGAGAACTGGTCTAGCGACTTTTTTGTCGCTGCATCGGTTATCAAAACCACGGACCGTTTAGAGGGGCTGCGTCAGAATATTCTACTGCAACATTTCTTAGTGATGTTTTTCGACTGACCCGAAGTAAAATTCCGCAGTTCAGTTTTATCTTCTATTCTGTTATTTCTGAGAAAGCTTTAACAATTTTTTTTCATGTCCAGTCGACTTAATTCGACAAATATATTAATTTATAAACTGTTCTTATTTTTAATTAATCATGTCATGATTACATAATCAGAAACAAGCGTGTAATAATATCATTGAAAAGTTTTAATTAAACAGATTACAGTCGTATCACTTTCAATATTTATTTTTTTGTTTAGATACAGCCTTGTCGGATTAATTCTCATTTGACACAAATATTTAATTACCGTAATAATATTGGATACAAGTTGATCAAAATTTTAATTAGAATTTGTACTAGGAATTATTTTACTTAATAAATCATATGTATGTATAATGATAATAACATTTCTGATATATCTAATCAAGTTTCATGTCTAAGCGACTTATAACGAACAACTTTCAAAATTCATTTAATTAAAACTATCCACGTCAAAGTTTGATCCATCTGTGGCAAGTTGAATAACTCTCTTGGTAATAGCTTCATTTATTCAAAAACACTTAACAGTAATTTTAATTGAAATCGCGGGAGGAAGTTGAGTTTTAACACCCTACCAACGAACGTGCCTTATCTCAGGAAACTTCAAAATTGACGCTATCTCACAAACATCATCGCAAATGCGTACACCGGAGGTATAGCTCCATTATTAAATAAAATATTATTCACTAATTACAATGCCTAATAGTCAAATAAATATACTTGTATATACAACAACAAAATGAACGGATATGTTTAAATTATGATTATTTTGTATACAGAATTAGTAATACTATTGTTGATATTATTACATATGTGTGGGATGAACTAAAAACCTATCGTAATATTTTTATCGAATACACTTATAGAAATTTAATGGGACGGCAATAATGTCGTGTGACGATGGAAACAAATTCTAAACCACTTGCATTATAAAGTCGATGTCGACATTGGATGAAATTTGAACGTGAATATGTTTTAGGGTATGTGCCCTGTGTACTTGATTTTTCGTGCGTCAATGCACTTCAATAAATGCAAAATGATTTTAAAATATAATTTAAAACACAGATATAATATGTTTCACTGTCAATAATAAAATACTAGAGTAAATAAAATATATATTATTTTAAATAACGAAATTTATTTACAATTTTAATGGTTACAAAGTATGATAAAAACATTCGAAAGTTATCCGATAGGTGCACATTTCGGAGAATTTGTTATTAACACAGATGTTGTTCTGTTCATAGAACTGCGGCACTAAATTATGTTGATGAAATCACAATAAAGCAATAACGTTTGATATAAAGAAAAACAAAAACAGAAGGTATAATAAAGTGATTATAATTTCACATCAATATATACTTTATACTTTTATATGTGAGTATAAAGAATAATTAAAATGGATCAATACTCAAGGGAATTGCCCACAAGCTTGATTGATGCTGGAAGCGGGTGAGAGCAAGATGTAAAGGCATTTGAAACAATGACGGAGGATGTTGGTACAGATTGCTTCATCGTTTACAGAGCGCTTCAAACCGATCGCCCTTTAGCCATTGTCTGGCGTCGTTGACAAGCAACCTTGTATTTATTTTCACATCTTAATGCATATTTGTTACTTTGTTAAGTCTGTCGGATTATAGATGTTATAATTGTGTTTTATTTTAAAGTGGTTTAATATTAATAAAAAGCACATACTAAGTTTATTATTTTCAACCTTATAAAGTCATTACTAAACTACAATCATTAGTTAGTTAAATGTCTATTGCATATTCTTGATATAAAAAACTGTAATGAAAGGTTTGATAAGAAATATATATTTGTATGGAGGAAAAACAAAGACATTTTATACCAATACGATAGAATCTTTTTGAAATATAATATTTGTAAGTAGAAGTATATTTTTTCCTGCCAGGGACTATCAAACTTGTAAGTCAATGTATTATGGATAGTAACAACGCAGCAAGAATTATAATACATACGATTCATGACTCAACGTATATGAAAATAACTTTTATATTAAATGTAACATTTGTCTTTGAATAAATGTTATTATTGGTAATGTGATCTGAAGGGGACTGCAGGTTAAGTTGTTTTACATATTTGATTAAGGCCCGCACTAAACTAGTTCCCATGAGAAAATTTTACTGATACATCAATATATTACTTGTTGGTATTCGATTAAGACACTATATTTTTACTGTCCAGTTTTGTAATACAATATATTTATTACATATTGAATGAAGTTGACATGCTTGTAATATGTATCACGCATGACTTATATCAGTGTTGGGTACTTAGATACTTTTACACAAAGAAATAGATATGGTGTAACAAAATTAAATTCTTAATGCATATTAAATAACAACACAAAAATCTACGCAATAAATTAAAGTTTTGGTTTTTAAAATCGCTAATTTAAAACGAAATAATATATAAAAACAATATAATAACGGCGGTCGTGAGAGGGCAGTACTCATAAAAGTTACGATGCTCACAAATAGATGTGCTGATAACAAAATTATACTTGGTGAAGCTAGCTCAGGTATCGAAGATAAACCGCTGAAGCATGATTAAATTGCTTTTTGTGAACACTTAATTAAAATGCTTGCGATACGCCTATTTGAATTTGAAATATTAATAAAAATTTTAACTCTACTCGAACGTTAATTGGCGATCGATGGATGCGATAACGATCGTGTGTGTAAATGAAATAACCGTTGGCTCAGATGTTGCTGCAGGATTTGATGTTTAAGTGAATATAATTTTATAACTTTTATATAATACTAATAAAATATCAAATAAAGATAACAGATAAAATATTATGACGTCCTAAATAAAGTTTAGTGTGACGATTATAATACAGAGGTCGACGAAGTCCACATTTTCCAAGATTTGAAAGTGTAATACGCAATACATGCCTTTGTTTTTCACAATCTTTCGATCGTCTATATTCGGCGACTCGGTGTCAATACGTGAATCCAAATTCATCACTAATGAAACTCAAAAGTAGACAACTTTTTGTTTTCGAATACAAGAATCGCTCATCACATTCCGAACTCATGGCAGGTATAAAACGTAACAAAAACGATAAAAATCTCCAGACTTAATAAATATTCATTCTAAGGATCATGGTGCAAAGCTTTAGGGGGCGTAAGTGCTGTATATATGGGGTTTGTCAAAGAGAAAAGTAATCATAATTTTTATGTAGAATGTTGGGTATGTCTGATATAAGTATCGGATACATTTACATGAATCTGATAAATGAACGGGGGGATAAATGAGAGCATCTCCTCTTAATGCCATAGCAAAATTCATTGCACTATCTCTTTATTCATTAATACATGTGAATTAACTGTTGACGAATGTTATATTAATAGTTACTCAAATACTCACAATAAGGAGTTCATTATAAATAATGTAATGAAGAGTTTCATATACCTATACCTTTGGTATGGGAATACCTAAGTATAAAATAAAAAGTTCTACTCACTCAGCTTGTTACTAAGATACCTGATCCCAAGAAAGCAACAACAAATTAGCGTTTTGAAATGTAAGTTACTGATTTAAAACGGTCGTCTAATTTGAAACTGAAATAGAATTTGAAACCAAAATCATTAATAGGTTCAAAACGAATCTTTGCCGCGGCTGCATACAAAAAACTTACACACAAACTTTTTTTTTTAATACCCCAAGTTTACGTGGGTCGTGTTATGGGCCCACCTTTTTTATTTTTGGGGACATTGATTGATTGAACCTTATGGTACGTCTATGAGAATCTTTGTAGGGTATTGTTTTTTCTGTGTAGTTTTTTATAATTTTGGTTTGAGATCTGTCCCGTAATATATTGTATCTTCATTTAGATGTTGTAGATTTCATAGTTACCACGGGATTACGTTGATGGATTAAAAGATATTTAATTAAGATGGTTAGCATGCGATACTGTGTGAAATGTAATTTCTTATTTACAATCGTACATTTGGAAACTCTCTGTAGTGTGAAAATAAAATAGTAATACAAAAATACAACGTAAAGTTATACAAACAAAGAGCTTTTAACATATATTATGAATAAATATGATAAATAAAAATTATGATCGTAATAATTGAATAAGTTCGTCATACATGGCTGGACGTGTCCATATTCAATATAATAAATGGATTTACGAACAAAATGTGTTGATCGAATAGATATCGCAAACAAAACTGAGAGAACCGCCGCGGGCCGCAAATTTACATAAAGATCTTCAACGCATTTTATATTCCAACAATAACATGCGAAAACAAAATATACGAACACGAATTGTGGTTAACCACGAAAGAAGAGCGTTTTAATTTTCATTATAAAGGAATTATAAATTAATGTTGATATTACAAAACCACATATTAAATAAGGTACTGTAAGATTATTGACTTTTTCTTTTTATTTAATAGTTAGTGATTTTTTATTATCTTTGTTAATTGTACTCACAATATTATTTACTCCTCTACTGTCTTATCTCTAAGCCTTATTTAAAGCATACGTAACTATATTAACAACCAAATAGGATTTTTAATAAACTATACCATATATAATTTTAATGTGTCTACTAAAATGGTATTCCTCTCAGTACAAAGACCTTTCACAAAAGGCCATCAGAGCTCAGATGTAAAAGGAAGACAATTTCACAGGGCCATTAGCTCTAAGGGAAACGATATAAATCTACAACAATGAAAAATTGGAGCATAACGGGCACCTACGTGACGCTAACCAGTACTCAGGTCGACCGCTCCACCTTTTTCCTTAAGAAACTTGGATATTTCTCTATGTGACAGAAACTTGCAATATATTTTACACCGTTATTACTTCTTGTAAAAAAGTTATAATATTTTTTTATTTATTATCAAGCGCTTTCAAAAATTAACTTGCAAACATCTTCGAGAAGATTCGAAAATCAGTTTAACAAAATTTCATGAGTTTTAACTTGGGTTATTACTTACAGTTATATTTTAATATTGCAGTTATTGAATTAAAATATAACTTAACGTACATTATTGTAAAAATATATTGAATTTATTAGATAATCTGTTCGTTCCTACTGCAGCCGGTTTTCTTATTTTTATTTATGCTCTTTATTGAGCAAATAATATTATGAGTTGTAGCAAATTGTACAGTTATCATTTTTAAGATAGAATTATCAATGGTATTTTAACCGATATTTTAGATTAAATATGAAGTAACTGATTGATCTCTCTGAATTAAAATCTTCAATAGTTTTTCATATAACTTGCATATATTTGATATTACTAAATCTTACAGACGTATAAAGTTAATCCAATACATAAATAACGGCTGCCTAAAAAACTCCGTCCCATTTTTTCACGTATTTTCCTTATATTTCACAAGTTGTAAGCATTTGTTTCCTTTGTTAAATAAATCATAATATTTCCAGCCGCTGTCCTCCGGGATTAGCAGTGATGTTTTATTTGACGTTTGCCGTATTTTATTTTGATCACGAGAGTGCTAAATATAATGTTTATAAGCAGATTCCTTTTTATTTTCACCATTTTATCTGTTTTGGTTTGATTTATGTCGGATTAATTTTATCCGTTTTCAATATTTACGTGTAAATAAGAAATCAAAGATTGTAAAATTAATCTTACACTGAGTTTCTTTTTTATGTTCATCTATTCCATGTCGCGTTACAGACTTCCTTGAAGTAGGGGTAAAGTGAGAAGCGCTCAGGAAACCGGGCGAGGCTAGTGTAACAGCACTAATTACTCACATCAGCTGACCGTGAAGCATTTAAATTCTCACCCGTTAATATAATACATTCTAACTTAAAAAATAATATTAAAATGATTTTATTTATTTTATACTAACATTTAGACATTTTATACTACACCTACGATTCGAAGTTTTTATTTTCTGTTTCCAAATTATTAAATAAAAATTAAAAATCAGTTGGATACTTTGAATAATAAAACTGTATATTTTCGTATGAAAATTACTGTCAATGAAACCTGCGTAACAGATTTTCATAATCATATCACATTTGTTTAAGTAATACAATACGGTGATACTTAAATATACACGGAGCCAAAATAAACATTTAATAAATAATGTTTTTTAAAATTTCTTTGTTCTGTTTACCTTATTTTGTGCATATAATTTGCAACTGTATCATTATTTTGCATTCTCTTCCATCATTTCCTCATATTCCGCGCCATATAAACAAAATTGTAAGAGGTACAAGCTGTAAAATATTAATACCATTTATCTTTGACGCTCCATGAGCCTTTAGCCGTCCTGTAGAGTGACGGTTTATGAGCACACCATAGTGCATACCATGAAACAATATCATTCATACGTAATTGTACAGTCCATTTTAATCCCTATGCCGTGAATTATTTGGATTACTTTTCTTTGTAGTATTTTTTTCTTAAGATCAAAGCTTTGTGTTAACATACATCGTTGGGAGTTGTATGAAACTTATAATTAGCAGTTGATTACTACACGTACTTTGATTCTTGTATATTTTATGTTAATGATGGAAGTGTTGGCCGCTTTCGCTCAGACACCGTCATTATTATGACTACAAGCTATATTGAAATTATATTTTATGCAATTATCTTGTAACTTATTATTTAAGTATCAATATCGTTTTTATATCGTATGATTATGTTGAAGGGTTTTCATTGACAAAATAAATACAATGTAAAACAATGAAATGCTATCAGTTTTAATCGCTCGACCCGCTCGCGAAATTGGCTCCCAAAGTCAGAGTTGCGTGACTGCAGCTGCAATCTGATAGTAAAATAGGTCAAACTTAAAATAAATTCGTTCAACGTAAACTGTTGTAAAGAAATTCTGTTAATGATATACAACCGAATGTCGCTGTGGCTATGAGAATTCATCAAGTATCACGTATCGCAACTGGAAGTATATTTAAAACATTGTTTTAATCTTTGACAAGCATAATTATATTCAAGATCTGAAGATCAATTTATTCATTACATGTCTTATTATATATTCAATATAAAAATATATCTGTCTGAGCACATCAAGTTTCGCATTGTCAGCAGTTTATTAAACCACTCACCATTATCGTTCATAACAGAACAAATAATCCATTTGCAGCGGTTATGTTTATCAACGAGTCATGAGGCGGACATGCAAATGTCACTTCTAGATCGAATAACGACCGGTCAAGAGCGAGCCGTTTACTATACACTATAAAAAAATTATAGCAGAAAAAATTTAGTTAATTGAACAATAAATGTTACTTTTTAATTTTTGTAAATGTAATGCTATATGTGATTTTGATAACCATTCTCCTTCCTTATTTTAAAATTTCTAAAGACTAAAGTCATCAAACCGCAACAAACCACATCAATAATACATCACAAATAATGCGTCTGTTTAAATAGATTAAAATAAATGTATGTATAATGTAGTGACGGAGCGGGACTCTAAAACTGTTGTAGCTAGTGTAATGTGGTGGTAGGGCGTGGATGCAAAATTGTCGGGCCTCAGGCGCTAGACAAATGGTATTCGTGATCCGACCTCACCAGTAGCACACGGCCCGCCGGCTTGACTTTAATATTCCAACCGGGAACATCGCCCTTTTGAAACTTTAAAGACGCTTCTATACATTTTCTTTCATCAATCTTTGATGATTTTGATGATGGAAGTAGAATTTGAGTGAACTTACTCCTTTCTAAACTAAACTCTCTTTCACGGGCAAGCCTTCAACACTATACGGTTTATTGAATGTTAATACGAAACAAAAGTGCTAATACCATTTTAGATCTCAATAAATAAATTGTTTGCTGTCTCAGTACCTACAAGTTTTCAGTATAACGGAAAGGAATAAACCTCCCAGATCGTAACGTTATCGAGTATCGAATTCAAATAAAATGGGAATAATAACTTCAGGAGACAGTTGGTTTATTGCCTACATAAAACTGCAATAAGCCACCGTTAATGTTAGCCTTGTCACCTTCGCCTTGGAACTCTGTCTTCACATATTTTGATCATTTAATTGAAGGATTATTTTATTAGTAATAAAATATTAATAAAATACGAAGCAGACAGCAATATAATGTTCACAACATACAAATTAAATATTAGACTTGAATAATACTTTTAAAACATAAGCTTATTACGATGAAAAGGTGCGTGAATATTCACAGAGATTTATCTCTTGTGAATGACAAAAAATTGAAGTATATTCAAGCCGTGTTTTTGTCATCACTTAGAAGCAAAAAAAGCGTGAAGATTAAAGATAGTAAATGACTTGGAGATAAATGATCTACAGGCAATTATTCCTATTAACATGCCACGGTATTTATCTTCAACGTCTATTTAAACTTAAAAAATATATTCGCGTATATTAAAGTTGTATATTATATATTAAAACATATTTTATATTTACAATAGCTTAGTCCAAGTCCCAAATACCAAATTTCTTATAGAAACTTTTTATCCGTTATGTTAACGAAACACTAAAATTAAATTGCAAACGGAAAAGCATAACCGTAACGAAAGATCACTTTTTTAACAAAGGACAGTCGAGCGACAAAAAAGTCCCTAAAGGGCGTAATGGATTCTCGACATATTATCAACAGAGTCACGTAAAATATTAGATATTCAGTAATACTTGAAAATTTGCAAGAACATTCTGAAGCAATAATTAAAGTTTGTAGTGACCAACAAACTCTGCCTAGAGTAAGCGAGATTCAATAGCTCCTATTTCATCAATTTTGTGATTCTGCGTTTGAGTTTGGGCAACTAAAACGTCAGAGCGAGAATTAATTCAAGCTCAATAATATTGATTGTCAAATGAAAGAAGTAGATTTATTTGAAGACAGTAACAAAACTATATTAATTACCGAAGTTCATAATTAAGGTTTATTCATTGATTAGACTCATACATTTTTTATAATCGTTTGATAAGTTAAAGTTCCATGGAATATTTGATAGACATCATATTTAAGCTACATATATATAATTTTGTATATATGTCCCTAATAGCTGATCCATTATAGTCTATAAAAAAGCATAGTCTCGGGGAGTTTATAATATTCAATGTTTGCCTATTGGCTGCGAGGGGAAGTAATTTAAAAGTTCTCACATAGTCAATAACGTCACTGAATATGACGGTTAATGAATATGAGTATGAAAAGTATGTTCAGTCTTCTGGGGCTTATTAAGACTTGGAACTATAACACTCATAATAGTGAATAAGGTAAAAAACTTGATATTAGAGTGTGTACACTGAACAAACATGCAGGTAATTTTGTGTATATGCAAGGAAAAGTAATAAACGTATAATATTTGAATTAAATAAACGATGTTCATTATATTCTAGTTAAGAGACTAACCAAATTAGATCTTGATAAGGTAAGAAATATCAAATCCTATTAGAACGGTCGTGAGCCAGTCATTTTACAAACAACATTACTCGGTAGAACGACTTACCATCGGTCAATTGCGTACGCTTTCACGGATCCCTAATATTTTAATTTATAAAGCGTTTCAGAACCATTGCATCATTACAGTCACGACTCGAGTCTTCTTGACCGTTAGCCGTTTGTGATCAAATACTAAGAAAAAGATAGTTTTAGAAAAAAAAAACGTATTTGGAACAACTTTCTTTATTCATCTGCAACAAAAAATATATAACAGACGTATTACTCATGACAGCAGCAAAACGTCATATCGAAAATCATTTTTTATGATAAACTTTATTAAAATTGGACTACGAAGTATACTTAATATGTTATAAAACAAACAAATATAATAAAAAAGATCCGAAAATATAAATACATCCCTAAAATAAAAATAAATTTTCATTGGTTTTATTCGATTCTTACAAAGCCGATTATTCATAAAGTACTATATATACGAGAGTACATTCTTGATGGATGCACTGCATCGACACGCGACGGACGGATAGATGAGACGAGTCTTACATTACAATGATATGCGGCACCAGCATACAGGAGTAAATGTTTCCAAGTTGAGGTAAATACTAATAAAGAGCGTTTTAGCTAAGCTCAGTTAACATATTTTTGGATGCCTAGATACCATCTTATTTTTAATTTAAGTCAATATTAAAATAAATAGCCGTTATCTTCTCTGGTTTCACAAAATTAAAAATCATCTATTTTGTTTACATTTCTTATATTAAATTTTTGTAGGTGGTCAAAGGCAGATAAGTTGGAGCCTACAATTTGTATAGATTAATTAACATGCCGAGAAGAAATTGGAAGCAATCAGCGAAGAGTCTTTTAATTATCTACGAATATTTCGGTTTCAAAAATGTTAGGGGATCCGGTATGAGAAATATCGCTTGAATTATAACAAGAATTATATATTTTTTATATTAAATTCAACAGATTACCCGTAATCAAATTGTTAGGTAATGAGAAATGTTTGGGTAATTTACTATTTAGGTTAACGATTATAAAAATTCAAATAGGTATCTATTAAGATAATAAATATTTATATTATTTTTATTACATTCATCTTAAAAGCTTTACGAGAATAAAAATATGCTGTGTTAAAATAAAAACATAAGTCACGTAAAGTGAAGAAATAAATTTAGTCAGATTATAATAACAACATGAAGACATTACCATAAGAGAATTACACGAGACAATTAACATACCATTACGAGGAAATGAAAATTTTAATTGATTAAATCATGAGATATCGATTACATTACGTATATTTTTATCTGTAAGGAGGATCGCTGAGCAGCAATCAGATAATTTAAGCGTCTTATATTTATGGATGAAGGACCGTTAGTAAAAAAATCTGAATCGTATTGTAATGAAGGATGCTTTTAAGATATGTTAATAAAAGACATGTAACTTATATAAGGAAAGAAAGAAATTCAAATTACTTTATATACCTATATCTATGTGTACTGATAATATCTAATTAAAATATAGAATTTATTTTCAAACTATCTTCTTGTTCATTTATTAATTGGAAATTTAATATGATGTAACAATACGTAGATTATAAGAGATAAACATAATGGAATTACATATCAGCATCGGTGATGAAAATTAACAGTGTGGAGGTGATAAATTCCTTAAGGCCAAATCCGAGATTGCAATCTGAACGGGTGCACGCATATGGCGTGCAGTTGAGAAAGAACCGGCTGTTAAAATCATAAGTAAGGTAGTTACGACTGTAAAAAATACACCACCCAGAGATTACAAAAAACTATGTCAAAGGGTTCAGTTCACTTGTTAGCAATAAACATCAGTTATTGGAACTCGTATTTATATCTCAAAATAACCAATTAAACTTCATAATTGCTTGAAATACTCGTCATGCTTTCACTCGTACAAGACAAACACCGAGAACCGTTATCTTAGTATTTCACACTAGATAAGTGTAGGAACGCGGAGTTTGAACGATGCCGCTAAGAGACAGCGCTGACAGATGACGAGTACCGCGGGGCGGCTGAGTAATGAACTCTCAACCATTACTCATTACAGTCAGTGACTATAGCTTAATACTAAACTACTGTTTGACTATCTCACTTGCGTGTGGTATCAAATAGCTTTTGTTATAGATGAACTTTGAATATTTAACGTTTTACTAATGCACTTTTATGAAATTAACATTTATATCTTTTTAAAATTTGGTAATAGGTTTTAAAAATACTCTTATACAATATTTTAAGCTATTTCCTTATAATACTACCTTATTATAGGATTAACTTGACATTACATTACCTACCACGGTTAAGAAGATTATGGAAGTAGAACAGAGTTGAAACATATGTATGTAATACAAATAAATACTATTTAAAATTGTTTAAGAGCATGTGTCATGTATCATAATATTCAAACCGTGTTATTATTTGATGCTGCTTGAAAAACACGCCCACAATACATCTGCAGTGCAAAAATATATGAAAAGAAATCTCGAGATTATAATGGACTTCGTATTACATGAAAGTGAGAGAATCAGGGAACCGATAAACGATACGTTAATAACAGAAGCCTATCCATTCTTTTGTACTCTTTTGTTACACGCATAGTACAATGCAGTTGTAAATTTTTGGGTTCTTAACTCTACAATGTTCCCGTCATTAATCTATGGATCCGTTGTAACTTGAAGCGAGGTTGGGATCCTTTGTACCTGCTCTGTTCCTTAGCCTTTTGTCCTACCCCTGACATGTGCGAGCAGCGACAAAAACGGTCTTGTGCAATATCTGCCACGAGACGTCTGCGATGATGTGAAAATAATACGCAAGAATGTAGGTACCGCGTAATATTCGAACTCCCTCCAATATCACACTGAGGAGATTTTAATCTCACCTAAAACGTTTCTGTCGTTCAGATATATTTTACTGCCAATCATTCCGACTGTTTGTCTCTAACTCAATTTGGGTTATTTTTAAAAATGTCACCCGCAACCTTCGCTTCACTTTTTCTAACACATCGTTTCCACTGAGCCCTTGACATGCATTAACACTTACGGCGTGCACTTTTTCTATCTAATATCCAGATGTGAGTGTGTCATTAAAACCTTCTACGTTACCAAAAAGATCAAAAGTTATCTCTTCTGGAGTCTCCCTATCCGCGGCGTCTCACCCCCCACCATTCCCGATTCCCCGCTGTTAGCAACGGTTAAGGCAGTCGAATCGCGACATCGGCGGATGTCGGACGTGAAGATATCACAAGTTTTCTATTCTAGTTGCCGCGAATTTGTGGAAACTGTTTTCATTGGTGTCATTTGCATACGTGAAGTGAAACTTGATTTGTTACCCGAGTGATGTGAATAGAACTGTTTACCATAACTTAGTAACTCAAGATTCTGTTAATGTTTAATTCATAGTGCTTATTCGATTCGGATTTAATGTGTATGGTGTAAGTATTTGTTTATATCTATACACCAATTAATTTTCACGCTGATATTAAATATCATTTCATCAGACATCGTTGATAATTTAACTATATTTAGTATTAGAATAAAACTATTTACATATATTTACGAGCTTGTCATATGTTTTTAAGAAATTCCGACAATATTTTTGATTACTTTGAGTTCGGGTATACTTAGTAAGATATGATAACTAGCTATTAATATTAATGAGTTGACATTGTATGATACGAAAACAAAAAAATAAATTTTTAAAACATTTTAATTGTGTAAATATTTTTTATAACTGTACTAGACTCTATATGAAGTTTTTATGTAACCCTTTACGTTTGACCATTCTGTTATGTATTTACATATATATTATTATTATCTATTTTTACTAAAAAACTAATAAACTGTTATTAATTTCATATATTAATTGTTATTTATATAATAATAATTTATTTAAATCATTTGTACACGTATATTAATTATTATAGAAGAATATACTTTTTCCGTAGAATTAAAACTTATCATTCTTCATCTTATTTGCGGTCTACATTGAAATGCTTTTTTGCAATGCTGGGAAATTTTACAGGTTTATTTACGAAAATCCGAAACTCCCGCATTGTTTGTTTTCGTATCGTATGACTAAATAAAATTGGTATCTCGACCATTACCAGAATGTATTAACATTAATGTCACTTATATTATTTACTAGGCTGGATCGTGGACAGGGATATCATCCATTATACCTATATGTACTTTGATTTAGAAATTCTTCTGATAGATAAGTAAATTAATAAAAATTAATAGTAACGATTACACTATTCCTATAGGTTTAATATTAAAAGAAAACTTATTTTCTTTTTTATTTTTAAATAAAATAATAAAACGACGATACTCATTATTTAATAGCAATAGAGCTGCAGAAGTTTTAGGAAAATCAACGGATACAACTTCTACGTGAACGCATCTGAAATTGAGAAAAAAATACACAAAATTTAAAATTACAGTTAATTTCTTTTTGTTTAGCCATATTCGAATTTGTTAACGACGCCGCAACATTAGAGAACTAAGTACATTCATTAAAGAATCGTCACTTAGATTTATGTAGACATATATATATCCTAACTAGTCTTTATTGAAATATCATCGTATACTTTAATGTGAATTACCTATTATGATCAATAAGTAACTTCAAAATGATTGCTTCCAATTGGCATTTAAAATGAATACAGCGAATACTTATTGAATGAGGCAATTGTGTATGCTATATTTGTATTCATATACTACATTATATGTAAAAACTTAAAAAAAAAAAGATATTAATTTATTAATGGAATAGATATTTTAAAAAGAGGACTCTTATAAATTAGGAAGAAATTATTAAAAAGCAAAACTAGAAATAATTAAATACACTTATGTACTGGTTATAATATACATACGTACTTGTGTAAATATTTGTGAATATTTATATGTATCTTTACCTATAATATACCTGTTAAGTACATTTTGAGTACGATTATTTGAATTAAAATTATATTTTATATATAACTTGGTACGAGTACATGTTTTCTTTAGCATCTAAATCTCTACCGAGCTTTTAAGTATGGAATAACATATACTGGAATATGTTATACCTAATCTTAAGCCGTTTACTTAAAAAACATATTTCCTTCAGCCTTTGTAATAGTTTGTGTAAAGCGATGTTGTTCTTAGATCAATCGCGTCACTTGGAGTTGAACGTAAAAGCGGATGACAAAAAGTGAGTGAGATGCCTATTTGTCGGTTGAGCGAATTTCTCCTCTCAGAAGATAAGATGTTTTACATAAAAAATGTAGATTCATAAAAACTGGTATTTGTTTACAATTTTTTTGAGAGTTAATCTTAAATTTATCACATTGATATTTCTTAAAATATATTCTTTTATCTTAATTTTTTCTTGTGACTGATTATTAAGAAATATGACTCATCATTACTCTTGATAAAATAGAATTTATTGTTTTCTCCTTTGACACTGATAAGAAATTCGGTCGAACCTTATCATGAGTATGGTTTGTTTTTGTTATTTCATGTCGCAACTGTTTTTACACTTGTTATAATTAAGGTCTAAAATATAAACTATAGTTAGTACAAAACACAGTACTTTTATTCGTGTTTCTGTCATGCAACAATCTTACCAAATATAAAACAAAAGACATATGATACCATTGAATGAAATGACTATCTTTGTAGAATATCTTAAGTTAATATAAACAAAAAGTCACTGACTAAGCTAGTCTCCTTAAACATAAACGAGCTCCATCAGAACGTATAGGGTGATTCAAGAGACACCTTAGTTTTTTTTCTTAAGAAAAGACAGAATTGTCTCGTTAATCTAAACTCTCCTTCGTATGCGACGTTTGTTGGGCGCTTCTTGGATCTGATAAAACTCACCATTATGCTTTTGTAAAAATAGGTTAATGCCGCCTCCATTACCATGCTAAGTCACGTGGTGATGGAAGATATGGATAATAAGGCGCCAGGATGACTATGATTCAAACATAGGCGAAGTTTCAGAGACACTAAAAACATTCATTTAACATAAATGGATATGGTATATTAATTAAACATAATTGACATTTGGAATAATTATCACGATGACCTTATTGGATATAAAGGCGATATTGTGAAATTAATACGAGCCTTGGCTTATAGCCAAAACGATTTCTTAAACTCCTATTATTTTCTATTACTCACATGTTAGCCGAAGGCTGTTTAAGCGTACGCAAGGCCCCATTTGTCAAGAACAAAGATTAATATCTTAACAATCGTGTTTACGTTCGACGATTACGATACGACTGCGTTACGATAACCGATTATTAACGAGTCTATCTTCGTGATGTTAAGAATATTTATGAAAGCTATATCAAGATATCCGATAGAGAGTTCAGTTCCGTCCTCCATTTGAACTGAATATTCAAACTTTATATACGAATTCATTGAAGTCGTAATCTCTTCACAGCGGTGTCTCTAACGCCCACAGTTACATGTTACTTCGGATATACCATCTCCTGTATTCTAACGACTTTCTTTATTTTTGTGGTACTTTATCTACAATATTATAAGACTTATTTAAATTTTAGATTATTAAGCATTCAATTTTGTTGATTGCACAATATTTTAGGGTACTTTATTAGTACAATGTAACTTACCTATATAGATTAAATTAATTCATATCATTGAATTTCAATAACAAAAGTTTTATTAAGTTATCGTATTGTGTAAACACTTTATCGATTGTTTTTTTTTGTTATATCGATTATAAACGTTATAATACAACACTAATTAGGATTTTACGGCTTTTAGTTATCGTCTTATTGCCACGTCACGCAGCGTTCCTAACAAGCCCGTTTAGTTCGTGGATTTTGTTATATCAAATGCTTATCATATTGCATGAACATTTAAGATATTTTTATGATTTGCTATCACTACAACACATATTTACAAGTTCTATTTTTATATGGGCAGTTTTCAGGGTTTGTATTTAAAATTTTATTGATTTATAAGCCTATAATCATAGGTATCCAATTAACACTGTAAGCTCGAACTTAGGTTTTATGAAGGAAAAAAGTAATGTTTAACTGATTTTGTTTGCTCTTAAAGGAAATAAATATTAACTTAAACAGCTTCTTCGTTATAAAGTTATATATTAAACCTTAAGAAATCACTAATATTAGAATCCATCACGCGTATAGGTTATTATATACAATATACACGCTCTCCTTCGTTAAGTAAAATTAATTTCGAAGCTGAAACCCGACAAAATCACTTTAAGCATTTCCAGTACAACACAAGGTGATTATCTTACATTTTGTTCGTATAATATAATCCTTTGACAAACTTCAAACTAACAAGACTGTTACGCTGAGAATAATCGGTGAGTGTATTAAATTCAACGATCTTAAAGTAACTCTTTTATATGTAATTCTTCAATTAAAATCAAATATACTTTGTATAACTGTGCTACTTATAATATGTATAAGGACTGGCAAGCAATTTAATCTTGATCAACAACTATTAATGCCAGTCATATTGTATATTAATGATATAAATTCACTTGAACAGAAAAATCTAGGAATATTCATGAATTGAAGCATTTATAAATTAATACTTACATAGAATCTATTAGAGTGAAGTCACATGAATATTATTGAAGAGAAAAAGGAACGTCAAGTTACCGCTTCAATAAGCTATTGTTTTAAAATGAAATATTCGTTTTGTATGGAAAAAAATACCAATTCCAATTAAGAACAAACTCCAATAGTATGAAATAAAAATATGTATATTGTAAGGAAATATCTTTAAGGAATACAAAAGACAATTACCCTTACTCCGCATTTGTAAGTACGAAACAAACAGCACTAGAGCTACTTATGCGTCTCGTGGTAACACCAATAACAATTCAGAGGCATGTTCCATTACCGTTTATGATGTAATCGTATCATGACATATATGTTATAGCTCATTAGGTTCATCAGTGTAATACGAGACATCATTAAACATGCAAAAGCTCGCCGGAGGTTATTTACTCTGCGATAAGAGCGACGGAAGTACGTTATCTTAAATAAAACAGAGTTCCTTTGGGACCTGCTCTCAGATCTTATTATAGGGCAAAATAAGCAATATCGTTCTATCAATTCAAGATGACGAATTGAAGATGTGGATTTTTAGTCGTGCTCACAAAGGACTTAAGGACTTATATGGATATACCCATCCCATTAAAACTACTGAACTTCTGAAGTCTAAAATATCGGTGACAAAAGCTAATGTAACCTCAACCTTATTCAAAACTGTCTTCAAACCGGAGTCAATAAGTTGTTCCAACACTTGTAACTTCCCAATTTATTAGTAGATACTTTGAAATATCTCACTAACGAAGAAGTTATGTTCATTTAAAATTTAAGCAAACTCTTACATTAAGTAAAATATTTCACAAAATTCATCAGTCACTCGGAATCATTCCTTATTAATACAACAATTCATTTAGTCATCTTAATTTGGATATAAAATTTTTCATTGTTGATTAGTGAGCATGGATATGTCGTTTATGGCAAATAAATCTTTAACTTTATTTCTAGCGTCTAGAAGTTGTGTAGCAAAAGATATTTATTATATATATTTGCCTTTGTGGTTATAAACAAATAATTTTATCAAGTTTAATTCTAAGTATTCTGAATATGTATTCGTTTGTTATATTCTGTTTTATGAAATAAAGTCATTTCTTATTGACATCCGTCGCTCACATGAACCTTTTCTGTACTTATGTCAATGTTTGCGTCGTTAATCAGTATAATCTCTTCAACAGTGTTATCTCGGTCGTTATCACTCCGGTAATTATGAAAGCCTTTGCTAGGTGCTACTGTTTTATGCGCTTTATCAGATCCAAGTTACACACGCCCGCCCACGTTTGCTTGTATAGCTTTAACTACATCGCTTCAATTATGATAACGTTTTTTAATAGTTAATATTGACAACATTTATTGAATTTCAATACTTCGAAAACATTTTGAAACTATGAATTCACTTTAAACTAATTAATGCAATGACTTTGAGCTACTAAAGACTTTTATTTTTGTTTTATTCCACGACTAAAATTAACGGTTCAATATCAAGCCCAAAATGGTTCCCCAAAACGTAAAAAAGGGGGTCCAATTAGTTCCACTATGGTGTAGGAATATTATAATAAAAGACCCGAATATAATAAGGTTAAGTGATGCTACGGATATGAAGTTGTTATGATAAATGATCAAAATTAACGTGGGAATGCCTTGTTTATTTAATTAATTCATATATTTAGTATAAGAACACATAAATGCATCAATAGAAATACAATAAATACTAGTAAAATTAATGGATCATTAGCGTTCGTGCCCTTTTATAATGACAAATATCCTGCATTCCTAGTAACGTAATATGTGTTCAAATATTGGTCAGCTTTCACGTCCTCAAACACGGTCTATTGTTTTAGGTGATGCGCGGGCGCATGTGAAAAGATGGCGCGCGGGAGCGTGCTCCTCCTGCTATGGGTGGTCGCCGTCCTAGCGGATAAACATGGTAAGTATATTATGTTATGTATTAATTAAAATAATTTAATTATTAAACTAAATATTTTTAAAATAAGGTCAGACAAAACATATGTATATATTTTTTCATACTAATAAGATAAAACTGTACTCCGTTGTCATCATTGTATAACCAAACTACATACTTTTTGTGTTTATTTTTTATAACGTTACCTTAAAAAGCAAAAAGATTTAGAAAGGTCCAAAGACGTTGCAGTAAAAAAGTCTCTTAATCGTGACGACCTGCGGGCAGCATCCGAACACGACTCTTGCATTAAAACCATCTATAGAAAGATAATAAGATAATCAACTTCCAGATTATTTATATTATTACGCCACCAGAAATTAACTTAAATATTGATTGCCAATGAAATTTAAATACCATATAATCTTTAAGTTTCTCGTGTAAATATAAATGTTCTATAAAAGTAAGGACATAAAATTCAATATTTATTTTAACGATCGCCCTTACTCCTAACTGTTGTACAAAGAGGTACTATTTAAAACTACTTTGTAACATTTAACCTGTAGCTTCACTGTTGCAATGGTCGTCGGACTTCCATTTAGTGAAATACGAGACTAAGATCACAGCTGCTCTGAACGAAACAGAAAATAATAGAAAACCCAGGAGATGCCATTATAACTCGTTTAACAAAGGGATTATCTTGTTTGGGAACCTCTTGACTGTCACTCGAATACTCTTTATATATCAAGTAACATTACAACTTAAAGGTGGCTATTCAAGAAGTTTTTGTTGGTGTGGTCGGCTATTGAATTTTTTTTTTTGCAACAAGGGCGAGAATTTGTCGGTTTTGAAGCACAAAGAACGCACTTTAAGGTAATTCAAAACTTGAGTTTGCACCTTGTGGGTACTAAGTGTACTAATCTTAAAACTAATCCGCTGTAGTGTGTTTGTGGGAATAATATTGAGTTATGAATATTACAAGACCATATCAAATATAACATATAATATTTACAGGCTATATTAAACGACGAGTATATATTCTTAAAATGTAACTAAACAGCAAATCATAGTATAAATAAGATAAGTTATATGCCGTCAGCTGATACACTTTGAGTCATGACATCTTTCACCCTGAAATTTGATTTACAGAGCGCATATGAGCAAATCGCCGATCCCCATTAAGTTGTTTCTTTTTACGTCTCACAGTTAAGTGCATTTAGTAGTAACTGCAAGTATTAAAGAACATCCTCGTCTGTTTCATTCTGAATGGTTTATGATGCTACTGTACGGATGTGTCTTAGAAATACGACTGTAAAAACATGTTTTTAAATGTCTTTGAGATAAAAAATAACCCAATTTATTTTCTTGAATATTATATGTCGTGACATGTAGCTTTATACGTAGAATAAAACTGTTGAACACTTAAGGAACATTTAGATTAATACAAAGCAACACCATTTATAGAAAATAGAATAACCCATTTTGATAGCATTACAAGAAATAAAGATTTTATTCCTATTTTAGTTTATTCTATTAGTATCAATTAGAAACACCAGTTCTGTATGACACTGATTTGTTTTATATTTATTGTGCTTTCAAGAGATAAAAATGCTACATTGCTATCGTAAGTTTAAAGTATTTATCAATGCACTTAAAAACGGACGAGAGTAACGTCCGATATCTATCATTAAACTGAGTTTTTATTCGGCTATATTTAGTTCAAGTATCATTCCCAACGCGTTACTACTTCTATGTGTTACCGTACTGATACTGTAGAAGTGTGAGTGAGCCATTAAAAAATTTAAATATCTATTACCCTATACTTGTTTGGAGATTTGATTAAGTGTTATGTTTGGAACTGCGATAAACATTGAGTGTTTTGTATCGTTTACATTAATCTAAATTTAAATTGAAGATACCTTAAGCCTTCCATACATCAATATATATATCATTAAACCACAATTCAGGACGGCCTTATGTGTTACATTGAGAACCAAGTATCAAATACGTACGTTCTTAACTGTGCAATACTATTGATGTTTGATAAAATCCAAAGTTCGATTGAAACGTGTCTCACAAATGGCGTTTCTTTGTATTAAGACATTTCTTCGGTTCCAGAGGATCGAAGTTAGAGAATGCTTTACCGACGTTGATTAAGTATTTCACATCAATAAAGTCGTCTATCTAGAACATCGGTCAAGTGTTAGTTCCAAAGAGCTTTTATTGTATTGTTTACTTCATCGCCGTACCCATTTATTTTACATAAGTATTTAGTAATAAAATTTTCATTAGCAGCAAAGACTTTATTATGAATAAGTAATAGATAAAATCAAAAATTATTATCGCACCTATCTATTAAATACAAAACTAACAGCCTCAGATAATGCCGGCACCCAAATAACAGAGTTCTCGCTCTTAATTATTTGAATGCCGGGCCAAATGACAGACGGCGGCGCCTTTCAAGTCCATGTCTACGGTGATCTGATGAGGTTTGGTTTGTTTTTAGATCTCGTTAGCAGCCATCAAGAATCCGAACATTCGTCAGACCTAACATATTTTGCTTCGTGTCACGGCGACAAAGAATTTATCCATTTGCATTCATTCTCTCGCTTATAGTTTTCTCATTTTAAAAGTATTTTAACGTTAAATAAACATTTTATGATGTAATTAATTATTGAATTAATAGCTTTAAGTCCCAAAAACATTGATTAGAAAGTTACTTGAAGAATTTTTCATTGTGATTATTCATCATAAAATTTATATTATATTAAAAGACAATCGGACTATAATTGATTAAATCGAATTTTATGTAACTTAGTTGAAGATAAACAAAATGAAATATGTTTGATATTTATAACTAGAATTCATTCCATTTCATAAAAACTAATTAAAATGGATGAAGTCGAACAATCGATGGATTGGCTGCGCCTAAAACGATAAGATTCAAACCAACGATACAAAATGTTTTCGATCGAATTCTTCTTCGATATACCGCTCAAGAGAATATATAATTTACCGACGTCAGCATAAATAAATACGTGACCTGAACTAAAATTACAGAAATATCTGTATCGATTTTCACCATTACATATTTATAAATAAAGCGATGCCGCATATAGCCTTTGTAAATATTTATGTGCTTTCTATTCTCAGTAGACGATACCTCGATATTTTTGGTATGTAATATTATTTTATACAAGTTGTCCTAACCTTTTTTTATATCGCACCGTCATTTAGTTTTGCTTGAGACGTAACAGCAGCATATTTTAATAGAGGTGATACAACCGTAATAGGAAAATAAGAAAAAAAGGTGCTCTAAACAGATTCCATTAAAGAAAAATAGAATCGAGAAGGAAATAGCGTTCGGTCCCTACGAAAACGGAAATAGAAATATACAGAACGGAAGTGAAACTAATTAAGTTATCCTCGCTCCACTCGCATTGCGGTTTATTTTCGTGCTATAACATTCGTTTCAAATAATAATACGATCCTAGAGGTATTACTGTCAACACTGTTGTAAGAGTAACATACACTGATGTACTGATAACAATTCCTAAGCGAAATTTTGACGAGGGTGTTTAGGTTTCATCTAGTTGGATATTTAACTTTACAACATCCCCTTTAGGTTTATTTTGTAACGACCTCGTCGGGATCGGCAAAGTGGGGTATAGCATATCCAAATATCAGCTATGTTTTGCATGTAAACAGGAGCGAGTGAGGCGTCAAACCAGGTGTGGACTTGAGAGAAATCGATGAAAGCATTCGAGGGCCGCTTTATTATGACAGTTGCCATTTATTATTACGAAACCAAATTTATTACGCAATCGAAATGGATTATAAATCAATTAAACACAGCCAATATTGTTAGGAGATTTAATTTTTATGTTTATAACGACTTTTCTAAAATGTTTTATTTGTTTCAGACGAACAAAGCTCCACTGAGCCTGAGCATACAACAAGTGCTCAAACACCGCCGATTCCACTGCGACCGGAGTATACACACCCAGCTGGCGTTGAAGCGTTAGATCCATATAACTCGGAAAAGAATAATCCAGTACCTCACCATCGCGATTACTTGGAAGAAGATTATGATCATGAAACTCGAAAGGAAGATGAGCATGAGAACAGGGAGGACGCAGATGAGCTACCCTCTTTATCTGGAGATCACCTTCTTCACAGTTCAACAGACGATCTTCCTATGTTTTTACTGGAACCGCAAAACGCGTATGTGGTCCGTAATAAGCCGGCAATGTTGAGGTGTAGAGCGGCGAATGCTCTTCAAGTGTATTTTAAGTGTAATGAGGTGCGGTCAGTTGGGAGCTCGCAATTTGAATTTGTGGACCCACAAAATGGTATTCGAATCGTAGAAGCCGAATGCAACGTAACAAGAGATCATTTAGAGGAATATTTTGGTGAAGACAGATTTTCATGCACGTGCCACGCTTGGAGTAGCCGCGGTGACATAAAAAGTCAGCCAGCGATAGTTGAACTCGCTTGTGAGTATTTTATTCTTAATTTCTACGTTCTGTTCTCGTTTTAGAAAAGAAAAAATATAGTTAAATATTATATCAAAACTGTAAAATCATTAATGAAGTAATGTTTATAGATTGAAACAGTTTTAACGCTAGTATCCGGTGGAAACGAGCCGTGGTGCAACGTTTCGTCAAAACTCATAATTTGAGAGTTTCCGTTAGTTATTTTTGAATAACCTACTTTATCGCTCACTTCTTTGATGGATAGAAGATACTCATATTTTCTGTTCTAAAATATTGATTTTGTTTCCACCTTGTGAAACTCCGAAAGCTAAAGTTACATTCTACTTATATGTATATAGTTATTTATTGCAAAAGTAACAATAATTTTTTATGTAAGTTTCCAATTTAGCTTTATATAGCATAGAATATAATACTATAATACTAATTACGAATAGATTAAAATCACAAATATTTTATCTCAATAATAGTAAAATACATGTTTTTGTTGAAATACATATATTTTATGAATTCGTGTTTTATAACAACAGTTTCATATAAATCATTGGTGCCATCAAATAGAAACTAAAATAATAGTTGCATTAATTTGAATTTGAATTATAACATGAAAGATATTTATTCAATTTGTATGAATCATCGGTCATACAGCGTGTACATCTAAATATAAAAGTAATTAATAATTTACATATAAATACAATTATTCGTGATTTATTTTGACAAGACAAATGGTAACTAAACCTCGCTATTAACCGTGTTAGAGATGTATGACTTATAAAATCCATTACAGCGGTTCGATTAAATTCAATCCAAAGATGATGTAAATCTTCCGCGCTGTTAAATAAAAGTCAGTGAAAAATGTATTCCAGATTTATTGGCCTCTAGTTAATGAAATATGTTTTAACAAAAACTACTTGAAATTTTTATACAACATGCCTATGTAAAAACTACTCACATGTTTTTTGTTATCTAAAAGTATGAGTAGATACTATATAAAAGTGAACAGTTTGAAAATTTTTGCACATTACTGTACAAAATAATTACGTGTCACGGTTTCCTTTAATCCTTGATTTATAGAGCCAGACTGGAGTATACCCCGACATAGTTATATGTTCGAATCTTATTCAGGAAATGAAACCGAGCCGTTGAATTTATAGCATTGCGCAAACTGCCAGTGTTACCCACTTATCACTTATACCCATCGGCGGGCTAACATTACGCCTTAAAGTTTTTAATGAAATTTTATTTCTTGGATGATTAAACTTTGTTTGGTTGAAATTTTATCTAAATTTGTTTTTTCGTTTTAAGGGTAACTCGAAATAATCTTGGTCGTTTCGTTTTAATTTATATTTGTTATGTTGAGGTTTATTATACTACATACCTTCTGCGATCTTTTATATGCCTTTATAATAACTCTCTCAGAAGATTTTCTTATTAAGACGATATGACTTATACTTTTACTGCCGAATTAGACATACAAGTTGTCATATAGTACATACTAATAAATTTATTATAAGCTACACATGCGTTACACCGTAAAATTTTATATGTAATTCAGATTGGGTAAAGTACGCGAAGCTCATATAAATCTTGAGCAGAGGGCTTAGCTGCGACAGTCTTCTTTAGGTATCATCATTAATAGACACGGATACCACTTGGGAGTGTATTTAAAGCACTCACGAAACAATTAAAACTGTCGGGATGTAAATTTAGAGGCGTTTGTAATACACGTTGCTCTGCGCAATTAGAAACCGAATGGGAATGTCTCACTTCTGTTACGTGTATATTTAGAGTTTATTAGTTCCTGTGCGTGCTTTTTCAGTAACGGTGTCAGTTAATCTATAATATTTGGATATTGCTCTAACATTAAACTCTAATTTGTTGTAATTAAATATATAAATTACTTCCATGAGTACTTTGTAAAACTCAAACGGTACATATTAATGATGACAAAGATTCCTTACAAATTCATTTATAATTTATATGAGATAAAGACTAGACATATGTAGTTTCCAGGCATTTAAAAATATAATGGTGATATATAGTTCAAGGACAAACTTTATGAAAAAAGATTGACGAAATAATATGTACAGAGTTGATTACAATATTGTCGTCGTGGTTCATATAGAGCGATAACACTAACTAACAGATCATTCATTTTATACAGAAATAAAAGCAATAATTCAAAATTTGTATCTTTAACATTTAATTTAATTATATCTGAACAACTTCTGTAAATAGAATAGGTACATAAAAACAACGTTGTATCTTAAAGATAATCTGTACAATATGTCAGGGAGAATTAAGTATCGTCGAAAATTGTGGCAAATAATTTATAGTGTCATGGATTTATTTGTTTTGACTTAAATGCTTTTAATAAGAACATTTACAATTTACAACATCTGTCTTGCCTGTCGCTTACAACTGCGAACAAAATTACGTTTTCTCATTAAGATACTATAAATAGTCTTTTGATCTTAAAAGTTTATAACGTGTCCTACAACATGCTTCAATTTACTCGGCGCCAGTGGTTTTCAGTATCTGTAATGTATATTACATCTAAAATTCATCTACACATCGCATAAACAACACGTTTCTTTCACTATACTGAGCTTGTAGAAAAAATCGTCAACTATATCTGCTGAGCATTTAGGAACCCGTGAAAAGCACTAGTTGAAAATGCATAGAGGGCAAACAATAGACTAAGCAAATCTCTTTTAAAACAACCGCAGTACAGGCCAGCTAAGCAAACACATCACACCGACGTATACATCAGGACGCGGGCAAGTAATGGAGCGTATACACCCCAGATTTATGGCTCCGCTCCGCTTAAAGCACTCAAGAGTTGAAACGTTCATTTTGCACAGAGTGTACGTGAACTAGAGAATATTAGTTTTGCTCGCAATCCTTTCAAAACAGACGATATTTATGTGGCATAACATGAAACTGCTATAATAGTATTCTAAGAAATTATGTCGATATATGTAGGTACATTGAATGAAAGCCGGCGAATGTTACACTTTGTGTAAGAATTTAAAAGGTTTTATGAGCATTGTTACGTTAATATTATTAAAATTAACTTTTGTTGAAAGTAAAAAGTAATACCATAAAAACTACAGCTTTTGAGATAAATGATGAGGTCGTATTTTGTCTATCTGTTGCTAAGGCATCCAATTTCAACACAAGTAACCTTATCACCAAATTAACAACCGAACAAGTTGAACGCAAAGTTAATTGTTTAATGAAAAGCAATTACCGTTTGTGGGACGAAATTCATTCTATATTATACAATCGAGAGTCGATTTTTTGATTAGGATTGACGTGGGAAGACGTCCCATCATCGAACAATTAATAGACGGAAGCGGTAATTAAGTTTTTATTGACTCCTAATGACATTTTTTAGAGCACATAAAAATATCTTATCGCTTTAAAAGTTGTACATAAAAAATATTTAATATGTATATTAAAACAGAGTATTATATAATATGGATTATGTTGTTCTATATTTACAATTTGAAACAATTTCTGCATCGAATTCTCTTAAGGCTTGCACCACAGAACGCCACTAGTGTTACTCAATACTAAGTCTATTGTACAAATAACAATTATTCAATTACTTTGAGCATATTGTTAAGATATCACGTGTCCTATAAATTAATATTGACGTTTGATCTCAATACAGTGTATTACTTTTGTTCGTTTGTGTGTTATTAATTCTGACGTATGCGGGCCGGGATCTAATTAGTTCTATAGCAGCGTGACAAACTTATAAACTAATATTATATACATATTTACCATTGTATCAGTACCCATTCATATTAAAAGCTACTGAAGAGTAAGATATTCAACGCCGTTTGAAAGGTTTTTTCTTATCAAGTTTAGTTTAATATCGAAATACAAAACCATAACGTATTGAAGACAATTATATAAATTTACAATTACAATTTTCTTTGAACAAATAAGACAAATCTATTTTTCTTGTTTTACGTAACATTATAATATGATCAAAATTTTTAATTTATTTTTAACGTATTAACAGATCTGAAAAAGCAATTTGTGCTGTCACCGTCTCCAACATCTGTGGAGGCTGGGTCAGCAGCGTCACTGCGATGTTCACCTCCTGCTGGGGCTCCAACCCCAAGAATCTCGTGGCTGAAGCACGGTATGCCGCTACAACCTGACCACAACGTACTGATATCTGCTGAAGGAAATCTGCTTATAACAAGGGCTACACAACAGGTAAGCAAAGAATATATGTACAATTAATGACAGGTATATGTATAATTATAAATTGACGCAAGGTAAAATATAGTACAATTTAATTCTCGTCTCTTGCTAGGTTATTGTACGGAAGTTGCATTTCACAGAATCGATGGAACAATTACTGATGATAAAGTAAACGATATGCGCATATTGTAACACTTCGCATGTACTTTGGTGGACTTTCTGGAAATTTAATTATTCCCATAATATTGAATTGCAAAACAACTAACAACCACGCATATTGAACTTGAGTTTCCGCTTAATACGAATAACATTTACATAAATGCATTGTAACTTACTATTTACGAAAAAACAGTCTGGTGTATTCATTTGTCTTTAAGTACTATCTTCGTTTTCCTGGTTCATAACAAAAATAAAATTATTTTAGAAACTTATGACAAAAATATTTTATCTCTATGATAAAAATATTTATGTAAAAACTGTAAAGCTATGTACAACAAAATCTTGTTTCATAAAAACCTTACAACCAATTCTTTTATTAAAGAATAAATGTTTTATTCATAGTATTTTGATGTCATTTTTCTATCGTGTTAATTCGCTCATATAACATTACGGTGTTGCTTTTGACAGTTTTATGCTTAAAATGTTATTGGTATGTAAATAAAGTAATTCATTAGTATTCTTAATTCAATATATCACTCAATAAATCTTATCTTTCGAAATATAACAAATCAAAATAATATTTTATTTTTATTTACTGCTCAATAAATTTACATGTTTCAAACATTTGTTTAAACATAATTTTGTTTGATAAAACATACATATGTTATCATATCTGTGGGTCGTCTTTGATATATTTAACAAGAATTCGCTTCATGTGAAGATGAGAAGGCTGAAAATCATAATTCAATAAAGTTCATACATGTGGTTAGACATGAGTCACATGACATCCTTCCATTCAACTTTGTTTATAACTCTTGATTGTACGAATCAAAGTTAGACCGGATTTGATTTTTTTCTTATTGTTCCCTCTCGTATGTATCACATTTTTGTGCCTTCATTTCTTTATTCATTTTTAATATTTCTGATCCTTGATTTGACAAAAGATATATTTGAAACAACGCGTGACATGTTGAGCAATATTTTATCTCAGTCCTACATCTGACAATGGTAACTTTATTAACTTGTTTGTATCAACATCTGACTTGCTTAATCAGTAAAACTTGGCTAAGATTGAAATCAGATAACGCATTACAAAGCTCGGTGTTGGCGCGGACAATCACATCTTGTCGCGAAATGTTTCTTCGTCGACTGTTACTAATTAGTCGAGCGAGGCAGACATTTATTAATTGCGACACAAGTCTGTGTCGGATGGAATCGTCTTTTTGTCACGTTCTGCTACACTCCTTCAAAGCTGGACGTCGCTTGGTAAAATTCTGAAGGCTGGGTTAATTTAATTCCCCATTTCGTGGAAAAGGACATTCGTCTTGTGTAATTACATTACGAGGGAATATATTCAATCTCATTAATTTTAGTTATATTATTAATCTTGTTATAATAATGTGTGGTAACCCAAAATGTTTTATTTCCGGTGGTATTTTAATCATAAATTGTGTAAGCTGGGATTTTGAAGCAAATAAATGATTTTGGTATTATTCTGTTTGCGTGTTTTGATATATTGTTATTATGAATTCGTAAAATACTTAAACATCGCCAAATACATGCGGATTTCATAATTACAGTCACGGTCCAGTATCCACTAATCAAGTCTAGTCATGACAAAATTGCAAATAACTCACACCATCTCCAGTTTCCTACGCAGAGCACTCACTAATTAGCCTTTGCGGCGAGGCATGGATTAATTGCAACCAGTGTCACTCGCTCCGTAACATTATCTCTGTAGGTGTTGGAGCCATTTTCTTAATTAAATGTAATGTTTATAGTCATGCGTTTACATCGTTCAAAGCTATCTCCATCTAATGTTTCTGTTGATTCAACCCGGACTTCTCAATAAACGTATAGTTTTGGTTATCTCTGGAATACTTGGTGATTTAGATAATAATTTCGGTTTGTTTTCTTTGGATTTCGTGTGTTTTGTTAATTATTTTGTTTGTAATTATCTTCCCAAATATATATATGTATAAATCTTGGGTATGTGTCTGGATATTTCAAAGAAATATTTCTGACTTTTTTCTACATGACCGCAATGTCATAATTAAATAAAGTGTAAGTATGGTATATAATTTTTTCCCCTTTTAAATTCACAATACTTTCTAGGATATGGCAAACTACAGCTGTGTTGCGGAAAACATCGCCGGAAAAAGAGTATCGGAAGCAGCCACATTGACCGTTTATGGTAAGTTAGACAATAAAAGTAGAAAAATATTTCAGAATGTTCTCCATTGCTTTCAACAGAATTTAAAACTATGGTCCCTTCTAATGAGATAATTGCAGATAACTATTTCGCTTTACATTAAAGAAGTAACGGCTCTTTGGTTGTTACTGTTAATAATTAATTGTATATTCATGCTTAACTGTAATTATGAGGCGAGAATGTTTAAAATATGACCGTGGATTTGGGTCATGTAGTACTGCATTATATGGAATTATAACTGTAGTGTTAAATAAGAACCTATTACGATTTCAATTTACTAGAAATTTCCGAGTGTTCATTATAAAGTCTATCCAATATGGATGCAATACTAAAAACATATGTTTTGGGTATATTTTTTATAATCTTATATTCTACATTACGTACAAAAACTACATTAACGCTATAAAATACGAAATATAAAACAAATTTGTTTGCTATAAATAATACTACACCTTTAAATTCAACAAGTCTTGGACATAAATTCCCTTGCAAAGTTAATACGATTTCATAGATCCATACCGGTTTTCAACTTTACAACATTAATATGACTAAATCCTTCATGGCTGCTATAAAGCATATCATATAATGTGATCACCGTAAATAAGCTTTAGTGGCTTACCTAACTAGGCGTCTAACGTATTTTATTATTTCAGCGATAATTTATCTGACAACCGGCTAGTCTTGATGCTCTTTAACGCTCATTTCACCCTCTCTTATCTGTAATAACTATACTTTAGCAAGATCAAAGGGCACGCGCCGATGGCTTGCAATTATTGCTGCGCAAGCGCATGGGAGAGTCATTAGAGGAAGCACCCACGCCATCTTGAAAATATGGCGCCTAGTTAACTGATTGCAATCAGAACCTCTGACTTAGCATGTCCAAAATTGTATAATACAAAGCTTCAATCATTTTATATCATCCATTGAACCGTTTATTTTTCTTTGAACTCCTATATGTTTTATAAAAATTTTTTCTACAATTCGACATATGAAAAAGATATGCCAGTTTTTTGTCGTCAAAGCTATCGTGTCGATAAAGTCTGTTCGTGACGAAGGTACAATAGTTTAGAAGTTGTTTTTAATATCGAATAAAAGAACAATGATATGGCCCGCATAAATATTATAAGAGAAAACAATGGCTTGGATTTTATCAAACAATATAATCCTCAAAGGTTATTTTAACGATAGTATTACAACTTGAGATAATGTTTGTAATTATAATGAGAAAAAAAAATTGTTGTTGTGAATTATTTAAACGTTTGTATTAGAAAAATAAGATTATATAAAATTAATATAACGATAAGAGTGGAAGCTTCATAAGCGTCCCTAAGTAAACTACGTCCAAACTTCCAAACACCAACTACACACAACAAGTAGACAGTTGTTAACAAACCGTAAAAGCATTAGGTAGATAAGTTTACCCTCAGAATTTTCATTAATTTCCCTCCAGACACCAAACTCAAATAGTACACTTAGTGGTTACCTAGCGGGAAGTGACCGAATCCGCGGGAAATGATTGTTTACCGTGTAAATTCCGCTTTAGAAACGAAGGTTCTAATTGGAATTGTTGCTTCTATTGTAAGTATTTAAAGAAACTTGTATTGGATCATAAGCGTTTTAAACAAATCGATTCTCGATACTACAATAACGGTTAACAAATAAACACTATACTTCCCTTGCGTTAAGAAATGTACATGTCATATTCAGTGATTCGATCATTTATAATACAGACACAGATATTATTGACTTACTATTACAAGCTCATTGTGTGTGAATTATAATATAATCAATTTACCGAATGTTAAACAGAGCTTAGTTATAAGATTAAAGACTATAAACAATAGTAAGCCTTCCTTGATCGCATGACGATCAATCACGCGCTCAAACTAATTACTCTTTGTTTACGTGTTGAATATTAAAATTCATAACTAAGTCGCCATGTTTGTCGGCAAGCCTTTTATACCCTGTTGTTCACAAAATTAATACATTGTTGTGAACTTGTTTGTTATTTCGTCACGCACAGGCTAATTGATGGATGGCTTACTTTAGGGAACAGAACTGTAGGACACTTGATGTAATGAAAATTTATGTTATTCGAAATGAGATTGCAACCTTCATTTAATAGTTGATTGTGATGAACTTTAGAAGACTATCGTGTGATTGCTTAATAACTTGTTTCGTCGTTTCATATTTTAATAGAGCAATGATATTACCATTAATTAAGAATATTTTATAATTAACATACTTATGACAACATAACAATCTTGTATATAATTAATTTGAGTCTATTATATATTCATTACCTTTCTGTCCATTTAATACCAAGACTAATAAAATTAATGGATTACCAAAAAAAAAACTATAAGACGAATATCACTATTTATTAATACGCTTATAGCTATGCCGAGATGAAATGGGCAATCAACTTTTATAGTCGCATGAAAGAGAACATTCGAATCCATGGGTGGTCCCTAGACCCATATTAAATTTTTGTAAACTTGACCTATACTAAAGTAATTTTTATATCTTCCAACCAAAATATAAGATAACCATAAAGACTAATTTGAAATTTATGTGACATTGTGGTCTCTTGACCATTCATCCTTCTGGACGAATGTCTATTTTTATTGTATATAAATATTTAATGATACAAATAATATTATAGACATTATCCATAATAATATTAAGAACAAAATATCAAGTAATAGGCAAAAAAAGTTGAGCGTTTCCATGCGTAGATATTAAAAAGGGGTTGGTCAGACAGCTGTCTGTCCATAAATATATCATGTATATAGTATTGAGAGGATGGAAGGGGAAATTTTCTTACGACAACCGGACAGGCGGAAATTACAAAATTATTAGGGCTTCTGCCAAAGCTCGAGAAAGGAATAGGGTTTTTCATATTATTAGATAATTCCTGTTAGTGATATTGAATTACCCGATGAAGCTTTGTATTACAGAAAGATTATAATACAAAGCTTCATATAGCTGAGTTAGAAAAAAGTCGTAATAATCATATGTTAAAACATGACAGTTTCAATTTTATTATACCAATATACCTATAATGAGCTGTAGTTATAACTGTTTGAAAGTAGGTTTTAGGATCTAATATCCAATATAGTTACTTAATTCTTAGATCAACTAAAGACATATTTCATGTAAGTACCGAATGGAGAAACTTCGCATATTTGAATTATAGATTCCCCTTGTAATATTGAACCGAATATAATTGTCATTCCATGAATACGATTGTTGAAACATATATCTAAGTTAAGAACATTCCCTTATAATTTCCAATATTCATACTAAAGAAGGGGTTTTATTATGTAAATTCTAGCGGTCAGGTGTAATATTTACTGTATATACCAAAAACAAAACATTCGTAAAATATTTCCTTAATATTTCGTGATTTCCACACTACAGTTCCATATGAAACAAAAAAATCCCGACCATTAATTTTAATTCTTGAGGAACACATGGTGTAGTGTGAAATCTGACAATTTATAACCGTTAAGATAATGTAACCCCATTATACGTAATTTGGGGAAGTATCAGCTATTACAGTGCGTTTTAGGAAAGCTTCCTTCGATGGAAATCATGGTAATATTACTCTACAGCAATTTTTGTAATGATCTTCTGGATTTGTTAACATTTTTATCTCATCATTTCATCTGTTTGAGACCCTTTTAATGTTTTATTAAACGCGATATCTAAATCGTATTTTAATATACGTAAAAGTGTCGAAACCTAGCTCAAATTTGAATAAATTATTTAGAAAGTTTACATAGCTCACAGAATGTTTAGTTTCGAATGGTGATTAGTGCAGAAACCAGTTTAAAAATACAGCGAAGCGAATTACAAATTGTGCTTAAGAGTCCATTTAAAAATACTATTATCGATGTTTTGCGCCTAGGTGACCTAGGCACGCCACCTAGCATGTTTGTGTGGCATGTACGATCTCAAAAAAGATATAGAACGAATCGAGTACGCATTGCGTGTTTTATTTATTTATACTACAATGGCTGTTTAATTAAGATTCATTAAACTTCAACAGCTATTAAAGTATTAAGAAGTTGTTTTATGATAACTGCATTGTAATTTGATTATTTCGATACAATATTATGTATCGTGTAAACCAGGTCGTGTTTTGTGTGTAACATAAAACGTATAAGTAACCCACTTCAAGCTTGAACTTTTCAAGGCGAATATAATAGTTTCCACAATCCAAGCGAAATTCAAATGTATTTTTCCTCCCACGAATACCAAAAATAACTTGAAATATTATACCGCACTTGCACTTTTCCTGTCTGGAATAAAGTTGTTGAAATTTGTTTTGCCACATAATTGAAATGAAATTTTAAATTTTGCAATGTACATTGCAGAAGCATTATAATAATTTTTAATACACTACATAATATCTTTATATCGTGATTGTAGTATGATATACAAGTATTTATATCTATAAAGGCAAGTCCTAATGTTGCTTGTATGAGAGCTAATCTTAAGTCATTTTCAAACAATGCTTGTTTTTGGGTAACAGTTAATGGCGGTTGGAGTTCATGGGGCCCATGGACACAATGTCGATGTAACGGTCATATAGCTGGCCAGAGACGAACCAGATCTTGTACGGAACCCCATCCCCTCAACGGCGGTGCACCATGTCAAGGTCAAAGTGTGCAAAAAACTGCCGACTGCGTTCTATGCCAGAGCGGTGAGTATTCATAATTTTCAACAATACAATACGTATGGCATAAAGGTTACAATACAATTAAAAATGCAATTTATTTTAAAGCAGTTAAATAATAAACGTTTAAAATCATACATAAATTAAATTTCATGATGAACTATTACTGATAGCCGTCTGACACGCACCAAAAGAATTCTCCTTACATTTGATTTGAGGCCAAAGACCTATAATGTTTCAATTAAATTTTTAGCTTTACTTTAATGTCTTAATAATATTTTATGTTGTTAACGAAAGTTATCATTACAATATACAATTATTCGTAATAGCTTCATACACCCAACATTTCCATTGCAGTAATAGCTTTTATATGAGTTAATTATTGATTAAGTCTTTGTTATAAATCTTGAGAGGCATTCATTTGTTACTCGATAATTGCTAAATGAATTTTCATTTCTATCCGTGACTAATGTCAGCACATGCAATCAACAGAATCCTACATATTTTCATTAACTGAAAGCAATAATTCAGACCATAATAAAATATGAGGCAATCAAACCTAACATTGAAGTAATAAGTCCAAGAGTCGAAGTGACTTATTAAGTCAGTTCCTTTGATGGCGACGTACAAAGACTGTAATTAGTATAAGTCCGCTTTATGTGCCGTGTATGATTTATGAATATATGTAGAATGTTAATGTAATTACCAGATAAGATCAAAGGTGTGATGATCATGAGGGTATAAGTTGGGTTTTCATAACGACATTTCCCTATAGTTACACTCGTAATTTCTAAATTACGCTTACCTTACACTTATAAACATTGGAATTTCTGGTAATATAGTGCTGAACTCGATTTATTTTGTCTATTAAGATTTAATGATATTATTTATATTATTAACGCTTACTGAAGATGGATTCAATGTGGATCTTCAAGTGTACGATAATACACAACAACTTCTTATCGGTAAGTAATGTAGCAAGAAAATACTATAAAAAAAATATACTCACGAAAAATGACATAACGCATAGAACTAAGTACAATGGACATAAAAGAGGCATATAAAGCATTTAAAGGCATTTCGTTAGCTTCTGTAGCGTTAAAACAACGTGCCATAATGTCAAACAAGAAGCCAGACGGTCCAATTAAACAAAGAAAACAGGAACCACCCACTTACGCACCATAAAAAGCACGTGCCCAAAAATCTTTACAATCCCACCATATCTCCCATCTGAACTATAAAATCCCGCAGTTTAATACGTAAAGCTATAAACCAGAATGCGGTGGTCACATCAAAGGCTAAGTGTTTCATAGCGATAGTAAAATTACTTGAGCGGAGCTAAAGGATTTTGTATAATACGAGCCGACGTATTTGGGAGCATTATATTTCAAGTTAAATTTTAAATGGTTATAACGTCTTCTGATACGATTCTCGCAAGATGTTCTTATAAGAAGTCGAGATGCTTTTACAAAAACAAAATATTAGTAAGATAGGTTGGATTCGATTCAAATATGTGTACTTTAAAAGAGTTAAAACAATAGTATTTTATTAGGATCGTATGGGTCACATGTCAAACAAAACTTCCTGGTGTGCATCCAACTAGACCAGTCGAACACAATAAAATATAATGAAGCACATCTCTGAGCCCTTGTTTATTGTTTTAATTGCTTACATATGTCACTATTACTACAAACTTTACGTCATAAATTAAGAGCTATAGTTAAAATTTATTCCCATATATTTATACATTCATGTACATTTTTTAAAATATTAATAATAATATTAAATCCATGCTACTAAAAATATACTCATAAGCTTCCATGTTATTACTTATTTTTTTAATAAGTCAAAATTACCAAATAAAAATTACCTTATTTTGATTCTAAATGTTCTTATCTTAAATACTTGACAACTACACAAATACATTTAATTTATTATGTTAAAAATGTCCAGGGCTAAGGATGTGAAAGTCCTCACTGTTTCTCGTCTAACGAACCCTGACTGATTTATGCTTGTGCATTAATTAATGAGAAATGATGCTCACATACGTAATTTTGTATGCGGGGTCTTTAAAGTGACTTATTGATTGGGTCATATCAAAGGCTGATTGCGATAATACATTACGTCAATAGAATACTCATAATTACCATATATGTTGTGCATTTGCATACAATATTGTTATTTGTTTTCCTTAAGTCACATAGAACATAATTCAAACACAAGCCTCCGTATAACTTTCAAAGCTTACTTATTCAAGTATAACTCTCGCTAACTTTTATAACTTGTGACATTCAACTCAGAACGAATTCTCAACTCTATTATTTCTTTTGTAAAAAACACATGTGATTTATTCCTTGCTGTGTGAGCGTCTTGGCGCACTTTAATTTCAATTTATAGAGCAATACTTTATGGGAACCGTGCTTGTATTATTAGATACAATTAATAACTTGACAAAGATAAATTTTAAAATGCTCTTTATGAAATGTGTTTAACATTTAAATGTTAATAAGAAATAAAACATCTTGTTAAATATTGGATATAATAATCTATTATTTTTTGATCTGCTTACTTTTTACCACATTCTGCCAATATTTTTGTACAAATTAAGAAACATATATATAAATATGTAATTGGTAATATATCGGCGATGTAATATTAGAGGCAGTATTCCATTATTAGCCTGTATCGAATTTGCAAATGGCCAGATCGCATGCTCCAATGTATTAATAATATTGCATGGTCTACCTAACATATCAATTTCATAATAGATATTATACACGTAGTTGTTACGTGCGCTGCAAAATTATTGTTATGTATCGAAAGAGAAATATAAATGACAAGGGATACAAGGGTAGCTTGTGAATTTTATATTCGCGGAAAGACCATTCAGAAAACAATTTATTTTATCCAAGCAAATAAACTTCTTATTCCTATTCCGCTTAATGTATTCATACTAAAATAGTACAAACACTAATATAAAGTGCTGCGTATTTCCTTCGATTGCACCGACTGTATGAATATTAAAGAAGTCTCAATTGATTAAGCGACTCAATTAACATTACCTCACTGATTAATATGCAGTTCTGTGATATATTCTGGCATAATTGTTGGAGTTAATTCTCTAGAGCACTTAATACTATACAGTTATTGACTTCTGTCTTAGAATAACAAACATTCATTAATTAAATAAGAATTAGACTATGATTTTAGTCTTAATATTTCTCAATTAGTCCACAGAGGTTGTAGTATGTAACTATTACTTATGACTTCTTTTCGTGGCAGCATCGCCTGGTCGTTGGGGAGTGTGGACGGAGTGGTCAGTCTGTGGTTCAGACTGCCGACAGAATAGAAGAAGATCTTGTGTTGGAGATGCATGCTCTGGTGCTCAAGTACAGCATGCTGATTGCGTCGGCGACTACTGTGGTGTTCATGGAGGTGAGTTACATACAGAAAAATCTACGAATAAACTGATTAAAACTAACTATATTTGTATAATAATTCTTGTGATATTATTCTAGGAAGATTTTTGTTTAATAAACCTTAGAATTTTATTATGATGTCAGTTCCGACGTTCTAATGACGTTTGTTTATATCGCGACCTAAATGAATGAGCAAATATCAAATAAATATTGGACTGATGACTATGATCTGCTGTCACGCTCTCCAGTTATGAAACCATTTCTCTAGGGGCATGTTAATTAAGACGCTTCTATGAAAAGCAAATGGTTACGTCAAACCAGATGCCATAAGACTAAAAATATACTTCCTTTTCCGCGCGTTCATAACTACGAATGTTATACAGTCTGGTCTCTTTATAAAACAGGCTATCGGTAACCCTCACCTACCAGTGTAGTTTGATCTGTCATACCTACACCGTATCTCGAAAATTTTATGAGCTAAACAAGTAGATAAGGAGCATAAAAGTTCAACTATGTGTGGTCACGTTAAAAATTCGAGAGATACTAAAATCGGATGCCGTGACCATCTGGGTCGTATCGTCGTCTAAATATAGTAGGGGACCTAAAACTTCATTGTGTTATTACATAACGTTGACTTTAACATTCATGTCTTTATATTTTCAACTAAAAATAGAATGACTGACATTAACTGTTACTTCTTTATTTTCTTATTTGGTAATAGCTGTATTTTGTGTACGACATTTATGCTAACACTTTTTAAATGAAAACTAACAATTGTAATTTAGGAAAATAAAATAACACAGACTGCGGTGTATTCGTCATTTTATCTATTTTTGTGCTCTACTCATTCCACTTGTCCAGTCCTTAATTTGCTGTCAGCCTTCGTTGCTTTTAAACAGTTATGACGTTTTATTTTCAGGTTTATAGGAACGCATAAAATTTTATCAATTCGTTTGAAAGCCTTTTAATGTTTAATGATCGGTGGAATTTTTATTATGAATTTTTTACCAGCCGACGTAATTCCCATGGTAGGCCCAATCCAATATACCAAATGGAATATGATCAGTCTATATTTTGTTTATAATGGCAATAAATCACTTTCGCGGTCCCGCCTGACGCTGTTTCAATTTCCTATACTGTTTATCGTGAATTTTGATAAATAGCCCACGGCAACCGATGTTTGGTTAAACCCTACAACCTGATTTCTTTTGCGCTAAATAAATTTACAATTTGACATATGCCCCTGTAAATCGCTTGTAACTTTTGTATTTACATATTAGATATTGATCATTTACTGATACAGCTACTGTTCTAAACCTGTTTTTAAAATTTATTATATGTTGTAAAATTAATTATACGGACTGTTAGCACGCCTTGATTAATGTTAATTTAATACATGTGGAAACTAAATTGAATAAACGACTGAATTAAGCAACTTATTATACTTTGTTTATAGAATAGTAAAATCAGGTTTTCGTATAATAATTCTATTTCAACCGAGCGGTCAGTGGAACTCGAATTTGAGTAGAGTTAGAACATCACTAAATTGCCGACATGAAAAGTGAACCATTCAATACAAGACCATGAAAAAGACTCATTCATTTGCACCGAGTGCGCCCTCTTCATTAGCCTAATTGCGTATACACAAAGGGGAAAATTGTGAAATTTTATAGCCACTTTTCATTCTTTGCAACTCTAACAACTGAATAGTTCAATTGTTACACAAATCATGAGTCATGTTTTATATCAGATTTATTATGTCCCTAGATATTTTAAAATCTTGATTTCTAAATACCATCTGTTAATTCGTGAGTGATTCATTCAAGTTGTTATGCCTTGTACATTTATTTTATAAAAATTAAAGGCCAGAAATCACTATGTAAATTTTTTATTTTAATGTATATTAATCTGATAATCATTGAATGAAATTTAAATAATCAAAACATCGTTTCAACGTGTATTTGTCTTTTAAACATCGAGAACTAATGTTAAATCTGGTCATAGTAATTTATCTGAACTTATGAGACTTAATTCAATATAAATTCAATCGCGGCACAAAGTCGCAAACAAAAAATATGCAAAGGGATGTAGGATACAGTTCTCATTACTGGAGGTGGGCTCCGTAAATGATTTGTTGTGATTTCACCGAGAGAGCTCAGCGGGTGATCGCAAACTGCATGCACGTATCCCTTATCGATAGTACACCATAATGATCATTATATCCGATACCAATAGGACTAAATTTCTCTGCAACTGAAACGGAAAATTTAATTCAGGATGGCCTCCTACCACGTTATAGCAAGCGACAAGGGTTCATGGATTTCGATTGGATTCAGTATCTCAAATCTCTTTGCAACGACTCGGATATACGACTGGCACTGACAAATGTTTACACAGTGTACAAATTTCAACATAACCCTTAGATAGCCAGCGGGGTGTATCGGACCCAGCGGTTTTATTTTGTTATTAACTTTTTATTATCATTTTAACAGACAGCGTTTCAAATTGATTTAGCTCTGTAGTCGGTTTGTAATTTAATAATATCAATAACAAAGAACGTAAATTTGAAAACTAAACGACTTCATAAAAGAATCAAAATATAATGACATTTTAAAGATACTCGAAGTCAGTATTGGACACTCGATTACAGTATACAAATAAATCTACATTATTGGATGTTCTTTCTTTAAAGTAAATTAACATTCAGTTAAGTAATTTATCAGTGACCAGTACTTAGTGGAAGGTTAAAAGGATAAACACTATCAGAGGCAAATTAATTCTAAACGTAATTTTTTTAAATAATGGATTCTAGTAGCGAATTTTATTGAAACAGATCGCTATATTATTTTTTACTCATAAAACAATTATAAAACTTTCATTTGATAAATGTCTGTTTAATTAAATAAACATAAAATAATGATTACTCAGATAAATGTTAAGTGTCGCATCGTTAGATTCGATTCGTAGTAAAATATATTATTAAACTGACGCTATCTTACATTTGACCTGAAGCTTGAATTTCCTAGGAACCAGTCCAGTGTAAATAATTTATTTCTCGATATAATTGAATTGCACTTAAAGCTAATGATATTTAAAAAAAAAGTCCTTCGTACTATCGATTTATCAACGTTCACCTCAGCATCCCGACTGTATTGAGAATTGTAGATTAGAAAACCTGAGTGATTTTTTTTATATCAGACATCTTTTCTTCTAACAAAAAGTATTTAAGATTTGTTCTTAGAAATTCATTAATAAATTTCAATTCTATTCATTAAATTTGAATTGCTTTCATCAAGTATAAACGGAATAACATTTTAATACTCATATCTTGAGATTACACGCCTCAGAAAAGGAATGTCTGTAATGAAAAATAAATATTTAATACGAAGGAGTAAGAGAAAATTAAAAATTGCATAAAACATAGTTTTAATCTTTAGTAGCAAACTTAGCCATATAAAATGTGGGCCAAACGTGGCCTGGGTGACAATACTACTATCTATCGTGTAGATTAAATGAGAGTGCCTAGACTTGTAGAGACCTAATAAATAAATGTCGCAAGTAGCTGGGATCGTGTAGTTAATTTAAAGAGATAGAGGAATTAAGTGCAAGCTATATTGTATTTTAGAATAATTCTCCTGCCCACGTACGACATAATCATTGACTTTATCTACTCTAATACTGATTCATCCCATCCAATTACTGGAAAACATTTTATTTAATAATATGAGTTTTGTTTAATAAACGATTACCACTAACTACTTTTTCAGTATTTGTTATATAGTTTTATATTAAAAATAACTTCATAAAATAAATTCTATTCCATTCAAAATACTTATCGTATTATCATCATGTTTCATACAAAACGTTTAATAGAAGGAGGAACATATTATCAAAACTTTTTACTAAATCGTGCGCTGAATACAACATCCCTTCCAAAGCGACCACAGAATCCGAAAGTGATCTAAGTAATGTCCTCTATCAATGTAATGGTTAACTAAAAGCATCCCTAATTCTCTCCCATTCACGGCCCCAAAATACCACAAAAACAACTTGTTAGAATGCGCCGCGACACCGACCATAAACTGTGGGACGCGATGACATAAATAATATTCAAACCCATTGCCAGAAATTCGATGCCTTTTTCATTTGTAAGCAATAAAAACATACGCTAAGAATAGCTCCATAAAATGGATCTCAACTAAATTGCACCTTAAATTATAGGAGAAGCGATGGTTTCCGTTGCGCCGGCCGCGATCGTTATGTTGGTCAAGCATAATTCACATTTAATATCCAAACTCGTAAGCCGTTAAAAGTTCGTCATACACCTGTACCTTCCTATTATATTTTCCAATATCGTTTTGGGGTAGCTCGTTTTCGTTGTTTCGTGTATTGCCTTTTAAGTTAACCGCAGTAGTTGAATGACAGGACTTTTGAATATATTAACTGTATTTAATAAATGATTTGGGACAGTATTATTTCTTGAAAGTATGTAAAAAATGCCTGTTTTAATTTACTCTAAAATATAAAATTCTTAAAAGCACATTTGTCTCCAGTCGCGGCCCACAGTGACATACCTCTGTACATTGGTATAGCGGTAGCTGTGGTGGTATTCCTTGCGGGAGCGGCTGTCGTCTACAAACTCTTACAGAGAAAAACTCGGGACCATTCTCTGTACACTATGACCAGAACTGGTGAGTTTAAAAATACTACGATATATGTAGGTATTTTTTATTTCTGAAAATCTACTATAACCGTACTTTTGTCCAAAGATTTCCAACCAGAAATATACCCGACAGTAGAGAAGCAGTCACTATCCCTCGCGCCAGACCTAATGCAGCATAGACCACCTCGTTATGAACACCCTCAGCCGGATCCAAGAACCGAACATCATTATGACGTACCACATCTGACAAATAGGTAACTGATGCACATGAATTTCAAGCTCATTTCACAGTAAAATGTTTACAAGAAACAATTGTATTTAAATTTCATAAACTGAATAAATAAATAAATAATATGCATCCATCAAGAACACATGTTCGCAGGATCGGTAATACGTATTATTATATCACATAGCGAGAAAGCATGTTAATATAATGACTGCCCTACAGTTACGCGTCGCCTGTCGACCATCAAGTGACTCCATGCGCCTCGAGCAAGGGCCAGAGCGATGAATATGACAGCAAACCATACACTGAATCAGAACATTCAGCCTCCAGTTGTTTTACTAGTTGTGAGTTTTTTATTTTATTCTCATATTTTTGCTTTTGAAATTTAACTACTGTGGTATTATAACCTTTACAAAACCTCAGTAATTTAAGAGGATTGTTCAATTTGTTATTTTAATTATTAACTTTGTATTACTTCATATTATTTTACTTTACTTAAAATATGAATTTTATTTAGCTTTTTAATTATGAAATACATTTCAAATTGTCAGTCATTAAAAAAGAATCCACTTTTCTAATAAATATTTTTATCTGGAGCAAATCTTTTATGACAACTTTGTTTCAGCTGGTTCGATGTACGACGCAGCGAACGAATCAGTGACGCTGCAACTAGCGGAACTCGTATCAAACTCACCAATATCTCAGTCACTTTCCGTATCGAATTCCGGGGCAAGACTGGCTTTACCCGCTGCCGGTGTCGCTTTATCGATACCAGAAGGTGCAGTTAGTAGGGGACGACGTGAACAAATTTATGTAGCCGTAGTCAAAGACGACAGATATAGATCGAGGCTTGGTAAAGGTAAATATTTGTGCGATTGTATCAAACGCCATGTTTAATTTATAGCATATTATAACAATAACTATTAAACAATATTTAATATAATTAAATATGTCTACTAAATAAATCATAGTTCGTTTTTACCATGTATGTAATAATATACTTTGTGCTAAAATTTATTTGCCTTTAATTACGATGTACGAACGGGTTTTTAGTATAATATACATACAAATAACAGTTTTATTACCACAGAACATCGCTTATTGCTATTGATAACATCTTTCATTAAAACAAGAACGGATCTACATCAAACTATAAAGAAGTCGAAACGCTACGAGTCCTATGTAATTACACTAAGAAATCGAAAGGAATAATTTATGCAAAGTAATATAAAACGAGCCTTAGGCGGACATCGGTAACATCGTTGAACATTTTGTTAAAAACAATTTTTTGCCCGCAGGTATCACGCAACTCAGTCCAGTAGTTAAATGCGGCCCGCCTCGTCTTCAGCTTAATAAGTCAGTTATCCTTCAAATACCTCACTGCGCTAGTCTTAAACACGGCTTCTGGAATCTCGCCCTGTACGCCATAGATCATAATAATGCGAAAGCCGATACACACCCCCAATGGAAGAAGGTCGTTAGTCTCGGACAAGAAACTATAAATACACCAGTTTTCACTCAATTGGACAGCGAAAAGATATACCTCGTTACGGACATGCTTTCAACATTTGTCCTTGTCGGTGAAAGTTTTAATGGGAAGGCGGTTAAAACACTACAATTAGCCGTTTACGCACCTGCTATGATAACGGACTCTTGTACGGAATTCAATATACGTCTGTATATATTCGAAGACACTCCATGTGCTCCTTACTACTGTCAGGAACAAGAAAAGAAATTGGGTGGAGTTTTACTAGAACGACCGAAAACTCTTTTATTCCAAGACGGAGGTTCGAATTTGTGTTTGAATTTAGAACATTTGAGTCCGGGCTGGAAAGCTAAACCGGGAATCGGATACCAGGAAATCCCTTTCAACCATGTATGGGGATCGAATTACAATGCACTGCACTGTAGTTTTGCATTAGAAAGGACTTACGACTGCGATAACATCGACTTTACAATCTCCGCTTGTCAAAGAACCAATCCATCTTATAAACAGACATTCCGAATATTAATAGACGATCTACGTAGCCGCTCACCCCGTGGTCGTTCGCCTCGTGAATCTCAAAGGAGTTTTAATATTACTGAAAACCTTCTGGAGGCTAGAATGTGCCGAAGTGACGAAGGCAGCGATGGCAACCTCAAAAGGAATGTGACCGTCAATGAAACGGGTGTGAACGAATGCGCTGAAAGTCCATTCAAATTAAGTGTAAGGGTTAAACGTCAGCTATGCGCTATATTAGACCCTCCGAACGCGCGTGGTAATGACTGGCGCGCGCTGGCAGCTCGACTCGGAGTCGATCGCTACACGACATGGTTTGCTACTAAGAGTTCACCCACTGAGGCTATCCTGGAACTATGGGAGTGTCGAGAACGTGGTCCTGGTGCAACGGCTTCCCTCGCCGCCGCACTGCGTCAGATGGAACGTCACGATGCAGCTGACCTACTTCACGGAAGACCTTCCTGGTTATGAATACCTGGTACATATATGAGGGAATATTGATATTAATATAATGGAATTCAAATCACTGGCTTGACACCGCTAAGTATTGGATGAAGAGCCATGAAGTCACCTACTTATTTCCATTAATACTTGCTATGTTATAAAATCATAGTACATGAGTGAATGTGGATCACGTATTTGTTGGTAATTTGTGTAGTTTAAATGTTATTTAGAGATGATAGTTACGAGGTCTTTGGCCTAATTTGTAAAGTCGTGGTAGATTATTTTGTATAGAGCGTTATGCTGTAGATAAGCGATGGAGGTATAAATTATATTATAGTAGCAATAATAGTGCCTAATGTCTTATAAAGAAAAAAAACCGATGATTTATAGTTGGTACTCGGTTGGTTATTTTGTTATTTTTATAAGTGTTTGAGTGTTCATTATAACGAAATTTATATTGGAATAGCTTGGTTCTTGTTTATTTTGCTTTGTAATTTTAATGTTTTGAGTTTATTATAAAGTGCCAAAATTTTAACGTCACTGCATTGCTGAGCAGATAGTAAACAATAATAACTTACGTAAATCATTCCTCTAACTTAATATGGCAAAATTCTGTCGTTTGACAGCTCCTAGCTTCTTTCTATATTAAATTCACATATACTATGCTGAGCTTAATATGATAAAAATACACGTAGCGTTATTTCTACTGTTGATATAAAGACTTAATTGAATGCATTTTTAACTATTCTTATTCGCGTAAATGTTCACTGCCTGTTCCTCGCCAAAACTTTGTCGTCAACATTATAAGTTCCTACGTTAAACTTAATTTATAAAACATTAGAAAACTAAATAATATAGCGTTCGTTTGTGATCTTTCACGAAAGTAATCTGTAAATGACTAACGATTAGTGACTTCAAAGTTTTGCTCGAGTTCTTATATAACCATTTTCCTATTTAGCCGTCTGTATATAAGGAAACAGATTGTAAATAGTCGTATAAACGTGTAGACAGTACTATATCATACAACAACGATATTTCATACGAAATACATCACCACTGTAGACTATATTTTTGTTAACGTGACTATTAAAATAAATGGATCTGTGATAATTAAAATAATATGAAATAAATTATGTTTAACTGTGCAATATAATCTTTTACTCAACATCCCTTCCGAACTGTCTCACTAAAAAGTTCTAAACTTACAAAGGAACAAGTATCACTGAAACTACCGCAAACTTTTCAAAAGTACAAAATAATAGAAGCATTCTTTTATAAAACCTTGTACACATACCTGAGCATCAACTTAAAACTCATACATGTGACAGGCGAAGAAATTTCAAATTAACTGTGACTCGTCTTTAGAAATATTTAAACTACATTCCCATTATAATAACCAGTCAGTTTGAAGACAGACAAGTTTAAGACATATTTAGAGAGATCTTTTATTTAACTGAACTCATGTTAGGCGTGCGTTCCTAGTTACAACTACCATCCATGGTTATCATAGTATAACGGATGGTATGCACTATACAATATACATATTATTTTCATAAGAATACAATAATTTTCGTAGTTTTTCTATGAAGCTTTATTAGATTTCATTCTCATTGAAAACGTTGTTTCAAAAAGTTTTTTTATTTTTAATAAAGTTATTTTATTATTAGCATCGTTATATATTAATGCAAACATCATTTAAATAGCTACTGAGCAAGGTGTGTCGGTCTGGTCTTTAAGTTCACACGTCAGAGCAATGACTAATTGTCAACGGTGGGGTGTAGGTAACGGCGGGTTGTGTAAGCATGGTTTGTCGAATGCATACAATATTGAAAGGCAACTTTTATTACTAAATATATGAATATATATATGTAGCAGAGGCTTTCATTTGATTATTGTATTAAAGGCATTGATCATATTACAACAAAGTAAAACAGAGGTTAAACAGAGGTTTGGTTTGATTTAATTTCCAATAACTACTAAATAAATATTGGTTAGTGCTATTTAGTTATGAACTACTGATATTATATTATTATATCACGTTTCTTCAGCTTTCTATCGAACTCAAAATTAGATTATTGAAAATAAAATATATATAAATGAAACTAATATTTTTGGATTTACTACATGGTTTTTATTTTTGACTATAAACTACATACTCCCGATGTTTCGGCTACTTTAAAGCAACCGTGATCACGGGTAGACGAGTTGTGAAAGTATTAAAGAAATTTTTTAAATATTTATTTACATATATTTTTTAAATCAATCTCAATAAATTTTATACAAATTAAAACTATTTTAAACAACAAATATGATTAAAATGAAACATGAACTGAAAAATTCTAAGCTAATTTAAAAATTCTAACTGCAAAAAACGTTAAACACAGAAAGTATAACCTTAATTCTAAAGTTTACTTGCTCAGACAAACTATATATAAAATAGTCATATATAAACATTGATACAAATGAATTTAAATATTTAATTTGCGTAAGCATAAAAAATATTATACGTACAAGTGGCACCACACCTCGATGGCTATTTCGGAGCATACATTTGAATAAATTATTATAATGATAATTCGAATTTGTGAGGGCTGTAAATAGGAATGCAGGTGTCAATGAAAAAAAAAACTAAACGACCATATGCTACTGCCCTTTGAACATATGGTAATTTGAAAAGTAATTTGTAACTTAAATAAGAAAAGCATGGCTTGGTAAATATATTAATATATTTTTTTCATTTAATACAAATAAAATAAGAAAAAGAAAAAGTAGGAATACGAAATGTTAAAATAATATTTTGTTGGCTCTCTTAATGGACTTATTTTTCAAACATAAAACTCTTTTATTTGTAAATATTTTGAACAAAAACTTCTACAAAACATTCTTTTATTGTAACTACGTATATTCAATATGTGGAAATCAATTTGTAAGTTTTGCCATTAGACGCGGTCATTTTAACATACTAACATAGAGTCTAAAAAACAACCATTTGTTTTAGCTTTGTAAAAAATCACCATTTATTAATAGCATATATACACGAAAGAAATTATCATTCATTTATTTTCATGCACCGATAAATTGATACATAGCACTCACAAAATGTGAAGTAAATTCTAAGGTTACTATTCCATTGTTTGCACAACACAAATAGAAAAGGTTAATATATAATATAAATACATTTGTATGTATCAGTAACCTTCATGACAGGTCCTTTATGCATTCACCGCAAATGAAGGGTCGGCTATGCATTATGCGGCTTCTTGAAGACGCCATATAAATGAATGGTCCCAAAATGTCAGCTAATCAATCGCAAAGGGCACGAGCCCTTATCGACAAAGGGCTAAGAAGGGTAATTCATCAATAAAGGTCAGGGGAAACTTCAGCCCTTTTTGTAGGTGGAAAATTAATTACGGTGTCAAATTCTTATTCATGTAACGTAACGTGGCGTCACTTACAGAAATTATTACAAAAAATCTGAAACGAATATGATGAGATGATAAAGTAACGACAATTTATATAAATAATAATTAATAAAATACTATTATACTATAGTTACAAATAATGAATGTGGTTCTATTATATTTATAACTTCATAATTTTAACATACGTAATATACAAAATTCATTAAGCTGAAAATAATTTTAATGCAACGTTAGACAGTCGAATGGCGTTCAAAGGTCCATAGGTCGAATGGAAAACGGGAACGATATTATCAAATGTCGGTTTTGGCTCGGTGGCCGATCGTGACTTACCTTACACGTTCAGTATCACACTCAAGTTAACAGTGACCGCGGTTTTGACACTCCCAAAACTTTGAATATTATATTGTTGGATCGCTGTATAGGCAACTTCAAAGGTTTTGCTTCCAATATCCATGGATAGAATTATTATTAATTCACCACATATAATACCAAAAGTTTTTGATACATCCCCAAAACAAAAGTATTGGTGTTGCTATATAAAAAATGTACATCTAATGGGAAGTTGAAGAGACCACACTCATTTAGAATCCTTGGATGAGATCTTTACGATAAGATAAATATCTCTTGGCACTATGTTTTAAAAAATCATACCCTTTTTAAAGTCTTTTCATTTGGATAGTAAAAATTAACTTTCAATGATTTTTTATCAGACGATTTTATATTTATTAATTTATTGAAAAAAATAATTAAATCAGTATTAAAATTAAGATTTATTTAAAATAATCAAACACACAGTTACTAATAAATGACATAAAATACGAGTTATAGTATTTAAATTATCTTCAAAAAATAATTGGATAAGCTTGATAAAATAAATGAATGTTAGTTTTTAACTTACACCAGTAGTCTAAATATCTCGAACAAAGGAGTGGGCGAAGAATGATGCGAACGGTTCTACAATTGTTAATTTAAGTATGGATACTGTTTGTTTTGTGTTTAATGAGTGCACAGATATGGATCTTGATTGAAAATTCAATGCGCATATGTTTAGAACAAGAGCTAATAGACAATACGAAGCATAGGCGAATATGACTATTGTGTGATATGTATTATTACTAAGAAATGACTGCATGATTGTATTGAATGGGTAATAATATTAATAATAACTACTAAAATTCCAAAATAAAAAGTATTCCATTTATTAAAAAAACCTTTATTTCGAATTAGGAACATAAAAATATATATACATATTTGTTAAAGAATTGAAGCATATTTCTTCTCTTATAGAATGAAATTTAAATAATTATTTTCACTCCATCAATTAATGTACGACAGTTAACGAGTACGTCAATACCCATACCGTTAGTTATTGAAAAGCAGATGTGATGTATGCTTTGAGAACGCAGTAACAGCGTGTGCATGTTTGTATCGGTGTAAAGACACACAAAGCTAGCCGGAATGTTTACGATCGTACCCCATCTGATGTAATAGAGATAAAACGCAAGATTTTTACCAAGCCGCATAATGAAACATGCCCTAATGATCGAAAAACGATCTCACAGATAAGGGCCACCAACAGAGCACCGATAATATAATGCTCTATGTACACTATGATGGCATTTTATAATCTTTGAGCTTACTCATTATATACCGTAATAGATAATTTTGTATGAATAAAAGGAAGATATTTGAATTTACTATTTGCAGGAAGCTATAATACAGTTTCTATATTGCATTTTATGATGAATTTATTAAAGAAAATTAAAGACAATGCCAAGAAGAAACAGAAGCAAGAAATCCTTATCGGTGGCTACACGACCCACGACTGGTCGCGTGAGTCATGCGGCGACAACCGTGGATATATGTATAAATAGAGCTGTATTTGTTGGTTTATAACTGTTAATTATGAAATAAAATGTCTTGAATTACGACTATGAAACAATTCCACATCATCGTCTATTCTATTTATGATAAAAGCAATCTTGATTATGAGTTATTGATACTATAAAACGTTTATAGCTAGATTCATTAAAGAAAGATCTAGCGGGCTCTTATATGCATCCAATCAAAAATATTTTGATATAAACCATTTGTCTTAGAATTGTGACATACAATCTGGGAGCGATCGTGGGAGGAAATAGCGATATTTATTTGTTCAAATCTTTTGATCGCGGCAGGAAGCCGACCAACTTTATAGCTTCGTTTTCCGCCTATTAAGGACTTTGGAATTGAATACATAAAATTATTTCATATACATTTTTTCTATGATTATAAAAAGTTCGGTTTAATGTTTAAGAATTCGTAAATTAATATACATACAAGCTAAAAATATTTTAAATTGAAATTCCTTTACCTTGTAAATTGAAAAAATTTTGTTTCATACTTAATAAATACTTATATCTTATAAATGTTTACAACCTGAACATAAAATTATATTGAATGTAAACTCTTTTTATGTCTTCTGTAGGCAGTGTTTTTTTTTTTCTGTTTGACACGTTAAAATAATGAGTACATTGTTTTCATAGGGCCAACGCAACAACTTTGAGCAAGTTATATTTCCTTTGTAATACTTTGATCTTCCCGAATTATAATCATTGTTACAACACGCTGTGCTTTTACGAGCACAAACAAAGGAACAATATCATAAAACACATGGTCCCTAGGTATCACGACGACAGGTGAATCAGATAACGATAGATAGATTTATAATACAAAAACTTGACATTATTAAATTGATTATATCTTACCTTGGAGTGAGAAGCGTTTAATTTACTGTATAAAACTGACTACTACTTATGACGATACAATAGTGATCTTTCTGTAAAATAAATTCTGATATATAACGAAGGAACAAATAAATCTAATTTCAATGAATCTTATTTTTTTATGTATTAACACTCAATTGCGTGACATATACATATTATTTATATAAATATTTATTTTTCTTTAAGAAATCTTTTCTATAAAAATGTGACCAATCTGTCATATATATTAAATTGAAATGAAATAATTTGGCTAAACTTGAGGTTCACATGTTTAAATAGTTATATCGGAATCTATAAGCGTTTCGAATACTTGTAATTAATTTGCGGCTTACTTCATTGAACGCCTCAGCCTTAGCTTTGTCTCTGTATTGTGTATCATATCTCATATAATCTAAACAACAAACAACATCTCGATAGGTTGACCCTAAACCTTTAAGTTTAATCGTTAGTTACATCCGATATAATCTGCCTTGTTTAAGATGACAGGATAACACGGCTTTACATTTTCATAAACTCCTATAAAAATATATATATTCTACTAAATAATTGCGATTAAGTAATACTGAAGTAAAATTTAGTGGTGCCTTAGTGGTTAAAGGACCCACCACTCATGCACGAGGGCGCGGGTTCGATCCCGGCAAGTACCAATGTGATTTATAAGTCATATATAATTTCTAAGAGTATTTAGACACCACTGACAGACAGTGAAGGAAAACATCTTACAAAAACCTGGACTTATAATTTCACAATTATATATATGAGATCACCAACCCGTCTTGAGCAAGCGTGGTGATTAATGCTCAAACCTTCTCCATGTGAGAAAGAGGCCTTTGCTCAACAGTGGGCTCTGATAGGCTGATGACGAAGTAAAATTAAGTGTAATAAATTAAGTTTAAGTTTAACTGAAACGGTATATAATACCGTATGTATTGACAAATCTATTGAACGATTAATGGATCTATGAAAGATTTAATCAGTGATGTTTCTAATACTATATAACTGCCGCTCCCCTTACCTTCTCCCACACAACCGAATGCAATGGCTAAGTTAACAGATATGTCTATAAATCTTAGCCTTTCTATTATTAGGTTATTTAAGTTATATTATAGTTAGCTTAAACGCTCATGCATATGGTTTAGTTTGGGTTTTCATACTTTACTATCATACCTATAGTTTTAAAGTGTATTAAATTTCAACTAAATGTGTGATAAAAAACGTGGAAACTTTAGAAGACTTTTAATAAAAACTCCATATGAAGTAAGTATAGTTTATCGTAATAAAAATGTACATATACCTATATGTATATCAATTTAATATTGTAGAAGGATATTTATTTTCAAAAAACGATATGAATTCTACTTCTCATATGATATTCTGTACTGTTTGTATAAAACTTCATAAATATTCAATCAATTCACATTTCATTGGTCGAAAACATTTAACGTATTAATTAAAGCTCTTTAATGAACATTGTAACAGATCTTGAATATTGATGAGGTTATAAAAGAAACTCAAAAATAATTACTCCAACAACTATTAATGATTTCCGTTGAGATGTTGAAAATTTATTCTTATGAAAATTATTTAAGAATATAAATAATATTTACAATCCAATTTAAATTTATAGTACTATGTAGTATAAACCGGGTTTCTTTTTTATTTCTGTAAGATATTGTTACCCTTAGGGCGTTCTCTAAAATAGTTAGGTAATATAATTTTAAAGCTGTAGTTACGAAAGATTTAAGTGAAATGTATTTATGATAAAATCAATACAATTATTTGTAATTACGTATCAGATTCAATGATAAAATTTCACCCACTACAATAGAACTAAATCAATATAGAACTTTTAATTACAACCAATGTCCCGTCGCATAGTCGAGTGTGTAATTAAAACAGAATTTACGATCACAAAGATGTTATTACTAAGAATGAAACTATAACAAAAGCCATTGATGTTTTGTTGTTTCTATTGATTAATATCGTAAACTAAACGGTTCCGTGATAGGGTCAAGACCAAACATAACTTTTGTGTTATCCGGAACTTATATTTGTACTATGACAAAGCCCAATAATATTTCGTAAGCAGATTTACCCACTCGTAAAGTAACTGAATGGAATTGCATATACCTTAGGTGGATGTCGAAAATAACACAATGGTAGTGCTTTATTAGAACGGACAAGTCGGCTTTATAAAGTTCTATCTAAATACTTAATTGTACGTGGGAAGAGAACACTGCCATCTTCACCTTAACAAAGCCTATTTATCGAGTTACGGATTAAGGTAGCACATTTAGTCATAGACGAAGCGGGAAAAGTTTTAAAATCTATTAATAAAAATATTTTCTCTACACCAACCATGCAAGATTTCAATAGTTATTGTAATAAATTGAGATAAAAATACAAACACAATATACTCAATAAATTAATTTTATTAAATATATATGTCGGCACTAGCGCGCCAACTAAACATAACTATAACCAACACGTACACCGATCGCGCCACCAAGCGCGTGATTCGATGCCCCACTCTCCCCACTACTGGCTGTATAAAAGACGTTCACGATTGTTCGAAGGGAGTCTTGGCTCTGACGTGGCGCGGTGCACTAGTTGTACTTAGCCTGTTAACCTTGACTCTTTGGATAATTAATTTGTGAAAACGAATTAATTATTATTCTGGTGTTGTAATTTGGTCCTTGGACTAATTATATCCGATTTCAACTATTATTCAGTTTAAAAGAACTTCATGCCTTGAATTATGGCCCATCCATCTATCCGTTTTTATCTTGTATTCCTACATCAGAAGTGGGATAGCGATCCACCTCCATCTCATAATCAAACCAACTGCATTGAAAAGCAAAAAAAAAAGCCTCTTTTTGGAATGGAAGCAATTTTATTAAAATTATCAAATAGTTTAAACCAGCATCCCGTGAATCCACCACTTGTGATTAAGGCCTGTAGGTCGATTACTGTCCACTTTTCGTATCACTAGCGGACGTTTAAGACTATCCGCTGTTCTGTCTGATAAATGACCAATCAACGCCAGTATTCTCTGCAAATAGATATTAGATAAGCGCTAACCATCTTGTCTTTTGAGTTCTTTGATTATAGTGACGTTCGTACGACGGACCGTCCAAGGTATGCGTAACAGCGTATTTGGCCAGCACCACATTCCTAAGGCATCAATTCTTTTCCTGTCAAGGGCTTTCAGAATCCACGTCCGGACTACGCTTTGATCAGTTTGTGAAGATGAACGGTCTAGCTTATTAGAGTCTATGTCCGGGTCATCGTTCACCCACATGAGTATGGCTAGTGGAGATGAACGGGCTAGCTCAGTGGAGTGTATGTCCGGATTATCGTTCACTGATTTTCTAATAAAAAAAAGAGCGGAAGGAGCCAAAAAAAAAAAGAGCAACAAAAGCCAAAAAAAAAGAGTAAAGAAAAAGTAAAAAGAGTAAAAAAGCTAATAAAAAGGCTAATAAAGAAAAAAAGCTAAAAAAAAGAAAAAATCCTAAAAAAAAAAAGAAAAACAAGAAGAAAGGTTAAGAAAATAGTAAAATAAAAAGAAAAAAAAAGAAATGAAAAGTAAACAAAAGTAAAAAAAAAAAAGTTTAAAAAAAAAGTAAAAAAAGAAAGTTTTAAAAAAAGTAAAAAAAGAAAAGTTTAAAAAAAAGTAAAAAAAAAAAGTTTAAAAAAAAAGAGTAAAAAAGTAAAAAAAAAGAAAGTGTAAAAAAAGGAGTAAAAAAGAAAGTGTAAAAAAGAAAGTGTAAAAAAGAAGAGTAAAAAAAAAGGCAGAGAGTTGAAGGGCTTACGCCGGTCCAACCGTGTGGCTGTAGGGAATCATAATTCCGGTCCAGCATGAAGGCTATAGGGAATAGTAATTCCGGTCTAGCAAAAGCTATAGGGAATACTAGTTCCGGTCTAGCAAAGAAAAAAAAATGTGGCTGAAGGGAATTATAATTCCGGTCCAGCATGAGTGCTACAGGGAATAGTGATTCCGGTCTAGCAAAGGCTATAAGGAATAGTGATTCCGGTCTAGCGAAGGCTATAGGGAATACTAGTTCCGGTCTAAGGCTATAGGGAATTTTAATTCCGGTCTAGAAAAGGTTACAGGGAATAATTATTCCGGCCTAAGCTCTCTAGAGAAATTACTAATGAAATCTTTTGCAGGACCTCAGGACGGATCAGAACTAACTACCATACCTCTGAAGGGTCAGTGTGGACCAAACCAGACACTATAATATTGTCAGGATAGTCGAACGATATTTGAGGCGCGTGCGAGGGCGCACGCATGTCAGCATGGCCGTGTCGGCACTAGCGCGCCAACTAAACATAACTATAACCAACACGTGCACCGATCGCGCCACCAAGCTCGTGATTCGATGCCCCACTCTCCCCACTACTGGCTGTATAAAAGACGTTCACGATTGTTCGAAGGGAGTGGAAGCGAGCAGCCGTAGCCGTCACCAGCCAGCGTCGGTCGAGGAACGTTCTCCCACCTGGCCATTGACGACACGCCCGGATCCACTTCCAGCTCCCTGTTGGCAAAGCCACAGCACCCACCACTTTCCGCTGCTGCAGATTTGTGCAACGGATATGTAGTGCGGAACGGTCGAGCCCCTCTCCGTCGTGAGACCACCGACGCCGCCGCGAACCAATCACGGCGCTCGGTTAGGATCGCGTGTTCGGCTGTGTTAAGTGAAAGGACAGAGACCTAAACAGTGACAGTGACACTCCTAGATTAAGTGATTTCAAGGCATGGACCTAATTTTAACCAAATTGTGTTTGTGTTAGTGCTAGTGTAGTGATGGCCCCACCATCGCCACCTCGGCCCGCGGCTGCGTCTCAAAGGAAGAGAACAGTGCGCGCGGCCCAGGTTTGGCACGGTGCAGCCAGACGTCGCACGGATGCCGCGGCCGCAATGTTGCAGCGGATTGGAGGACAGCTGACCCACGTGTCTGGGTCCCGATCCGATGTGCACACATCACCATCGCCGTCACCACGTCCCACCACACCGGCTGGGACAGGAGACGCCTTCTTTGACAGCCCGGAGTTGGCCGCCTCACCGGCAATCTTTCCGCCCCGTGATCCCCGGAGACGACCAGCATCGCCCAAGGAGCAGAGGCAGCGCCAGGACACGCGCCGCGATCAAGCCACCTGGGCTCCGGCTAAAGGTAGGCCCGCCCCGCGCCTAGCGGCGCCGCCCCCCTACCCCGCTGAACGATTTATATCGCCCCCCAAGCCGCCCCCCCCTCGCCCGCCGGCCTTTACGTCTCCATGCAAGGTTTCGCCATGCATAGAGATGGAGGTCTCATACGCAGTCATGGCTGCGTCACCGCCTACGAGACCTAAACCCATCCCGGCCACCTGCTCACCGACAGCAAACGCGGATGCGCCGACTCCACGGCCCCGCACCACACCGCCGTCAGTGAGCCCTCCAGCCTCCAGTGTTGCCGGTGCCACCGACGGTACCACCGCCACGGCCGCCGACACCAACAAGCCTGCATCCAGGGCCAGGTATCCGCCCTTAGTGGTTGAATCGCTCCCAGAGTGGTCGCGCCATATGCGCGAACTAAAAAGGCGACTCGGATTCGCTCCGAACGCCCGCCCCTTTGGGAAAGGCATTAGATTCCTTCCGAAATCAGACCGGGAGTTCCGCGAGGTTCAATCATACCTCGCCAAAGTAGAAAGAGATGAGAACGTGGCGTGGTTCTCATACTCACTCCCGGCAGATCGCCCACTAAAAATCGCCATCCGAGGCCTGCCAGTGAACGCAGACCCGGCGGCCATAGTCGATGAGCTCCGGGAGTTGGGTTTCTCTCCCGAGTTCGTCCGCCCAATCATGGCTCGCCAGGGAAGACCCGGCTGCGTTTACTTCGCACAGCTGAGCAGGACGCCCTCTACAATCCCGGCCATCTACGAGGTTACCGAGCTTCAGTGCATGGCCGGTATTAAGATAGAAGCGTGGAGAGGACGCCAAGGGCCAGCCCAGTGCCACCGCTGCCAGCAGTTCCGGCACTCCTCACACAACTGCCATAGGGAGCAGGTGTGTGTGCGATGCGGGGGACACCACGCAGCCAAGGAATGCCCACGTTCGAGGGAAGAGCCGGCCTCCTGTGCCAACTGCGCAGGAGACCACCCAGCTAATTCCTCATGCTGCCCGATCTACATCAAGGAGGCCAGGAACAAGAAGGCGGGCGCAGTAGCGCGAACTACCGCAGCTCCCCTTCCCAGAGCGGTCCAAATGGAAAGCGAAACCAATGCAGCCGGTTCACTAATGGCGGCTGCAAACGATCCGGTCGCACCCAGAGCGACCCGGAACAAGAAGCGCCGGCAGCGAAGGCGTAGGCAGGTGAGGTCTGATGTCAATCCAGACCTCCCTCCTCCCGCATCTACCATTGAAACAGCGCCCTCCACCTCAGTGACTGCCCCGATTATACCAGCGCGTCAAGAGACAAAGAGAGCCCCCCTGTCCGCTACGGGCAGTAAAGTCAAACCCCCAGCGTCCGAACAAGTTACTGCGTACGCAGTACCCATAGCGGAGGTCGTACAGATCCTGCAGGAGATCTTAGCGGCCGTCCAGGAAGGCCGAGTCAAAGAGATCATCCCGACCATCCTCAGAGCCCTGACTAAGCTCTTAGTTCGATAGAACACTGAGGATGGTCCACTGGAACGCCAACGGCCTAACTGGACCAAAACAAAAGCTGCTACGGGTACTGCTCTCAGAGAATAGAATAGACGTAGCTCTTGTCTCAGAGACGCACCTCAGACCAACGGACACTCTTACCATGCCGGGATACGTGGTCTACAGAAGTGACCAGGTATCCCCCGCCGGGGTAGCCTATAGGGGATTGGCTGCCCTGGTCAAAAGGCAGGTTATTCATCAACCGCTACCAGCAGTTTCCCTCCGCTCAGCCTACGCTCTTGGCGTAGAGGTGTGCCTTGATCGACGTCCTGTCCGAGTGTTTGCCTTTTATAGGCCGCCGGGTGGCCGCCTGGAGGAGAGCGACATCCACGCACTCCTAGACCAGGCAACCCCCACCATCATCGCAGGCGACTTTAATTGCAAGCACACGGCATGGAACTCGACACACGACGACGCCAACGGGCAAAAGCTTCTAAACGACGCGGAGAGGGAAGGGTATGCAGTAATGGGCCCAGAGGTCCCAACGCACTACCCCTACCAACATACCGCCGCGCCTGACGTCATCGACCTCACTTTAGAGCAGGGCCTGAACACAGACCCATCGATCGACGTACTAGATGACCACGTGATGTCGGATCACCAACCGGTCCTGGTCACTATCGATCTGGCGCCGATCCGTAGGGAAATCCCGCCCCCGCGTCACAGACAGGACTGGCACATCTTCGCAGACCACCTGTCGAAGAACTTGCGGTCGTTTCGAGTGGACAGCCCCGACGATGTGGACCGCCTTGCCCTCGAGCTCACCGAGTCTATCACCCGGGCACTCGAGGCCTCGCGGCTAAGCACCACATCGCACCGGAAACGACCGCAGTTGCCTGCCGGGATACGTGACATGATAGAGGACAAAAGGAGGCTGCGTAGATTATACCAGCGCACCCGATGCCCGACCATCAAGTCCCAGCTCAATGCTCTGGCGGAGAGAGTCTCAGCGGTGTTGGAGGACCACGCTGTAGACTCCTGGTACAAGACCATCGAGCGAGCTGGAGAGGACTGGTCGGGTATCCACCGCCTATGCCGCCAAGTCTCCAGGAAGTCAGAACCGATCCGGCCCCTGCTAGCGAGTGACGGCACCCCGCGTTACCGCGCAGCGGACCGAGCCGAGATCTTCGCTGACTACCTGGAGACACAGTTCCAGCCTAATCCAACCAAGGACACCCTACACGCAGAAGAAGTTGAACGGAGAGTAGACGAGTACCTCGGGCAAGCGATAGCCCCCACGGAAGACCCCATTGTAATCACCCCCGGCCAAGTGCAGCGTATGATTCGCCGCACCAAGCTCCGGAAGGCCCCCGGTCCCGATGGAATAACAAATGAAGCCCTCCGTCACCTCCCCGCTCGCGGTATAGCGGCGGTGACGAGGCTGTACAACGGAGTCCTCAGGACCGGCCACTTCCCTACCCAGTGGAAGCTCGGCCGAGTCATAATGCTACCGAAGCCGGGGAAGAACATCCTAAGACCTGGGAGCTATCGCCCTATCACGCTGCTACCCACCGTCTCAAGAGTGTTCGAGAAACTTCTTCTGCGTCATATGACGCCTCACATCACTCCACGAGTCGAGCAGTTCGGCTTCAGAGCGGAACACTCTACCACGCTCCAGCTCGCGAGGGTCCTGCACGTCCTCTCGGTAGCTCTTAACAAAAAAGAGTCGGCCGTTGCAGTGATGCTCGACATGGAGAAGGCGTTCGACCGCGTATGGCACCCCGGTCTACTGTACAAGCTGGCCACATCCACTACTCCTCGCCGAATAGTTAGGATTGTGGCCACCTTTTTACAAGGCAGGCGGTTCCAGGTGTCGGTGGAAGACACCCTGTCTACGCCTCGCCTAGTCAGAGCCGGTGTGCCTCAGGGGAGTTGCCTGTCTCCGGTGTGCTACGCCAGGTACACGGACGACATTCCGGTGGCGGAGGGCGCGATCTTGGCGCTGTACGCCGACGATGCTGCCTTCATTACCACCTCGCTATCGCCCACTCACGCGGCGACGAAGATGCAGCGGCAGCTGGATCAACTCCCCCCGTGGTTGGACAAGTGGCGCCTCTCTGTCAATATAGGGAAGACCCAGGCGATATCTATGGGGATGCGGCCATTACCGCAGCCCCTTACCATGATGGGACAGCCTCTTACTTGGGCGGCGACGATCAAGTACCTAGGTGTGACTATCGATCGCCGCCTGTCAATGCAGCCCCACGTGAAGGAAGTCGTCAACAAGACGAGGGCCGCACGTGCTCTCCTGCGTCCTGTCCTGCGATCTAATCTCCCACTGCGAGCCAAGTTGGCCGTCTACAAGTCGTATATCAGAACGCGCTTGACGTACGCCGCGCCCGCCTGGTATCCCTTAGTCAAGGAAACCGGGCGTGGTCGCCTGCGCGTCCAGCAGTCGCTGGCACTGAGAACACTTGTAGGCGCGCCTCGGTTCGTACGGAACTCGACAATCACCAGAGACCTCCGCATGGAGAGCCTTGACGACTTCATCATCCGCCTGAGTCGGGCCATGTTCCGGCGGTCAGAGGCATCGAGCTTCCCGCACATAAGGGAACTGGCCCCGTACCACAGACGCCCCCCGGATAAATACGCCCTGCCGCGAGACCTCCTTCCCGCGGAGAGGAGTAGAAGCTAGACTCGACAACTGTCGGATATCGGCTGGAGGATCGACTCGCCATATCCGACAAACATCTAAACTGACGGCCGCAGGCTGATGGCAGCCTACCTGAGATAACTCTCAGGACGGCGCCTCGCCGCGGCAATCATCACCAAACGAGACACCAGGGCTGCAAACGCCCACCACAACGACCCGCCTGTTTTTACAGGCGGAGTGGAGGCCAGCTTAGGGGGCCGTTGCCCCGACAAGCTCACCTCGACCCTCCCTACAGGGGGGCCTGAGATGACCCGATGCCCTCGAAGGGAGTCTTGGCTCTGACGTGGCGCGGTGCACTAGTTGTACTTAGCCTGTTAACCTTGACTCTTTGGATAATTAATTTGTGAAAACGAATTAATTATTATTCTGGTGTTGTAATTTGGTCCTTGGACTAATTATATCCGATTTCAACTATTATTCAGTTTAAAAGAACTTCATGCCTTGAATTATGGCCCATCCATCTATCCATTTCTATCTTATATTTCTACATATATTAGGTTTTAAATCAGTTTCAGTATATATGTGTAAACAATGACAATGGTTTCAAACTGTCAGCCGTGCCTCTAACTCGATCAGTGTAAACAGGGTTTTAACAACAAATCTGGTTTATCCGTTAATGAGCTGGTTATTTGTCGATCGGCAGACGATGACGCTGCGGATTGTGAAAAATTTGTTCAAACATAAACAACTGGCTTTAACGATAATTAATAAGGCTATGTAGAGACTTCAGCGTAATGTATAAGAGCAGATTTAGTTTTATTACTTGTACAAATAAGTACAATAAAATTTATTTGACACAAAATAATTATGTCATAAATTTCACAAGTTTAAATTATAAATGTGTTGAATCTCTTAGTACAATATTTGTGAAACAATATTTTAAATTTACATGGCTTTAACAAATTAGTTTTGTTGTTATTTATATAATTGGAAACAAACACATATACAAATCAATGTTTATCGAACTAAGTTTACCTAATCTAATTGTGTGTTTTGTTTCATTAAATTTTAATTTACAAACAGAGATAATAGTTTTACTAAATATTGAAAACCTTATCGTGTAAACCAATTATTACTATGTACATAACATCAAGTAGATGTTAGTTTTAAAATAAATACAAAGTTTATGTATGTACATGTCATTTACACAACAGTGTATCGTTATTACAAAATGTAAAATTACTGAAAATGGTTCAAGTGTTAATTTTGATAACAAATTATGAAACATCCAGTGAACATTATCATATAATTAAAAATATAATTAAGAATTAATGAGCACGAATATGTATATATCCTGTCGGTACGGCGATTTAAGGGATTGAATAATGGTTACTATTTTATTTTTAATTTTCATAATTTCGATATCACTGATTTTTATATCGCCAACCCGCATTGAGCAAGCGTGGTGATTAATGCTCTAACCATGAGATAAGGCCTTTGCTTAGCAGTGGACTTTGATAGGCTGATGATGATGATTTGTTTTAATTGAATGATTGTTTATTAATAACATATCATATATAATATCAATCCATAAATCGTTACAAAATCGCTTATAAAATAACTAAAAGTCATACTTTTAATATATGTTTTTTTTCATTTTGTATGACGCAAATCAAAACAACTCAATAGCGTGTAATAACTGTTATTGAGAACGTAATTGACTTAATCAGGAATCAAACCATTTACATGCAAAGAGCACTAATTTTAACCTTATCTGGTATTCAGAACAAATTTTATACTAGCCTGATTGTAATTGCATTTATAACATCACTTTTAAATGTTTAATATATCACTTCTATATACATAATTCGGTTAATACATAGTCATGAATATTTTAATATCGGCTACTACATATATTTATTAATTCGATAGTCAAACACATAAAGTTACCGTTACTATTAAAACCAGAACTAAAAGAACTCACTGAATATTCATTGTCACATTTATAATGGTACGTTTCAATCCGACGCCCTCAAAACAAAACGTCAAACGCCTCCAGCTATAAATCTGAGCAACCCATAATTACTTGTCGGTATTCATTAATAATGCATAACTCTATCAGACTCCCAACCACTATAGAGATGAACACTCACACTTCTTTAATAACAACATATATTCATTACTTTATACAAATATATATATTATCATCATCATCAGCCTATCAGAGCCCACTGCTGAGCAAAGGCCTCTTCTCACATGGAGAAGGTTTGAGTATTAATCACCACGCTTGCTCAAGAAGGTTTGGTGATTTCAACCGTATAATTTGAAATTATAAGTCCAGGTTTCCGTCAAATATATTATAAAAACACTTTGAATACAACGATATTATTGTGATCTGAATTATTTCAGATATTTTAATTTCCACTTCATTTAATTCATTCTATTGTCATAACCAAATATTGTGTTTTTATTCCGAGCATTTGTTGTTATTAATTATTGACAACAATGTAAAAACAGCTTAAGCTTTACTGAAATACCAAATAAATAAAATGTTACGGCCGCAATCAGTTGAGTAAATATGTAATAAGTACTTACCAACGGTTTTCGATTATGAATTTTAATTAAATTATAAATAAAAATAATAGCTTAATTAATATTAAATGTATTTGTAAACAATTTTTACTTACAAATTTTTATCAATTACTTTGGATAGTGATTATATTCTTAACTAAAGTGTGTTATAAATAATATATAAATTATTTTTTCAGGTGAGTAAAATACAAGCTGTTATATTATTTTAAAGTTAAAATCTCATTATTAAACAAATAGTAATGACCGTAATTGATTCGCATTTAAAATGTTAATTAGATTCTAAGTCCGAAGCGTTTCCTTTGAAGACAATAGCGGCGAGGCGGGGACACGATGTCGATTTTATCTAAAGTTTCCTATTTGGTTGCCAACAACCAGCAAACGTGATGAAGCATACATTTGTCGTGGAATGCGAGGATGCAACTCGCCTAATAAAATGCTAATTCAATTACGTGATAGCGGATTCCGATTCCATTTTGATGTTATAATATTCGTTTTATATATTCTCAAATTAAAATTTCCTTTTAGAGAAATAGTCTGAACAGTTTTTACTTGTTTTTAATTATATTTATGTATGAATACTTGAGAGTGCAACTTGTATTTCAAAATTAAATACGTAATTGATGTTCTGTAATTAATGTTTTTAAAACATTTTTAAAGGTTTTCATTGTCCAGAAAGTTTTCTAGTACTGAATAAAGTTAATACAAACAAAAAATATTTGATATTGTTATGGCAGAATTTATAAACATTATTAAAAAATATGTGAGAGCCTTTTTATGAAGTTCGATTGAAATGGATATCAGTTTTGAGAAATTTTAAACAGTAGGTACAAACATATAAATTAATACAGAAAATTACAATAACTCTTTTCTCGCTATTCAGTAAATATATATATATATATATATATATATATATATATACATATATGCATATTTTAAAAATATAGATAAAAATCACATTGCTGATTGTCTCATATGACCTAGTTTGAAAATTTATTTCAAATCTATATAAAATTATATCACATTACATTTAAGTCAAGATCAATAAGAAGCTATCAATAATGTTTTTTTAGAATCGGGAAACATATAGAAATATATATCGAAATCTAATAATTTACAAACGTCAGTACTGAACTGAAACCAAAAAATACCAGACAGCTTACTCCATAAAATGAACAACAGTTTAAAGTTATGAGGGGTGAAACAACGAAATTTGTTTCAATTAAATAACTCCAAAAGTTAAAGAAATTAAGTTAGAGTTTATAAAATATATAGGTATAATAAATAATAAACGGGTAAAAATTAAATGTAACCAAATCGTTATTAAATATGTTGTACATTACTTAATCAGTAATTGATAAATATTTGTCGAAACAATGTCAATACTTAATTTCGATTCAATGTGTGTCTTCTGTCTGAACAGCGACTCGTAATTATACGATCCACGATTATTACCAAAAAAACGATAATTTATTACTCAATATTTACTAAAATTGTTAGCAAAAAATGATTATTAGACTGATCTAATAATAATCTGTCTGAATAAGAGGAGATAAGAATGTGCATATATTTAAAACTACTTTAAAATATTACAAACAAATTCAAGAAAAAATTCAGTTTGTAAATTTTAAGAAAAAGTTACTCTAAACAGAAAGCTGTTATCGTCGTAATATATTGTTTTAGGAGTAGAATCTACTTAAATTCTGAGTGCTTAATGGTCTTGAATCTGCCGAGTTACTTTTCCACCTTTATTGATTTGTGTTTTAACGTCACAGGGTCAGGTAAGGGACCTTAATCGGTGGATTACGGAAAGCCGATAATGACCTATTTTAATTGTGAAAGGCGTTGGGCTCTGAACCCTAGCTTAGTGGGGATACAGGGAGGTGTTTTATGTTAATACTTGGGGCACGCGATTTCCAGCATACTCGCCAAGGAATTAAACTCTTACCCTAGATTTGAATTGTATCCTTTCAATGCAAAAATCTGATAATATTGAATTATTACACTGTTATTGCAAATATTTGTTTAATATTCTATGGACGAGTATAACGTAGGTATTTCTACATATTACTATTTTTACTCTTACTGGAAAAACTCTTCTACCTTTTCTTTCTCGAGAATTAAAGCCTTTGTATTATTATGATGTGAAAACTTGTGAAAGTTATTGTCTCGTAAGTGAAGACGTGGAAAGCGAGTGGTAAATCGTAAACCTCTACAATATCTATTATGTTTTGTGTTGAAATATTTTCGAATACAACTGACTAGTTAATTAATTCATGATGACTTCTTTAATATTATTGTTAGGATTAATTAATAACAAATCGTTTATCAATCTCAATAGGGTCAATAAACTCAATATAATACATAGTTGTTTTTCCAAAGATTTATATGAAATACCATCACCCTCGTTTGCTAGAAATAAGACATCCAGAACTATCATGTTTTTGGTCTCCCCAATTGAAACGGCTTTTGTGATAAAATTAATTGCATTTTCCCCATCGCCTCCACCCGAATTATGGATCTGTGAAAACAGCTTTCCGAGATAAAAAGATCTACATGCCCTGTTTGTATGCAACTGTCGGATGAAATTGTATCAATAATAATATAATTAACCCAAAAAGAAGTGTTAAAATATTTTAATATAAACAAAAACAATATTTAAATTGAATCGTATTCATATTTCACTCAACAATAAGCAACTTATAATAATTTTTTTGAGATTTGAAATATGTGGGTGAATATAGCTGAATTGTATATTAATAACCGCTAGTCCCTAGCATGTGGCGAATGTTGGTTTAAAAAATCTTTAAAGCATTCATCTTTTTCTATCCTTATTGCAACATCGTAAGGTCCATTTCTCCTTAAATCGATTTCCAAATGTATCGACATTGAGGTATGCCAGAATGGATCCTGTTACTTTCATTAACACTTCACTTATATCTTATTACGTTAACGTTAAGGTATATTATCGTATGTTTAATTATCTTTATATGGTTGTCAAGTTTTGCAGTAACAGATGTTGTAATCGACCCAAAATATTAGAAGGGTACTTCAGAATTGATTACGGTATTGTAGGTACGTAAGCGGATTTCTTTTTAATGATTCCTTTGAAAAGCTTTGGGTGAGGATTGGTCAGTCCGAGATAAGAACCTATTGTATAAATTGATTGACTTGTAAATGTAATAAGGTTATGCTTTATAATAAATATCTAAGCCATACACCAGTATGACTTAAACATTCTTCTGTGCTGTATTTTAAAAATATAATATGTCTAAATATAATTTCTTTTTATATAATTCTTAATAAAAAAGCCATATCTTCTTCATTATAATAACTTTAATGCAAAAACAAAACCAGACTATAAACTGAAAGTATTATTATTTATTATATTAGAAAATAACAGCATTCAATCAAGTTAAAAATTAAATCCAAAGTTGGTCGATATATTGCAAATCTAAATAACGCCATTCAAAGATGAAATATTTCCAAAAACATTTTAATGAAAAGTAAACACGATTTTTTTTCATATCTATTTTCACCTCGCACCGTTTGATGTGACTTTCGAATATTTATTTTGGCTGACACCAACACGAACTGAGACGACTCAAAATAGATATATCGAACAAAATACAATACACGTTAGTTTCTATCTGAAACTTCACACACAAACATTTTATATATAGTCATATCTAAATTGGGAAAAAAATACTATCTCAATTTAGATGTTGTTTATTACTATTATATTTTCTCTGTTGAAGGGTTAATTAGACAATTAACGTTGAAGAAAACTCCATTAGCATTACCGATTTAATCTTACAAAACAGGCGGTCAAAGCATCTCCGAACTGAGAAAACGTTACTTTAACTTGAAAACATACGGAAGAAAATTTCTAATAAAAATTAATTAAAATAGGCGTTTTTTTATTTTTAGTATGCTTACATTAAAAAATAAGAAACATTTATATGTTAAGTATAAACGAGATTTTGATATAAAATATAGTATACTCATGTATTAATTGTAAATATATAGTGCGTTAACAAAGTTAACGCGTTGTTGTGTGTTAATATATTTTCTAAGCGTTTCGTACACTATTTAACGACCGTGAGTACACTTAAAGGTGTTTCCTTTAATCTCTCAAGATCCCCATTAATTCGCCTAAGTGACGTTCAGCTAATCCGTTCTGACGTTCTTAATGTGAACTTAATTAAGTTTTATTAATAAACTTTCTTAAAAGCTATAAAACTCTAACAACAAATTCTTAAACCCCTTTTATAAGCAGCTTTCCAAAAAAAATATTAATGGCATATTTAATCGTCTTTATAATTGAATTCTCTTTACTATTGAAGCTATTTTGTTAACATATAAAATGGAACTAGCTCTGTTAAATCCTTTATTCACATTTATGTGTCACAAGCGTATAATAAAACAGAGGTACTTTTTTCATTGTCCACGTTCTAATGTAACTCATATATTATCCGGATCTGTCGAGATACGTGTTCAACTAAGCAATAGATACTCTACTGGGATGTTAGGTAATATATAGGAACTGATATCCAATACAATTATTATAGACAACGTACGCGTACAATACTTCACAAATATTATATTGGAACATACAATAAGACTATGAAACATTTTATGTTAAAATTAATAAGATTTTAATCATTACTACCCTTTTTCTTATTAAAATTCAGAAGGATTATTTGTGTATTATTTTTAAAATCTTTTATTTATCATGCAATGTACGAGTATGTATGTATGAGCAATAAAAATTTATTTATTTCTTATTTGTATGACAATCCAATGTGTCGTAATATCCAAGAAGACAGTCTATTTTTAAAGCTCTACTACAGTATGTTATATTTACTTATGCAGTAAAACAAGTACATTAAAATAGGGTTATGTGATTGATTTTAAGTATTCAAAGTGAATGACAATTTTTTATTTTATACAGCTTCAGTAATGGGGTTATAAAAATATAGTATCAATTTTAGATTAGAAGTAGTTGTTTTCACTTTAGATCATACATACATATTTATAATATTACATTTTTTTAGGCTTTTTTATATAAAGAATTCTCATATCTAAATGTCATACAATAGTTCTTCATATCTCGTCCTTGGTAAAAATATTACGCACTGCGCTTTTGTTATCACAGTAGATAAAGTGGCATCGTAATTCAAAATATTAGACGTGGCACAAATATTGTGTGTGAATCATAATGCAGGCAGTAGCAGTCTGTACAGAAAATGTATTTTTGTACTTCGCTTGATATAGAGGCGAAAGTTCGAATGTTATATTTTGATACTCAGAAATGTATTGTAGAAGATTATATAGATTTTATTCAGAAGAAATGTACGGTTCTCAAAGGATGGTTAGCATTCGCTCTCAGTTAGAGCGTGATAAACGTAATATTATAAATATATTTATATGTTACATCTTATCACTTCCCAATAATATAAAAAATGGCTTTTAAATTTAAAAAAAAAGTAATTGCTACCACTCCAAAGGATTACTTAAACTTATTATTAAACTTTTTCTAGATTTAATTGTAAAACATGCAAAATATTGTTTTGTATAATGTATAATACTAGTGTATTAATTTTGTTTAACTTACACATAAAGAAATATTCGCATTGTAAACGGAAAATCACACAACTTTCTTTTATAGAAGAAAACATTATTTACTAAATAAACCAGTAAAGTTATGTACATTACAAAAAACTGTAACTTGTTAAATTTACTTATTATAATTACTCGTGATAAAATGAAAACTTATAGTGAAATTGCCACGATAAAATAATAACGCACGTTAATTCCTTGATTATTAGTTCAAATTTAAGTTAAAAATATTTACTAATTATTATCTATTTTTATTATATATATATCACTGTAAATGCTCCAATTTGTCTTATAAAATTGAAGAAGATTTTAAAAATCTTTGAAATGTCAAAACGAGGATACCGGAGAAACAGATAATCTAAGGCGAAAATCCATTACTTTTATACTACGGAGATTATTTCTTTATTATAAAAAGATTAAATGAAAAACATAGTTATATAAAAAATAATTAATTACAAAAAAAATTCTCATGTTATTTATAAAGAAAGTACATACATTCTCGAAGTTATTAACATTTCTTTAATAATACAAATACATCTTATTAAAATATCTATGAGTCTGATTTCTGATAAAAACATAAAAAGCTGAAAGTATTTTATATATACTTTAAGAATTCTTTTTTCTTATATCTGACGAGTATTGTCAGAAAATATTCAACTTGTTTGTTCAGAATTTTAACATAGAATTGTAAATATCGCTAACAATTTTAGAAGAAAAAAATTGTCATTGAATTCTCTTTTATACTATCCTTTGTGTTATATTATTTTTTCACGATAACCACTAAAAATAAAATAGAAAGAATTTACTCCAGCCAAACACAAAATATCTTTCATTCTCTACATTTTCAACAGTATGAAATATCACAGAATAACTGAAATATGACAGGATTAAAAAAATCTAAACATTTTATGAAATATAACATTGTGTTTAGTTATAGTTCTGGAAACAATATTCAATGAATGTTGATAAAAATGAAATGAGAATAACTTATAATAAACTTTAATAAATAAAGTCTAAATCATACATATATAGATTAATTGTTTTATATTGAGTTACATTAGAGAAATTACAAGAAATGCGAATTATTATATACTTAAGATGTATTGATATACAAATATAATTGTAAATATTTTTTTTTAGAATTCATGACAATTTCCAAACCCAATGACGCTCTCGACACATTTTAGTTTCAACTTTTTATTTCAACTTTATATTCTTTTTTTTACATCTATTAATGTAAAAAAAGAATTTCTTAATTATATTATGGTCCTACTGTTTTAGAAAATCAAATTAATCTATTATATCTGTAATGATACCGTTACAAAGACTAATACAATTCCATCAACGAAAATATAAATAGGTGCGTCATACAATACACAAAGCGCTATTCTATCACGCTTTCAATTATAATCATAATTTATATTATGTTTCGGATTAAACTAAAACCTGTACCTACGATCATTACAGGAACCGGTCCAAATGAACAGAATAACTAGGAAATAGCAATAACCCAGCATAGGCTCTGGCATCCCCAACAATCTTATAGAAGCTGTATCGGAATGTCGGTTGAGGAATTAGAGCGATATTGACTTATTACTGGAACAAATTAATACAATAACTAATCTATTATACATATAATAATGAAAATAGTCATAAACGTTTTTGTCTAGAAAGGAAGCAATGATCCCATATTATAATCATTCACGAGGTAATAGGTTATGTAGTAGTCATTACAGATCAATTAAATCTTCAATTCTGAAACATTTTAATATTATTAATACAAAAAAAATGTGTATGTATAATCATGTTAATTGTCTGTCTGTCGCCAACATGACTACGTTTTTATAATATCGTGTATTTTGCATCCCATTAAATATAGACGATGGTTCAATTACAAACGCATATAACATCAGTTAAACGAAAATCAATACTACTAATTTCATAGAACGAACACTTCTTACAGCTCGTTCATTTGTATTAAACGCTTGATTCAGAACGGGTTCATTTCAATATAGCGTTCATATTAAATTTTAACAACCTATGCAACCGCGTCTTCATTAAGACGACCACGTATTAATGAAGCAAAGCACGTCCGTCCTCTGGGAACAGGGGCTGTGGTTGCATATTTCAATTTAGATACCTCCTGTATTGTGCCACAATACCTTTGTTACGATATGCCGTGAATTATACCAAATTTAGTTTACGGAAGTTTTGCTAAAATCTATAAACTAAATGAGAATTGTAATTATTTTCCATCAAATCAAGAGAGAACAAAGAAATAAGTTTTTTTTTTTTTCTCTCAACTACACATATTTGTATGCAAATTAAAAATATTTACTGTGAAAAATATATCACACATAAAGTGAACAACATTTCAACAGCAGGGTTATCTTTATAAATTACATTTTAAGCTTAAACTCCTTTTAAAGCTGAGCTATCTGCATTTAACTAAATCTCAGTTTCACAAACGTAGCAACATTTATTTCTGCGAAGCATTCATTGTCCGGTAAAACGTCACGGATGGCTTTGGCCGTCTGCGGAGAGAATTTACGTCGCTCGCCTTCCGATATTTCCGGAACAGAATCCGTTTCAATTAGAACCTGGCCGCAGAATGTCTAGCTTTCATTTAACTTAAAATAATGCACCAAAGAAAGGACTAACTCCACGAGACAATGGATTTCGAATATTTGTTATTTCTACCTGTTTATTTCTTCGTTTGGTTGAACGCTTTGCACCTCCGAGTGTTGAAAAGATTGTTTTTTTTCTTTTCAAATATAAATTTTATGACTATCGTCAAACATATCTTTTTAGTATACATAAAGATCCTAGTATAATAAAATTTAACTGTAGTGTTCTATAAATATATTTTGATATCATTGCGCATGATGTACATTTTTAAGAAATTTATAAGTTTCTTACTAATAATTTTCAGAATGATTTGCTGCCTTTCTTTCTATTTCTTTCATAACATAAGAGAACAGATTTATACGAAACTTTTGTAGTTTTCTTACAAAAAATAGGTCTCACATTGGAAACAATCACACAGGGGAACAGTTACTTCGCATGATGTTGAAGAGAACTTCAGACATTAATTTTTCAATCAACCAACTTACCTTCCTGCAGGTTAATTGAAATGGTTTAAGTTTTATTTAATCTTAGTCTGTTACACTTAACTCTCTTAGTTAAGAGAGCACCGGGCAAGTAGCTGTTGGAAGCTGATCAAGTACCAAAAACAAACATCACTCCATTTAGCTCTCTACTAACCCACTATCGGTCACTTGAACAGTACAGAACGACTTTATTTTAAAAAGTCTTCGATATGCACAGCCTTATTTATAAACATATAAGAGCCTTTTTCCAACGGCCAGTAGTCTGTCACATAAAGAGACTATCTACAAAGTATTGCGGTTAAATATCAGTAATGTACTCTATATGTTTGTATTTAAAAGTGACTTTTGTAAAGCAAGTACAATTTTATATATCCGATCCGTATGTAGTGACGCGGGAATGACGGAGCCAGCCACCCGTGAAGCCTCGATAGCGATGTTACGATAAAATTAATAGAGTTTTCGACTAACGTGCAGTTAATACAGTTTGCGTTACGTTTTCAGTAAAAATTAGTCGAGCGTTAACCGGTGGTTAAAATAAAATAGTAAAACCCAGTTTTTTCATTTTGTTCATGATTAAAATTGGCATGTTTAATATTTCACGTACACATTGATTAATCGTAAAGCTTTGCTTCAAGAAGTATTGAAATTTAATATGCAATCGCTTTACCTAATTTCATAATAATTATCTAAAATTTTGTAAGCAAGTATTAACTAGACGATGCTGTCATACTAATGTCGATGTTTCAGTCAGGTTGCACTGACCGTCGTCATAAGCTTCCACAGATATATCAAGTTAATTGATTATTTACTCATAAATTTAATTTTCTTAAGCGCTTCTTATTTAAAAGAGTTATTTATAATAGAAATGCACTGTTAATAGAACTAAGAAAAACAATTCCTTTGGTTTCGTCATTCAATTTGTTTCGATGTTGTGTTGAAGCCTCTCAAATTGAATGCGTGACTTTTATTGGAATCGAAGCATTTGATGAAAAATAATTAAATGAAACAGTGATGCTGTGTATCTCATTTATAATAGAATTATTTATTAACAAGAAACATATTTGTCAAATATATATTTTCATGAAATCTATAGTAAGCAATTCTGTTTTTATATAAAAATAGAAAGTTGATTTTATGTTTCTGGGTCAAAATAAGTAAGAATAAAATACATTAATTATAATTGTTATAATAAGTACCTAGTCATTAGTACAAAATTTTTCTTAAGCCAATTAGTGAACCAACTAAAATCATTACGGCCGTTTACTGAAAAGGTAAACAAAAAATATTGTAAAGAATGTAAAAGCTAAAGAATCGGAGTGATGACCGCAGAAGGAATGTTTTTAACTTCGAGACTACAAAGGCTGAAACATCAAATCTCTCACTGAGGCTGTCAAATGATTTATTACTACTTATACAAACCAACATCTCCACATCTCCACTTGTTTCTTCCTATTTACCACTACAATAACTTTCAACACAAAGAATAACACATAAAAAACATACAACATCGCGTTTCAGTATACGTAAATCAAAACAAAACGATATATATATACGTATATTATTTTTAATATATCTCTCATACCCCAAATTGATAATTAATTTATATTAAGAAGTCATTCTATGAACACTAATAATAACTTATCAGCTGTCAGCGAGGAACATCATTTAACATTATAAGGTTTCCGAAATCGATACTCGTCGATTATTAGTGTCGAGTTGCCGACATCGAGTTAACAACAAAAATTATATTTGACACTGGCCACAGGTGTCTCGTGACTGAATTAGAAAAAAATCGTAACTTATACGGCGACAGGGGAGTTAATAGCTTTTTTAACGTGATCAAATATTAAACTCTACCCCATTGAATTAGAGTTCAAAGTCACTCGGATATAGATAACTCTAAGCGGCTGTCGTTTCATTGGATTAAATTACGGAAACGATTTTGCGGATATACACAACAACAAGCAAATAATACGAGCTCTTTAATACAAGTCATATTTTGGAAACACTCAAGGATTATGTATACCATAATTTTACATATTTCAAGGGCAAAATCTCTTACATAATTATACTATTTTGATATTCATATCAATGACCACTAATACAAATGAAATATGGCATGAGTTTCACGATTTCTCGAAATAATTATTTTGGGCTATGGCAATAAATCTATACCCCATTAATTCTTATACACAGAACCCAAATTCAACTGGTGAATTTATATCAATTCTCATCCTGCAGAATACCAGAAGACCGGAAGGTATTCAGTGGATCCTTTAAACCAATTTGGTCGGTAACAGATTAAAAGTGACTCTAAATCGGAACAACAATGGTGTGACCGCACGACCTCCGCGGAGGTAATGTATATTGGAAAAGTTCTTAAATGTGTATGGGATAAGAAATTTATAACAAAATAAAAATATAAAAATTCTTCTTGAAAAAATATTTAAGTTAAAAAAATATTTCATTCAAAGGAAATTTATATAGTTTAGTTGTAATAGTATTGTTATTTCGAAATGCGTATAAAACTAAACAATGTTTTTTCCATACATATATTTGTTAATATAACAAACAAAAAATACATGTCATCTTTATACCAGTGGTAACTAAACATTGTACTACACCTATGGACTAATTTCTTTTAAATTACGCCATACACGAAGTATGTATGGTATGGCTAAGTAGGCGAAGTAGTGAAACATACCTGGATATGGGTACTGCCCCAAGACGAATAATTTAAACTATTCCCAACAGTTCTTTGATGTTTCCCACATAATTTGAATAGCAGTGGCTAAACTCGTTGACAAGATAAAATTTAATTTGGTACTTAACAAATGTAGCTAGAAAATGAGCTACCTTTGTCATATTACTAACGTTGTAATAAAAAATACATATAGGTCAAAAGCTTTTTTTTATTCGAATAAATATGATTTAAATCATTTAAATACTTATAAATATAATTATATTTTATCAAATTTTTCAAGCTATTACTGTTTGGGAGCGCGTGAATTATCCGCCTATCAGTATCATCAAGTGATGATAATTTATTGAGGGCTGCGGTAATATTGTTATGGAATTGATTTAAATGGATATGTGATAGTGAAATTATATTATTAAAATAATTTTAATGTGATCGATCATTCATTTTATAAGATTATCATGTATCGTTTTATTTCATACGGAGTTTTGTTTTTTCCAATCCAATACAATTACGTAAAAATAATTAATTAAAGATAATTATTTAGTTGTTATATATTTATAACATTTGGCTTACGATCACGATTAAACGAGATGAAAGTGTTTGTCACTTAGTCTGGTTATTTGTCACATATCGCCAACGAATTCTTAATGTTTTCACGTGCCGCCCTGGATGCAGGCAGAATGCTGTAACTTGTATCTCAAGTGGGATATCTTAATAAATATCCCACTTAATAATACAACCCATGGCTCGACGCTACCAAAAACCATTATATAATGTAACCATATTATATAATGGTTTTTTTCTTATTACATTAAAATAATTATGCTCATTATATAATATAACCATAGTAAAACTAAGAAACTTTAATAAAATTAAATTTATTATTTTTGTATAAATTAAAAATATTTTTGTATTATTAACGAAAAACACCACATCGCTTTGCTTACTTCTCTATGAGTAATACAAAATTTATTGTATAATATGTAGTAAGTTGACCTAATTCGTGAACATTTCTAAATCTCTGAATCCTCAATTGGCTAATTCCCTTTACGTTTGTAAGCAGGTGTGCCGAGTGTTCTCTATGTGCCAAACTGCCGAACTGAGCCAAAAGCTTAATTAATTTTTAATTGATTTACAAACTTCAACAGCCTTATTTCGGAAAACTCTTATTTAGAAGAAAAACTCATACATTTAAACATATCATTGCTTACACGCTCATATAATTGTTTTTATTTTGTTGTTATGATTTATAGAATAGAATCGTTTCAAATGAAATAATAATGAGGTTAAGATTGAAATCAATTTTATTGATGAATAGCGTTGTGGTCGTTTGTTAAATTTTATTTGGTCACAATACGAGCTACTGGCTTCGTTCCAACCGGGGCAGCGCGTTACGTGCTAAGTGATTAGTAAAGTTTTTGCGGCCGGAGACAAATTGAATAAAGGAACTCCATTTTATATTTATTTTATGTGGAAACTTATTTCTTTATAAAAATTCTATATTAAAAACTTTTTCTATCTGAATGTTAACAATTATTAAATGAGCTCAGGGGAATGAGATTGCAATGAACTAAAATTGTTCTAAAAATATGAAATCATATAAATGTGTCAAATGATTACTTTTACCATTTTGATTTAAATTGATACCTCTATCTTCACGGACACGGACCTTTTACTAAGTAAAATTTTAATTAAAGTATACAATTTAAGACTCAAGTTTGAAATATAATAATAAATTTATGTTATATTTCTTAGCGACATATTATTTTAATGTCAGTCGGCTCTGTTATGGTAAAGATTTTATTAATTGTTTATACGATAGTCTTTTCTTTAATTTTTTTAATTTGTAAAACAAAAAATAAGTTATATAGTATACGCCTCCTAGAATATTTTATCATAATTTAAATAGCTCAGTTACTTTTTCATATACCCACTTTGATATTAATATAACTCACATTGTATTATATTTTCCACTTTTTTTTCAACAGATCCTTTAATTCGATATCAATTTCATGACAAAAGCTACTACGCCATTTTGTGTCGTCTGCTTCGCGAATGTTAACTTAAATTATTCTACTTCTCGGATTTATCCGAGCATACGTGCATAAATCAACACAATCATACATTTGTATGAACAAAATATTAGCATATTTATGTTTAGAAAAAAATATTGGAAGTTAGATGAAAAAATCCATTTTAATTGTTTGACACTTTGGATTCTGTAATACAATTAAATGAATACTCGCGAAAATCTTTAATTTTATTACAAACTAGCTTTCCGCCCGCAGCTTCGCCGCGTGGAGTTCGGTTATATCGCGTTTCCAAGAGAACCTTTCAAAAGTCTGGGATAAAAACTATCCTATGTTCTTTCTCAAGGTCAACTCTATCTCTGTACCGAATTTCATTAAAATCAGTTCAGTGGTTTAGGCGTGAAAGCGTAGCAGACAGACAGACAGACAGACAGACAGAGTTACTTTCGCATTTATAATATTAGTAGGGATAAATAAGGACAAATACTAAAATTGGATTAATAAAAATATCTGTTTTGTTTTATATATTAAGTTTATTGTTTATATCTATATATATAAAAGAAAGTCGTGTTAGTGACTTCACTTATAACTCAAGAACGGCTGAACCGATTTAGCTGAAAATTGCCAGGGAGGTAGTTTAGAGCCAGGAAATCGCAATACGATACTTTTTATCCCGTTCGACAGCATTCCCGTGGGACTTGACATATATATATATATATATATATGTATATATAATAACTTCAGATTATTTTTCATCAGTAATAACTTATAGCTATCCACACTGAGGACACAAAATTTTCTAGTACGTTCGTACGTAAAAGCCTTTACAACTATACTCCTCCTGAAAAAATAATATATATATATATATATATATATATATATATATATATATATATATATATATATATATATATATATATATATATATATATATATATATGTATGTATAAATTAAAGTTTAATCATGAAAGAGAGAAGGATCTCTTAAATTTTTATGTACTCTCATTATATAAGTACCGATTAAACATTCTCAAAAGTCTTCCGTGAAACACAATGGAGATATCTGAATTGGCAAACAATAAAACAAATTTCAAGAGATGAAATTACAATTCCTGTAAGTTTTCGACGATTAATAACTTCCCAGAGGCTCCAAGTTAAACAACAATTCCCGATTGATGGAGCACTTTGTTTTAAACCGAAAGGTGAAGACGTTTTGGGTGTCCCTAAATTAATTATGATAAACTTTAATGGATTTGCGAAGTACGGCTTGGAGTTCTTTGTTTGTATATATTTACATGTATTTATCGTTTACTTTCCTATCTTATATATAAGTACCTAACATACAACCATATGTTACAATAAGAAAATATTGTTAGAGAATAATAACTTCTTTATCTACTTAAAATGATTCAGATGAATCATGCACGAACAATAAGGTACAGACAAAGGGATTTGTTTTTTTTTTGGAAACATGATGTCCAGATTGGACTTGAATGAAAAGGAGGGAACACTTCTTATTGTTTCTTCTGATCACAAAAGGGTGGTTCAGATTTCACTCAAGAAATTAGTATTTTTATACATGAAGGGCTGGTGACAATTTCTTTATCTATATACTTCAAAGATTTCTTCATAGTAATCCACAGATTAATTACTTAAATCGTCTTATTACTTAAGTTGATTTCATTTACTCTGAAGATGTTTTTATTCTACTGTCTATTTCTTTTCTTTTTAAACCGTTTCAATCATTATCGAACGCATATTATTTGTCCTATATTACAGAATTTCGTTTTAATCATATTTCTCAAATCCACTTGGAAAGTTGCATTTGATTATAATATTTTAATAAACAAACTTCAACAAGCTAGTTTAGTTATTTCTAAAAATCGAAATTATATTAAATAAAAACACATACAAACATTATGGATACAGAATTGCAAGGAAAATGTTGATAATAACAATGTTAGTGAATCCCAGACATGGGTCAACAATGACAAAATCCGAGCTACAATACTGAGTACGCCATAATCTTTGTCCATAAACGACATACACTCCCATTACGGGATAAACACGGTAAAACTAACACCATAACCATATTAACAAGTTGGAATATCGACTGCCATACAAGAATATTAACTAAAAGCAAAACACTGTCACGCCGTTGGACCATGCCACGCATAAAATAAAGGAATTTCGTGTTCTCAGCTATTAAGTTAGGATACACGATTCACTGAGAATTTTGCAACGATGCTATTTATCTCAGTCATGTTAAAGGATCAGATGACGGCGTACAACATTCTATGTATGATGTACTTAATATCAATTTAATTTTATTAAAATAGCAAGCTTGTTCACACTTATTTATATTAAAAAAATTCTACCTATGCAAGCAAAAATTCGAATAGCATAAAATTATTTTAAAAATATATTGTGCAAAAATATTCCTACACTGAAATGTAAAGGAATATATTAATTCCGTTTCCTTAGTGTAAGAAAACTATAAAGGTAATTTTCCCTCGCACTAGTCACCGTTTCTAAGCTGTCTCTCTCGTAATGACTCCAGTTTCAATGGCACTCGCTCTTGAGCCTTGCTCTCTACTACCATAATATTAAATTGCCCTGTAAGTACTACAATTTAGAAGCTTCAGGTACTTCTTAGAGTGGATTTTATTTATTATAAGAAATAGGATTAGTTTAAGTTGTTTGTGTTTATATTGTTGGTCTGTATTGTTATCTATTTTCTCATTTTAAGAAATTGAATCGAAAACTATGATTAAAATTTAGTAAGATCTAAAGATTTTGCTATACGGTATTTTACTATAATAAAAGCTTTTTATAATTTTAACTTTATAAAGTTTGTTATGCAACTCTGTTCCTTATTATTTTTATTTCTTAAACTACAACGAACAGTTGTTTTAATTTATTTTATCTAGCCACCATTACACTTGCACATAGACATATGAGAGTAGTTGTGGACAAATTACTACTTCCTATTAAGGGGTGAGGAAGAAAAGAGAAAATCAATTGCAATGGGACTGGAGAGTGAGTTAGAATTCCGGCTGTTACATACTAAAGGCAGCCATAAAAGTTATTTTACGTCTGCTAAAAGCATCTCTTTTAATCGATCCAGAAATTTTAAATCCGTTTGTGTCATACCATATAAATAACAAATATAGAATTACAGTATAATTTAGTACCAAGTACGTCGGGTTATGGGATAGTTCAATAGTTTTTCCACCAACCCATTCTGCGTTTCCTTTAAAACAAATAACCGAGGAAGATATTACCATGCATTTCAATGAGTTATTGCGACACTGCAACTCAGTTATGGCAAAATTAATGGCGTGTGAATAATAAATTAACATCAGAGTTTATCTAAATGTCCCCGCTTCCTTGCTTCCAAGTTTGAGCACTATTTCGATTTTACAGTCACTGTCTTCAGACCCGGCTACCATTTACTAATTCATAAATAATTAATATTTCTTTAGTCTGCTATACTTGCGATAATTTTTCGTAATTTATTTTTTCTCCTTGACTCATATAATTATGATTAAGAAAAGATGAGCTATCAATTGTTGGGATACTAAAAATATTAATAGATAATCACTTGTTTAAACAGCTGTTGTTACTAAATTTCAATGCAACATATAACTCAAGTGGGCTTCTAACGCTGAAAAAGTAATTTTAGTATATACACTTAGAAAACTTGTCCCAAAATGAGGTTGTTCAACTTCTTCAACTGCATATAATCGTACCTCGACCGCCGGGTCTGAAGGCGGAGTTATGGAAAACTTTATACAGCTCATGTTTAACATGGCCATTATTTATTTATACCCGATCCAAACGAGCCTGATCATAGAGTGCATTTTATATGCGATTGTTCGGAATCTCTTGGGAAGTTGAAAACTTTATGAAGTGGAGCCTAAATGTATACGCTTATGTCATGTGCTCTAATATTTAACGATTGTATTGAAATAAATAGATTCAAATTTTAAGTAATACCATGATTTATAGATTATTGAATATAGAATTTTTCCTAATACCCTTTGGATTTTACGACGAAGACGGCTTTTGCAAATATCGTTATGACAATAATTAATATTCAGTTATAGAGGTCATTTAATTTATGGACATTATGGTACTTTGTATTCTAAACATTATGAACGAAATTAATGATTACATGAAGCCAGCGTCAGTTCCCGAGCCTATCAAAATGCCATACAGTACCCCAACAAATCACAAGCAACTGGCAACTTCCAACTAACATTACGGCGTGATTCTGAGAACCCTTACAGTATATTTGAAACTTTGCTCGTAAGTCCTCCCTCCTTAGGTCACGTTGTTCACTAAATTTAAGGAAAACATTGCAGATTGTTTTGGAAATACGTGTTTACATCTTGTTCTTGTACACGAAACTATCAAGTTTTTGGTTCACATAACAAATGACGGGTGCTTTTATAACGTTTATGAACAAAAAGAAGTCAAAAGTACAATAATAACACGAAATTATTTTACTTTACTTTTTACCTGTAAAGAAATACAAATAAAGAAAATAGTCCTTTAATGACTTGTACATATGTTTATTGTCACACGTATTGATATTGACATGTTTGTTTGTTAACTTTTAATTTTTACAACATTCAATCAAATCACAAATACAATTGATAAAACAAAGCCCCGGTAAGCATCATAAAAACATAACTTCAATAGGAGTGTTGTTAAGTTCCCGGTGTGCCGCTGAACGCGCCGGCTTACCGTTCACAATTTCAAAGGACGACCAATAGAGGAAACAAAGTAAGTAATAAATTTAGAATAATTCCACCTTTCGCTGCGGTATTAACCGCAAGCCTTTGTTAGAACGGGTGGCTTTCGTTAAGGTTTTTATTCTACTTTACTGTTGTCTACGGTATTACGGTTGGTGCGCGGTAGTGAGGCTTTATTTATTACTATGACTAACATACCAGGGAACATCTCTAATATATTCATCTTAATGAATCAGTTACCCGTAAATATATAGGGTACGAATCAAAGTTAAAAATAAATTCTCACAAGAATGTATCAGTATATTATATATATCGGTTTTGACTTATATTTGACGTTTATCGTAACTTGTTTCAAGAATCTATAATAATAAATTTTATGTAAACTTAGTAATTAACCAACTTTTCTTCTAATCAATCTTGTGAAAGTTATTAATTTCTCGGCAAAATCACCTTCAAAATACGAGCAAAAAGACTTAGCACATCAAGCAACGTTGCAGTTTTTACGAACCCCTACTAATGTAATTTGGATTGTGTTAAATATTTTAATGATAAAAATATGACAAAAGGCAAGACAATAAATTCAGTAAACTTATTTTAACTGAAACATTTGGACTGATCGATTTAAACTCTCACGACTAATTTAGTCTCCAACTGAAAAACACATAGTAATTCTTATTACCTACAGTACCTATTTCAATTCATATAAATTAAATGACCACTGGAATAATTCTTTATAGTAATTTAATAAATATTGAATTTAATCACTCAGCCGTGTGGTAGGGGTTGTTTAATCCCCGTCAGCGGTAACCGAGGAACTCATTAACGGTGAAATAAAAAGGCTTTATTGCATATTTTTGTTTGACATATAGCCTAACTGACATTACAGAACTAGAACTTCCTTTTATGAAGTAAAAGCTACATATATATTGTTATTATTTACTTACTTTTCTATTATTATACATAAGATATATGTTTTCTGACCTTATTTCATGTCCACATTTTGATACCAATGTGTCTTTGTTAAGTATGAGTAGGAGATAATTAACAACAAATTTTACCTTTAGTTTTGTAAGTAACATATGAGGTCACTTAAATTCTTGTGATCAGTTTATTACTTTAATATATAGAAGTAGGCTAACATTAATGTTTTTAATATACTTATTTGACCAAATTATCATTATTTATTTAGTTTTTTTTAATATAGAAGTAGTATTTTTTAGTTTTAATATAAAATATTTAACTGCAATATAACCCTTGACTCGTTTTTATTATGCTCTAGTATATCCAAAACTATTACATTTCACCATTCCTATTATTAATCTGAACTATAAGCCTTATACCATGAAATCCAAAATAGATACACTGTATCGTTTTAGTATCGTTTGCTATTTTATATATAAGACTTTCACATACAAACAAATAAATAATAAAATCTTACTTCTACTTGGCTTCGCCTACTTAGACACTTGTTCATTAAAATTTAACGACTAGAATATTGAGAAAAGGAGTTCTTCAAAACGCGCCCCCTCATTTCGTCAGAAGCAATCTGTTACCCTTCACGATAAAAAAGTTATCGAAGCCCTAAAAAGTGTAAATCCTTTATTATCCAATTTTATGTCTTGATCAGTTTTAATAGTATTCGATTTGGGATTAGATACAGGTTCGATTCGTAAAAAAAAGTCATTATTATTAACAATTTCAATTATATTTCAAGGTGCTTCAAAATAAATTAAACCAATGACTTGAGTCGATCTAATAAATAAAATTTGTTTATTCTGAAGCATCAAAAATGCAATACTAAAAATAAAATAATGAAAATAAGTACAGAATTCATGCAATATTTTAATGTAATTTGTATATGGAAAACAATAAAAAGCACTTCAGCAATTCTATATTAAAATATGGTGGTACAACCTGATTCACATAATTTAGTTAAACAGGCATCCGGGTTGAATTCCGATATGAGCAAGGTTTGTTTTAAGGTTTCCAAAATACCACCCAAAATATTATTGACCGGGGGAATTATTTTAGGAATCTCTAATAAATTGGAAGCTATTTCACGTAAATGGGTGCCGTAGCGAAATCGGTAAGGGATCGTCGTAGCTTTAATTTGTACGGAGACCTGTTTATAAAGAACATTCCTAAGGAGCGGGAATATTTGTCACATTTCATTTTGCAGTTATTTTGCTCACTGAGAATATTCCTTTGAACAAATAACATTGTACGGCAAAATAAAATAACACAACAAATTACTGCGGATGTATATTGCATATTTTTTTTGTGTTTCTGTCAATCTTTTGATGGGGTGGGCTTTTGTTACATAATAAAATATTTTTAATAAACATATATACTCTTAAAATGATTTAATATCGCCTTTCCCAATACTCTCATATTATTTTAATTTAAATATATTATGTATATTAAATTCTTATTCATTCACTATTTTACTTTTCTCCGCAGTTTTCTAGATCTACTCTCTATATATAAATGTAGGCCAGCTTACCTGCATTGACCTACGTAACTAACTTTGAATTCAGCACGACATACGTTACCAAATTAAAACTAACTAGGACATCGGATGTAACATTTTTAACATTGGAAAAGAGTTCCTAAGACACGTGAATAAGATTTAAATTTCAATGAAACAATCATAAGAAATGCTCTGGGAGGTGCTGGTAATCTTGCTTTTAGTTAATGCAGAATGCTAACTTTTTCGTTAACAAGAAAGTAGTTTAGTTCTTAATGTTTTCATATGGCTCGCGAGATAATAAAAATAAATTAGAACAAACTATATTAAAAGTTATGGAGAAAATTAATACCGTGGAAAATATATACATATATATGTGTGTATGAATTTGCGCAACTGTACGTAAAATGATGTGTACGGAGCCTTTACCTAATTTGTGTTTATGAGGCAGGCTTAAGATGGCCGGAGTAATGTATGGGTGAAGTAACCCGAAACAAAACAAGATACCAACTGTTGTTTACGACCAATAGATGTTGTCATATATGAAAAATAACTTTAGAAATGATTAAAGAATATCTACGTCAAATTAAAATTGTTTGTATTCAAAACGAAAAGTCACAAAGAAAATAAAGGAATAGAATATTGTAGTATAATTAAGTGAAAGGCGTAAGATCCATTTATCGTGACAGCGACGTCTGAATATATCCTCACGTCTTCTCCCTCCCGTTACGTGGCAGTATGAGTGGCAGCTGAAAGATTGGCGACTACCAATCTCGAATTTTATATAGAGTTTTATATAACATGTACCAAAATATCAAACCATTATTCTATATACTCGAATTTAAGGAATTAAAAAAAAATAAGTGGTGATAACCCTGCTACATACTACATTTAACAATAAAGCGAGTAAGTACAATAACGATATTTTATATCAGGCTACCGTCTAAGATGCTATGACGTCATTAACGCCGCTGCGAAACGTGATACAATTCCCGAAGGAACTCCTTCCGCTATTTTAATTTACATTTTAATAGATGGCGTTAGTGTAGCGTAATTACAGGCGATGCCATTAAAAATATGTATGACTAACAATTAATTTTTTAATATTTATAACTGATCAATTTTTTTCTGACTTCGTTCAGATAGATGATTTTATTAATAGTGATAAAAGAAAAGTAAATAAAAATTATAAAAAGCCTAATTTACTCATTATTACCTCAACTCCCTCAGTAGTGTAACTCGGCAGTAAAAAACTGTTTAAAATTAGTCCTACTCTTGTAGAAATTAGCAATAACAAACAGATAGACAAAGAAAAAAGATTAAAATATTATGTTGAAATATACGTTGTATGCATGTACGATGTTCATAATAAACATGTGCATTAAGAAAAAAAATCAATTTCAAAATAAGAAACAAACGTTAATTTTAATTCTGTCTTAAAAAAATAACCTAAGAGCAAACTAATGCATGTTTAATTAAAATGAAGGCTTGCTATAACATAATAGTATTGATCCCATGCCTTTGTTCACGTAAAGCAATGTGGATATCACTAAATCCAACGGCATATATGATATTAGTTCATAGTAGAAATCCCTTGCAAGTAGGACGAAACACGTTCACCAACAGTGAAACGTGAATTCTTTTGAAAAAAACATAGATTTTCAGTTTCAACATATCTCTATATTTTTGTATTAACTTTTTTTTTGTTTATTCAAAAATCTGCAATTCAGAAAAATTGAAAAACATATTTGACGAATTCAAAGGTACGAATTCTGTGAAATACGTATTTTTGTTCATCCGATATCAAAACCTCTCTTTATGGCGAAGGGAATATAGTTTTAAATTTCACGTGCACCGAACAACCACTTGGTATATTCAATTAAACAAAACAAATACAAATTCATTTTATACATTTTTAGAGGAACATTTTTAACTCGATGGACAATTTTATACGTGGAATCGGGTTTTCGTCTCATTTGCGTTAACATAATTGATATTGATGAATGCAGTATTGAAAATACTTATATTTACTATACTTTTTGAAGGGCTGGTTAATTTTTACTTATCAGTCATACTAAATATTCAGAACAATAAGTAATGAACTCAATCGTATAGCGATGAGTGAAGACATTTCGTTAAGCTCATTATGAACACAAAGCTAAAGACTCCAGGACTCAGGTGGAATGAGATATGGAGTACCCTCATTTCATTTTCAGTAAATTATGACATCTAATTATATAGCCATTGTTGAATTTTGGCAGTGCATTTAATTTCGTTTGTACTGACGCTACGTTTGGTGTGTGGTACAAAATATAAAAGAACGGCTGATATATAATTAAAATATTTTATTTAAAAAAATGTTTTGTTTAATAATGTAACTGTATTTTTTCTTATCAAGCACTTTATTTAAAATTCAATTATTTTCTTTTATAAATGATAAATAAAGTTTAGGTTCACTAAACTATATAAGCACTTCAACATTCTAGAGTAAAAAATATGCATAATATATGTATTGATGAATGTTCTTCACTCTTTCACGTAAAATGCATACTTAATATTTATTTAAATGAAAAATAATATGGCTATATAATTTGCAAACAATAACATAATTTGGTCCCTAAATTTCCATACAAATACAACATTTAATACAAATGGCACAACTAGTTGTGTACTAAAGTTTTTTTAGGACCACATTTATTTCTCTTTTACAGAACTTTGAAACATATCCGAAAATTATTATTTAACATAAGCTAAGATAATAGCTAAAACATAATAATCCAATAAATTGTTGTAATGGAAAAATAAATATACTTGGCATATATTTTAATAAGTTTTATAACTTGTACCACGCGTAAAATGTCATTTAATTTACACGAGGGCATTGAAGTGTGCTGATAATTTATCCTCGCCCACCTGATAATATGCTGGTTTTGTACAGAAATTAATTTAAAATCTTCGCATTATATGTATTATATAGCGTTCTTTGTAAATGATGCTAATTTGGTCAAATAAGTATATTATACACACATTTTTATATATTCTAGAATTGTAATATTTGTATTATCTATTTAATACAATGAATTTTTTTGTATAATCAAATATCTGGTCGCATACTATTATTTACTCTCTATACTATCTTAATTTTAACTTATAATAAATAGATAATTTTGATCGGCGTTATTAAATTTCTAAAATCAAAAACGATTAAATTATTTCAATCAGTCTACCATATTCAATGTATACAACGTATTTTCTATAATTCGCTCCATTTTTGTAAATAAGTTGAAGTAAGTTCTGGAACTTATAAAAGATTCTCAAAACAGTTTGCTCTCACAATCGCCTCTTCACCTGCGAGCTCGTGATAATGGAACTAATTTTGTAGACATCGCTTCAGCGAAAATGGAACGTTCAAAAGTTGCATTAAAAGATAATGGCAATAATTTTTTTCTCGTTTCATGAAAATATTCTGGATTTTAAAATTTTAATGATTTTCTAAAATGAGTTTATTTTTATCTAATGCAACTGAAATGAGAATTACAATGTTACTAACTTCTATTTTTTGTTAAAATAAATATATTGAGGATACATTTGTGATAAAAGTACAGAAATAAATTTAAATACGTTTTATATTTTACTTTCTTCAAAAAACCTAACAAAACTAAAAATAAAAAATAAAAATAAAGGTATCGCTATAAGAGTGTGGGTTATTCAATAGTATCTCTTGAATTTTGATGTATATGTTTCATTTAAACCTGACATTGTTATATTATATTAAAACAATGACCGAAAAAAATCACTATAATCATCCACTTCAAATACAAATTGAATTTATTCGCATAGATTCAGTGATATTATATTTTTAAAACAAAGTATCTGTCATCGTAACATCGAAACAAAAAAACAAAACCTCATACAAATATATTCGAGTACTTGTTTTTCGCATCAAAAAACGGTCTCTAATTACAATTCAGTAAAAAGCCCACGTTAAAAGAGTAAACGTGAACGTGACGCACAACAATCCATACGTCGAGACTGCGGGTCGGTTCCTGAAATTTTAACTAACCGCTATGCGCAGTTTTATTTGCACCGATGTGTACATTCCAATACACCAGCCACTGTATGCTTCACAAACTTCGGACGGGTCAACAAGTTTTCGCTTTTATTACACCGCAACGTAAAATAATCGGTCGCTCTATTGATTCTGATCACTGTTTAATGATTGTATCCAATTAATTATATGGAGCCGGGACCAATAATATACGGAATACGGAATTCCATTCAGTTCTATTTGTTTTACATGACAAATATTACTTTGCATGGAAACGATAATTATATGTTTCGGAAATTATATTTAACGGTATCCGTATTAAGTCTTTGTTAAAACAAATTTAATTGAATTGATTTAAAACTATTTGCGAGTCGTAATTATATAATTAACATATTATAATGAAGCTACCATACAAAGGGTTTGTTTATTGAAATCTGATTCAATTATTCCGTTCGCTACTGAATTGATCTTCGTGAAATTTTAAATTGTGTGGTTCCATGTATATACAGTATTTATAAAGCACGAAAGAATATATTGTAACTTTTCTTTAAAAAATACTCTGTTATTATGAGAGATGGAAAAGTGCAATAAAAAATGATAATTTTTTTATCGTTAAGTTACTTAAAATCACAAGGAACTAAAGAACACAATGGTTCTCCAAATCTTCTTCTTCTACCTGGCAATTTCCCAGCTTTAGTCGGGGTCTGCCTTACATGTTGGGAATTGTTTTTACGACCAGCCCCTGCCTGACATCAACCCTCTTTGGGAATGCATTAATCAGTGATGTCTAAATACTCTTAGAAAGTGCATAAGACTGAAAAATCACATTGGTACTTGCCAGGATCGAACCCGCGCCCTCGTGCATAAGAGGCGGGCCTTTTTAACCACTAGGCCACCACTAACTCACAATGGATCTCCATATGTGATATCAAATGACAAATCAATTCAGTGTCTTTGTTTGCGATCATTGTATCCCGGTTTCTATTTTGCAACTGGAATTACGTTAACATTAAAATGCTCCATAATAAAAAATTATAATACATTTCTTTTTAATAATCGCTTATTAAGTATGTATTTTTGGAACTCGTTTATTGTAATAGTTGGTTACTTAAAACTTTTATTACACTTTATTTGTCTTTATGTATTTTTCAATATTTGAATTTGGTATTCACCAATAATAAAGCGATTTGACTCTAATATTTAGAATTCTAAACCAGTATATTATAAATAACTGCGATATAATGATGGTATTTGTTATAGTTAAACAAATACAAACATACAATAGCATAAAATACACGTATAATTTATAAATATATATTACAAAGTTATAAAACACTATTATTTCTTCATATTCTTAGATTATTATAGGGAGAAAAAGACAAAAGCATCCAAGTGTCTAAAGAAGAAAACGTAGGTAGATTTAATAAAAAAACTATTAGTAGAATTTCAAAAATAATATTTAAAAAAATCAATATGTTTATATATTTTTTTGTATTTATGTATGTATAATTAATGTAATTAATATAGGCTCTATACAGATCAGTTACAGACGATGTACAACATGTATCACATCTAAAATGAGTTATTGTATTATAGCAAAAAGCGCTTTAAGCCTTACAAAGCGGTATTACACACATGTCGCGTTGTTCAACGTTTTTGTTATGATAATGTGCAAAATAGCTTTGAATGTGACATTGTCGTACAATGTTTAAAGCGCTGCCAATTGCCAGATATAAATGTTTATTGGTATGTTGTTACTTGAAAGGAAACGAGGCTATAACTCTAAGCACTAAAGCTATATCTATAACATTATATGGGAATTTTATAATAGTAAAATTAATTTTATCATCTATAATTGAATTTATATTATTACTATACTATTTATGGTCATTAAATGCTATTAGTTTTATGTAAATAAGTGCTTTTAACTATTACTTTTGTATGAAACTAGCGAATACGCGTGACTTCGTCTTCGTTTCATTAATTTGTTTCATGTGTGTAAGAAAAATACTTCATCTAATTTTCTTATAAATTTTTCTTTGTTCAAAACTTCCCATTAAATGAATATATTGCATCACTTTTTTAAGATTAAGACTAAAAAAACTTAATATTTATCGGTTCATTAAGATTATACAAAATAATGATTATTAAAAACAGTTATTTCGTGAAACTTGAAAGAAGAATTTTAATTGATTCAAATTAATGTGTGAACATAAAATACTAAAATTTAAGAACAATTTTACTATAAATATATTTAATAACTGTGATAACATTCGTTATATAGGAGATAATAAATTTAAAACATTTTTCAGGAAGTGAGAGTAAGGAGGGAATAATTCCAGCGAATCTTGGCTCCTTTCTTCCATAAACAATGTAGTGCAATGAATCATTTATTTTCATAAAAATGAAACATTATATATCACTGTTATTCGCTTGGATGAATTCTGTTAGAGAAATACTTTTAGGTTTTTGTCAGAAAATATTTATTTTAATACGTATGCACTCACATACACATTTTTTAAAATACTGCATGTCACTAATGGTATTGCTCTTTCCATTTAAAGTGAGAAATTTTTATATGTGCGTAAATCAAACTTCAAATAATGGTTTAATGAGTTATATATTAAGCTCCAAATGTTACATGCTACATGTTTAAAATTAAACAATTTTTTTATTTAAAAAATACTAACTACCACTTATACTAATATTAATATAATTTCTAATTACGGTTCGGGCCAAAATGTAATCAGAGTTTGATGAATAATTTCAGAACAAATACATAATGTTTTTTTTATATATTTAAAATATTCAAATAATTATTTAATAAATTTAATAAAAGTTTCTGTTACTAATGTTTTACCTCAAAATAAAATAAATCCTTTTATTAAAGTTTTTTTAACAAAAATCTAGATACAAAGTACAATGATAAATACTCTCCTTGAAAAAGAAAGATTTAGATGATAACCTTCAGTTGTAAAAAAAAAACTTAATATAAACTGTACTTGTATATGAAATTTAATTGACATCAATGAAATCTATCTTAGAAATTTACAAACAAATTAAATACTTTATTAAAATTAGATGTATACATAAATATCCTTTAAACAATATTACTTTATAACTACCTTATATATAGTTTAAACTAATTGCGTGTACGTTTGTTTGTCCAACAAATTAATGTGTGGTTTATACTAATTAACTATTAATTATTGTGTTATGGTCACTTCATAATTAGTAAACATGTTAGAAATGTATAAAGTCATAATATAAACAGCGTCATTTGTTCATAATGATGAACCCAACATAGCGGTGACCAAATTGCGTATTCAAGAATTCTTTAATAAAATCTTCTAGTTAGAATAAGGTAATACAGAATTTCTTTCATATTCCCAATCCTTTGAAGTACACAAATGTATACGATCAATGTGTACTGATATTTAAGTCGAAGGAAATCGATGAGTCGGATTTCCCGAAGGGGAACGAGCTGCGGATTCAACGTTGGAGTTCCTTTAAAGGATTTATATGTCTTTCATATAATCTTTTTTATCATATGAAGGTATACGAAATATTAATGTTTAATATAAATTGCTTTGCGTTATAGCGATAGAGTTGAAAAGGATTTTAAGAATGTTACAAATACGTCTACAAATACAGTTTTAAGTCTTTCAAAGTTTTATGTGAATATAAAAAAGTAAGTCAATTTATAATATTAAACTCAAATAATTTTCTTTTTAAAATTTATTGATTAATACAGAATGTTTTCATTTGTCTTTTACGTACCTTGCTAAGTTTTCTGGCGAAATTAAAACAATGTCATTCTTGCAGGAAGGCAATAATAACCAATATATTCTCTTTTAAAATCAATACAATTATTGGAAAAGCAACGGTATGAAACAAAACGTATGAAATATGAATTCATATATGAGTATTCTGTTGAACACAATAAAGCTATTTCATTTTACCTTTTCAAACTTAAAACTGAGTTGGGGTTTTAAAAAAAGTTAATGGATTACCATGTCCCTGTAATCCATTACACTAATGAATGTCCAGGGCAAGAAGACTGAAAGGCTTTCGAAAAAGCTTAATCAATTTCATCTTTGAAATGAGGGGAAATACGAAATATGATATATGTATCGCGAGGTGACTTCAGTGCTTCAATGATATCAAGAGTAAAAAAAATACTCACTCACACAAAAATAAATGGACAAAATACTGTCAGCGGCAGAATAAAATTTTTATACCCACTCAAATATGACTGACAATTCGTTTCATTTTTTATAATTGACAGAAATATTCTTTATATTTCAAAATAGAGATTCTCAAAAAAACCTTTAATAACTTCAGTGCTGTCCTGAAAACTGAATCATTTCAGATGCTACAAACGAGAACCCTTGTCTCTATTTATTCAATGAGAACTCTAATTGTACTACCGAGGAGATGCTCTAATTATTCTTTCGAAGTTTTCATAAAACTGAATATTATTCCGTTATTTTTTATTCAAGCAACAGGAAATAAACAATTCTTGTAACACGACAGCGCTGCAGTGGAAAAATGTGATAAAAATTTCGAAAACGTCCAAAGCAAAGTAATGTTATAGGAGACAAACCTTCAGCTGATATATTAAATTTTCGATAAAGTATCTACAAAGCGACGAGATTGCATCTGTCGTTCTTCACAAAACTGTTTCCCAGACGTGATGTTTAAAAATATTATATCTATATTATCACAACATATCCTCTACGATAACAGATTTTCTATTTCAAACTACTTACCAGATTGAATAGCAATACAATATGTAACTCAAATATTTGAGGATTTCATTCAATATAAAAAATATTTCACAATTTAAAATATTCATCAATAATAAAAATCCAGAATTACAATGTTTTTAATAGAGAAGCAGAAACACTGGATATACAAGAGTAACTAAATCTTTAATTTATATATACTTTAACAAAATTTTCAGTAAAATAAATAATGAATCTGTAGCATCATATTTAAGCGAACAAAGCCATTGTTCAAAGCAAGTATACAATAAATACATTATTCTTCGTTAATTTATTAGAAGGCGATGTGCTAACTCTAAGAAAAAGTTTCTGAAATTTATTACTTATTAGCGCCTATAACAATAATTTCGTATAAATAAGTAACAAAAATGATCACAACGACACGGTGTAATAAATTCATCTTTAAGAAAAATTCTAATCAATTAACTTTAAAAGCGACGAATTTAATGAATTATATTTTTGCTCACAAAGAAAATAATTCCTCTTTGATAGAGGTTAAAATATAGTGATTTTGAGATAAAATAACCATTGAATAACCCATATTCAACTTATTAATACAAAATCAGTAAAAAAAAAGTTTTTAAAAGATTAGAAGTAGGTATATCGATAGAAAAAAACTCGTATTTTATATGGAAATACAACAAGACTCCGCCAGCAATAACCAGTCAATGCTCACATTTCAACTTTGTAAATGCAAAAAAACCATTAGTATTTCAATAGCACCTGGCTTAATCTAAAAATCGACGGATTCATCGTTATTTTATGCACCCCAAAGACCTTATTTCGTCTATAAGGAAACGAAAAGTACTTGTGTTCCCTTTTAGTGAGAAAAAAACTGAAGCCTTCTTTTCTTTCTCTGATCCTAAAAGGCGAAGTTCATTTATATTATAGCTTATGAGCCTATATACTAAGATTGAATCATATTTTGAGGTCATTGACCGGTTTTCATTCACAAAGTTACAAGTACTTCTAGTTTTTAATTCAGTATAGACTACGGAATATAGTTACCAATAGATTAGTAAAAAATTGAGGGGGAATATGATATTGTTGGTCAAATAAAACTATCATTTATCTTACTAGTTTAATCGTTATTACCAAATTGATAAAAATTGGTCATCGTTAAACGAATAGATGATATTATTGAATTTATTGTACGTCGTGGACATTCATTACATCGTAATGATACTTTAATAATTCCTCAAACACAGCGTCATTGTGTTAACATTTTGAATTATAGCTATATTTAATTATTATTGTTAAACATACCTTCACGAATTTATATTTGTTATAAGTTCTTTTTTTATATAATATGATCATACTTAAAATGGTTCTGAAACAATAAGTGACTTTCTTTATTATAACATTGTAAACAATACACTTTGTCGTTTGCGATTAATATCATGATTCAATTAAAATATGTTTAATTTATAAATTAAATATAGAGTTAAAAAGCAGACAAAGTGAGATTAATTACTTGCATTACTTAAAATTGTAATAAAATATTTTTTTATTTTATATTATATATTAATATAAAAAACGATGAACAAAGGAGCCGTATAAGCCAAAGTGCTACATCAGTAATCAATACCGCAAATACGAGGTGTCGGAGTATTTGCGTGTGGAGCGAGATTCAGCGATTTGTCATTAGCTCAGTGACAATGGTCCTGCAGTGGAATGCCAATAACCGAAGCATTGTGCCACCCCCGGATCACGACAATAACGGTTAAATGTATGTACACATATAAACATAGGATTTGGCTTTTCATCGAGGACTAATGGCACCACTAAGTACAGTTCAACATGGAAATAACATTCTAAATGGAAAATATAACATTTTATATATGCAGTAAAATATAATATTAGCAGTGGGAGAAATTACGTTAATTAAGTTCGGTCGAAGTTAAATGTTTTGATAAACTTGACGAAGTTAAAACATTTCCAAGTAATTCAACCCGAGTTGCTTAATGCACTCGCTGTTTCGTAAAGGTACGTCCTGACTCTAGTTATAAATGGTTGACATCTGGCAAGATTTTCTCACCCTTTTCGGATAACAAGTTTAACGAAATAAAGACAGCTCATTTTGTTAGAAAGTTTTTACTTTGTGATGAATATATAAGCAATTTTATTTGAAATAATTTGTTTTATACTAGATAAAAAATAATAGAATATATTTTATTAGAAGTGGAAAATTCAATAATAAGCGTTTATTTAATAAAACTGCGGCCAAGACCTTGCTTAACAAACAGACGGGTTTGCTGATATACGTATTTAAAATCATCCGTATGTATACATATGTAATAAAAATATTATTTCCTTATCTTTTTTTCACATGAAATATGGTATCATATTGAAGAAATAACCTAAATAAACTAACTTACTGAAATCCTTTTATTAACTAAACTGTATGATAAAAATTTAAGAAAACCTTTTCAAGTTTGTTTTACAAATTTCCCTCGTGTCTTGGAAACCGCACACAGGACGTGATGACGATATCTGAATCCGAATTTCAGTATGTCTCGCGAAATGGGGTATAAATTGAAAATCGCTCTATTTGAACATCAAACGACCCTTACCCTTTGTGGATTTTTATATAATGGTACATTCTGATGCCGGGTAACAATATCCGGGTATTATTTTCGTTATATTATCGCTGGGTCGGATTAATTTGTTCGCGGTATCATGTACATGATATCATGCATTCTTAAACATGGCTCAGATATGTATGTGATTAAAGCAAACATTTATACACACATAATACCAGAAAGCAAGTCACACTCAAACATTAATATGACGAGACTTATAAATTTACTCAAGATCTTTTTACTTCAAATATAAGTGAAATTCAATTAGCGACTACACAGCACTGTAATTACTGGATAGACAAACAATATTAATATCAACGGACACACAAAAGTCACGCCAGATGAAACTGTCGAACCGTATATCTATAAGCTAGGAAAACATTCCCTGCTGTTGACACTTTGTTAAATTCCAACGAACAGGCAGCGTTTGCTAAAAAATATACGCCCGATACACGCATCTATTTACCAATCAACATTCACTGAGGCGATTGATTGAATGAACTACGAAAAACAAATAACGTACCACACAACATCACGTGTTACATTTTCCCCTGAGCCGCATACATCGATTGATCTGTATCACACTTTCACTGAGATTTAAATTATAAACAGCAATGTATATTACATTCTATGATGAGTTTTCACTCAAATATGCATCTTATAACAACGTGGTACACATACCAATATTATTTCATAGTTTTAGTTTGATGGAAGCTATTAAACTTTCAGTGGACGGGATTCGCTCTAGTAATTTAAAGTTTAAACTAAAAATGGTATAGGGACGCTGTCGTCGATCAGATCGTAGTCTTTTTGCTTGGTATCAGAGTAAAATTGACCTGGAAATAAGTTCTCTTTCAGTTTGACGTTGGTACACTTTATCTAATTGCTACCTAGTTTGAAAGAGTCGCGTTCAATTTGTCCGAATATCCCTGGCTTGACTTATTGAAGTACCTCATACACCTGACATATACTATGTACTATATTATCAGCTTTTATATGTTATCTCAACAAAACTGATACAAAAAATACAACCCTATCTCTGATAATATGACATCCACATTGTAATCTGTCATTTATTAAACAGAATATGTTAATTCTGTTACAACTCAGTTATGTTATTGTCACGTAGGCGACCATATAACTTGTTAAAAGCTGATCATCCCACGCTATGTTGTCATTATAAATGATAATTAGAACCGAACATATTGTACAGTTCATAACCAATTAGAGGCTTAAGAAAAACTACGAAACTTACTAAGACATATAATAAAAATTACATAACCGAAACTAAGACTATGATTACCTCGATGTTGGAATACAAAGATACGCATTGATTGTATGGGACTAGAGTCTTCTGTTTCACATATCCAGGTGTATTTAGTGCTAAGTCCATTGTGTATATACCATAATACGAAATTTAAGTATAATACATATTTTTTAAATGATCTCCATCAATGGCCAGCTTACATAAAGAGGTCATTCCATAACTGGTTAGGTTAGAAAGCGAAATTCTTCGTAATTGTAATGAAACCTAGTTTCATTACAATTACGAAGCTGAACCATATTTAGCATAATAAACATACCATAATCGCTTATAGTCTTCAATGTTATTAAATAGGTCATATAAACTCTTACTAGAACTTACCAATAAAAAATACTTGTTAATATTCGTCTATCCATATCACTTTTGTTTGATTGTCTATATGTAAATTTAGGTACTGCAACACATAATTATTATACTTACCATAGTTTGATAAAACAATATCGTATAACCCAAGTACATTAGAAGCAGCCATTCACTTCTGATTTTTCTTTATCTTAATAAGAAACAGCTGTTTTAACGAATGGATTAAATTAAAACAGAGTGAAATAAAAGGAGTAAAAATTATGAACTAAAGCAATTTTTGCCACCAGTGCTTCAAGAAACGTTTTTATTGCAAATAAAATTATATAATGAAGTTTATAATTAAGACTTTTTCTTGTTTGTAATTACTCTCGAGGAGTATTATGCTAGTTAGCTTGAATACAATTTAAAATATTTCATCATCATTAATGATTGTGAATTTAATTAAATAATATTTGTGTTCTTATTCATTATTGTCTAGTAATTATTCAATATTAGATTTGAATTCTATTTTATTGTTAAACTCTTTAAATCCTGTTCCAAAATCCATCAAAGAAAGTTCGAGACTGCACCAATAGACAATCTTTTGATAACTAAAATTTGTTACCACATACTAAAAGATAGTTTTTAAACATAAGGCAGTCACGGAAAGAAAACCTTTTTTTACATAAGAAAGTTTTTAAAAATAATTTTGCTTTCATATGTTCATTAAAATTACCTATTTATAGAAACAAAGTATTTAGGGTCTTAATTTTATTTAAATAATACGAACAATATTTGGTTTCGGTTATTGCAAAATTTTCATATGATTGTATAGAAATTTCTATTATATTACTCGATGCGATCCAATTTTCACGCCTGTATCACTTCACTTATTATATAAGCTTTAGTTTTGTGATTTTTTTAATTTTTAATGTCATATAAGTGTGTAGTTAACATTTAAATTTTCTACTAAACTTTATACAAATACGATGAGATTCTATACTTAAACAAATGTAAAAAAAAATTACAGGTTCAACGCTAAAGATAATTGTAAATATAAGCTTAATAATGAATCAATGTAGAAAATAAACTATTAGACTTAATATAAATTATTACGAAAATTCTTCTATGTAAGTAATAAACCATCAAAATGCCGAATAAATAGCTAAAATGTATCCACAATACGGCCAGCCGGGCGTATAAAGCTGCGGCCAACAGCCATTTAATAACTCGTTAGTACATAAAGTGTTGCTCTAAGTATTTATGTTAAAGCGATGTTACCGTGCAGCAGACTCGGAATTAATAACACTTTGTACTTGTTAGTGACGTTTTCTATTAATGGTTTCACTAAACAGCTTGTTTTAACCTGACTCAGGCAGGAAATTGGTGCAACCTGACTAACAGCTTAGACGGCAGTGAGCCGGAGCTAAGTCGAAATAATATTATAATAAATTATCAAAACTATTGTATTGTTTAAACTACGAGTTCCTCTCCCAATACATTCAATGTTTCCATTGAAAAAATCCTTCCTTTGCATAAACCTATTTTTATTCCTTTATTGGTTTATATTCTGCAGGCGTTTCTTTAACTTGCAATCCTCGTTTTTTAATAAGTACATACAATTTTGTATACAAGTTTAGTCTAGATGACGAAGCAAAGATAAGTGTGTAACGTCATCGTAGATTCCATAAAAATACATATGTTTAATGCGGCGCTACAATATGGGTGTCATATGACAGAGCTTGCTGGGAATAAATAGAATAAAATCTTGAATTAAAAATATAATTATATGTATTACCATTTTAAATTACACTATTCTTTGTTACTACAATTTGTTTTTGTAGCTCTGAGTGCGATAAACTTTATGCATCCGTTTAAATCGTATCATATTCCCAACACAATTGAAATGACTGTATATGTTTTCATCCCTACCTAAATTCCGTCAGATAACTAAGTAACAGAGATAAAAAAAGTTAATAAATAACTCTAAAGCTTTTAAAACGTTACCAAACAAATAGATCTTTGTGGTAGTGAATTTATGTTAATAACGACGGCCGACTCGACGCTGCGGGATACATTTTGCGGATTTATAGCACTCGTGACACGAAGCGAATTAAAAGTTCCGACTAACAAGAGCACAGTGATGGACGTCACTATCATAACATGTATTCAAATTAAGGTGAGTAACGTATCATGTATAAAAATAAACTTTGTATACCCTTATCTCTGCATTATTGAATCCTCAATCTTGCTAATGTTCTTTGCTTTAAAGGGCACAGCAATTCGCACTTAAACTCCAGTGCTTCAACAGTAAAAGATACGTTAATGCCCATAAAATAAAACTTTAGTGCACAGGTAAGGCTAAAACCACTGCAATTTACTACATACCATAAAACAATAAAGACATTGCTGAGCTCGTATCATAATTTGAATACTAACATCTGGATTTTCTTAGTATGAATAACATTAATTAATAGTTAAAATAATATCAAATATATGTGCTTTATGTCACCAATAAAAAAATCCTCTTTTACCAACGCTCTAATCAAAATAAAGAATTCTATTACTTAAGACTGTTTCTATGTTAAAATGTAATAAATGGAAAGTAGTTACAACGATAAGGTTAAAAGAATAATTTCATAATAATATCCATCTTAATTAAAGGTCATTATAACTTTGCCTAGATCAACATTTCACCTAACATCTTTGTGCATTTTCATATCTTTGTAAAGTTATTTTATATCTTTCAAAGATCTAAGGACCGTCAATCCTTACAAAAAGGATTGGTTAAATCTGAAAACTTATATTTCTCGATCTTGTGGCTAACTCCAATGGATGGGAATTTAAATTTTATCTCAATAATGATAGAGTCTGATGTCGTTTACACATAAAATGTATTTTTGTTAGTATAAGTTATTTGATTTTTTGCTTTCCGTATGAGGATTTCAAAACTTAATCTAGTCTTGAGGAGACGCGATGATACAGACATACCGATATTGGAAGTCTCAGTGTTTACTCTTGAAATACATATTGCTACAAATGAAAGGGAATATTTTAAAATACTTCGTTCACATTAGCTGGTTAAAAAGTTAATATATACAAATTTAAATTGTAAATACAAATGAGATTTTATTTTTATTTTGTTTCTTGTATTCAAGTCTAATACTTTAGACTGAATGATGCTATATTATTTGCTATATAAAGAACTAATTATGTTTGCTTTAAATGTCGTCAAAATATTTACCTTGAAACTGAAGTAATTAATATATGTACAGTCCTGCCGTCTGCCTGATTTTTGCTCATTTCCTCTCCCTTTTCGTTGCTTCCTCCGTGCATGTTAAACGCTTTATTTGAACTGAGTATCGTATGGAGTTTAATGAAGTTTATTCGGATCTCGATTCTGTTTGAACAATATTTTAAATTCGATTATAGTTCTTTATTTGATCTCCACTCCGACGCTCCGCCACGTCTGTAGGGGACGGGGGATACATTTGTCTACGTAAAACCGTTGAGGATTTATTTTTATGAAAAATATTTCGTACATTTAAATATAAATCATATTAATTGTACATTCCTCATGACTGTATTCATTATTGACATCATTATATTTAATATTTATACATTTTTATGATTGATTCATTTGTTTGCCTAAGCGGATTTCTTTGGAATGTAACAAATAAATGTATGCCTAAATTTCAATGTATACATATTATTATCTTTGTGTAGATCTAACGGGAAAGAACCGTTAGTATGGGGTGCTATTGATCCGACACTAATTCCCCTAATCCACTTAGGACGTCTTCCGGAATAAGTTTGAGTGACGCGGGATTGTAAGTAACACGGTCAGCCTAAAATTGTACTTAGGATTATTGATTTTTTTTTTTTGGACACATGTGACGCAATCTATTCTAACTAATAGCAACTGTCAAAGTATACATTGAGACGTTTCGAAAGACGATAATGAGAGCAGTTGGGTAAAATAAAAAAAAGTCTAGAATAATCTAGAACTTTGTTATAGAGATTATACTAAGCGTATTTCATTATTGTAAAAAACCAGAAATTACACATCTCGTCTGCCCGTTATCGCGGTAGCTGAAAAGAAACCGAAACATCTTAAGTATGTATTTTTTTTAAATAATAAAATAAGCGTACTAATTCGAAAATATTAGTTTCATTTAAATATATACTCGCGAAAGTTTTAAATCTAGTTAAATAAATTGTCTCCTTATTTCTTAACAACTTCGATACAACTTGAGGATGTCCCTTCATTAAACTCTGCTAAACAGTTCACTTGCTATAGATGGAATTTAATCAAAAATGATTCCATTAACACTTGATTTATTAACAGACAGACGATCAAGAGACAAAGCGTTCACACAGACGCCAATCAAAACGCACTTTATGGACGTGTAAAACACATCATTAGCAAATGGATCGCCCACAGTGCATTGATACCGCGTTACTCACTAACGATACCGCATGACTTTTAATGAGAACAAACTGACAATTACAATGTATACAGAATATGGATTATATTTAAAATAAACCCAAAATACCAATTATGGTGTTAAACAATGAAAAAGCTTTGGACAGGTCACCAAAGAAGTATATAAATTACGGCCATTTACATCAGCGAAATTCTTTATAGTGATAGATACAAGCGCTATGAATGGCCTTCTGCATCTCAAGCATTCTATTCTTAGAGGCTTCACAGGGAAGCGTCATAGCGTTTATTTATCATCTAATATCCCGCTCCCAGCATTGTGATATGCATCAATAATTCATACAGTCTGAGTTATAGCGACCATCTCCACCGATATACCGACGATTTTAGACGCACTCCTCATTATATATATTATATTATTGTGTGAACTCATGTTTTTATTAGAAAATTCTATACGGTTAGGGTCTTGATGCGTTATCTTTGTTATACGACGTTGAGTCACAATGACTAGACAAGAGATTTTTGTGGTAGGAGCAATAATGAAATTAAATTTACTTTATTTGTAGCGTAAAAGATATTGATTTTATTATAAAAGTCCTAAAAACCGTCTTACATAGATGCCATTAACTTTCTTTAAACCATACACTGGTATTCTTTTCTTCTTGGTCTTAGGTTCTTCGGTATTTTCCATTTCCGCGGTAAGGTCTTGAGGTGCGTGCCAGTCCAAGTTGTCACCATCTGGTGAAGGTTTCTCCAGTAATTTGAAAGCTTCTGTTTCAGTCAAAACATCCTCATCATGATATTTAGATTCCATTACTTTCTGTACTCTGTCCACTTTAACTAGTTTGGATCTAAAAGTAATTTTCGAAAGATTTTCTTTTACATAAAAAAACTAGTCTTTTTTTATATGTACTTACCGTTTCTTACGTTTCTTATTAAATAGATGTTTCTTATTCTTAATTTCATTTATGAAAGTCTCTGCTGCTTTTTTTGCAAACGCCTGGGCCAATTCTGTTATGTACTTAACAGATTTCTCGGATGTCAATGACTCTATCAGATGTTTTGAATCAAGTTTGAAAATAATATCTACATCTCTGGAACAAACGCACTTCAACACAACAACTAATAATGTAATCTTAATAAGCATTTCTGCTTTGTAATAAAACAGGTCACGCTGTTGATTTTCTAGTTATATTTTAATGTTTTCAATTAAAATTCTAATTAAATATTCTTTAGAAATGATAATGTATGTATATTTCTATTGAATCTCCTCCTATTAGTATAATTAGTTGTTCAGCCGGCCCCTGTTCGTGTATCTATGTATCCTTGTACCACTGTAGGCCACACAGCCGTTAATTTCCCTTCAATTACTGAAAGCACTATCCGTGCTCTATAGATGTTCATTATTAATTAGGGAACCCTTTCCAGCTTTGTATACAGATTTCCTCACTACCAAAGGATTATTATTGACACAATTGAACACTATCTATTGTATGTGTATAGAACAAAATTTATATACATATGTCAGTTTTAATGGAATACGTAATATATATATCCTATATATGACATATTAATTTTATTTGTAATGTTAATTCAATTTTATTTCAAAACATTTTACCGGAATGTAATATAAATAATATATAAATCTAGAATTAAGTAATTTTGATAACTTACTGTTTTATTTGTTCATTAAAATAATTTCAACTATTATAGCTTGAAGCACATTTAACATACAAACGAAATGCAGTGGAAGAAAGAACAAGATACAATATATAGAGCAGTCCCGGGGGCAATGAAATGATGCAAAGAAAAAGTATTGGATAATTGTTTTATAAACAAAGATGGCTTTGATTTGTTAACACACATGCATTACGCATACATGCGTTACGAGTACGTCGATAGGTAACTTATAATTGGAGCTTCTATTTTTATCTATGGTAGGAAAAATAAGTAAACGCATATAAAATTCATACATTAAATAGTTGTATTATAAGTACAGTTGACATATAGATTTTTTTAGGAAAGATGACAAAAGACCAGGCGGCCTACTTGATTGCTGGTAATTATCGTCACCTATGGGCATCTGCAAAATAAGGGATGGTGTTGCCAACATATATTGTGGGAGAATTGGAGGAAAATGTGGGTAAAGAGAAAGTGCATTATTAATATTTGTTATTTAAACATTCTAATATACTTTTCAAAAAAAATATTCCTAATAATTTATGTTTTTTTTTAATCTATGTACAATTTAAAAAATACAAAGTTGGTTTAATTCCTCTAAACTCTAAAGTATAAGTAACAAACTATTGGCAGATTTCATTCATTTCTTTGCTGACTCAATATAAGTAAAGAAATATGTATCTTTATTTAAGGTGCCTACATACTCATAAAATATATCTTTGTACAAATATATTCAATGAATCCATCCACACTCGCTAATAACATGTTTAATCTAAAGCTGAAATGTATTTGTTTTAAATTTGAGAAAAGCGTGAAGACCGTCAGAAGTGACAAGCGGTTGAGTCGCGTCGAATGGCTGTGAACAATGAATTCAAACATATGGATGCGCTATTATTAATTCGTTTAAAAATCTTTTATTCTCCCCTCCTTGTTAATAATGGTTATATCAAAAGCGCATTATATAATATGTATAATATTAATTTGTATGCCACTATATATAGGTATATACCGTATCCAAATATATTCGTTCCTACAGCACGCATACCTTTGGAATGGCGTTCGCCTCGACGCGTGGTACGCCTCGTCGCCTCTCGTTCCAAATTCAAACGGTTGACGCGCCAAATTGGAATTGTTTTTCATTTTTCGACTGTAAAACGAGAGTTTTGTGCTTGCGGCTTTGAAAATCGAATAGGGTGCTTTATAATGCCCACATCGAGCTCTTGTTTGTCGAACTGCGTAGAATTTTTAATGCTTCGTAGAATATTTTTCACGGTAAATACAAATTGAATTTATTAATTTTGGTTTTGGAATAAAATCAAATAGGATTATTTTTACTTTATTTAGACCTGAAACTAAAATATTATGCCTGGCTTGTGATATTCAAATAATATTTTCTAAAAAAAAAAAAAAAAGGTACATATGTATATTGCTTATAAATGAAAAATAATAATTGATATGAATAACAGTTAACGTTTAATTTCAGGGTTCAAATTCACTTTTAATATTCCAACAAATCGTCTTCAGATGACATCATAAAACACTTTTGGTATTCAAATAGCAGAGTTTAAATCTAATTCAAAATTTAACGTCTTCGTTTAACATTAAATGGATATTGCTTAGACTCGTTTGGAATTTTAACGGATGACTTTTAATATTCATTCCATAACCGTTTTTTACATTTAAAAGAAACATTAAACAAAATTAAACATCCATTACCGCTTTATTTCTTAAAGATATTATGCAGATGTATTGTTTAATCTGTGGCTTACAAATAAAACGGTCGACTTTTAATCATCCCTAACTCGCCTCAGTAATTATAACTAGGAACTTAATATATGTTTTTAAGCTTAAACATAATGTTATATAGTAAATAACTGTTGCCTTATACAAAAGACATTTAAATAGCAATTTGATAATAGGAAGAAAATATTATTTTATTTTGATTGTTCATTAATTAGTTTAGATAATTATATAAAATTAATTTAAATCTAAAATTGCTAATAAAATTGTATTATCTCCCATCCCGGCTTCGTGAAACAAAATGTCGTTAATCCGGGAATCAAACTTTGAATGCCTTCCACCTAATTATTCAGATAAAATTAATTTTCAACACCATTGTTCTGTAACAATCGTCGACGTCATTCAACTCACCTTATTAATACTGATTCTTAATAACAGATTACATTATACATATATATCGGATTTATTACAAATTCGTTGTTTTTAAAGAGAGAGACGCCAGCCTCACTGACGTCACTAATGTCACTTCTTCCAGTACGTTCCATGATATTTTGAAATGAAACTTTAATTCTTCTTGTTCAAATGTTCTGGTATTTCTCGAAGGTTCTTCATAATCACATTCTTCAATGGTCCGTTTTCACTAAACTGTGCCGTCGTACGTCCAGACGTCATATTTATACTAAACTTCAATCATAATTCTATTCTCCTTTTAAACAATCATTGATTTCGTTTTACTTTTAACAATAATCACGAATACTAATGAGTTTTTATAATAATTGATGACAGCCTCAAGTTATTTTAATGTCGCATCCGTTATTAAAGCAGATAGCGCCGATATACAGGGTGACTGGTGAATTACTATCAATATTTAAGGAGAATACTCGGTACATGATTCTCATTCGAATTATGTAAAAAAAATAGGCACTTAATTTTTGACAAAATTTCCGTATAAATAAATAAAGTGTTGACACGTTCCAAGTGTGGACGCGTGCGGCGGCGTGCTGATACAACACCACGCCCCGCTCGCTTATGTGTGAGTGTGAGTGTATACCTAATCTGTAGGGTGTTCACACGATGCGTAATTAATTACATAACTTTTGGTTAACTTTACTTAGAAGTTTATTAATATTTATGTTATATTAATTTTTATTTTGTCATATATGATCGTCAAATATGACGTCCTCAAGTATCGATAGTAATTCACCAGTCACCCTGTATATAATATAGAATTCTAACAATATAATATTCATATCTTTTGCCATTCTCCAACAAAACCCAATGATGTCGCATTACATTGGCTAACAATAGAATAGCCAGAGAAGTCACATGCTCAGTTTGAACAGGCATTGAAAAAGATAACGCTTATTTCTTTGACCATAAAGGATAATTTCCTTTGTTACATTTAACTCAAACAAGCCAGTGAGCTGGAAAACGCTCAATGTACGTATTTTAAAAAGCCTTTAAAGCATATAACAGTTGTATTTTTTAACAAATGTAGGTCACAGAATGATCGAAAATGAATTTCATCACTCAGCTGTAGCACGTTTTGCCAAAATCGCTGTTTTCGTTGCCAAAATTTAGTGCAGTAATTTAGAAGAAATTGCTATATAAAAAATAAATTTTTATACGTTATTATCAAAAACATTTGGTCCATTTTTGTTATTTTTATTCTGATTATAATATTTGTTAACAACGCCGGGTATAATAAAAAGCAAATCCACGAAGTCTTTAAGGCTATACATAAGATGGAAGGTATTGAAATATGGTTTGAACTCTCATCAACCGGGTTTATCAGGGGCTAACCAAGTGACGCAATTTGTCAGACGAGCGAGCTGTAATATAAGCTGAACACATAAAATAGATGAATATAAAAGGTATATCAGAACATATATTGGAAGGTTTGTAAATAATCAAGCTGAGATTGAGAGAGCAACACATGTTCTTGAACTATTATACCGTTGGTTCATTTCCGTAAAGTTATTTGTAATAGAAATGTTTATACAAAAATAACGCTACCACATAATATAGACAAAAAAAAAATTAAGAATTCTTTGAAGATTAAATTTTATATGAATATGGATAAATATGAATTCGTCCTAAAAAAAAAAAACAAAGTTAAAATTTTTTTCTACTTTAAAAAATATACTTGCAATTATTTTATTATACACGAATATACATTTTTCAAACTGCAATTGCTATCGCATATTGAATTATTGAATTCCAAAAGTATAAGTATTCTAAAAGCCTCAGGGAATATATTTTAGTTGATATATTTTTAAGTTAGTAATCCCACGTAAGATTGTCTCAACACTGAAGGAACTTTCCTTTCTCAACTTGGAACAAATCGGATGATTTGAACGTTTGAGCGTCTAAGTGTTCTTAAGTACTCTTTGTAAACCGATTAGCATATTATTAAGAGACGACAGGACTTTAAAATTAACATATATTTTTGTTTTTAAAACTCTCCCCATTCTTCGTTTACATTGTTATATCTTTACTACAGTATTTGTTAGAAATATTCTTGTTCAATACAAATATTAAGTTTTTTGGAAAACTTGTTTTTAAATAAGATTCTTTAAATCCAATACTATTATAAGAATACTAAAAAATAATGTTAAATTTCTTAAATAGTAAACAAAAACACAGACTATTTTTGTACGAGCTTTTCGAGACAAGATAACGGGAAAAATATTTAATAGCTGTATGACATGAAATAACTAACATTAATAATTAATATTGTAATATAATTACATATGTCAGATGAAGTCAAGTCTTGGAATCAAAGTGAATGAAGACGTGTCAGTGTGATCTCATCTTAATCATACCTTAACCGTGATTTCACATTTTTGTTTTCTAAAAACCCCTTTTTAAGAGATTTAAGAGACCTTCTGTTCTAATTGCTTTGGCCAAAAATAAAAGAAATACCATCCATCCTACAAAGTACAGCCGCATTGCTGGCGTATTAAGAATGAAGGGGAAATTAAAGTTAATTTTATTTTACAATTAGTAGAAGCACTTATGTATATTTAAAAAAAATCATGAGTAGTTGTGATCATTATTTATAAGTCATATTTTTCATCTGAGACTTGGTCCCTAAATATATCTTTTTTATTTGTATAATTCATATCATTCTTTACACATTCAACTAACATTTTACGTATAATTCTATATATATTTTTATGATAAAAGCATCTGTATACTAAATTAATTTTAATGATTCTTTCCACTGCCTAACATAGTATGAATATAGTTCTGGTAACATACACGTACACTTATAAGTATGTGATAAATATCCATCTTAATTTGTAAGACGCCATCAATCCCACCCAACCAAAGGGTCTGAAGATAATGATGCTCCGGGTGCACTCGTCCCTAACGACCTTTATATTTAGGACAAGCCCTTCCCTTGTTTAATTAATTGACGGAAACGCCTTTGCATTTTTTGAATTCTAATTTATAAATACCATCTAACATTACTGAGGTTTAGTTGCTTCGTTACGAATTAATTGAGAAGTTCAACTCTATATTAGTTGAAGGGTGTGCATGTGGTGTGACAATCAGCTGACTTCTTACTATGTAGAGTTGGCACGTACTAAATACTAACAGTATATATGTATAATACGTAGCAAACATACGAGTACTAACAGTATGCGTTCATATTAAACACTTATCCTTAGCATTATCTTTATAAGTTATTTGTTTTTGTCTTTCAATTGTTTCTTTAATAGTAATTTTAATTATATATTTTATAATTTTTTATTCAGATGGGAAAAGTAATATACACATTTTCTACAAATTCTGCATTTCTTCTGCAATATTTCTTTCGCTTTAAATTTTTACATAATTTATTATTTACATTGTTACTAATGTACAATAGACCATTATTAGAAAAATACTGAAAAGATCACGTTCTTAGTGAGTCCGTTAAGTAGAAAACACTTTGAAATTTAAGGGTCAAGATATCGGTTGGCACGCCAGCTATTTCATTTATTCAGATGTCTGAAGGTCTCTCGTCTTCAGAATACCTATGGATGAATAAGAAGAATTTATATACACACTATATATAATATAATATAATATAAAATGAGCTTATTTTCACTTTTAAAATACTAGGAGTTTTTCATTGAAATATCAATTGAGTGATATGACTCATTTTATGATAAATATTTCTTCAATTATAATCACAAAAATTTCTTTTAATAACATTACTTTATAATATCAATAACATTAAAATGATTTTTAAAGTATATATATTTGAGTCATTGATATATTCTTTATCTAAAGAAAATCTCTACTGAAAATTTTTCCTCTTCGTTCTATATGCAGACAGTATAAAAGGCATATAAAAGGAGGGAAAATCTTTCGGATAAAAGTCGAGCTCCGAGATTTATTACAGCTGGTTCAAGATCTTACTAAGTTTTTTTAATTAAACTGCTACCGAGAATACCTCAGATGGAAAAGAAGTCGTATATTCTTAGGATTTATTCATCGAACTCACTTTTAAATATATTAAAACTCGGAATTTCGATTGCGTTAAAGTTTTGCTAATAAGAAATAAGTATTTTAAAACCACGTGTTTATTTAATACAGAACTACTTACATATATATGTATTATGTATATGTTATGAGCAAATATGAAAGCGGATGTCATTCCATATGTCCGCGGGGTTCGTGCTTACAGCGCTCAGCATTCGAATATTGCATTTTATATTGGCAATATTTTATTTCATACAAAATCCGATATATTTCACCAGTCGTATATAATGAAATAATTATTAATCATGAAAAGCGCAACAGAACAAAAAGCTGTTGGAGTTGAAACACAAATAAAAGTCGTACAAATAAAAAGTCCATTCCATCAACATAATATAATATGGAGCAATGCCCATATCATCCCAGTTCTGTAAAAGCCTGTAATATAAAAAATAAAGCGTGTTTTTTTGTAAATAAAAATTCACCGAGGGCCCACTACGAGCAATTTCATTCTCTGTAGTGAAATAAAAAATCTAGGTCAGGTAGGTTGTTGTACAACTATTTATATAGATAAAGAATAGTTAATGGTATCTAGATATGCTATGAAGAGTTACAATTACCAATAATGTACATAAATAATAATTTATATGTATTACCAATGAAATATTTTATACTTTAAAATTTGAATAAAAATTATTACTATTATACACTATTATATTCTATAATTTCTAACCTTATCTTTTTTCTACCGCTATGATTAAGTGCATAAACTAATAGAATAATTTATAATATTTACGAGTACTATAGATACATATATACATTAAATTTCTAAATATACGTAATATAATTCTATGTGCTCTTAAATATTCTATTTTAGGTATATTATATAGCTATTCCATATCTTTATATCCTGGCATAAAGTAGGCTAGCGGACTGCAATTTGATGCCGCGGCACGACTGCGCTGTAGACGCTGCGGCATCCACGGCCCAGCTTAGCGTTTAATTAGCGATTACGGATTACAACTTTATTAGCAACCTAGATTTATTTGTAAGGAAACTGAGGAATTGAATGACGAAAATAATATTGTCATATAGTCTAAATATTCATGCTGTTTCCAGTTCATCAAGTTTAAGACACTGGTGTATATAATATTCTGTTTTGTACAACGACAATTTTTAACAGCATACAACTTGAGAGAGGCACGTAATATGATAACATAGGATTTTAATAAATAAGAAGACTTATTCTTGAGGGATAAAATAAGCATTTGGGAAATATTGCATACACAAAAAATAGGCATGCGTAGGAAGTTATCCTATTTAAAGAATAAAAGATATATAGCTCTTAGTTTAAACATTTTTAATTTAGAATTTGTAAAACTTTGCAGCCTTTAACCACATTTAAAGGATCCCAGAATGTGAACATTGATCGACCGTTGGCTCTTATAAATAAGTTACCGCAACAGAGATTTAAAGGGATAGGAAACTTTATATTAAATTCCCTTACAATTTATGATGCTTTACTAAAGATAACTCTTCATTTCTCTTTTATAATACTGTTTACATTAAGATATTAGTACGTAAAAGAACATGGATTGAAAAATTTCCAATTTAATCTTAGTTTTAATACAATTCTTACATTAAGTCTGCATTTAATGCATGCATATAATAAGAAAAAATATTTATTATTCCTCTCATTTTTCATTCAAGTGTAAACATACGCATGCTTTAAACTTTCTAACAATAAGTAAACGAAATAGTGAGAAGTACGCCATGTACCTCTGTCTGGTTGAAGTCTGTAGTGAAGTTTAGTGCTAATGAAACTAGCGGCTTAAGGATGCTGTTTTCAACACAGTTAATACTCATTGCTGGAGCATTTAAGTTCCTATATGTATTCAAACACTGGAAAGTTGCAATGTAATAAATACAATTACTTCTAAACACTATAGTAGTAGTGAGTTATGTCTCTTTCTTTTCTTTTCCTAAAAGTCTTCGTAGTTATCAGTTTAGCAAACTTTTATAAGACTGTATTTTATTTTTATATATCATACATCAAATTAGCATATAATATATCGACCCTAACTGTGTTTAAAGTTAAACAAACACAAAACTGATTTATCCCTTTGTCCCGAACTTCGCAACTAACAAAATAAAGTTGTCGAATCGACACGATTTATGGCATAATTCTGATCAAATTTATTACATTCCGAATGATTTTCATCTTAATATTTTACTTGTATATATTCTTTAGATCTTTCTTTACGTTTCTTTATTGAGATAATGGCAAATATTTACAGTAACATAAAATAAGAAGCACCAAAAAGTCCTTTGTAAATAAAATTTTGTAAAAAATGTGCTCGTTCTCACAGACGAACACTATTTATTTGAAATCTGACGGAACTTTTTACTTTATTATTGTATTTTTACTTAAATATTTTCTTCAAGGAATTTATAATTCGTTTTTTGTAACATGACGTTGGTGGTTGAAAATAACTTTACATCACAAAACTTATCTGCGCCTTGTTAAACCTAGAAGTTTTCGAAGAGTTGTGTTTCAGTTTATATTTTTGTCTGTCTGTATTTTAGCACATTAATTTAAAACTTATTTTAATATTTAACATAAATTCTATATAATCTCAGAACACTTTAATGATGAAGAGTAACATAAATAATTCAAATCAACGTCTAATTTAATTCAGATATTATTAACAGTTTACACGGACCTAGATTATCTTAACTCGGCTTACTAACACAAGCAAAGCTAATAACGGAAAATGAAAATTTAGAGTATTTCAGATCGAGTTTCTAACTTGAAGTTTTTAACAATTTAAAAGTAGAATCGAAGTGAACGTCCAAGTTGGTCCCACAAAGCCTGCGGTCGCTAAACTTTTAAGTCATTCTCGTATTGGTGTTTTGTAATGGACATAACAATATTCGCAAAACTTCTCTCTACTCGGTCCGCTTTAGATATTCGAAAACATTCTATATACAATAAATTTAAACTGCACTTTAATTCGTTATACAGAGATATTTGAAGTTAAAGTTATGAATACAAAAACATGATTACTTTTATACCCTCATTATTATCCTTCTTCTTCTACCTGGCAATTTCCCAGCTTTAGCCAGTATCTGCCTTATATGTTGTGAATAGTTTTGGCTAATTGTTTTTACGACAGACCGTCTGCCTGACATCAACCCTCTTTGAGAATGCATTAATCAGTGATGTCTAAATACTCTTAGAAAGTACATATGACTCGGAAAAATCACATTGCTACTTGCCAGGATCGAATCCGCGCCCTCGTGCATGAGAAGCGGGCCTTTTAACCACTAGGCCAAAACTGACTATAATCTCATTATTCTGGAGGTACAAATGTAGTTCTTGTAACTATTTGCTAATCGCAAGTTTTACATCCATCTGGCAACCTTATTTTACGAATGCATACGTCTCACGACATAACGAAGCTTAAATAAAAAGAACTGTCATAATATTAGTTTTCATCAAATTCATATCACTAGTAGCGTTAGTTCCTTTATAAAACATACTTTTAGTTTTAAATACAGAATGGAAATAAAAATATATAAATATTAATAAACCGTTCCGTACACTTCAAAACTTTAAACATTAAAACGATTTATGTTTCAATGTTCAAACTTTCATATCTGTACATTTAATTTATTTTCCTTTCAACACATCTTTCGTTAATACCTCTACATATTTGATTATAAATATTATCAACTTGATAACGTTAACTGGGAAAATGATTACATAAAATCGGGTCACATCCGAAATTATATATGAGGTAAAATTGTTCAGTGTAAAGCTTTACTGTGTACCAAATATGAGTAATAAGTATCAAAGGAACGTCTTAATTAATGCTAACAAACTCATTAACCGAAGCAAAGCCGAAGTTTCAAATTTATACGTTTATTATTGCGAGAAACGCGTCTTGTATGAGCGATTCCATTCTCAATTATTGGTAAACGAAATTGACACGTAATCAAATAATTTAAGATCTATTATTGTGTGATATAATTTCATATAATATAGAAACCCGAGCGTTAGTTTTGCGGATACAGTAATAAAGATGGAATGATTTATTGTTTGGTTTTGCCGATTAATTGGAGTTGATTAGTAATACTACTTCTGTTAATACAAAACGATTTATGATTCTAGTGAACATGTCATAAATTATTTGAAAAACTACAATATAGATATTTAATATTATAACGCTGTCAAAATATAATTTTTTAATATAGGAACCATATAATTAAGAAAACTTAAAACATGAAACTAATACTTTTCAGATTACTGCGCGTATTTTATTATTTTAAAAACTACATACTCCCGACGTTTCGGTCACTTTACATCAACCGTGATCACGGGCAGACGAGATAAGATCAACCTAGTAGTCTACTAATACTATTTAAAAATAATAAAACACGCCTCGTAAACCCGAAAAAAATAGTTTCATTTAAATACCTACGAAAGTCTTAGATCTCATTATATATATAGTTAGACATACATACACTGTCCCGCGGATTCCCTTCGAGTATCATCAATGTACCCGTCAGCCATTTCCCCCACGATTTACAACGACACGGACTATTAGAGCAACCGGCTGGAATATACGAAAACATTATTATTTATACCCAAGACGCATTAATATCTAGAATTGTTATTGTGTTGACAGCTTCCAATAAACTTCAGAACAACGTGAATAAAGCCATGATATATTATACTATATATAATAAAAGATGCTATAACTATTCAGAGATAAACCTCTCAAGTGTATATATATTGTAATTTTTACGATATTATAATATTAAGACAAGTTACACTTAATGATAATGTTTTAAGAAGCCTGTCATCTCTTGCACTGGATAACAAGACTTATATTTAATACATTAATTATTTTAATAGGTATATAATAATTTAAAACATCTCGTTGATTCAGTTTAATTGGAAAGGTTAATTTTTGTTGTGTTTATAATACTCATTTTAATGGGGTTTTAAGTTGAAAGTATGAAGAAAAGATTTATATTTTTATATACAAACTATTAGTAATCTTTTCACTATAGACACATTCACTCACAAATATATAATATTTTTTATAAGCTATGGCTTCATTCGCACTGGAATTATGGAATATTTTGCCAATGTAAACGTTTTTATTTGTAGGGCGAATTATCTTGAGTGCTGTGTGAAGAAAACATGATATATACATTTTCAAAAACTTGTAACAAATTTATGACTGATAACTAGTATTATTAATAATTTGAAATAATATTTGAGATAAAATTCTGCTTAAATGTAATTTATTTTATACAACCCAGAGTTAAGTATAAGAAGATTATAACAAAAGTAAACAAATGTCTCAATAAGTGTCTGTATGTAAGACACAATTCAATATCCCCTCGCTGACAGCCAGAGATCGCCCTCAGTCATCGGACGCAGTCACAAGACCAGTGAGGACTTAACAAGTTTGTAACTGAAATATAGTCTAGGATCATACCAAATTAATAAAACATATAATTATTTAGTATAGAGGGCTAACAAAGTCATTTACGTCCAAAATTTCTTAGTAGGCTGTCCTAATTAATGCTATAAATTGTATAAAATAGAATGAATATAAATGACCACTCATATGCAATACAAATTAAAACCTTATTTTTGTAAAATACGTTAAAAAACCTTTTCCTTACATACGACGTATTTGCTCAAACAATAGCAATATCGTTGGAAGGTTAATTCAGCCGACTTGCATTCGAGGCATTCTGTGAAAGGAAATCTTTTTTTTTTTGCAACGACTCTTCAATAGTTGCATTGAAACCTTCCCTAAGTGGAACCCTCACCCTCGCGTGATTTGAGTTTAATATCCCAGCAGAGTGGTTCTGCATTCTTTTATAAGGGAAATGGCAAGCGGAGTCTTTGGCGTGCGGGGAAACTTACTGACTGATGGCTGGGATGACAAAGTGAAAATCTTCGACAGTTTTGTTTTTAATGTCCGCACTTCGGAATCCCTAAATGCTTTTAGGCCCCTTCTCACGTTCGAAATTCAAATTACCTTGTCATATATTCCAAATTTACAACTCTCAAGTTTTCCCTTTAATATTTCTGAATATAAATTCGTTCTTGTTAATTGTGCACCACGTGACTTTTATTTTTATTTTATATCAACTTTATAGCTAAACATTAAATGGCATGACAATCGTAAACATATTAGAGCTGGGGTCGATTGCTCTAATAGCCCGTGACGTCATAAATTACAGACCTAAGGGATGTACTATCATTCCCGATTTAAAAACGGGGGTGCAAATGTATGGGTAATTAGATGCTATGTGGATTATCATATAATGTACCTTATGTAGAAGAAAATAAGATATTCATATCATATAGATTGAATTAAGTAACAAAAAATTATAAATACAATTTATTACAAATATAAATAAAATATTACAAAATTATACTGTTTCTATTCAATACATTACTTATCTTTTTAAATATATAATTTACAATTCTCCTTCGAAACCTTTTATGGCTAACCGGAGCAAACCTGGTGAAATACGATCTGAAAATTTAATATTTATTTTCAAGGACATTGTAATGTAGAACCTTACATCCAGAAATACGTGACTAAACATAAAAGAAAGGAGTAAAGGAAAACCGGAATGTAAAAGAAAGAAAAAGATAAAAGCCTGAAATAATAGACAGGCTACATACAAATATCCAGCGTACGGAACTGAATACAGAATTTTGTGAATTTATAACTCAAACTACCAGATGTACTGAATTTGAAACTGTTTCTATATATACTACTATTTAAAATATTACTTCTAAATAAACTCCAAAGAAATTTCACTTATATAAAAATATACAATTATTCCATATTACTCATTTAATGCATTTTAATAAATGTATATAATTTCTTAAACTTTATAATATCATTTGAAGCAATTATATTCGTAGCGACTTCGTAGATTTTCGTAGACGTTAATATATTTATTAATAAGATAAAAATATAATTTAATTAAGCTCGTTATTAAATATGAATTATTTTATTAATTATTCCTAAATAATTTTGGATGTTTTCAAGATATTTTCAAATAATTATAACTAATTAATAAGAAATAATTGCAATAATTGTTGCAGAGTCTTATATAGTTTTTGTTTCTAAAAACATTATTTTTGCGACCTTTGATTTCATTCCTTAAAGAGATTAAAACTTCAAGACTTTTAGGCAACGAACCAACAAACTAATAACTAATTTAAATAAGAAAAGAGCTACAGGTTACAAAATAGTCAATTATTAATGACGGGTCAATTTAAGAAACAAAACACAATATCACTTTTATATAGATTCAAAACATGAAGATACAAAAATAGATCATTTAAAACCATAACATACTTCATAAATTTGAATTTGTAGTTACAAAATAATTACATTGAAATAATCCGTTTGATAAACACGTGTATCTGAGCCAACATACGAGTAGCTTCGTCGCTGACACAACTTTAGAGGGATTACTCGGTTAAATTGAATTAATTCGACATTACTATACTCAATGCGAATGATAACTATCATTAGATTAAGTTACTATATTATTTACTTATTAATTACTTATACTCAGTAAACAATCTCTTTATTTGTGTTACTTAAAAGAAACGCTTAATAGAATTTCATTGTATTTTAAATCATTCACAGCGAGTATAGAAGTTGTAGCAAACATCATTTAAATTGAATTTAAAATTAAATAGAGAGAATTCTTTTGTGAATCTCTCACTTTTTCACTCAGTTAAAACCTCTTTTAGACGTCACGTACGTTTTTTACTGACTAGAGCAACTTGTTTAAATATAGACTTACTTGAATACGAAATGCAAGTTCTCTTTAATAAAGATTACAGAGTTCTACAGACGGAATGTTACAAATAAATATCACATGCACTCGACAAACGTACCTTCTTACCAACTTTAAAACATTTTCTGTATCCCGTCACTGACACTCCTTATTTTATACTAAATTATAAATATAAAATGAATTTAACACTAAAAATAATTTATATTAGTTATTAGAACGAAAACTGAAACGAAACTTAGATAATAACCTCATATGACATATGTCATACTGGATCATATTTTTCCTTTAAAAAATATAAAATCTTTCACATTCTAACTATAAGCTGTTACGGCAGACTGAGCCAAGTTCAAACGATTTAAAGCAATATGGTCTCTATTTGAATAGTGTTAAGAGTTAGTTAACAGTTGTCCAGTGTACACAAGCCCGTATCGGAAGCCAGAGACTTCTTTTGTGGTGTGCAGCCCCCTCCATTGTACAGCGACAAGTGCTTTTACCTTTGAAGGAAGAACACGTTCATATTTACACAACTAGTATTGATATAATGATCATTGGCTGAAGATATATATAAAAAAATATAGCTTAAATATAGTTAAAAACTATTATATAGAAAATAATACTTCATACATATATATAAATAAGAATTAATTAAGAAAATATAGACTACTTGCTTAATGGAAAGTTTATTGCTTGGATTTTTCTATGTTTAATTTACTGAGCATTAAGTATTGAGAAGCAAAACTATACTTAAATATAATCATAAATATCAACATCAAAACTTATAATAATTTTTCATATCACGTTAAATAGTAAATTAAAAATAATACAATATATCAATACTAAAGTATCTTTAACCGTACGTACATGTAAAGGAAACGTCTAGGATACATCACAGTACAAAATGGCCTGTCATTTCAAGCGGCCTATTGTACTGGCTCACGTCACTCTTGTGTCGCTTCCGTACTAATTCTTAAATAATATATATGTTTCATATGATATTTATTTGATCGTTTTCATGAGACACTTGGTATAATATCATTTAGTTGTATGATTATCGTATTTTTAAGGTATCTTTGTAGTAAAATTAAGAACAACATATATCTTTAACTATCTGTTCGTGACCAGTGATATATCACGGAATTTTGTATATTTTACATTGGCTTCTCTTTAAAACATATCATCAATAACGATTTAAAACACGTTCAAGAAATATTTTTAAACAGGACTTAGTATATATAGATAAGTGTATGAGACTCCTTTCATTCATTTCTTTATATAAAAATAATTGCAAACATTTAAAATTAAATTTACTAATATACACCATTAACATTGTTATATAATGATAAATAAATACAAACTAAACAAATTGTCCAAAATAAAAAGACAATATGGATAAACTTTAAATTTATACATGGCTATATATAATTTTAACCTATTTCTTATTTTTTTAATTTAACATAAAAATGTATAAAGAACACAAATGAAAATCCAATAATTTTTTCAAAGCCATTATTATTAGTTGAATAAAATTTTCTTAATATTGCTTTGAAAAATTTCTAATACAAATGACGAGATGAAAAAAAATATATGGGCTTTTTAACTCTCTTGATTTTTAATAAATTTGTTCAGAGAACATTATAATTCCTCATCTGTTAGTATAAATATGTTCGACTTGCAAAATATACAAAAAAATACTGAACAAAAAATGTTTATTCAACATAAAATTGAAAGAAAACTGATACTAATGAATATCAGTTCAAAGCGTTTTGAGTTATTTTAAAGGGTTGATACAGAGCTTAATATAGTATTATGGTAAGCAGACTGTTGGTATGAATTACATTATTTACAACGTTACCAATAATGTTTCACAAAAGGAAAAGGAATCTCCGACCTACATAATAAAAGTCACGTCGGCCTTTCGAAGAAATTTGGTAGCGATTAGTTGCTATCTGGTATATCTATATTTGCAAACCCGAAGGATACAAGGGATGTACTGAGGGATGCACACCCCTTATGTTTCATTAACGACTACTGCCATAGAGTTATAAAATTTTAGACTGGATTGGTAATCAATTCTATATTATATGAAAAACTACGTATTGTACTATAGCTATCACTGTTTAATCAAATTCACAACTCTTTAATTACGTGTCTCAATCATTCTAATTGACTTCATTGAATAGTTGTAGTTATTAGTCCATCTTCCATGAACATGATCGATATAATCAAACACATACTAGGTACTATTTCGCCTTTACCATGTAATTTTGTCCTTATAAAAAATAGTAATGTTAGTATATTAATAATTGTAAGCGATAGAGCCTAGTTGAAGTCATTTAAATACAGATCGAACATGGACTCGATCGACCGGGGAAGTAGCACCTTTACACAAAAGACTGGCGTGAAGTATCTTTTAATGGCTGCGTTTCGTCCGATGGTTGAGAGAGCCGGTTGCCCTTAGCCTATTTCCACATATTCCTCATATACCCTTATTCCCACCCTTCCCTATTCCTAAAAAACCAATGTCGGCAACACAATTGCAACAGAGATGTTGCAGATATCCATGGGCGACGGTAGATACTGCCAACAAAGTAGACCGAGCTCGTTTGCCACATTTAAGATAAAAAAATATTATTGTCCAGTCTAGATGTTCATAGTTCAAGTAAGCCTAGACCGGGAACCGACACAATGACCCCGCGTAAATCTCCCGTCCCCAACCGTCGGACACCGGAATTCATAAATTATGATTCACTTGCTCACTGAAAACCTTTTTTATGGTAACGCTTATTCGTTGAAAGCGACCATTTTTATTTTACTCGTTTGTTGCTTATCGGAGGGGCGCGTATTTTCTTGTTTTTTCTATTGTTATTGCATTTCTAGTTTCTCTTGAATAACGACTTGTTTTTCCAACTGTAAATATTTCCAAATACAAAACAACTTCCCTGCTTAAAAGTTTGAAATGTTTAAGCTGAACCACCTCTATACCACTAGTCTTTTGAGGTTGTTACTCTGAAAAGTTACAAACTTTGGTTAAAGATTCATGGAGTATTTCAGAATATTTTATGCCTAAAGACGTTAATATTCCCCGATGTATAATATGTTGTATTTTAATTATGCTTCAGCGTGTGTCAGCAAGCACTGTAAAACAGAGGGTGACGCGTTGACATCAATTTTACATCTTTCCTGCCATCAAAATGTATACTTGTGAATCTCTAGGTATGTCGTGCTTTACGAACTGTAAGAATATTCACGTTGACTTTTTATGCTGAAATTTTACGATATTTTATTTTTATCGCATTTATAAGTTATAAGACACCAGCGTTTAAAATTTAATATCAACATTATTCCTGATTAAAAATACACTAAGAACCTCCGAATTGTAGAAATATATATATTAATTAAATTTTAATTCTTTACTTAAGACAGCTTAAACTATTTCATGATGGTTTATATGCATTGTTATTAATATACCATATAAGACGAAATGTCAAATCGCTTTAAGCTTAAGACTTAAATTATATTATTAGTATGAAGAAGTAAGAGGCGTTGAGTTACATTGGAAGGAGAATATGTCGCACCGTACACACATGTGCTCGGAGTCGTAAAATTGTTCTATAATAATCGTAAACATGTGTAGTTGTGATTTAAATCAGTTTTATGCATAACTTAATAGGATAAAACACAATAATATAGTATTGTTTATAATAGAAAACACGTAGCAAACAGGGAGGTCTTACTTGTAATTGTACAACATTTTCGATTCATAATTCTTTTGCACAACTTGTATAAAATAAGAAGCAAGTTGAAGTATTATTTTATCATCAAATTATTTTGTTATAAAATTCTCTTCGAACTTTCTAGACTGGCGCCCGTCATAATTGTTTTATGCAAAACATTACTCGCAGCTGTAATCTCTAATGACTGTTTAGTAAACAGCCAACCCCTTTTGTGTTCTGCCAAGATATATCAGATATTTTTTTCATCGTGAAAAGGGTATTTAAAACGCTCCTGTTAATTATATTAGTAAGGGTCCTGTGGTGAATCACTCGTAACAAGAACGAATTCGTCACTACAATTTCTAGTGATTCTACTGAACCCCATGGTATATGAATTTCATTTAAATATACGTCATACTTATTTCTGGGTACTCAATTTTGTGTAATAAAATCATAGAATTTACTTTAATAACAGTAAATTGATATAACTATATCCATAGTCTAAAAGAGTAAAAGTGATATCTACAACGAAAATACCCTAATAAATTATCAAAGAACATTAAATTAAAACGGTACCCACGACCTATATAGTAGTAATTTTAATAAAATTGTAACGTAATATTGATTTCTAATAAATATAAAAATTTATTGATTAAAAAGAATCATGGGACATACGATTCATCTAGCATCAGCTTTCTCTGCTGAAGAAATGTAGTATTGTTTATATATTATGATTTATTTGTTTTCATACTAATTTAAAATTAATTAAACCCTCATTGACAACCAAGATCTAACATTTGATGTCTCACTACTCAATACAGCTTCAGTAATTTGAAGTTCTGTTCCCTTATTTTATGGAAAAGAATAATCAATTATTTTCTCTCATTCTGTCCACAGACAGAACCAAATACATAATTTAAAGGATTAACAGAATGAAATTATTCAACTAAAGTGGTGTTTAGCGAGCCGCGTTTCCCTCCTGCAATTAAATAGAGATCAAAGTGGACGCCATTGTTTTATAGAGACCGACCAAAAATACAGACTAAAAATAAATTATGTTTTTTAATTTCAACGTAATGACAAGGGTCCGCTTAGGACTGATTTATATGACATATATTGTTTTTATAAAGATATTAAGTGGATGAAAATATTATTTAGACTAATTTATTAATATTGAATAAAATGTTCTTGTTTTATATATAGAAAAAATAATGTTATATTAAAGGAATTGAACACTTGTAATCTTTATATATATATATATAATTGTGTTAGTTACACTATTTATAAATTAAGAACGGCTGTAAGGATATGGTTGTAAATTGACGGAGAGATAGCTTAGAACCAGGAGACGGACATAGGATATTTGAATTTTTCGATTGAATAAAAAGTTCCGTTATCTGGTTATATATTGCCGGAAAAGAATTCGCCCGGTCAGACATATTATCGATACATATCTGACCAATTCCGAAATAAACACGGACGAACCCGCGGGTAAAAACTAGCATTTCATAATTAATTGCATAAAAGTCTAATAAAAATTAAAAAAAACACTAAATTAATCCTAATCCAAAAAAACTATGACTTCAACAGCTATCATATTTCGCATTCATATTAAATATTTGATATTTCGTACTCCTGAAAACGCTATCGGGAAAAATATGGGTATTTCAAATATAAAATTGGACGCCGCGAAAACAAAATAGAAAAGGTTTTAAATAAAAAACAGTTTTTTGCAGATTAAAAATGGTTTTAAAAAAATAAAATCTATTTTATAAATTTTTAATTTTGTAAAAAGTTTAATTAAAAGCTTTTCAGTTTTCGTTGGTATGGAATTTCATGTGTAATGTTTTTGTTGTTTCTACTTTCCGTCTGGTATATTTTGTTCAAAAAAATATTTTTATATAATAATATTAAACTAAAAATTCCACATCACACTACTTAATACTTAAATTTAAAACGATTCAATGAGATCAATAAATAGTATTATTGAAGATCTTTCTCCATACACTCAATTTCTTCCCAAATCTTGTGAGGGTAATAGGAAGAAATTCAAAATATATATGTACATACTGTTACTCAAATTTAATGTATATTATTAAATACTAGCTGTGCCCGCGACTTCGTTCGCGTAGAATAGTGACTATGAGCGGCGTTTTTTGACATAACTTTTTTATTTATAAACCGATTGACATGAAACAAAGACTAAAGTATAACTGAAGCATACCATAATATATACGTGAAAACCGCATCCAACTCGGATCGTTTCTGAGATTAGCGTGAACAGACAAACAGACAAAAAAAAAGTTAATTACATTTTTGGGTTCAACATCGACATAACAATAACCCTTGCCTTTTTTTTTATTTTTATTTTCAATGTACAGACAGCACTTTTCTACAATTTTATTATATGTATAGATGTATAATACTACATATTAATTTTTAAAAACTTCCATTAGTTCTTCCTGTAAAATATTTACTGTATATATTAATGTACATCATAATTTATTCTCCTATAATATATTCTGAATATAATTTCTTAGCCGATGACGTGTTCATTAGAATGCATCTCTATCGAGACGATTCACCCCATTAACCAGCGTATAATTTATCAAACTACCATTAATCTCCACGAAAAGAACGATTGAGACGTCCTGGAATCAGCGTTTCGATCACTATCTCTCAGTAATTAAGTCAGGCCTATCATTCATTAATTTACTTGTAAATTTTGTGCTTGACTTCCATATCCCTACTAATGTTATAAATGCGAAAGTAACTCTGTCTGTCTGTCTGTTACGCTTTCACGCCTAAACCACTGAACTGATTTTAATTAAATTTGGTATAGAGATAGAGTCTACCTTGAGAAAGAACATAGGATAGTTTTGATCCCAGATTTTTGAAAGGTTCTCTTGGAAACGCGATAAAACTTCCATATTTTAAATAATTCTTCATAAAAACAGAAATATATTTAAGGTTTATAACTCTTAAAATCTTAATTTGGTTGACTTGTTACTTGCAAAATCTAATGTTCTAGAAAATTCGCCATCCATTACTGTGAAATTTTTCTCCGGAGAGCATTTTGAGCACACTCGGGGGTACGATCTATCAATCAATTCATTCGCTGCTTGACTTTTAAATTGACTGATTCTATGAACATTATGCAAAATCCTATCAAAAATAAACGTTGTGTTTGGTGCAAACGATAATGATTATGGCAATTATATATCATTCTCATTAAATTTATTATATACTATTTAGATTGTAGCGGTTTCTTCTATCTATTTCTTTATAATTTTATTAAATGAATTGTTTTATTTTTTTGCATATACTATACGGTATATGAAAAAAGCGTATAGAGTCAGTGGTGGCCAAGTGGTTAAAAGGCCCGCCTCTCACGCAAGAGGACTCGGGTTCGATCCTGGCCCGGGCAAGTATCAATGTGATTTTTCTGAGTTATATGTACTTTCTAAGAATTATTAGTCATCACTGATTAATGCTGATTCCCAAAGAGGGTTGATGTCAGTTAGGCGGCCGGTCGTAAAAACAAATAGCCAAAACTATTTCACAACATGAAAGGCAGACCCTGGCTATAGCTGGGAAATTACCAGATAGAAGACTATACGGTATATGAAAAGACGATATTTATTAAACTATTGACAAACAACGTTTGTTTTTTCTTGTGTTTTTTCTTGTTTAATTGACTGTCGTTTCTAGCAGTAACCATGTTGAAAGCCTGGAAAACATATTTCCTGTTTAAATTATTATTATTATGTATTTATATGTAAAAACTAAAGAAATAAATAATCTACTATAGTTTCAAGTGAATTACATTTAAATACCGCGTGAGGATCTCCTTATTTTTGTCATTGATACTCATTTGTGATTTCATTAAAATTAGAAATATTACAAATAAAATCAAAACATACCAACACTGTAATCGTAAAATGAACATGAACATAAAATTATATTACAATAAATAGCCGCAGACGTTAAGCTAATCAAGGAAATGCAAATGTACTGAGTACCAATTATCATAAATTCTGTGTATCTAATGTACAGTGAATTAACGTAAGTGACGCCTTCAGACAAGGAGTTAGGACTGAGAGATCAAGTCATGTGGCAAATAGTAACTGATGCCAGAATTATCATTAGCAATTAGTTAAACAGAAATAAGTAACAACTAGTTTGATTGACTATTAATGTTTTGGGAAAGGTTTCATATTTACTTCTTATTTCTTTAAAACAAAAACCTTTTAAGTTTAATATTTCTTAGGTTTCTAGACGTGATCATGTGGTTTCCAATCCAAACAATGACAAAATTAAACTATCATTAATACATCATCTGTAGTATAGTAAAGAGAACAATATTTTATCTGTCTGTTGAGTTATATTCGTACAATAAAATTACAATAAAACATTTATAGCCTTCTAAGAGAACGATATTAAATCTGACATAACAGAAATCAATTTATATGTATGTAGGGTAACGTACTTATATAAGAATATGGGAAAATTGTTTCAAATATTACATTACAGATAAAAACATTTTTGTTTTACATTTTAATATAACTTTATTTTGGCTTTTTTTGTGTGTGTAATTTCATAATAAATATGATAAATACTTTTATAAATGTAGGCTTTTTTAATTAGAAATATAAATATAAACAAAATTATTAGTAAGTAGTCTGGAAGTAACGTCACTCAATAGTACCAATATGAAGTAGAAATAGTTAATGAAAGAAATCTATATATCTATATTAAACATGAATTAGTTGGATAAAATAATACATATATGTATGTAAATAAATGTTAATAATTAAAGTCGTTCGTCTATGTTTAATGCTATATGGTGGTCAACCTAGCACTATTCACAATTGTAGTTATGACGTTTTAAGACTCACGCGTAATAAAATATTGTTCAACGCCATTCCGTTGTTAGGGATTTGATCTTGTAAACTATATGAATCAACATAACAAGTCGGTTTTATGTTGTCCAAAATAACTTTAACATCACCAATATTATGTTAAGGATAATATATCTTCTGATTCAATTAAAATAACAAGAAGTTATGATCAACCCTATTATTTTTTGTCTTGTAAAAAGACTAAAGTATGTATCAATAAATTAAATTTAAATAAATAAAAATCAGTAGACTGAGTTATTACATTAAAAATAACATACTTTCGGGGAAGTTTTTATTTTATTTTGACAAGCAAATTGAATATTTTTTTTCCATACAACTTATAAAGTCAATTATAATCTCCAAATTGGCAATAATACACAAGCCAATTACGGTGCCCTAAGAATTACATCAATTTCCCAAAGAATTGATCGAACTTTTAAAGTTAATCCACGACGCCCGCGCCAGGCTGTTGCCGATCTGAAATTCAATTTATAAACAAGTTAGCGTCTCGTTAAAATTCTTCCGATGTAATAAGCCATGTTGTTTTAGGGTTACCAGGTTCAATTTAGAAAGCAATCAAAACAAGCGCACTACTTACCATATTCAAAATATATATTATAAAAAAATATTTTTTTTAAATCTAAAACTCTAAAAAGGATACAAAAAAATATTTAACTTAAACTACCAATTAGTTCCGCTGTATAATATGAAAATCTGTAAAGTCTTACATTTAGATATTTTAAAAATATTTATTTCTCACACACTCATGTGTCAAATCACGATTTTGATGATGTATCTATACATTTTTTACGTTTATAGATTCAGGAACTCCTAATTAAATATACTTTTTTTAATTATTCTTTACTCTCCCATTTTTTAAGTAACATTTAAATCTTGTCAAAATATGTAATGAAAGTTGTTTACAATTTGTTTCAGATGTCACATTGCATTAAGAATATTTCATTTAATAATATATCATTTACACAACAATAAATATGTATATAAAATCATAGATATTCATTTAAGCAAATACAAAAAAAATATTATTAATTAATTAAATAAATAGACTAAATAATTATTGAAACTAAGACACATTTTTGTCCACTTTATATTATATTAGAATTTTATAATTACTTATTTTAATTCAGCTATTAGCCTTGCTTACAATTTAATCCTAACCTATTTTTACCGTAAGCAACCCTAAATATTTTTGATGTTTGTTATATTTCGTCCGGACCTGTTATTAAGTTTTTAGTCTTCAAAATTTGGTCTAACTTCTGACTATTAATTTATTTTCATAATAATCTTGTCCACCTTAATGGAATACTTAGATCAAACGATGTCTATTAATCATTGGTCTCGTATATTAAAATATATTGTTTATGACTATAGCTGTTTGACCAGTGAATTAGTGTTGACTCATAGAAAGAAGGATAAAATCAACAAATTAAAATAAATATAGGTTTTATCTAAATCACCTGTATTTTTTTTATATTTACCCCTAACTTCAACATTTAATGTTTCAAAGTTACTTATACAGGGTGACTGGTGAATTACTATAAATATTTAAGGAGCATACTCGGTACATGATTTTCATTCGAATTATGTAAAAAAAATAGGTACTTAATTTTTGACCAAATTTCCGTATAAATAAATAAAGTGTGTACACGTTCCAAGTGTTCCAAGTGTGGACGCGTGCGGCGGCGTGCTGATACAACAACACGCCGCCGCGCGCGAGTGTGTGTGTGTGTGTGTGTGTATACCTAATCTGTAGGGTGTTCATACGATGCGTAATTAATTACATAACTTTTGGTTAACTTTACTTAGAAGTTTATTAATATTTATGTTATATTAATTTTTATTTTGTCATATATGATCGTCAAATATCGATAGTAATTCACCAGTCACCCTGTATATTAACATATCATGTTATTTTCTCCGTATATAATGATGCATAATCCAACTATATGATTTCAAAGTCTTAATACGCTTAAGGGCTACTCAATTCTATATATATGTATGATATATCCAAAGAATGTATTACGTACAATAGTAGTGTCGCAACAGACCTCGCGAGCCAATCAAACTGGTATTGATAATTTGATCCTCTTACCGGGTCTATTATGGGGAAATTACATTATTAAACTCGTGAAAGTATACACCAAAAATGGAAGGAAGCTTTCTCTGGATGATACGGAGAGATTATAAATTAATGTCGCTGTTTGTAACGAGAATCGGGCAGATAGGAAACTGTCGATATTATAATTAGGATTATAAATATTTGTATTTACATGGACTAAGTTATTTATGAATTTAGATATAAAAACGCCGAACTTTCCAAATACGTCTAAAACAGTATAAAAGCTTTGTTTAATTTAACATTAAAAATATATACAATTACTAAAATATAGGTACCTATATGTTTGCTTGCGATATATTTAAATCAAAATATATCTTCAAATCTGTCTCCTATATAGAACAATCAATTACAATGTATAATTACAAATATAAAATATTAAATGAAATTTATCCTTTTATTTATTACTAATCAAGATTCGTATCCGTAAACTTTCCGAATATGGTAATCCAGTTACTTTACTAATTAAACTCTGTTGTCCCGATTCTAAAATATAAATTAAGTATTCTATATGCTTAACTGTCTACTTTAATTTTAATCAAGTATTAACTTTAACGTAGACATTAATCGTTCCCAATTTTTTATTATACATATTAAATAATATTATTTTTTTCCTAGGCATTATTCATATAACCCTAATTCCTATCCATCCGCCTCTCCAATCATCTGTTATCCGAAATTGGTGTGACCACTCAACTCATTGATTGAAATTGATTCAAAATCTTATAAGTGTACATCCAGACTTGTTCCCGTTTTAAACAAACCTTTATATGGAACCTCTTAAAATAATCTCATTGTATGAAAAAAGAATTGTTATATATATAAAGACTTTCTGACGAATTGTCTTATATATATTCTAATTATCATTATAATTTAAAACTTTACAATAGTAAATACATCAACGAAATAAAGTATACAAGTGAAGAAACGGTATTACAGTTCGTGTATTTAAAAACATAATTGATTAATTCAACTACATCTAAACAGATGTCGCTAGCGTATCTTCATAAGTATGATAATATTCATCAAGTAATAAATTTCCCTCCAGTCATTACTGTTATAATGTTAACATCATTAACAAAAGCCTTACATACGTGTAAGCAACAATCTCCAATCGTTTCATTACAAAGCATCCCATTTCTACAATTACTCGTATTTCGTACGATCTAACACCGCCATTAGGTCTGCCTTGTTTATTGTGGTATTATCACGTTAATGTTTTACGTAGCATTAATTATAATTGAGTGTTCTAATGAAGATTTAATTACGCGCTTCCATTTTGTTTTATTATAAATAAGCTGTCTGTTTAAACAAAGGGCGTTTTATTCGCGTTTCATGAATTGTATGATGTAATTTAAAGGTATTCTGTGTTAGTATCGTAACACTTTGTTTTTCTGTGAGACTGAATTTAATGTACGTAATGTGTTATATTTACACCGAACCAATAAAGACCCTAGTTAATTTATATTTATTGCTAACCAAAGAGCGCAAGTTTATTACCGCTATGAGTTCAGACCTTCGGATTTATTTGTAGCCTCAACCTCAGCAGCTATAAATAAAGCGCTTTTAGTGCTAGCAGCTTCTATGCCTTCAGACGTACGTTTGGTGCTGAGTTTAAGAAGTGAAAACATATATTTCGCTTCATTTACATTTCCTTAGTTTCCTGTTTACTTTGAAAGATTGGTCGTAACCTATTTTATTGGTGGTATTAAAGGAAAGTCCTACAAAAACATTGAATTTACTCTTTTTACTATAATTGTGTTTTTCATTAGGACATGAGTAATTTCTTTTGTATTGAAGATTGTCGTAATAATTCACAGCAAGTTAAACCCTTGTAGCACAGACTTGTTATAATGACTACCAACCCTAACTCAAGTTCTGTACTAAATATTATTGCTCTGCCTTAGGCAACTCCTTTGATAGATGGGTTACCTTAAAATTGAAATACGATGGCCTCTCAGCCTTATGTCACATATTTTTTATTTATTTTAAATTCCCAGCGATTATTTTTACGATGCACATTCACTTCTTATACAAATATTTTCAAAATATATTAAAAATTAATCATTTATTGTTATGAAAAAAAAAACAAGTTAGTTTTGTTTTAACATGTTTGTATTTATATTTCCGTAATATTTTAATTAATTTGTGTAAAATATTTTATTCTATATACCTTGTTATTAAGAGAAATGGTGATAATGTATCTGATTATAAGAATGATACATATTTTCTTAAATGCGCCAATCATCAAAGTAACGAATTATAACGCAATTTGAATTGGCAACGCGTAATCAGGAGTGTCGCGTGGAGTGTCGAGTGTCGAGTGTCGAGTGTCGACCGCAGAGAGCCCTCCAAGCGAGCACACTCGAACATCTGTCGAAGCTTAAGTTTAAGCGGTGGAACTAAAAAACGCTCTTAGACTATTGAGAATTTTACGCTCCGATGAACTTTCTAGTATGTAAAATGTTTGGCGAATGTTTTATTATTACTTTCTAAGTGCTGTTTAAAACACGTCATATATTACTTACAACTGTTTGACTGCTCTTATATTTTATGGACGATAGTAAATACGAAAGGGTGATCAAAATGAAATAAAATAATAATTGAAAAAAAAATTAAATTGAAAATTATAAAAAATCTATAAATTGAGATTAAGAAACAATGTGATTTATAAAAATCTCTAGATGGGTACGTAGTAGATGTGAAAAAAGAGACAATTTACATTCACAGATACATCTTAAATAATATAAGCATTTTCAATATTTAACATATTTTCAATGCATACTTGGTACAAACAAAAACGGGTATAAAATTTTGCATTACTAAATCCTCAAGATCCAAATCAGAACAATGAGAAACTATGAAAAAAATTCTAAGCGTTTTTTTCTTAACAAATGTTCAAACATAATTAGTCATTATAAATTTAATAAAATACACGTTCTATAAAGTCCGTACATGTACCTGAACTAATGAAAGCGTGTCAATAACATACAGTGCATACAAAATTTTAGTTAACATTAAAGTACACGACACTAACGGCACACAACACTTAATATGGCGTGTTTATACTCGATCAATCTACTCGTGTAAGTTTTAACAACACTAAACACTTAACGACGGATTAAAGATTACTAAATAAAACATATAATGGCTAATGGTTAAAATATTAGATAGATTTATGAATATCCTATAAAGTCTTAATCAGTTTCAAGTAAATGAAATGTCCAAAAGAATTATGTACATTGAATGAAAAAATATAGACGTGTGCTTAGTTCGAACCTGTGACTATCGGGATATTGCATTTCAGTAGCTTAACCAATTAAACTGTCGCGTCAAGCACTTTATACTTTTTATGACACATTCCGAAAGCGTTGTAAAGTCAAAGATTGGAATTTGGAATACTTGGTTAAAAAAATAACCTTTTATTTACATTTTTTTAATCGTTAATATGTACAACGTTCGGAACAATTTAAAAATAAATCCAAATCATGATTTACAAATTAATTTAATAAAAATAATTTTACGTCAAATACCAACTTTTAATCAATAAAATTGCCTTACATTACTATTTTGTTTCAGTGAATGGCTTTAAATTTTACTTGTAATCGTAATTAGAGTCTGAAAATCTTCAGTATCCTACATATATAACAAAATATTGTTAAAGAAGTATATGAAGTTAACTCATAATCTTGTATGGATTAAATTGAATGCGTCTTAATATTCAAATCCGCAAGTTAAGTACCGGCGCCGTCTGGAAGATCATCATGGTTACACAACAATCATATTGCCATCAATTATAGAGCTTGAGATTCTGATAAATACTTGGTGAATTATTGAAAGTAAACTAAACAATTTACAATATTCGAAAGAAATATTTAAAAATATCTATTTATATTATTTTAACTTCAAGTAAAGGTAATGAGATCTCAGACGCATCTCGTCTGTCCGTGATCACGGTTGCTGAAAAGTAATCGAAAAAAGTAATCGAAAAGTATGTAGTTTTTACAGTAATAAAATACGCGCTGTATAATCCGAAAAATAATGATTTCAACATTATACATATTTTTTTATTGTTACCCTTTAAAAATGTAGGACGACAGGCTTAAATCTCAAAGTATCAATTTCAATCATTGTTTAAATTAAAAAAATCCACTTAATTTCCTCACAGTCGAAAACAGATATCATCTCAAGTATCTAACCTTCCGTACTATAGTTTATACAACGCCAAATGACATTAGAGCGTAAGTCGCCACATTCAAAACAAAAGTAAAGATCATCTGCTGCGATAGATCGTGTGAATTAACCTCGTTTGTGAGACGGCTCCATGTAAGGAAAAGAGGAAAGCGTACTCGCCTTATTAAAGGCACAATGGACAAACTAATGTACCTACGAAACCTCAAAAGGCATGCTTAGAGCTGCGGTGTTAGTATTTGATTGCTGTAATGTTACGTACTTGTCAAGCCAATTTGATTTAAACCCTGTAAAACAAGACATTATAATTAAATATGTAATTTTTTAACCGAACTATTGTATATATATTTTTAAATGTTTGTTGTGTAATAAAATGAACATAAATAAATCTAATAATTAGGTTTTAATAAGATAATTTATATTATCTAAACACATTATTTTATATCAAAGAAAGTGAAAGCCATTATACGAATATGACTACATCACAAAGACGCCACCCCACTATTAATATTAATTAATCCACCATCCAATTCTATAACCGAATGCGTTTTGGAATCAAGGAATAAGATGTAATAGAATTACGAACCCCAAGTAAATAGTTTTGAGATGAGGCTGAACGCTAAATAGGATTGGTGTCAGAGAACTGATTCGATTTGAAAACCGACTCCTAATAGATTTATAAATGACAATGTTTTACTTAAGAAACGTTATTTAGGTATTTTTTCGTGTTTTCATCGTGTCTGGTTATACTTAGTATTACTTTAAATTAACATTATAATAAAAAAATCATTAATTCCATCCTTATAAACGATATTGTGATAACGAGATGAAATACAAATCAAAGATCGCAAGCATTTAGTTTAACAGAACCACACTTGATATATTTCAACAGCCGTCGCGTCGTCTTAATAAATGAATAAGTTCACATAAACCGTATATAATTTATGAACTATATCTCATCCCCGTTCAAGAGTAGTCTGAGTTATGATAAATAACACGAAAAAAGCATTAGAAATTGTCATAGAAGTCAACTTCATCAGTTTATGGCGTCGTAAAGCACAGGACGGCGCTCCAAGACGTAGCAACGCCTGCCGTGACAAATGTATAACACAATTTAGTAGTATGGCGATAGTGACAGCGGATTCAAACGCTTTTCAATACATCATTTTGATATCCAATATATATAATTTCATTATTGAATTATAATTTAAATAAAATATGAAAATTTAAGACAATTTTACTGGCTTAAATTCAAATGATTTTGAACACGCGAGTGTAAAACGATTTAATATATAAAAATATATATTACTTATAGAAATAACAACAACTTATTCTGGAAAAATGTGATTTTATTTTTCTTATTTATATGATAATTTAATATTTATCGTTGATTCTTGGTCCATACATGAATTTATAAGTTCAAGTACAGCAATCCTTGTAGCTTGTGCCCGGCTGCACCGGTTATGATGTGGTTATGACGTACCCAAGGGTTGCTACTTGAATAACTTTTATTACATTATTTTATTGCAGACGTATGTCTGACGCCTGTTGAAATGATTTTATTGATTTTAAAAAATAATATTAGTAGTACAGATGTTATATTGTATTGATATTGGATGTCATAAAATTTACTACATTAAAACATTTAAAATATTGTTTATAAGTATGTTTAAATATTATGTTTTGTAGGCAGTTTATTATCTATAGAATTTATAATGTATGCTTTGTTTTTTTTTTTATAAACTAAACAGTCCATACAAATATTATGTATGTATATACAATAAGTAAATAAAATCTGCTTTCAAATGAAAATCGCATAAATATGTGTTAAGTTTTTATTTAAAAACAATATTATAAAATATTAAAATCATTCCATTTTATCCCTCGCCATACTAACATTAAAATGATGAACGACTTCTCATGACAGCCAAGCTTTTGAATTGTTTTGAAGAAACCTAATACTATTGATTGAGTTCAAACACTGGGAGGGCAGAGCCACAAAGAGTTCAATATTGGACTTAAAAGTGTTAAATTTCTTTTCTCTGAAACGAAATTCCTCGAATATTTTTCCATTTAGAGTCTTCTTAGCCGTTTGCACAAACTTAACTGTTGGTTTATATAATTTGTTTACTTGAAAAATTTTATCAATCGAATCTAGTTCACTAAATGGATTTTTAAAGATGATTTCATTATTAAAAGAACTTTTATTTTAAAGATTTTGTATATTTTCGTTTATATTTATGATATCTTAACATCATACCTTGTATAGTTATTTTTAATTCTCCGCTATGGACTCCTCTACACGAGATCTCGACTTAATTGAATCGTACAATGGATTCCTGAACGCTGTACTGCTACTAGCTCCAGTTGGCGTGATAGAATCTTTTCTGGCCAGAGAAACGACACTTTCAGTTCTGCGATTGAATCTAGTAAATATTCTCGGATCATTCGGATGAACAAATATTGGGAAATGGAACTGCGGCATTTTGTAATAGTACAAATAAATAATCCCCAAAACAGAGGCCACTAGGAAAAACATGGAAATAAATATCTTCCCTCCGTATCCTGCTTTGGAAGTAGGGCTTCCGCTGTATTGTGTGAGTGGAGCAAAACGTTTATCCATACGATAATCGATTGTATTCACTACTTCAGCACTCAAGCCAGTATAATCACTTTTATCGACTACTACCAGTTGAACTTTATTATCAAATCTCCCTATATGATACACTAAATCATCTTTTCCGTAACTATTAACAACAGATTCAACAGTTTCTTGGAACTTGATATAATCGAAACTCTTATCAACATTAAATGCCATGATGCCGCCACAAATTTTACAACAATGGCCGATTGGTTGCACCGGATCTACACACAAAGGTACCGGACAAAACTTTGTTGAACAGTCAATTTCAAGAGTATTCGTTTGACATGAACAGCCGCTTGGTGAACGACATATGCTATATTTAACTGAAACCCCAACGTCTTGATGTGTGTTGACTACAAATCTTTGAGTTTGATCAGCTTGGTTATTAATATAATTTCTTAATCTAACAGTGTCATACCTGTTCCCACTTATGACAATGTCGCGTACATATTGAGTTTTTTCTGGTAAAATAAGTATGAAGGTTGTGTTTTCAGGGAATTCGACTACGTCGTCATAGCACGGAATTCTTTCAGCATCTGGAGTTGCTTTATTGAATTTAGGAGAAATCCAAACATCTGGTTCGTTCCAGGAGGATATAGATTTTTCGAAATAAAATGCTTTACCATTAGCAGTGCAATTGTCACCATATTTTTCTCCTAGTTCAATAATAACGTCTTCGATAATTAATTCTCCATCTTCAGGTAATATGAACCCGCTGACCGATACTCCCGACTCGATAACCACGGATGCTGCCACCATATTAGGAAATACAACAGTTTGTTTCGAGCAAGGAAGTCTGCCATCCTTGAAATTCTGCGGCAAATTAAAACTTGCATTAGGAATAAACGTAACTTTCGAACATAAAGCAATGTATACGGTCATTAAATGTATAAAAATCCGTAGCGTCATTTTGGCCGCGATCAAATGAATGCTGGTTAATGAATCCACATGTGACACCAACAGACACGTAATTGGATATTAAATGATGTCTGCCCGTTTGTTATCTGCGTACCATTTCACAGTGACGCGACCTATCAATTTAAAACTCACGCGGTGGGTGGACACTTAATTGCGAACATATATCTATACATCAGAACTAATAGCTCTATATTTCTATTCCTGATCTTAATAACTAACACTATATAACTTAAACCGGGCATCAGATAGATATAGGTCAACCTGCTATATAATAGTGTAGTAAACTGTTACAAAACAATTAACATGTGTGGAATCCAATTTATTATAATAAACTAAACCAATTATTTCAACATCGCATTATCGGATAATTGTTTTGGTCTGCCGCTATAAACGTACAAATTAAAAAGTTTATCCGTCCCTAATAGTCTGCGATAATTTTCATTCGGCGGTTACACGGAACAATACATCAAATATCAGTATAAATAAAAGATTATCAGTAATCCTTATCACGCTGGTTCCAAATCCCTCGGCTTAGTTCCATCTTGAACGCGCAATAAAAGTCAGCGAGGCTATACACAACGGCTCGCTTGATACCTTATGATTTATCATAGTGTACCGCTAGGTGGTTAAGTACAAACCATTAATGAGTTTCAGAGGGGCGGAAATTTAATAAGAGACTGCAGCCGTGCCAAGGAGCGTAGTTATGCAAATTTTATTGCTGGAAAAGCCTCAAACTGAAATACACGGGGCAGATTCACTTGGACAAGTTACGGTACTTGATAGAGAAACACACTTACATAATACGACATACCAGTACAATAGAAGAACTATTACATTATTCATATGTACCTTCAGGATAAAGTAATATAAAGCTTTAATAGTATACCTATATATATTTAGAAACATTAGAAATAGAAAAACTTACGTACTATTCATAATACAACATCGAATAAGACTGTTTTATTATTAAGTATTATAATATAATAAAAATATTCTTCTTCATGTAGTACGTGACGCATTAAGGTAATACAAAGAACGTCTATCCGTATGTACACGATCACGGTAATCGTAACAAGCTCGCCGAAACGCACAATATGGTAGATGAGTAGATAACAGTGCTGTAAGCGTTCAGCTTTTACGGTCACATAAAACCATGGGGACGTTTTGGTGAAGAAGGGTGCAAAGCCTTATTGGAATTGTTACGGTGGTTTACCGCACAATGTATGCGGTTGGCGGGACGGTGCGAATTTAGATCGTGGTACAGTCGTGTAGAAAGTGTGTTACGACTTTTACATGGTAATATTATTAATACAGTACCTTAGGTTTAGAGAATACAAAAACTATATTACATAGAACTCTACTGATAGAATTATACACAATTCCAAGTCACACCATGAGATTTGAAGGTTAAATTTAACATGACAATAATAAGCCAGGAATAAAAAATAAGCTGTGGCAGACAGAAACTATAATCCGTAGGCCTTCATATATAAATACCTTTAGGGATTGAAATTTATGATCCTTTTAACATAACGCTTTTATTTGAAAGGGAAATGTTGTAAATTTTATGTGTACGCTAAAAGCATTAGTTTGAAACGCGAAATATTTGTGATAATAAAAGGCTAATCGTTAACACCCTAATTGGCTGTAACATTCGAATTGCTTTACGGCTCCATCGATCCGACTCCGCTATTATATGTATAAATAGTACTAAAACTAAGATGTTGACAACGATCAAGTCTTCTAACAATTAAACTGTCCCACGTTTTAAACGTCATTTAAATACAATTACTTATAGTTTTATATAATGAAATTAAGATCTTCTTTTTATATCTCAAAAATTTCAATATTTTTTCCAATAAAAATTTATTATTAAATTGTAATAACTGTAACCACAAATTAATGAGATATTCATGCTAGACAAAAAGCATTCAAATAAGGAGTTTAAATCCGAATTATGTTCACTTTGATATAAATATTTAAAACTCATGAAAGTTACAACTAATCAAGTAAATTATCAACTTCAACTTAATTCTGAAAGAGAATTTTTAAATAACTTAGTTAAAAAGCGCTGAAATTGTTGGATAGGCTTTTATTACAAACGGAATATAAATTATATTTGCAATTCAAACATCACACGAGATCTAATTCGTCACGTACTAGCATACCATGATCTGCTTTGGATGAACTCATACAATAACCATGAGAGTATCAAACACTTGAATTTTGATATGCATTTTATATACAGAGGCTGTTGAACAAAAATATATCTCGTTCTTAAAGAATTTCCTACGTATAACACTTTTTTTTAACATAATTGTTATTTATTAATATTATTTTTGAACTTTTTACTTCTTTATTAAATTTGATTTTATTTAAACCATTAAAAACAATTAATCTACTAACATATTATTTCATACTAATTGAATTATATCTATAATTGAAATATTTTTTTAATTATTGTTCATCAGTAAAATAATAAATAGAAGAAAAAGGTTTTAATGACATTATAAGTTACAATGTATTTGAGACAATTGAGCAAAATTCTTTTAGTTTAAGAAAAAAAATCAAATAATTTAAACAGAATATATTCTATAAGTTAAAAACGTTGCCATTAGGAACTAAAGACGTGAATTGTTCAGCCAGCGAGGAAGTCTCCTTTGTCTCGTTCTTGAATAAACAGAAACTTGAAAGGAAATGTAGCTGCTTATAACAACAGTGCTTTAAACTATTGTACGGCTTCGAAAATAATTATATAGCGTTTATTTTAATACATTTATAGATTCATATAAAATTAATTGCTCTTCATCTTATATAAACACGTTTAATTCTTTAAGTTCCCTCCTTGTGGCAGTAAATAAAATTTTGGAACTTTCCTAAACATTACTTCGTCATCCATAAATATAAACTTAGTAATACCAGTATATTTGTAGCGTTTAGAAGCCTAGGGACAACATTGTTCATGCCGGTATAAAATAATCATAGCCCCGACGAAATGTCTCGAATCAATCGATTCGGTGTACAGCAGATTGCTACTATTGTCATTCGGAAAGGTATATTTTGTCTATGAATAAATTATTATATCTTGAATGAGAATACCATTTCTAAACAGAGAAATCTCTTAAAATACGAAGTTATATTTAATTAGAATGTTTTTAAATTAACAGGTATATCTATGTGCCAACAATTTCTATGTTAAAATAAATACAACAAAGAATGTAAAGTCAGCAACACAATTGAGACATGTTAGAAAAAATCTCTACCTATTTTATAAATCAATTTACCTTTCCGCTGTATCCAATCAGTATATACAAAGGCCATTTCACAACATAGAAATATATTATGACGACAAAGGAATCAATTTATCAAGAACTGAAAGGTCGCACACGGCCTATTGATTTGAGCTGCTTTACCCTGTAGTGCTTCAATCGACCGCTCCATTTAACATTTTAAACAATGAACTTTATTATATACCTAGCTAACTATTTATAGTTGATAGAAATTTTTCAACTTATTCATGTTTTGCTTATTGGGTTCAAGCGAGTTTTTTTATAATTTGGTATCCTTTGAATAGTGAATCTATGATAATATTAAATAACTGAGAAGACTCATCACCTAACATGACGCTAGAACACTACAAATGTTACGTCATAAGCTATGCCAAACTCCCGACGGTCTACGACATTTACATATCCAGAGATATTTGTATTTTTTTTTGTCTTTTCGTAATTCTAATCGTAGAAAATGGAATATTTAAACAACACACCATCGGTACGTTTTACCATCTGCTATTATAATTGACAAATTGTAGAAGATGCTTGGCGTTCTTTCATACAAATGAAGGCTCTCCGCTGCTTTTCGTTAAAAACTAGGAGAGAACAACATGAGATCTTATCTTGTGATATTCGTGATTTCCCTCATGTAGAGGATGTCAACCGTCAATTGTAAACATCTATTAAAATCTATTAAGACAATTCTTGACGTCCACTCTTTTACAAAATTTCGTACACAAAACACCTAGTTTCTACCATTTATAATTTTGTTCTTTAATATATTCCAAAATAATTTTTATGTAACATGTAAAAATATTTAAGTAATTATAATAATTTTGCAAAATTCAATTGAAATTCACGAAGACGAAGATTTGGAACTAAGACTTCCTGGGTATCGCGTCCCAATTAAGCGATTATCCTCAGTCATCTCGGTCTTTTGTTTCCGCCGCCTTCACCGTCTTGACTCACATCTTTGAAGATTAATTCTATAGATTCACAAATTCAACAATGCACACATCTCTGATATTCAAATTTTTATTAAAACATTTGTTAATCTTAGTCATGTGAGAAATAGTAACTTTAAAACAAAATTTATCAATAATTATATGATCATAAGAACTTTCTTGTAAACAGATTTAATTCTTACATTTATTCTGATAAGGATCATCTTCTTTTAACTATTGAGTAATTTTAGAAGCATTATTTAACAAAACCATCAGACGAAGTTCAACAAATTATCTCTCAGATCTCATGGACTCGTCTTTTATTTCTTCTGACTTACAAGTAGATTTCTTTTAATCCATTGGTCTATTTATAATTTTAACAATAATATATTACTATACACTCTCTTTTAAATAACAGTTATTTGATTCATTTAAGTAATGAAAGTGAATTTAATCGATCATTTAATACGGATAATTAACTATAATTATTCAATTGAATTGATAACGATAATCACAAATGGCTATCTGCAAAGTTACGTTTCTGAAAACCTCACAGTAAAACATTTAAACTAACATTTAAAATTTTCCATTACTCCTAAAATTCTCAATAGAAACGAAAAATGCATGTGCAATAGCCGTAAAATATAAACGATGCAAAACATGCAAATTCCATTAAAATAGAGGATAGAGGAAAACAAAACGATGGAATGAATTTAAAGTTACAAGCAAAATAAATTATTATCACTTGTCGTAACATGGAAAATATTACGAAGATGTTACTAGCTAGCATTTAATTTTAAATTACTGCAAACAATCTAAATTAAACCTAATGCCTGTAACGTAAAGGCTCAAGTTCTTTCAAATTGATGTTTTTCATTATCCTCTCCTTAATTGTTACAGCAATAACGTTTAGTTTCGTTTGTTTTGCGATTTTGGCAGTTAAATGTGGTTTAAATGAATGTGTACCTTACTGGAATACGTTAGGATTGAATTTGTTTTGTATTGAATCATCAAAAGTTGATGCAGTTTCTACCGCCCGCTGAGCGCAGTCGAGGTGATCATAACAAATCATCGTGCGACTAACGCCGAGTGCACACTTACTTCTTAATCATTACTTAATTCATTTATAATCAAACCATTATTCATTAAAAATCAAGAGTAGGGTGACTATTGATACTTAACTTGGCTTTTTATATTTTATTTTATGAATTATAGAATACTTAGTGAATTATTAACGCTACATTGACTTGTTAGAAAATCTTTTACGGCGTAACTAACCGTATTTTCTATTGTAAAGGTTCAAGGAACATGGGACTAGTTCACTTCAGTTCAGAGCAATAATCATACCAAAATTATTTAAGAAAATGATGACCTCAGAAGTTCTAATGACAGTATTTGTGAGTGAAGACTAAATCAATCGTCCAGTGTAGTCAGTGCCTTATATAAACAAATCCCATATTGCAGTTGATATCAAGATTCCTGATGAATTGTTCCTTCGATGTTGGGGCGCCTCATGGGATGCGCATAATTTAATAGCACTCTTTGTAATGGTACAACCGACATAGTGATGATTTTGTTTTATTAAATATTAATAAACATAAGAATTAAAATATTTCCCAGTATTATTTCGCTTATGGTATATTAAGTTGCTTTTTTAATTTTACATAAAACTTCATAAGACCCCATGACAAGTTTTAATTAGAAATGTATATAAAATATGACTTAAAATAAAATATTCATATTCCTTAGTAATTATTGATGCTCCCGATTACTTAAATTAAACGACTTATATGTCTTTTTTAGCTAGAATGACAGCAAAAGTATCACATATAGTAGAACTTTTTACGATAATAACAATTATTTCAAAAAAAAATATTGACACTGACTGAATGTTTTACACTAACTGCGTTTAAAGAAATAGATCATAAAGGCCTTGCCAATTAAAAATTTATTTAATTATGTATAATAATTTAATAGATAAATGAATAAATAAATAAATCCTAGTTACATCACTATATTCACAAATCGCTGGTGTCGTGGGGCGATATAATTTAATAGTCGTGTACACTATTAGCAACTTTACCTTATTATGGAATTATTTATGGCTGGCTGTCTTTTACCATCAACGACTGAAACGGTCACCTGCTGCTTTTATCTTTGCCGTAAAATATAGATTTTATGAATCTTCTCATAACTGGCGGACCTTTGAATAGATTTTAGTAATTATTGTCTATCTCTTTAACTTACTACATACTCCCGACGTTTCGGCAACTTTACAGTAACCGTAATCACGCGCAGACGAAATCTCGTAGTATACATATGTATATGTAGTTTATAGTCAAAAATAAAAATTCGCGTAGTAAATCCGAAAATATGAGTTTCATTTAAATGTGTACTCGCGAAAATCTTAGATCTCATTATTGTCTATCTCGATTTAATATTTTATAAACCGGTGTAAGTAGAACGTATAAAGGCGTCATCTCAAATTAATACCGTCAAAACCATCTTTTTGATGCTAAAATAATTTAATTTCCACGTTCTCACTTGAAAAACTGAATGGCACTCAAAAAAGTAAACCGTTTGAATTCAGTATGAAACAGCAATTAGAATAATGAATTTGAAGGGTCTTTAGGGTAGGTCGACCAATTTAGAATGGCATCCTCGCTAAGCCGCTTATGAGAGACGGATAGGTTAAATAACGTTGGAGTTTATGAAGAATGGGCTACCTATTCCATTGTGAGCTCACACTCGGGGCGCTAAGATTTGGTCCGCAATCACTTTAATAAGTTGAAGTGCTCCCATTGCCTTTATTAAAAGATGTTTGTGCACGTTTTTTCGACAGGTGACTTTCTGTTATGTCTTTTGTAAACGGGAATAATGAAAATCTAATTTACTACAAGACTTAAAAAATTTAAGGTTTTTAATTTTTATTCAAAAATTGTGTTTCTTTTAAATGAAAATGAACAAGTATTCAATATATTTGATCATAATAATGGTATTATAAAATGAATGCAGCAAAACCCAAAGTTAATCGTTACAAATTAAAAGGTGTTTCACACAAAAGTATATTTTTTTACCGTCATTTCAGACATTCGCTTTAGATGGGGCGTCACGTCCACTTGCCAATTAATCCGCAGCCAATAAATTATTTTTGTGATCCTGGAGAAACTAAACTTTATTTCCTGTGTCGTAAGGATCATGTTAGTTAGATGCAATTTTTCATACCACAACGGTGTACTCTAATAGAATTTCTAGAAGAAACAATAAAATAAATCGAAAATAATTTTACTGAAGTGAAATATAAAAATAACAGAATGTGACTAAAATATTTAACAAGACTATGTAGTGACAGCAAGAAATTAATGTCAAAACAAAAGATTAAATTGTGTCGTAATATTGTCAAATTATTTATGGCAAGAAATTGCTCAAAATTTTCATTTAATTATAAAGTTTCATCCTAACTCTAAGAAGAATATTACGAATGCGAATTTTGTGATTTTGCAACTCCATCAAATCAACTAGCAAATGAAATATTACAATGACCTCCCTATTCAAGCATGTAACTTGAAATGATAAGTAGGACACTGTATAGTGCATTAAAAGTAAATTTTAAACTAGCATGCCTAACAAACCAAAACCTATGAAGTTTAATTCATAACAATAATGACTCTTCCAGAAAGACAAAGATCTCCCATTGAATGTAACGTTTCACGCGAACCAATTAGCAAAAGAAATCGACGGCGAATTAGAACGAGTGGAGGCCCAGTACAAAAACTGCGAGCCAATTTCCTGAGCCAATTCAATGTTTTGAATTACAATAGCGGATATAACAATGACGACGTTTGAATACGACTTGTCTTCAGTTAATCTCGAATTTGTACTGTTTTTTGAATTTTAAATAACAGACAGCTTTAATTTATTATGATATTTGAATTAACACGATTGAGACGAAACAATTAACGAAATAGAAATAAGAAAAATGTTTTTTTTTACTATTTTAATATACTTGGTAGGTTCTAGTTAAAGACAGCACTACAACATTGACAAAATAAAACAGTGTCAAATTCAATGTTATACGTCATAAAATATCTTAATTAGATTTTATAATCTTAAATTAAAATTATGAAACCAATTAGTACAGTTTTATTTGTTTTATAATAAAACTTTATATTTTAAGTTTCTCTATGATAACTTTCATTGCAATACAATCTTTACATCATTACATTAAGATGTAGTATCGTTCAACAGGTTATGTGTGAAAATTGAACCCATGTAACAAAAAGGTACTGAAAATATCAATTAGATAAATAAATCTCTTCTAGCAAACAACTTCTTTCCAATGCTCACAAAGCAGTAAAACATATTATTATAAAGTTAATGTCCTTTATAAGAGAAACAATGATTAGGACCTACATACATATGTATTATTTAACAAAAGCATTATATTATATACTTTACCTTGTATTTTTCTATTTATATTCTTGTATTAATGAAAGTACGTATGTTATTTCGGAAACAAAGGAAATCCTCACACAATTAAGGATACACCGCTTGTTATGTCCGGGTTTCATCAATCAAAGAATTACAAATAACGTTGGAGGGACAAGTTGAGAAAAACATTTTTATATATTTCGATAATAATTAAAATAATTACCATATCAATACTTTCTGACTGCACTAAATATGTATTCGTATATTCCATATAAAGCTTTAAATTTATTTAATTGTCCCAATACTTTAGTAATAGATACGTATATGTATTGTCTTTAATATAATTGTTGTAACAAAATTATTTAACATTGAAAATATTATAGAAAAATAAATATAAATCATTGTTCAACTTGTCCCTCGGTACATAGATATGAATTCGGCAGCAAATTGGTTCTCGTGAATGATTGTTTATCGAAGGAGATAGAAAAATTATGACCAATAACAATTTATCCTTAGAAAACAAATATATGAAATCTCCGCTAGACTCATTATTATCAAATAAATATAAAAACAGAACGTTGTTAATAACGTCAATAAATGTTATAAATAGTATTGCTCTATCCTCCAGCTCAATAACGGTCATAATCACCTGTCAATGTGTCACGGCCGTCTGTGTAAATTGAACGCGTTAACGATATTTGATGTCAAGCGATTTTGAGTCTAAACGGACGAATATTAGAGTAATGCCTAGTCTCCTTAAACTTACCTCATAAAAAATAGTGTTTCATGAAATTTTTCGAATTTTGTTGCATCTCTATAAGTTTTTAATTCAGTCTTTACAGTTCAGTAGAGAAACTTAATAACTCTAGTTTAAGATGTTTTTCAATACCATAGTTGTATAAAACGGAGTTTTCCAATTCCTATTTAACAATGAAGATTTAATAACTAAAAATGGTTTTTTTTTTATGTTATAGGTGGCAAACGAACAGACGGCCCACTTGATGGAAGGTGGTTACCGTTGCCCATGGACATCCGCAATATCTTTGTTACGGATGCGTTGCCAACCTTTTCTTTTTAGGGATAGGGAAGGGTGGGAATAAGGAAATACAAGGAAAGGTTGGGAAAAGGGAAAGGGCAACCGGCTCTCTCACTCATCGGACGAAACGCAGTCATTACTGACTACTTCACGCCGATCTTCTGTGAGAGGGTGGTACTTCCCCGGTCGAGCCAGCCCATGTTCGAGCTGTAGTAACTTAACCACAGCTAAGCTCTACCACCTAAAAAAAATTATATTAAAAATGTTTATAGTAGAGTATTTCATTAGGTCATTTTGAAAGTGAGTATATAAAGCACAATTAAAAAAAACGCTGAAAGCATACACTTATAAAGTAATCAATACTGTTGATAATAATTAATAAGAATAATAACTTTTTAGGCTTATTACAATAGGATTCCAGAGTTCATATTACTTTCACGTTACCTAAGTTTTTATTTCAGTAATTTAGAAAAGGCTTGAAGTTAATCTATAAATAAAAGTCAATTGATCTCTCAATATAATTTTATATTTATTTTTAAAGCCCTATCATACTTCTATGCAAATTCTAAGATTTTATATCATTATACAAAATTTTAATATTATATCTCGCATGAAGCACGGAGAGATTTATAGATACAATTTCAGCTAAACGTTGATATTTTGGGAGGAGAGGCGTCTTATAAAATTCCCTTTTTTTTCTCAGTAATATATTGTGCGTAAGTGGCGGGGCGAGGGAGAGTAATGACGTCACGCTATGACGTAATACAGAGTGACATGACACACGGACAGAGATGTATGCCATATGAATGTGGGCACATAAAACAGAATGTGTGCTTGTATCACTCTTTATAATACTTATATATATTATATAGAGAATATTTCTTACAAAAATATATATATTTGAACTACAAAATCCATAATTATATATACTTATACTACAATGCTAAAAAAAATGTCTTTGAAAGATGATACGATTTAAAAATTATTTAAATACTAGCTTTTGCCGCGACTCCGTCCGCGTGGAATAGTGACTTACGACAGATTTTTGGTTCTTCCCACATAGTTCCCGTTCTTGTGGAGTTTTCGGAATGGTCGAGTTCCCGTAGAATTTTCAGGATAAAACCTATGTTTTTTTATTCACAATGAAGTACTCGTAACCAACAACATATTTATTTGTTTATTTGAATAAAGATTAATATTATTATGTTGATATAACTTAAACAAATTATTTCGACCAAATTAGGTACCATAAAAACGGTTTTTGTGAGTTAATCTTAAAAGATAGATATATACTGTCGCGGACTGTTTTTTAGATGATTAAAAGAACTATTATTCTTTAATACATATTTTTTGTGTATCTTGAACCGTTTTCACGCCGCACGCCACGGAAGGCCTCAAAGATGAAACAATTTCTCCCGTTTTTTACACATTTACCACTATATCTTTGCTCCTATTAGTCGTAGCGTGATGTTATATAGCCTAAAGCCTTCCTCGATAACTGGACTATCCAACACAAGAAGAATTATTCAATTCGAACCAGTACATAGTTTCGGAGATTAGCGCTTTCAAACAAACAAACAAACTCTTCAGCTTTATAATATTAGTATAGATCTAAAGTTTATTTGCATTCGTGCTCTTGTCGATAGAAGCGAAGGGTCGAGAAAAATTATAGAATGTCAAAAATAGGGGCTTTTTTAATTTTTTAAAGCATTTTTGCGTACAAATATACTATTATGTTGTATTATATGTTGTACAAATATACTATTGTACAAATATACAATACGAGTATAGTCAATGGTGGCCTAGTGGTTAGAGGGCCCGCCTCTCGTTGCCGAGGTTCGATCCTGGCCCGGACAAGTACCAATGTGATTTTTCAGAGTCATATGTACTTTCTAAGAGTATTTAGACATCACTGATTAATGATGATTCTCAAAAAGAGGGTTGATGTCAGGCAGGCGGCCGGTCGTAAACATCATGTAAGGCAGACCCTGGCTATATCTGGGAAATTGCCAGGTATAAGAAGATACTATTATGTTGTAATCTCTTATGTACTACAGATAATAAAATTACTGAATACCTACTTTAGTCTTAACTTTTAATAGCTTGAACATCTAGTTAATGTTTTTAGATTTCGTCAATATTTAAAACTTTTACATCAACGAAGAAGGAAAAGGCGATCTATATACAATATTTATTCAGGAAATATAAAATAGTGGTAATAAATAAAATAATAATTTATCATATATACAGGTAGAATATTAATATTTTTATCCCGTTACATATAATTGATTTCAATAGCATCAATAAACCGATAATTTCAGTTTAAAAAATCAATAATTTCTTTCGAAAATTCGTATTAACTGTTACAAATGTCGAATTTCTCCCAATCGCCTCCAGCGTGGAATGAGTTATCCGTTATTGTGGAATAAATTGCTTTCACCGAGCTCTAGACGATATTTCTCGCTTCAGAACAGAGAATAAGGTTATACGATATATTTAAGAAAATCTATCTATTAATAAAACAATCGTTTCTTATACAGGGTGACTGGTGAATTACTATCGATACTTGAGGACGTGATATTTGACGATCATATATGACAAAATAAAAATTAATGTAACATAAATATTAATAAACTTCTAAGTAAAGTTAACCAAAAGTTATGTAATTAATTACGCATCGTGTGAACACCCTACAGATTAGGTATACACACACACACACACATACGAGTGCGGCGGCGTGGTGTTGTATCAGCACGCCGCCGCACGCGTCCACACTTGGAACACTTGGAACGTGTCCACACTTTATTTATTTAAATACGGAAATTTTGTCAAAAATTAAGTACCTATTTTTTTTTTACATAATTCGAATGAGAATCATGTACCGAGTATTCTTTTTAAATATTGATAATAATTCACCAGTCACCCTGTATACATATATCTTTCCCAATATACATAACTATATATAAATCATTCAGTAATTACTGAGTAGGTATTTATTTATGGTGATCAAATTAGGTGATGTAATCAAAAGTTCGTTGACCCTAATGAAAGTTCGGTAATTCGTTTGATAAACTAACCGTTTGGGGTGATTTGATAGCCGAAGTTTGTAACAAATACAATCCAATTTCTGTTGCTATAATAAAAACTGATAATAGCGGGAACTAAAATGATAACGATTACCACAAGAATATATATACTATTTTGGTCAAAAATTTACTATTACATACTTTTAACACGTAACGCTATTAGAAAGATATTTTTTTAAGTGGAAATCTTATTAAATTTTAATATTCCTTATCAAATTATGCGATAATTTTTTTCATTACACGAACTCTATAATTATGGTTCTTTTTCATTATATAAGTATATACATATATTTAAGGTACTGTTGTTGATCTTTTTCTGTGTCACTCCATTTGTTTTGTAAAATATATTTTTTACAGTCTTATATATGTATATACCTGTAACAAAAGGATCTTCTTCTCCTACCTGGCAATTTCCCAGCTTTAGCCAGGGTCTGCCTTACATGTTGTGAATAGTTTATGGCTAATTGTTTTTACGACCGGCCGCCTGCCTGACATCAACCCTCTTTTGGGAATTAATTAATCAGTGATGTCTAAATACTCTTAGAAAGTACATATGATTCGGAAAAATCACACTGGTACTTGCCAGGATCGAACCCGCGCCCTTGTGTATGAGAGGCGGGCCTTTTAACCACTAGGCTGACCTGTAACAAAAGGATATGAGAAGTAAAATAAAAGACAATAATTATAGAACTCGTTTTCAACTAAATAAAATATCATTTTAGGATTAAAAAAATTTAAGAAAATATATAAAGAAAATATTCTGATTTTTATAATATTTAATTGTGCCTATTTTTTGGTCATAACAAAGAATAATTAGGTCAGTTAATGTTATTAGCGAGTCGATTGTGAGGGTAGATTTTATTTCATTCGTGATGAATTTTATTAAAAGTCATAGCCGGAAAATTACGGAGATGTCTCGGGATTTATCCTAATCTCATTACCGAACCATTTTTCGTTATAATAAGACGGGAAATCGTCGAATTATTTTTACTTTCATTCTCATTATGATTATAAGGAAATTCTTTTAATCTGATTCCAAAAGGTAGAGACTTGGAATACCAACATAGAGACTCGTTCTGTTTGTGTGTGTAACAAAATATTTTTTTTTCTGTACTAAAATTTTTGTGCCAGTTAATAGTTTTTTTGAAAAATAAATTTCCTTCTGGATTGATAAAGAAGCACACGCACAAACACATAAATAAAATTTTATACAACAGTACTTCTATGTACATTTTATGTCATTGATTTATTTATAATTCCGTTAATTTACAACCATTTTCCATATATTATGCATTTTGGTAGCTCATACTAATTTCTTCTTTAAAAATAATAATATTACAAAAACAGCAAAGGCGTCTTTGTCCTCAAAATCAAAAATGAGAGTACCTGTGCTACCCTTGATTAGAACAATAATCTAATCTTTCTCGGATTATAATTAAAGAAGTTTGTTCGACGATTTATTTCTAGAAGTTTAAGCATTGCAAAATTAAAGACGCCTCCTCATATGATAAGACTAATTTTAACCAGTACTGCTTAAGATTAAACATTTCAGTCATCACATATGGAAAATAAATGTATTCAGTATTTCATTCCTTTCCCCTAAAAAGGAAGCATCTGCTTTCTCTAAATCAGCTTGATCTTAGTGACGTACAACGTGTGGCGTACCGTCCGTACCCTTACTGAGCAAACCAAGACAGATATATAGAAATAATATCTAATTTAAAAGCTATATTTTCTTCCTATCACGTAAACCGTGGTCTTAAAGTTATGTCAAAAAGTTGGTCAGATAAAGCAATAATCGTATTCGAATCTTTTTGAAATTAAATTTACATTCTCCCTTTTCTTACTCGAAGAAGACAAAACTAGTCAAAACAATATTATTTGACAGAGTATAACAACGACGACAACAACGACGTTAGACATATGTAAAAATAATTACTTGTAGTAGTATAAAATATATTTTTCTTAATAATGTGAACCAAAATGACAACAGATCATTGATTTGGGACACAAAAAAAAATCCTTGAAGGAAACTTCCGACCAAAAAGTTAATAATTTATTTTTGAATGATAATACTCCTAATTTGCTTTTATATTAATTCAACAGTAAGAAAAAGTTATTAAATAAAATGTTTTGTAAACATCTTAAACACTTATATATATTACGAAATAAAATTATCCCTTACAAAATAATTAAATATATCTTAAATATTACCAACAATCTCAGAAATTTATAATTCCAGTTCTTTTACCAAAATACTGTGACAATTTCTTTTTTTTTGGTCCTTTCACCTTTCTCAATTGCCACATTTCTTATGCAGGCATACCCGCAAGCAGAAACCTAGTAATAGCGTTTTAATAAACACAAGAAAAGACAAGTCAACCCCGTGAATTACTCCCAGCAACCGGTCGCATATAAACGACCTTAAGCAGCTCCTTAGAAACCTTTTACAGAGTGTACCCTAGACAACAAATATTTCACCATCTTATTATAGCCCTAATTTCCTAGGCCATAAAGGTTAATAAAGTCTACAAGCTGGTTGCATGGTGTACATGTGACATCATCAAATATACATTTCGGGTTAAGTCTAAGGGACAGAATGAAAATAAAGCCTCTGAATATGTATAGAAGTGGGATGGTTAGAACAAGACATCTTTCTAGTTTCATAAATAGAGATAGCCATGTTATATATTTAAAAATCTCATATACGAGTTCAAATATATCCTTATTAAAGATTTAAAGACAGATTAATATTTAAAAAATTTTAATGTTGAAAAAAAATCAAATTGCGTTGGTATGGTCTATTTTTCTTCCCTACTTTTTATCAAAGTTATTTAGATCCAGTTATTGATGATTAATAGTATTTTTTGTTAAATATATAAATAATAATATTCATGGAAACTCGAAATAGAAGTCTTTTTTTAAATCCTAGTTGATATAAAAGGGGTCTTGTTAAAGAAAATACTTACGTAAAAATATAAAGATCTATTTTTTATAATGAATGTCGCTATGTACTACAAACATCAATTTAAAATTTCCCTCCAGAGCCTTATCTCTTTAAACAAGTGAAGTAAAATATAAAGAACTTCAATCTCCTACATTAAAAAGTCCAATGGAAAAAAACTTCCCAAAACAGTCCTAATTCCAAATGTCCATAAACCCTCCATTTGAGAACTCCGAGACAGATAAATAAAAGTTTATAAGAAATGTCTTCAAGTTAAACATAACTGGGTCAATATGCGGGGACCTTTTCCATTTAAGCTGAAAAACTGAAAACAAAAGACGGCCTGAAACTCGTATTCAGAGGACTATTGTTTATTCTTGGAAGTTCCGCGACAAACATTGTGAGAGGCTATCAAGTGAAGAACGTTCACAACAAAATTAATAAAACAATATCGTTTCAATATTACTGGATAAAAAAAACTTGGAGTTCATTGACCTATTAATTACATTGACCTATTAATTAATTGGTGATATATATTCTCTAATATACAGTTCATAGCCCAAAGCAATTATAATCAGAGCTCTAAATCCGTCCATTACGCATGGAGATCTAGGGAAAAAGAATTACTTCCATAATGAATGCGCGTATGCGGACCACTTTAGACGTTGTTAAAGCAGTTACAATGAATTCAATTAGCAAAGCAAACAAGGGTCTTTTTGTGACACGTCCCTCTATATACCGAATTTATTTGCAAACGGCTTAATCGTACATCCTCTGCATAGAACAATGTCCTACAAATAAAAAACGTAAAAGTTATTCCCAAGACACTAAGTTACATTAATGAGCAGATTTAAATCAATTCTTAATTATTATTTTTTATACCAGTTTTAAGTTGCCAGACTTTTTATTATTTGATATTGGAACTAAAAATAGAAAAAGATATATATATGAACATAGTTGAACTATTTTAATTATAACATCAATTACAAAACATTGAAAATGAATTCTTATAAATAAAAATCTTATAAAACTATATATTATAATAAATGAGTATTAATAAAGAGTTATTGTATCGTTGAAAATGAATTGTTTTAATAAAAATTTTTAAAAATTGCTATTGATTTTAAAATATATGATGACGGGTAGTCCTCGTAAATTAAGATAAACTTCAACCGGCGATTTATATCAGAGTTTTGAAATACGTAGCACAGTTTGTTTCAAACTTCACGCAGAAACTTTTACAGCTTTACTGCTTGTTTTGCGTGTATTAAGAAATATTGAGGACGTGATTTATTGACGTTTATTGAATATTTTCAAAAACTTTACATTGATTTTTATTTCTTGTATATTTTTTTTATATCATTATCTGATATTATTTATATATTTTACTTACGTCTTTCAGACATTTAGTAATATAATAAACTCTAAATTAATTTGATTGAATCACAGACAAAAAGACAAACAATTTCGTAAATCCAATTAATTTTAAACCAAAAAAAAAACTTATTAGTGTCAACGCTTCCTTACATCATTGTCAGTAGTACTCTCTAACAAGTTATTTAAAATATTCTCCAAGTTGGAACTCATAAAAAACTTTATACGTAGAAACATGTCGTACAGAACATTCGAGAAACATTCGCACTTCTTAGAATAAGTCTTAATAACTTTATAAGATTTCCAACTTGAACATCCAGCCTTTGTTTGTTCAAAGACGTGAATGCTAATTCTTAAATAATCTACTTATGAACTTCACATATCTGAATTAACAAAGCATTAAAATTTTCATCATGTTCTATTGTTTTTATTATGTACAATTTATCATTTTCATTAATATATATATTTATGTTTCGGTTATAAAGAAAATGAACAGTTTTTCAGGTCTACTTTAAAAACCTGTATTCTCATTAAAAATTAAGCGAACAATATTTTATGTTATTTAATAATACTTGCTTAATAGTTTATACGACAAACGAAGTAGCTTATAAAGACGAACATCGTAATATAAAATGAATACTATCAGAGATTGTATCTAAAATTACTTGATGAATTGTAATAGTAATAGTTTATAATTATATACAAAACCACGTTCCAGATGAAATTCTATATAATTCATTCAAATAACGCGAAATAGTTCGCCGCCAGGCTGAAACGGCTAGCATAAATATTGTGAAGTGTTATGTCTCAGTATTGAAAACAGAAGCACATGAAAGCCGCCAGCGATCTATAACTTACGCCTACCCACAGTCCACAATGATCTATTATGTACTGTAGGTTGTAATTTATATAACAAGAAACACGCACTTCATACAGCACTAACTACCCAGACGTAGCATTAAGAGCAATTGGAAAATACGACTACCGGAGACATTACTAGTATGTTTTGATGGTGAAATATTATTGAGACACTTCCTTCACCAGTACTATGGACATTACAATGAAACACGGGAATTGTAATAAGGTTTAACAAAGGTATAATAAATTAATTGATATATTAGGACTGGGAGTCTCTTGAAATATTCAATATTCAGGACTTTAAAAAGGTTTGACATAATTATATAGGAAAAATCTGTATTGAACATAATAATAACACTGTTTACGTATTATTAGGTGTACAACTTTGCTTCCGCCGTTTTTTTCCGAAATTCGAGGCTTTATTGTAAAAAACTGGTTATTCATTTATGATTCAAAGTATTGTCCATCGCTGGCCACTACTTTCTCCCATCTTTAGGGCAGCATACGAATCCCGCGTTGAAAAAACTGGTCATCTTTTGAGGGGATCCACAAATAGATTCAATTTTTAACTTCTTCATAAGACCGGAAGTGCTGGTCAGCCAGGCCGTGTGCCATTGATCGAAACAAGTGATAGTCCGAGGGAGCAACGTCTGGAGAATACGGCGGGTGGGGTAGGACTTCCCATTTCAACGTTTCCAAGTATGTCTTGACCACTTTCGCAACATGTGGTCGAGCATTGTCGTTCTGTAAAATCACTTCATCATGTATCTCGTTGTATTGCGGCCGTTTGTCTTTCAATGCTCGGCTCAAACGCATTAATTTCGTTCGATAACTATCGCCTGTGATTGTTTCTCAACTCATAATGCACTACGCCGAGCTGGTCCCACCAAATACAGAGCATACCTTAGAACCGTGAATATTCGGTTTGGCCGTCGACGTGGAAGCATGGCCGGGATATCCCCATAATTTTCTGCGCTTGGAATTATCGCAATGAACCCATTTTTCGTCCCCAGTCACAATGCGATGCAGAAATCCTTTCCGTCTTTGCCTTGCAAGCAGCTATTCACAAGCAAACAAACGCCGTTCAACATCTCTCGGCTTCAACTCGTACGGCACCCAATTTCCTGGTTTCTGAATCATTCCCATGACTTTCAGGCGTTTTGAAATGGCTTGTTGCATCACTCCCAATGATCCTGCCAATTCTTGTTGCGTTTGACACGAGTCTTGATCAAGTAATGTCTCCAATTCTGCATCTTCGAAAATCTTCTCTCTTCCACTACCATGCCGGTCTTCGACGTCAAAATCACCGTTCTTGAAGCGTTGAAACTACTCTTGGCACGTTCTTTCACTAATAGCAGCCTCACCATAGGTATTTGAGAGCATTCGATGAGTCTCAGCCGCAGATTTCTTCATATTAAAGCAGAAAATTAAAACCTCCCGCAAATGACGAGAATTTGGCTCGTAAGCTGACATGTTTAATCGAGAATAACTTTATGATGCAGACACAAATCGACTAATATTTCGATGGCGTTATGTTAACAAATGCCTAAGCTTATTGTATGACATCTACGATCTATTTATTTCGACTAGCACTTACCGCTACAACCATCTATTGCAAAACGGCGGAAGCAAAGTTGTACACCTATGTATATATTATTTTTTTTAAGTTATAAGAAATTATTACTTTAATATTTTATCTTAAAAATAACATAGAACCTTCACCTGTCTTAAACAACGTCAAGAGTAATGTATACCGATAATAACTCATGAACTAGATATTGTCTAGAATTAATGTATAGAATACAGAACCAGCTCTAAGATAAACCAGGTCCAGCTGTAGCAGATGTAACAGATGTTCAAAAAGCAGTCACGTACTTTCGTATCAGAACAAACTTATTTTCAACCAACCGCTTCTTGATACGTCTACCAGATAAATGAAGTATATACATATTTCTTTATAATATGTTCAAATGTTATAATAGAACTAATATTAAAATTATTTGTATTTGTATGCTGGTACGTATGCGAAATATATTAAAATTTAAATGAAAATCGCGGGGGCAACATCGTTGTACGGATAAAATATCATATAATGAATGACGCTGCTGACTTCGTGGAACGAACACCAAGCAGTGTGAACCAGAAGATTCATGATACCACACAAGCTATTTAATGGCATTGCTATCATAACATCGGATCAATCATGTAGTCTTAGGTATAGGTTATAAGTTTTAATATGTAATTCTAAGTAAGTTTTGTAGTTTTTCTGGAACCTCCGGTTGCTATTCTATATACTTTGCAAAATAATGTAGACAATAATAAACGAAATATACAAGATAAATATTCCATATATAATAGTATATTAATCCATTATTTATTCCAAATATAATTTTTTTGTAATAATTTTTCCTCTTCATCAATAATAAATACGAAACCATAACGAATCTATGGACCATAAATTTTCATCTCTATAATTATCTTAATACAACTGTCAAGGAACAAATGTCAATTCGGCTTAGAATTTCTATTTAATTTAACCTAAATAACTCAATTGGAGGCTATTGAATACAAGTACTTTGATATGTTACCGATAACCAGAAAATTATACAACTACAAGGGTTGCTGGTGTATATTGTTCAAAATAATTTCACGGAATTCATTATAATAAATATATGAAAACATAAAAACATTTAATTGCGACAATATGGAGATATTAAAAATGTATACATATAAGAACTAAGTTTAATTGAAATAAAACTAATTTCACATTTAATTTGTAATGTAAGTATGTCTAAATATAAGTGTTATTCTAATATAACTGAGTAGTATTAAAATAGTTTATAAACAATAATACAAGTAGTTGTGTCGGCCCTCAGACAGACGGAGGTAAAATTCAATGTATAGTTAGTTGTACATTTCTCACGCCGATATTAGTTACATTCGACTAAAACTAGACTCGCAGCTCGTTAAGATACCCAATATAACAACTTAGTGGAGTAAAAGCAACAAACTTCTGAATGCATCTGTACCGGGATAAAGAGCTGGCAGACATTTTAACTGCTATTAAGTGTAAATACTGAACTTAAAACTGCTTCAGTGACTTCTGTACACCATTAATATATACTTTTAAATATTGATATGTGTTGAATATCATTTTATACTTAATATAACTTAGAACTACGAAAATAGGAGAAGATATTTACTTTGTTTTCCTTTGTATACGACATATTATTTTAATTACAAATACACCTTTAAAATAATATAATTATAATAAGTTTTATATGTTAAATTTTATTTAAATTGAACGTAAATGAAGACACAAAAGTAATGTCTGCAGTGTGAAGAGTGAAAGGCATGCAGTATCGTAAATTCAGAGCGTTAAGCCTCTCACAGACAACTACACATTTAAAACTATCGACACAGCTCGCTAGACACGACACTGGCCCTGTCACACTGACACTCGTGTCATACATCAGAGCATTTGATCTCTGACAGCTGATACATCGCTATTGTTAAGGGAAAAATCGAATCGCTCTCAGGACATCCGAAAGTTAAATAAATTGATGAGCTTCATAGGCCACGAACGAAGACGAATATCGATGATAACTATTTATAATTATGATTTATGACAGAAGAATAGAATATACAATACTAATAACGTCCACACTTGGAACACTTGGAACGTGTCCACACTTTATTTATTTATACGGAAATTTGGTCAAAAATTAAGTACCTATTTTTTTTACATAATTCGAATGAGAATCATGAACCGAGTATTCTCCTTAAATATTGATAGTAATTCACCAGTCACCCTGTATATATGTCCTCTTAATAATTATTAAAGAAGTTCCTTCACACGACATAAGTCACATGAAAAAGTTAAAATCTTATTATTTGATGCGTAAGTATAACATATTGCTATAGCCACGTTTTGTTTCACTTCAAGGTAAACAAGCTAAACAGCAGGTGTTCTAAATATATATTTATGAAAGTTCAGCAACAGAGACGGTTCGAGTGAAAAATTCCCGCGTCAAAACGTCTGCCTGTTACGTTCAGACAAGGACTTCACACACAGCTCTCAACGTTATAACATAGAATAGAAAAACGTTTCTCACAAGACAAAAACAAATGAATACATTATCGTACTTTTAAATATGATTAACTTTAAAATAATGAATTTCTTAAAATAGTTTGTAAGATCATCATCATCATCAACCTATCAGAGCCCACTGCTGAGCATAAGCCTCTTCTCACATGGAGAATATTCAAGCATTAATCACTACGTTTACTTAAACCGCGTTGTTGATTTTAAACTTATAATTTGAAATTATAAGTCCAGGTTTCCTCACGATGTTTTCCATCACCGTTTGTCAGTGGTGTCTAAATACTCTTAGTACCTATGACTCAGTAAAATCACATTGGTACTTGCCAGGTTTCGAACCCGCGCCCTCATGCACGAGAGGCGGGCTTTAACCACCAGGCCACCACGACCTAGTATGATCGGAAATGTGAAAAATAATACTATTATAACACTATATAAACTGTATATATTTATTAATAATTCCTAATAGTCTTGTAACTTGTAGTTTTCGATCGTACTCGTATGTGTTACATATCTGAGTCACGTATTTTGGGCAGCTGACGTTTCATCCGATATTTTTCCAAAGCCGCCGCCGGCGTTGCCAAACTGTTGCGACAAAGCTATATTGTGTTTAAGCTGCAAAGTAAAAATATTCATGTACCCGAAGTAAACCAGACATATGAGCTATATATAACTTCTACGACTATTGAAACATTTCGAGTATAGTTATAAGTTTTATTTCAATAAATGTTTTCTATAAACTGACTAAAGTCTTAATCTTTTTTTTCTAATAGGTATATGACATAAGGCATTTAGCAACTTTAAAATAAATAATGAAAAGCAAACCTTCATTATTAATTATTCGTTAGGAGGAAAGAAAAAGCTTAAAAATTTTCATATAAAGTAGGTGCAGAATACACATAATTTATCAATACATTTAAACAAAAAAGTAATTTAAATAATGTTATAACTCATATTCTACATTTTAAATAACATATTTAAACCGTCCCTTGGATAACTTTGAAGTTATAATATTCGTTCTAAGAGAAAACGATACTTTCTGTAAGTTATCGTTAAAAATATTGTGTAATCCTACACATGGGATTAACAATAGTTAAAAGAATTACAATTTAAACAGTAAAGTGTAATTTCTTAGAACAATTAAGAGCAGTATTCCTTTATAAAGACGTTAAGACCAAGATATACGCTCAATTAAAAAACACAGAGTGAACCTACCGCATTAACATATAAATAGGAATTAAAAACAGTCAATGAGATTTAAGACTTCACCGAGTATTCATTTAAGTGAAACTAATATTTTTACTTCGCGTATTTTAGTATCTCGTCTGCCCGTGATCACGGTTGCTGCAAAGTAACCGAAACATCGGGACTATTCAGTTTAAGATACTCACCAAAAACATGCCTGTTAAAAAGGGGGCCAAGTTCCAATCGGCTAATTGTTTGCCTAAAAAAGGGGTGAAATCCAATCTAATGCCAAGTTTAGATGCACTTTGAAATCGATCATAATCATCTTCATCAACAGCATGATCCACTGGTAAACATTTGCCATTCCCAAGACTCGCCACCACAACTTGGCAGGTTTTTGTGCTGTACGTAACACTTAATTAATTGTATCATTAATTTATTATTTAGTTATATAATTATTTATATTTATATAATTTAAATATTATATAATTTAAATAATTAAATTAACCTGCCAAGTTCAAATTGAGAAGTATTATAATTTTAGATATTTTTAACCAAGCACCTACGTATTTGCACAACTATACCATATTTTAAGTTGGGTGTATGGTAAAGTGAATTTCGGCCAGATGGGCCGTTGACGTGAATAAGGTGGCGGGTAGTGGCTGGATGTGGAAGGCAGAGGACTGGGTGTGGTGGCGAGTCTTGGGAATGGCAAATGTTTACCAGTGGATCATGCTGTTGATGAAGATGATTATGATCGATTTCAAAGTGTATCTAAACTTTTCATTAGATTGGATTTCACCCCTTTTTTAGGCAAACAATTAGCCGATTGGAACTTGGCCCCCTTTTTAACAGGCATGTTTTTGGTGAGATTTCAATACTTTTTTTCAAGAAATCGTACATACAATCGTACTATACAGCCGTACAATGCATAACTTACAGCATGAAACATACAGCTACCATCTGATGGCATAGGAATTACCCTATGTGGTATATCTCCTCCAACCACCGAAAGATGTACAATTTCCATCGTTGGTAAATGAATAGTAGAAAAGAAATAAACTGAATTTGTGCTTTTAACACACACAAGTAATCAATCAATAAGCAGTATCAAAATTAATCCTTTAGCAAGTCAAATCAGTGATCCATTTAATCGTAATCGTAACCATATATAAGATATCAAGACAAGTGTAGAAAGAAATAGAAAGAAATGACCATCGATTCCTTATCGACTTTCATTCATATATACTGCAGACAAAACAATATCGCGATTCAATTATACCGCAAGCGCCATCTATCTAAAGTAATTTATAACAATAGAAACCTGATTTTTTAGGTAAGCAATATTTAATTAAGTTATACAGTGTGCATTATGTATACATGACAATATTTTATCTCCCTTATATATATATATATATATATAAACAATTTAAATTAAATTGATTTCCAAGGTTGTAAAGGTTAAATTAGTTTCCACGCGGTTTCTTTCATCATTGGAGCGTGTTTTTTAGTTTTTTTTAAACTATATTTATTTTTTATTTTTTTGGTTTCATTTATCACCGATTGATAGATGTACTCATATTATTAATTATTAATATTTCATTATTATGTATTTTATTGTGCTGAGCTGAGCGCCTATATAAAGGTTTTGACTACCTGTCAGTGAGTCAGTGCCAAAATTAGCTATTTTCACAGGGTCACATTTCAGGATCTACTGAAGCTTTATCTATGAAATTTGGCATACTGCTTTAGGACTAGTATTTGATTACGTAGGTACAATTTTATCTCTGTACTTGCAATAGACACTGAGCTACAGGGGGTCAAAAGCAGATCGAATTTATTAAAAATTCGATATTTAGAATTGAAACAACTCACGCTTGACCGATTTCTTAAATTTCTTAATTTTTTGTTAATCTACATATAACACACAACTTGTGTACCAAATTTCATAATGCTAAAACAATGGGAAGTGGCCTAGAGGTTTTGATTACCTGTCAGTGAGTCAGTGCCAAAATTAGCTATTTTCACAGGGTCATATTTCAGGATCTACTGAAGCTTTATCTATGAAATTTGGCATACTGCTTTAGTACTAGTATATAATTACGTAGGTAAAATTTTATCTCTGTACTTGCAATAGGCACTGAGCTACAGGGGGGTCAAAAGTGGGTCGAAACGGTTCGTGTAAATATAGTGCACGGCATGCGCCGGCCTGTGGAACTTGGCCGGCGCACTACCGTGCGCTTAGATACACGCGTAGTAATCTGAAAAATATTAGTTTAATTAAAAAACATTCAACTTGAGAGAGATATAGCCCGAAAAACGTTCCTTGTAAAATACCTATACATATATGAACACTAACAAGACTTCAAAATACAGGTAATGCTTTCGAAACAATAAAAAATAAAATATAATACTTACGAGACATTTTTATTTTAGTAAAAAGAAATATAAGTGAATGAAATCAGAAAAAAATATTAAATATCAAGTTTGTTTATTATTTTTAAGTCATTTTTTGATAAAACAAAAGCTACTAAGAAGCATAATTCATTTAAAATTTATTTTGTACATTATAAAAAGTCATTATTAAAAAATGATTGATCGTCAACAAGCGTCTGAACGATAGATGTCTTATAATAATATTGTGGAAATGTACAAATGATGTTCATCCATTTTGATTGGCAACAATCAATTCTTACAAGGAAATGTTGAGAGAAAAAAATTAATGATGAGAATACGGGATGAGGGAGCCGGGAGATACCGTGACGTCCAGACTTATGGATAATGGTATTATTTATTACTTTATACATTATTAGATCTATATAGATTTAAGTCAAATTTTAGTCAAGTATAGTTTATTATTATTTCGAAAAGTTAATGTTCATAATGACATCTAAGTTTATCGCGAGTTTTATACATTTAAATGAAACTAATATTTTTCGGATGTACTACGCGACTTTATTTTTGATAAAAACTACTCACATCTCGTCTGTCCGTGATCACGGTTGCTGAAAAGTAGCCGAAACGTCGGGAGTATGTAGTTTATAATCAAAAATAAATACACTAAGTAAAATCCGAAAATATTAGTTTCATTTAAAAAAGTTGATGTTCAGCTTACATAGAAAATTCTAGTTTTACATTCTATGGATTATAAAATCCACACGTTTAATACACCTTTGAGCAGTTTAAGATAGAATCTCTACATAATAATTATAATGATCAACATCCCTCTCATAATAAAAGCATACAATTTTAAAAGCCACTGCAACAATTCCTCTTTATTTAATATTTAGTCAAAACCGCAACTATGCTCGAAAAACAATTCCACTGCGGAAGATAACTAAAAGATTAATTGTAAAGTGGGGAGAGAGACCGGACATCCGGTCCACGGGATGTTTGCGAGGGACGCTGCGATCTTTAACTTACATTTGAGCTGGCTTTTACAATTGAACATATTTTTCTTTTTATTCTGTTTTATATTTACTTTATTATATTAATATTATAGAGACTTAAAAATTATGGAAGCTTCATTCTGCGATCCTGGATAATGGATATAATGACAAAAGTATACTAACAAATTAACAATAAAAAATAATTATTACGAAATATCAGTTTTTCATAATTTTTACTGTAATATTTTTTTGTTATCGTTATGAAATAAAATTTCGTCCTTTCAGAATATAATGTATTTTAGGCTATTTATATAAATATTTAAATTAAAGTCTTTCTATTGCTACGAGTCTCACAGACATTGACTTTTTATTTTGAATATTGTATACATAAATAACTAATTAAACTATCGAATTTTTCTCTAACAAACTTATCTTTGCCTCTTGAAAGCAGTCGTTATCATAAATTCAGTTAAGTCATCAACCAGTTATTTATTATTTACTATTGTATTTTACGTGTGATATGATAGGATATTGTTTTTTGCCAAATATCATGATTTTAAATGGACATGAGATATACGATTTTGATTCCCTTGTGCGCATGCGCATTAAAATACATATTTATGCAATAAATAAAGAGAGCAGAATATTTATGAACAAGCAATATCTTCATTAATTACTGAGGTTGTCTAAAACATTTAATATACTACTCTTATTACCACGTTTTATAATTTTCATTAAATGAAATTAATCGTTAAATAAATGACAAATACTAAAATTGATTGAATTGTGACGAATATCGTAAAAAACTTGTGGGATTTTATAATGATTTAATACAAAATCATAAGAGTTTTTTACTTTTTCTGATGATAAATAGGTAGATTAGCCTATAAATTGAAGTGAGGCCTGTGCATATTTTGAAGAGTTATTTGGTATGAATATAATAGGGTCCAATTTTAAATAAAACTATTTTTTTTCTGATAAAATTAATCGTAAAATGGTTAAAATATAGACCATGTTAAAATAATAATAAAAAATTCTGGTAAAGTTAGGTAAAAGTTTTACATTCATAACTCTTTAGACCATATGGAATCAACTTGTTTATACAAATCAAAGACTCAAAACGTGCGTACTTAGTTTACGATACAAACTGGTACTAAATATACTGAAAATAAAATTTGTATCCTTCATATTCAAAAAGCGAGGAAACTACTAGAAATTGAAGATCAAATAAAAATATCTTATATTCAGATCGTAAACATGAGCAGTGTTTTAAAGAAAGTTCGCGAAGTATACAGGAGTGGAGTAAATTGAAAAGCTCCTATAAAAACGAGATTCCACGGCGTCATTACCATTTATATGGGCTAACTTCTCATCTATTTCACGAGTCGGGGTAAACATGGACTTTAGACAATCAGTGTGAAGACTATATTACCTGCTCAATATATGTAAAACTTTTTCTATTACACTACAAAGATATAGATAGTATGTACTTAGTAAGACAATATTATTTTAAATCAAGAATTATCTCAAAAAAATCATCGGTTAAAAAATGACTCTATTGTAACAATATTCTTTTGTGTACCCGTCATAGCAAGTCGGTCGGTAGCCTAAAGTACAGAACAATAGAAATAAGGTCTCGGAAAATGAAACGTCAGTAAAAACAATGAAATTTCAAGAGATTATTACAACTTATTTAATATCGTTATAAAACAGATGTTACACACACATACAAATGTATATTCACACATAAATAGTTTATTGTCTTTAAAACATAAAACGAAATCAAAATACATCATAATACAAGTGGTATTCGGTATCCATTATCACTTGGAAGTAGCGTGAGGCACGCCATGTCGCATGGCGGTCCTTGAGACACAGACGTCACTGGATCGCATATCTAATGGAGGTAAATATGTTTGATGTACAACACTAGTGTTGCTTACATAAAAAAAACAATATATGACACAGAATAAAAAAAATATTTAGCACAGATTAAAATTATACTCAAATTGCACAGATTAAATATATGTATGATTGATTTTAAAAACATAATTAAGAATAATATTGAAATAATATATTTATAATAAAAATAAATACAATAACGTTAAATATTCAACCATTTCAAAAGGCTGTCATAAATATAATTAAACGTAATAAATCTGAATAGCACAAAAATGTTTTTCGGAAACAAAATGTTTTTAATTTATTTTCATAATAATTTAAAAAATAGTTTATAGCGTTTTATCCAAGTATCGTTACAATTTTAATAACGCAGATATTCCGTAAGCCGCTTTGATTTATACGACGCCAGGTGGATCCCTTGTAAAATGGCTACTGAATATTTTCATTGAATAAAACGTTATATTACTTGAATAATGTCTTCCCACCCTTCACTCCGCGACGATTATTTTAAATGTGTCATCTTTATTAAAAATAATACAAGTGTTATGGTGGTACAAACATTATTCTTGAAAGTTATAAAGATATTTAGGTTTCTATTTAATTGTTACGTCACATACAATCTCGGTAGAATGCCGTCATCATGACAGATTATTTTTGACTTTATTGGAAGTTTCCAAAGATAATAAAATAAAATAAGAACGCTTCACTCACCATATAATCCAATATGGCGAACCGAATAATGTTTTTTTAATATACATATGTATGATTTATTACAGATATGTCATCAATTAGATTAAACAACTCGCATCATTTATTTGTCTAATTATTATTATGTTAATTGGCGTCGAAATGTTTGATAAACTATTTTGTCGTTTGTACAATCATTTTGTTTTTGATAAATTATTTAACTTAATTACGAAGCATTACCGAATAAAAATACTTTTATATAGTACCTAAGAGTTTCAGTCTCAAAAGTTTACAACTAATAACTGAAATAATACAGAGTAGTTCATAATTTTAACAATTCCAATGAAACAGAACAGATAATGAAATATTTTACATTTAAAATTGTGATACTCGTCACAGAAATGATAAACCGTATTATTGGTAAAGCCAACGAAACGAGATAAATTTTATAAACAAAACTACTTCGGTCAGTTATGACAGCATCAGATTATTATATAGTAAATTGAAATAAATCGTAATATATGTATTTTTAATTCAATTTGTATGCTATTAAAAATACAATTGGGATTTTGAAAAAAAAAAGTATTGATTTTTTTATGTATCTTAAAACTTTATTATTAATTATATTGATTTTTAATGCAAAAACTTGACAAACATTTTTTTTAATTAATTATAAACAATTAAAAATTTATAAAATTCAAAAAAAAAATCACGTGACTGTAAACGCGCCATGATTGGTCGGCATACTTGTGACGTCATAATGTTAAAGCAATTTCATAATAGTACAGTGTTTATGGCTATTATTTTTGATTTGATAAAAATATCTCAAAATTATTAGTGAAAAACGATTTGAAAAGTTTATTTCGACTATGTTTGATAAAGGATTTATAAAAGCAAAATCGGATAATATTCCTGATGTTGATATATTTATGATAACTAATTTTTTTTAAAATGACGTTCGGTTTAATTCTGCTGAAGTTCGAGGTGCTAAGGCATCAAGGTAAGTCTGTTAAAAAATACTATTCTAAATGAAAATAAGTATTTATTCTCTATTAAATATAATTAATAATTATTTCATTAATTGTAGAGCATCACGTGAGAGTTACGGTGATAAAGCTATAGGTTATCTTCAACTTAATCGTAAGAATGGTATTTGTGTTTTAAAAGGACGTGTGTGTCCAGAACACCGAGTTCGGAGTATAGCTTACTCAGTTACTCTAACTATCAATGAAAAATTAAGAAGAAGAATAATAAAAGAAGAATTAATAAAATGTTACTATAACATTATAAAAAACCAAAATAACATACATACTTTAAAAATTAAATGTAGTCTGATACAGAACCTAGAATGTTATAAAGTTATGAAAATATCTATTAATTGAATTCCAATTATTAGACAAACATACATATAGATTTACTATTTAATCGCTTTGAATTATCAATTAAATTTTTTTTAATGTTACGATTCTAAAGGTTATGATTTGGAGCCCAGGTAAAAAATTAATTACTGAACTATACTTATTCGATTTATACACTTAGATATAAAATAATTAATAACAAAACTATTATGAAAACTTACATCGAAATGATCTTCACAACAAAAAAAATTTGATTTTGTTTTTGAATAATCTCAGTGCACTGCTTGAAACCATTTCTTTCGACGTTTTTCGTCTTGTGGAACATTTAAAAACATTTTTTCAGGAGTTGTTTTTGTAGTATTTGTACATAATGGTACAAAACAAGAGCGATAACTTTTGAGTTTTTACATTTTTGATTATTTAACAATGCCAACAGAATTTACTAGATAAAAACTCAAAACACTGTACTAATTATTATATCTCTGTATGCTACAATGAGCAAAAACTAACATTGTGACGTCACACGCGCTCGGGTTTATTCGGGAGCTGTCGGCGGATCTTCGGTACTGAATTTAAAATTTAATTTTTATTTTGAAATAACTTTTTAATTATTGCAAAGAAAAAAAAGAAAAATAGTTTTGCTATAAAACTTATATATGATCTTTCCATTTATCACAAAAAAAAAATATATTCAAAAACCCAATTATATTTCTACTGTATCTTATGTTTCTGGATAACAAGATTTTAGATATATATCCTAAGAAATCGAATAAGAAATATGTTAATAACAAGCTATATTGAAAATTTAATAAATACTAGAATATTAATTACGTCACTATATCTTGTAGATCACCTACCATCTACGACGAGCTTACACGCTGACGTCATTATTTCATCACTATCTAATATATCTTCTATATAAGATTTTTACCTCTATATTCTCTACATACATTTCAAAGATAATTTTGCTTACATAATACAAGTTAGCATAATACCGCACTAATGAAAATTGACTATAGAATTAGAATAAACAGTTTATTGAGACGAGTTGGTTCCAACCTAGGATTTCCGAATATCATGTTCACGACTTTTGCTAGTAAATAACTACTTCATAAAAAATCTGGAACCTCCATACGGGTTTGATAATAAAATAGTATATAGAAATGTGAATGTGAAAAAAAATGAATCATTCATGGCATCAAAGGAAAGATAAATAACAAATAATTACATTCAAAAATCATTATAACTTTTCATATATATTTTAAATATAGTGAAAGATTTTCAGTGAGCTGAAATAAGCACCTGTCTAAAAAACGAGTGACTCGTTTTGCATGCCAGTGCAGTTATGGACGGTCTCATACGTTCGGATATTCTCACAAAAACCTGACGCTTGTATTGTCTGATTTTACAGAAAAATATCCTGCTGTGATTACAATGTCTGTTTCATTTGTTAGTATTTATTTGAGTTACGAAACATTCTTTTACAATTTCGATCGAAGATGATCCCAAAGAGTTTAATTCACCTTAAACTAGACCCATTATTTAGACCTATATTTGTATTATTAACATATAAAACCTTAATATACGTGATTATTACAGCAAACTTTGATAAGTTATTTCTTCTACACAAAACAATTGGCTTTGTAAAAATCCTGCACGTCACTTGTTCACCCAATCTGGCCAATACATACATATACCACAAGTACATACTATACCTACTCGTGTAATAAGCATCATCTGTATTTCATTACGTAGATTAGGAGCGTAATCTGTTTTTATTCACGCGTTAGTATTAATGTAGATATGTGCTGTGACTATGTAAGCTTGTGGTACAGTTTACTTAATACTACTAGGTATCTAATACACCAAAACGTCACTGTTCTATTGACCATAGTATTGATTCACATTCAAAATAAATTTAATGAAACTGTTAAATGAAAATTAAAAACATTTATATTATTCCACAGTTCATTTTTTCTTTAACATAGTACGTAGAAAGAAATTCACATTTTAAGGGATATATCTACCTATGTCTATGTTTTTATTAAAAAAATATTTCTTTCGTTTCAAATACAAAAGTTGGATATATTCTCAACACTCATTTACATAACCTTGTTTGTGGTCCCTTACCTTTATCTCCTCTTAAGTATATACTATATAGCAAAGATTATGGAAATTCACTTTATTCAACCCCATTTTCTAGACATTCTTAAAAAACCTATTCTTTTTTACTCGTACAAACCTGACAAAATTGTAAGTCATAGTGAAGAAATATATATTACGTAAAGCGCCATCTATGTCAAAAAGTAAATACTAAATATGAACATCATACACTAATCTTCAAATTGGTACAAGGTTTAGATGTAGATGGCAGAAATAACTGTACACTATAAAGTATCTAAACACATTCAGTTCCTTATTTTCTGTTTTAAATTAACCTTACGTCTTATTTTAGATTTTCAAAAACCCGATATCTAATATAATTGTAATATTTACACTTTCAAGTAGTTGAAGCAACAAATGTCTTATGTGAATATATTTTTAAAATATACATCGATCAGTAGTCATATAAATTGACCTAAAATTTTATTTAATATTATATGGCAAAGTTGAAAAATATTATATGGCAAAGTTGTAGGTAATAAAAAGTTCTAAAACTTAATTTTTTTTCTTCACCATCGGAAAATAAAGATTTCAACAAATTGAAAGCATACCAAATTTTTGAAAATAGCTGATATTTTGACGGGTGAGTTTTCGATTGAAAATGAGGCAGATTTTTCGATATTTATTCAAAATAAGCTGAAAAGATAAATATTTCTTATCAAATAAATTACAGAGTATTTGGGACATCAAAAGGTAAGTTTTGACCAAATTTCGTGACAAAATATTACTTTTTGTAAGAGATAAAAATAAAAATCCAAAAACTTGGTTTTTCGAATTTTTCACATGAAATTTGAGGTTATGTGAAAAAAATGTTAGCACAAAAGTTTTAGGTCTTTTTATTACCTACAACTTTGCCATATAATATTTTTCCGTAGGACTTTTAGTTTTGCCGGAAATCGAGAAAACCCAGTTTTTACCCTTAAATACCCATCCCCATACCTTTCCCGACCTCAGATCGCCCGTAAATTATTTTCCTTTTATTTTTATAATATTTCTCTCCTTTTCTAATGACTTTCATTCAACTATAATTTAATTATGTTTTAAAAGCTATCGGCACTGGTCTAATACTTAGCATAGGGGTTGAAAATATCAAAAATGGAGGCTCAAGGAGAAAACATCCATTAATAATAAGCTCTTTATCTATATATATATAAAGAAAAGTTGTGTCAGTGAGGTATACTATTTACAACTGAAGAACGGCTGTAGGAATATGGTTGACAATTGGTGGGGAGATAGCTTAAAACCAGGAGACGGACATAGGATATTTAATTGTCATCGATTAAAAAAACTTAAAAATTCCAAAATCTGGTTATTTACAGCCTCTAGGTCGGAATAAAGTTCGCCCGGTCAGCTATACATACTTATATTACTACCTATTACTGTGAAAGCTCTTCGCCAATTGAATTAATGCATTGAATGCTGAGAAGTTTAAGCTCTTATAATTAATAATAATTTTAAATTATCCTTTAAAAATATACTTATTATATTATTTTTTATGATATTTGCATATAGAAATAACAAAACAATAATACCCTGATCAGTAACTGTGTCTGGCAAGAGATTAACAAGTTTTTAAGTTTCTGGGAATTAACAATGTATTTTTTTTATTAATATCCTGTGGCTAACACCAATAAAATCGCCCTTTATTACCGTTTACCTGCTTAAGTCAATGCAACCCATACTACACAATGGGTAATCGTTCTTACCTGTATTGGGTATGCTTTAACAAATTTTCAGCATTTACAAAATAACAAAGGAATATGATTCACTGGTTCTAACATTAGCACGGTCGTAAAGAACAAATTATACTTCTATATTACACCTTGTTTTCATTTAAATAAACATAATTTGTTTCATATTTATAGTTAAATATCACTCTGTTACTATATTTTGATATAATAATCAGTACAACTCAATCAAACTGCACCTAATATCAGAGTTGATTAATTCTATCATCAATTCAATCAAGGTTTATAGAGCTTCAAGATATCCGGTAACTATTGGATAAAGCCCCGACCGCTTCCAAGAAAATTCACCTTGTATATATTGCAATAACAATATTATATCTCAATATGTATGAGAATTCATTTGGTTGTTAGTATAATATTTTATAACCATTATTTTAAAGCAAAACTCTATATTTTAATATCCATACTCTCATACTGTAATTTACTATTAATAGGATACTTAAAGTTCGTTAAAACTACAGCAATTAACGATTGAGATTTATGAATGTCCAGATGAAGCCACGCTAAGAACACTAGTTTATTATAATATACAGAAGCGGCTATAGCGATGCATTATTCAATTAGACTGATAACACTTAAGGATATTACCGCTAATAAAATTGTAATGTCTTGTTTCCGAGACGCGTGGGCACACTTCAGAAGCGAGATGGTAAGAGGCCCCGCTACAACCAATATCTACCACTTACCAGAATTAAATAATAATGAAAGTAAAAAAAACTTATATACGGTCGAATTGAGAAACTTAATTTTTTTTATTAAAATCGGTTAATAAGTCAAGATAAAAATTACATAACTTAATTTAAGATGACAAATTTTTGTAAAAACAAAGTCATAATAACAACTGTCCTTACGAAATGCAAGTCATGATAACAACTTTTTTATATATTTATCTGCAATTAAATGTCCACTGATGTCCGTTCTTTAGAAGTAGTGTTATCGTAATCAGATTTTACTAAAAATTGATTAAAAAATAATTTCAACATAAAAAGAAAATATGTTTTATCTATTCACGTTTTCAATAACAGCTTATAATATTTCACAATATTACACTAATAAAGTAATACAAAATTCACATTATAAAAGCGATAATAAAATATTATATAATATTGCAATGTACTAATATTTTGAAATATCAGTAGAGGTCAATATAGAATAATAGCCACATTTATATTGACTCAATATTGCGAGAAACTCCAACGGTAAAAGATCCAAGCCATATAATCCGATGACGTAGCATGACGTCACCGTTTCCATATATTGTGCAAACACTACTCAGATATTTGTGACGTTAGAAAACATTGGATGAATCATTGGCTTGCGTAGTTTTATTTATTTATATCTAGACACGGGTTATTATTAGATATGACTTTCTTTATTTCTTAGTTTGTATATAAATATTTATCCAATAAATCGATTTGAATTAAAGTTAATATATTTTATATGGTAAATTTGGTTTCTATGTATATAATAAGGGAAGAAAAGCATTTTTTAAATTAAATGAAGTTTAAAGCTTTTCTTTGCCTATTGATTTTTTGTTAATTGTGTCAGTGGTGTCAAAATCGTTGACATTGACACAAAAAAATGACATTTTGTATTTTGAAAAATTAAATCAAAAATTATATGTGTTCTTCATAAGTTATAAAAGAGAAAGTAACATTATTGTGATTATTATTATTATTTAAACATCATCTTGTATTATTCAGAAATAAATAATGTCTTAGAGATTTATATGGCTCCTTGAAATGTTTTAAATACCTATAGGTCGAACAAGTTTCTGACAACAATTCGCCAACAACATAAAACGTACCGTGTAAGAAAAAAATGGGATGGTAAGAAAACTTTTGCTATGATTGTCAGCATATAGGAAAATAACTACTTAAGAGATTTAATCTCATCTTCTATTGAAAACAATTTAGTTGAAATTACTAAATTGTGACGAACGGAGATGAAAATTTACAGAAAATTAATAAATACTTTTTAACTTCTTTAAAGTTAAACTTCTTTCAGCAGTACTTATTTGGTGAAACTTTACGTCTGTATTCTTTAATTCCAACACCAGCATTACAACTATTACGTGTACCGAGTTCCGTTATTTAATGATCATTGTACTATTTCGTTTCATTTCCTTTAGTGCTTTCGATAGAAGTATCTGATTTAAAAATTACATTTGACTCTCTTATATTCATTCAAAATATTTCCTAGACATTAATATTAGTGATGTGTCAGTCATATGCGATGGAAACGAAAAACCGTTTCCTAATCTATTACAGTTTTGGTAGATATTTAAGGGGTTTTTAATCTTATAAACGTGTGTAGATGTAATTGTATGTAGGTGAAAATAAAAAAAAGAAATTGAATCAAAATTTATATGCAAAACCAAGACTGAAAATTCGTCATTTGCGTTGGCGTGCTGGCCTAGAGGTTAAAGGCCCGCCTATCATGCATGAGGGCGCGGGTTGAAAACCTGGCAAGTACCAATGTGATTTTTCAAAGTCATACCTATGTACTTTCGAAGAGTATTTTAACACCACACACAGACGGTGAAGGTAAACGTCGTGATAAAATTTGTACCTACTTATAAATACAAATTATGAGTTTGAAATCGCCAACCCGTCTTGAGCAAGCGTGGTGATTAATGCTTAAACCTTCTCCATGTGAGAAGAGGCCTTTGCTCAGCAGTGAGCTCTGATAGGCTGATGATTGTGATGTCAGTTGAATCTGCAACCTCAGCAATAAGATGTTGCAGCTACTTTATAGTTTTCGATTTTCTGGAGATAGCGAGTTCGAACCCTGGTCATGTTTAGGATTTTTTATTCTCATTTTCCATTTGAATGTTAGTTCAAGGGTCAGTTCGGCGATGATTATTATTTATTATTAAAAATATATAATAATACCAACAAAGGACTATTATTTTAGAATAAGATTCGTGCAATGCCAAACGAATTAAGTATATCACGCTGTGTCTAGTAGCGTAAACTATCGTTTAATGACCAACCATAAAAGTACAAGAACCAAGTTGAAAATTAAAATCGGTAACTTGACACTAAATCTAAATCTTTATATTAGGATCTATATTGACAACCATTACATCACTAATTGACATTCAAATTATAAAATGGCATTGCTATTTCAAAAAACATGTCATTATCGTTTTTTTCATTGTATCTCACATTAAAAATGTTTCCAAATAAACGGAGCCATCTCACCACTTGTATACATTGAGACGACGGATTATATCAATCTAGCTCGCTTAAAATTGATGACACATTTAGCGCGTAATTTTCACAAGGAGCGTCACCTTTAACCCTTTTTTATCGTGCTGTCTTAAAATATATTTTTAGTACTAAATTGCATATTTAAAAAAAAATATTATCAAAATAGAGACTGTCTGAAAAGATGTGGCAGCAAACAATTTTAATTGTTGAATAACATTATAATTAAAAAATTTAAAAACATTACAAAACGTTACACACCATCATTCATTAAACTTAATAAAAATAATATTTTTTACTTTATGACGCGTACAAATGACTGCGTTACTAATTGTACAAAAAAACAGCCACCCATAGTAAAGAACCCCAACGAAAATCTAATTACAAGATTGTCTATCAATTATAAACGAGAAAATATCCCCCTTAATCCAGCGGGAGCGTTTGACGGTTAAGTGTCGGAGTTTAATAAACTGTTTAATTAAGAACGCGTCAGGCGAGGGAGCAGTGTCGTGCGCGCGCGCGGCCCGAAAACATGCTGGTTACAGCGCTGTTCCTACTGACGAGCCTGGCACAAGCACGACCCTTCAACATAACACACCTCATAGTGCCGGAGGTCATAGCTCCGGGCCAGGAAGAAGTCGAAATCGAGTGCAGATATGACGCCAACTTTACATTACTCAACTGGTTCAAAGGGCCTAACGAATTCTTCAGATACAGACCGGGCGCAGCTCCCAGCACGAGGTCATTCCCGGTTCTTGGAGTCGGGAGAGTCGAACTTATAATTTGTGGACCGACGGCCTGCAGGCTGAAACTGGGCTCGCTAACAGAGGAAGCGACAGGGTTGTACAGGTGCGATATAGAAAGGGATGTGCCACCTTATAAATTTGCTACTCGAACTGCCTATATGGAAGTTCACGGACATGAGCATAGGAAGCCATTACTCGAGGGTCTTGATGAAGAATTTGGGGAAGGAGATGACATGCAGGCCTACTGTCGAGGGGATCCAGAGACAGAGATACGGTGGTATATAAATGGGAGAGAGTTAGAAGAGATGAGAGGGGCCACTTCTTTGAAGAGGAAGAGTTCCCGCTTGATCTTCTTAGGAATACCTCCAATGGTTACTGTGCAATGTGCGGAATACAAGTTTGGGAAACTATTTGGTTCCAACGAAGAGAGAGCTCGATGGAAAGATCACGTGGGCAGTAAGGATGAAAGACCTCAGGAACAAAGGAACCTATCAGCTACAGTGGATATGAATATTATATTATTAATGTTGATGTTGTGTTGTATCAAAGTTTATTAAAATTGTAACAATTCTACCATCTTTTAGTAAGTTTGAGTCACGTTCCTTTTTTTTTTAATCGTTGTACGATTTTAATATTAAACAGATATAAGAGATTTTAAACATTTTTTTATTTTCAATAGTATATGAGTTCTGTCAGATCATTGAACATTTATCAGATTATTAATTGAATTTAAAATATAATAGTATTATAATTTTAACAACATAATATGTTACTTTTATAGACTGATGTATCTATTGTTCATATTTATCTATCATAGTAAATTGTAATTCAAACTACTTTTAATGTGTATTCAATACTGAAGCTACTAAATACCAAAAATAATAGTTTATAATTAAAAAATACCAGATATAATAGTAAAAATAAAATTGCAGTTGAGAACAAACATTTGCGATTTACTTACAGACGCTATTTCTACTAGGTATATATAACTTTATCTTTTTCATTTGAATCTATGTATTTTTTCATGTTCAGTATCACTTATTTTAATATAACGTTTTATAATTCTATCGTTATTTGAACGTCTTATACTATATTTTATTATAATGAGATCTAAGACTTGCGCAAGTATTCATTTGAATTAAACTAATATTGTTCGGACTGCTACACTTATTTTATAATTTTACTATGATTGTCTCCGTCATAGATTTAAAAACTTTTATGACGCATAAAATAAAATAAAAACTTGACAAAAATATGGGAAGTACATCTTAGCATAGATTTTTTTGAATTGTTGTGTTCAAAAACACATTCTGTTGTAATTTAAATCTGCAAGTATTCATAAGAAACAGTCGCTGGCAAACATTGATAACTTTCTTTTTAATGACAAAAGAAGCAAGTGAGCACACGGCCTACCTGATTTAGGTAGTAAAGTCGCTCTTGGACGTCCACAATTGTTCTGAAAATAAGTTGCCAGTGTTGCCAGCCGTGCTTGAAGTAAAGGGTGGGAAAAGGGAAATTGCAACCGACTCTCTCACTCATCGAACGAAACGCAATCATTAAAAACTACTTCACTCCGATCTTCTATGAAAGGGTGCTTCCCGGTCGATCCAGCCCTTGTTCGAGCTGCAGTCATTTAACCACAGTAGGCTCTACCACCTGTATGAAACTTTTAACTCAAGCACAGTCATAAATTAATTACTATGCCACAAGATAAATTTTAGTCAACGCATACCCCCCCCCCCTCCCTCTTCCCCAACCCGCTTACGAATTATGTTCCCATAGTTTTTGTCACAACAAAACTATCTCAAGCAAGTGTCTCATCTCTGGACCCCGGGAGTCTACCTGCGTCGATTTTGAAATCATTAGTATAAGTCAACGTTAAGCTAAAAAAAAATACTTACGTAGCAAATTATTCACCAAATTCCAGTTGTAACTGTTACAAAAATATTTCCTAAACAAATATGTATAGCGAAAACGTTTTCATGCTTACAAACCCTGTTTTTTAGAATACAAAACAAAAATTACATTAAAAATCCAATGCTCAAGTGATGAGTAATAAGTGAAAATTGTAACTCAACATGTTTTCATAAGTGAGGTGAAATCGAAACGATAAAGAAATTGAGGTCGATTATCTTAATTCACGCTAAGCAAATAAATAAAATACGAGTGAATGAAAACTGATTGCGCAATTATTCATACATAGAAACGACTTTTACAGAATCAGTAACCGAGGATATAATATATTTATTACACCTATGCTTCCTACAACTCGTTTTACCCTTTCCATTTCCTTTATGAAGGATTCAAGATATAATTTCCTATATAAGTAGTGTTTACTACTCTGTAAGAAATGTTTTTTAATTTTGATTAAAATTGCGTATTAATTTTGAATTTAAAGCAAATTATTTTCGAAAACTAGGAAATTTGATAAAAATAACAAAGAAAATTTTGAAAAACATTGCCTGGGGCTTGTATGAAATATATTGCTTACACACACCTACATCCTTAGTGTTAATACTTTTCTAAATAATATTGATATGATTAAATGAGGCAGAATTAATTTTAAACAAAACCTAAAAAGGGAAAAACGAATAGTACTTAAAACTGTAAAAAAAAACATTGAATCCACCGCTTAAAAGAAGTTTTATCGTCGAATAGACCAATATAATAGTAAACTGATTACATATCTCTGTCATTTGAATTTCCTAATGAACACTATAAAAATATCTAATTATTCATCCAAAATCATAATAAGTATGTAATGACCGTTTAATTGTAATCAAACAAATTACACATTCAATATACATAATTACTTTAAGATAAAAATGTTGAGACTTTATTCTATCAAATCCAGAAATACTTATGTTTTATTAAAATTTATTTTGTTTAACATAGTAATTAAAATTTTAAGTCATAATTATATAACATTTTAATAAACATTATTTCTCAACAATCAACATTATACTGCTGCTTAATGACGTAATATTATGCGAAACTATGTACGTATTAGTCACAAAGAATCATCCACATTTTTTAATTTCATACTATTGCACCACGTCATGTATTATGTAGTTTTACGTCAAAGATTTCATACACATAACTGCATATGTTTTGATAACAAAACACATCTGAAAAAGAAACACAGTTACAAACTATTGGATAACTGAAATAGAAAATAAATATATCTGCTACTTTTATTAACTCCAAATTATAATTATACACTAATTTTATCACAGAAATGTTTATTTTTTAGACTTGGTATTTATTTAATCTCTTGTTTTCAAAATATGTACATAATATCTTCAACAATAAGAAGTATTTTATTAATGAGCCACTTTTATTTTAGAAAAATATATTTACAATGTGTAAACACTTATTTCAAAATGGCGGCCAAGATGGTGTAATTTTCCGTATAATGACAAGCGTGAGTTGTCAGACTCAGATATCATAACGCATATAAGCGGAGTCGCGTGTGCATGTTACACGGTTAAACATGTTAAAAAGTTTTTCTGAAATTTTAGTTTTATGTTATATTCGGTGCCCAAATTGTACTATAAGAACTGATATACTAAACTTTTCTCCGTCTTGATTAAGTGAGAAACCTAGTTTAATTAATAGTGAATATATCTTTCTTTTGCTCTAAGTTTCCGGAACTAACAAGCACAATGCCTAAAGGAAAGAAAAAAGGAAAATATGGTAAGCTTATAACAATTATTGTGAATGCAGTGTGTATCTTTTGTAAAATGTAATGTTAGGAATTTGCTCTGAGTAAAATCACACGTTGACCTTGTGCTCTTAGTTGCTTGCAATAATGACGAATCCACGTATTTCTGCACGTGAAGATTAACGATGGCTTGAAAACGTGATGTGATTGATAGATTTTCTTTGTTTTAACCTACTTTTTATGTAACATACGTCCTTCCTAATCTAAACGTAACACTTACTTTCCCTATTTCATAACATTGTTCCCGCGTGCAAGTAACCTTTGGCAACTTGTACATATAACAAGAATAATTGATGACCTTCACAAGACTACCTGATAATAAGCTTAAAATTATATAACAAATGCTTTGTTTATTCTTCTATAGATAATTTTTCGCCATTTAAGATTAAAAAAGACCACTACATATTTCTGTAATGATTAGTGATATAATTTTTTTTCGAAAACAATATTACATGTATGTAGAATGTAATGAAATTAATTTAAGTAGTAGAAACAGCATACGAGTCCCAAAAATTACAAATCTGCTTATCCATATGCCAAATGCCCTTGTTAGTTAAAATACTTTCCTTTTAATCAATTTATGTCAACATGAAACAGGCAATTTATTGAGTGATAAATTAACAACTATAGATTAAAGTAGGTCAAGCATCAAACTCTAAGAAACATATGTTACATTTCTATTGAAAACAAAATTAATAATTATTGCTTGATTTTATGTACTTAAAATACAAATATTATGAACTCCTTATCATAATTACATAAAAAAGATAACATTCGGCGCTGGCAACATTTGGAATGTTAAAATGTTTTAAATATTACTACAAGTCTGTAAACAGATTAATTATATTTATAATATTGTATACAGAGCATAGAAGAACTGAGTTGCCGTACTCATCAGACGAAGATGCTGGAATTGATATGACCAACGACAACTACTCGGAAACATCGGGACAATCTGACTTGAGGAGCCACGATGATGCTGGTATGTAATATAAACAGCTATTTTAACATTATACATAACTATTATTTCACGATTACTGATATTATATGAAGAATAAAATATTCATACATCAAAATGCTTGAATTTTAATGCATATAGCAGGATATCAAGTCACCCTGAGAGCCCGCCAGGGCAGACCAAGATATCCACCTCTATCAGTACATAAACCTACGTCATTTACATACCCATTGTCGGAATTGAATTATGAATACACTGGTTAGTCGATTGACGTGATCAATACACTGTGATGTTATCATGTTGGGGCTTTAAATATGAATACTCTATTGCTAGGACATCTCATTTTATCTATATAACCATATATTATAGTATAGTTAAAAGAATTTAATGTTCCAGAAAATGAAATTCAAGAAAAATTAGAAGAGAAAGTGTTAGAAATCATTGATGCGCTTAGTGCTAGAGCTAATGCGGCTCGCGCGGCCGCTTTAGTAGCGCTACGTAATGCTTTACAAAGACGTTACTTGGCTCATTTGTTGAGCGGACAGAGGGTCACACTCGCTGAACACATCACTAAGGCTTTGAGGAGAGGCAAAGATGGTGAAAAAAAGGCAGCGGCCGCAGTCGCACCATTATTAGCTTTACAGGTATATTTTTTCCTCATATTGAAGAATCATATTCATTATTAACATTAAATTACACACTGAAGTGCTGTGTACTGTTGTAATTGGAAAGCAGATTTATTGTTAAATATGTTAAGTACTATCTCATGTATCTAAATGTTTTAATCTGTTATCTGTAACTGTACCAAACAAAAATAAATAAATTATCTTGAGGTTGGTAAAATTATTGGACTAGTTAATGTTCAAGATTTGAGAAAATAATATTTGTATCATAAATGAAGTGATTTGTTTTAACCTCATATTGTTAATTAGTTCCTATATTTAGTAATTTGTTAATTAGTATTGATAATTATATTTCACTAGTAATTAACTGCTAACTTATTATTAATTTGTTAATTAGATTGGTGAAGAAGGTACTGAGGAATTCATGTCTGAAGTTCGTCCGGCTCTGTTTGCGGCTGCCACTGACAAAACGGCCTCACTGGACACTCGCACTGAGGTAGCTTATATTTAATGACTGAAAACATATTTATTTGAACTTTGATATATATTTTTCCTAAGATTGACACCTATACAAGAATATAAACTTTGATATATATTTTTTCCAAAGATTTGAGACCTATACATGAGTGTAACATATAGTCTGATAATACATGTATTACTTATATATTTGTCTAATTTACCTTTACAACCCCTAGTGCTGTTCATCTTTGGCCGTACTCTGCTATCTGCTGGAAGAAGATCTCAATGAAATTTTAGAAGTTATGAAGATGTTTGAAACTATATTCAGCGGCAGCTACCTTAAGGTAAATATTTTGTTTGTAAGCTTTATTTGATAATACAAAAAATATAATCTAAATATGCAGTTTAGCAGGAAATAAAACAAGATTTATTGTTAGGTGACTGAATAATTATAATGATTGAGGAAGTATACGGGTTTTTATATAGGTAATGTGGTTCTGTTAAGCAAAAATGCACATATAAATAGTTTTGTTATTAAGTATCATAGATATATTTTTCGACAACATATCGAAACGTAATAAAGTTTATCTTATACATTTGTGTGTACACGTTAATGAAACCATTTATGATTATGTAAAACAATGCGGAACAAAGACTCCTACGAGCGACGATCAAAATTTATCGACCAATAAGATAAAGAGGCAACGACCGACTCGCTCAATGTCACTCAGTTTAATACTTGTGAATCACGAGCGTGGAATATTTTTCATTTGAGGAATAGTTTCAAGAAGATGGATACTTTGAGTTGATTATTTATCTATACTAATATTATAAAGCTGAAGAGTTTGTTTGTTTGTTTGTTTGTTTGTTTGTTTGTTTGTTTGAAAGCGCTAATCTCCGAAACTACTGGTTCGAATTGAATAATTCTTTTTTTGTTGGATAGTCCAGTTATCGAGGAAGACTTTAGGCTATATAACATCACGCTACGACCAATAGGAGCAAAGATATAGTGGTAAATGTGTAAAAAACGGGAGAAATTATTTCATCTTTGAAGCCTTCCGTTGCGTGCGCCGTAAAAACGGTTCAAGATACACAAAAAATATGTATTAAAGAATAGTTCTTTTAATGATCTAAAAAACACTCCGCGACAGTATATGTCTATCTTTTAAGATTAACTCACAAAAACCGTTTTTATGGTACCTAATTTGGTCGAAATAATTTGTTTAAGTTGGATCAACATAATAATATTAATCTTTATTCAAATAAACAAATAAATATGTTGGTGGTTAAGAGTACTTCATTGTGAATAAAAAAAACATAGGTTTTATCCTGAAAATTCTACGGGAACTCGACCATTCCGAAAACCCCACAAGAACGGGAACTATGTGGGAAGAACCAAAAATCTGCCGTAAGTCACTATTCCACGCGGACGGAGTCGCGGCAAAAGCTAGTGTTTTTATAATGTGAAAACGTGACGAAAGATCTCATAATGGATGACAATTAACAGTATGTTGTATCTCATGACTGCGGATCAGAAGATTCCAGGTTCGAATCCTGGCAGGGTCGCCATGAGGGGACTTATGTTATTGAAACGAGTGTGATTGTTCGAAGATGATTTATTACTGAATAATTACTATAATAATAATAATAAATTTATTCTCTATTGACGAAATACATGATACACAGATAGACATCTTATATAAATATACATAGTGAGTGACTGGAGCCCGTGATGGGTATAAGAATACCTGTATTACAGGTCTCCAGGTCCCCACGCCGCCATATTAAAAAAATGAGCTCTTAACATTAAACTGTTGTATATATGTTGGAGAGATTAACGCAACGATCTTAATATTCATACCTCTGACTCACATACTACTTATTACACTACAGGGAGACGGCAGTGTGAAGGTGTCAGGAGCGGCGGTGGAGGAGGGGTCGTGGCACGCGGCGGCTCTGGACGGGTGGGCGCTGCTGCTGGCGCTGCTGGACGGACGGCACGCGGCCGACACCCTCCGCGACCGGCCGCCCTCCTTCACCCGCCTGGCCGAGCTGCTGGACGCCTGCAGTCTCGACGTGCGGCTCGCGGCCGGCGGGGCGCTGGCCGCCGCGCACGAGCGGGCAGCACACGGGGACGCTGACGGACATGTAGCCTGGGACGAGCCCGCCGCCACGCCGCGACTAGTACTACTGGCGCGGGACTCACACAAGTACCGCGCCAAGAGGGACCGCAAGCTGCAGCGGGCCACCTTCAGGGACATACTCAAGTACTTCGAGGACGGAGAGATCGATGAGGAGCGGGTCCGCGTGGGGACCGAGACGCTGTGTGTGGACAGCTGGGCCGCGCGCGCCGCGTACTCGGCGCTGGCTGCCTCCCTGGGCGCGGGCCTGGCGCTGCTGGCGCCGCACGTGGCCGCGCTCCGGACCGCGCTGGGCCTGCCGCCCGCCGCGCCGCACGCCGCGCCCAGAGCTAAACTCAACAAGCTGCAGAGAGTGAGTCCGACTACATCTAACACTATAACATACTAATAATTTTATTTATTTAGGCATCTTTGACCCATCTTTTTTTAGTACACATTTTCCTTATACCTATGTTAGTAACAACTTAATTTATTATTAATTAACTATGTAATTACATTTACAATTAAACTATTATCTAATTAATAAATAATTTAATTTAATTAGTATTATTTAATTTAATTACTATACAGTTCAAATATAAATAAATTTTAAGCTTTAATTTTTAATACATATTTATTAATTTCATAGTTAAATCCAATTACTTTAATATAGTTCACCAATTTATAAGTCGTGATATATAATTTGTTATCAATTCATTTCAATTACAAAAGAAATGTTATCTAATAACTCAATTTAATTAATATTGTTTAATTTAATTATTACAATTTTACTTAAATAGTTTTATAATTCATAATAAATTTTAATTTTAAATACATAATAATTTCATAATTTCGAGAACAAAATCAACTATTTATAAACAAGCAACTTTATGAAGTGGCTTAACATTTTCCCATCCCACTTATCTGCCAACACCTTCAGGATACTATTAGAACTGGTTCTTATTCGGGCGGCAGTGAAGCAGTCTTTTATCTGAGCACTGCGTAAAAGTCATCTACTCTCGCTTGTGCAAACATATTTGACGCACTGCAATATTTTGGCAGATGTCACATTGGAATGTCTTTGCTCATTTGTCCTATCTCATTTTTCAGCATCTTCAAAACACGGCGGCGTGTAAGGCCCGCACACTGGCCCGCAACAAGAGCCGGGACAAGCGCTCGGCGGCGCTGGCTCTGTGAAGAAACTTACCGTTGGAGCGTCACTTCATTTTCGTCGACCCGACACCGTCGACTTAAATAAGTACCAAAGAAAGCCAGTCGACCCCGGCCTCCTCGATGGACATATCTCTATACGACCGTCTCAGCTTCGTGAAGGAGTCGATGTCGTTTCTAAATTGCTCTTTATTTTAGAGTTATAATATTATAGTTTTTATCAAACGTACTCTAAGTTCTCTCATCAAACTTCTAACTTGGTGTTTCAGCCGCTCCTCGAGTCAACTGCCGTTCATTAGCTATTTCGATTGTATCTGAGTCTACGTTTTTATTTTTAAATATTGTATTTATTATAGAGACGTTTGTGTCGTTCGTGTTAATTATTATTATTAGTCCAATTGATAGTGTTCGTGATATTCGTTTTATTATTTCTATTGATATTAAAATAATCAAGTTTGGAGCGAGGGACATTTTTTTGTTTATTATATTTGTATGGTTTGTTCCGTCTCACGTTTCGACGAGCGGACGGCGATCAGTACAGCTCATGTATTATATATATAAGAAAGTTCTCTGTAAATATTATTTTAATGTGTTGTCTGCGGCCCAAACTGTATATTAACTAGACTATTGAACACACTTATGTTGAAATAATATTTAGTACGAGAATATATTGATGTATTATTTTTTCCTTCCCTTCCCTTATTCATAAACTCGGGGTAACTGATGATTAAGGTCCGGATTAATATGTAAATACATATTTTTAATTTACGCGATTTTCGGTCTAGAATGTGTTTTCTACATGGATTGTCATATTTAGACTGTGAAAAACCAACATTTATTTTCCGTATTTTACCATAGTTCAAAGTTAAGTCCATATTTTTCAAGAAAATGTCACAATCATCCATATATTCACAAAAATACATAAAATTTACGTTTCCGCCACTGTTTTGGATAAAAAGAAAGGATTTAAAAAAATTAACAAAATTCTGTAAGGAAGTTTCGAGGGCTGTAGACATGGCTTACACAATTACTGAATTAAGCATGTTTAAGTATGCACCCATCACGTCATGTGACGTAGAGAGATCGTTCAGCAGATATAAGGCTATATTTCAACCAAATGGTCAGTTTTTATTTTGATAATTTAAAGAAGCACGTCATTGTGTATTGCAACCAATTTGATAAGGCTAGTGTAATGGAAGTTGAATAAAACTTATTTTTTGTTGAAATAAATATATCGCTATTTTTTTCATCGTTTTTTAAAAGTAACTTAACGATGTACGTCACGAGTGACCTTTTCTTATAGTAGAACAATTTTTAATTATAAAAGAATTTAATTTTATACTCCATATTTTTGATTTTTTCGTGCATATTTTAGATTTTTTAATACATATTTATCCGGGCCCTACTGATGATAATAAATAATAAGACAAATGAAACACATGACTAGCTTTATTTCAGACATACATACGTTGGACGCTAAAGACAGCGCTCTGAAAGATACAACAGATACATATAGAATAGAGATGCTTATAAACTAACATTCATATTCACGAACGACGCTCAGAATACAAATCAAGAGAAAACTCCCACAAAGTGAATCGATTTTAAACTGACTCGTGTGTGAGCGCGGTGTCCCTTCGTTGTACGACCTTCAGAGACCGATACCTACCTAGCTTTGTATAAAAGATAAGCTCATGTTGCAGACCGCCTGTAGCTAACACTACTCATAGTCACAACCATTCACTATTTATTGCATCATTTTGGAAATTTTTAATGATAAACTTTCGGTTGCTAAAATGTATTAGTTCAGAAACTATATTACAAAAAGACCCAAATAAACTTGTTATTGCCTTTTTTTGTTGCTTTAAATAGCACTATTGTTTGAATTTAAAACAAATTGTAAACCCACAAAATATGTATTTGTAATTATTTTTGAATTCATGTTTACGTTCATAATTTTAATTTATCCTGAATAAATTACATTCTCATACAATCGCTTCAAAAATTGACGTTCAATAAAAGAATCTAACAAAAACAAATTTGTTGTCAGCGCCATCTCTCGGATGTATATAAAATATATATTTTTAATTATTGTTAGAAAATTAGCTACAGTCGGTCCGTTATATCAAGACACTCATATAGCTGTAGTACAATACATTACACGTATATTATATAAAGTGTGTAACATTTACTTACGAACTCGACTCATTTTACATAAAACTGAGTAGAGTTCGCGACCCCACGACATCCATTCTACAAAGTGCTGTATTAAAATACGCTTATTGTTTGAAAGTTGAAAATTTATAAAACATCAAATATTTAATATACTCGTAGGCACAGGTGATCTGTTTGTTGCGGGTGTGTTTGTATTATCACTAAACCTTAAATATTGTCATCGTAACATACATCTAGACAGATACTATGCTAGTGTCGTTCACTATTAATGACTTACACATACTGACATGTCATCTACACGTCAAAATATATATGCGAACTACTGACATCCGTTTAATATATAAAATTAATAGTTCAATAGAGAAATACGACACGAGGTAAATAGCGATGGAATCTCATACTTAGCCACGATAATCATTAATACTAGAACACAACCGTACAATGATACATATAAAATATATATGATTATATGCATTATATATAGGAATGTCCAAAAGAGGAACCGCCTTCCTTACTTACTTATGTATATAATATATTAAAACAGTTCCTTTAGCATTACTCCACATAATATTTGTCATATAATGTAAACACAGATTAATATTCTAAACATCCATATACATATACAGGGTGTTCTGTTTGTGATCTCTGGATATGTCGGTACCTCAAGTACTCAGCCTGATATGTCAATGTTGTATTGAGTTATTTGTGCGGTTACTTCACAATAATGGCACTTATATTATAACTGCATATATTTATATTAAAAATACACTTTATGACTTAGACGGTAAGGTAACGGTAACCATTTAAATGGACAGAATCTTCTCAACCACTACCAATTAAAACCAGTTCTTAATCTGATTTATGAAATAACTTATTAATATTATATTCCAGTAAGTACCAATTACACTGACTTAATTTTTTAATACATTATCTAAATTCTAACGCTAGTGTATGTACAATGAGCAAAGTCGTCAATCTTTGGTAAACTAAAAGCTAGGACGTGAATTCATTATAAGCAGAGTGACACAAACATATTTATAGTTTTGGGCTGACTAAAATTATAAACATAATATATTATGTACTTCTTATATATACTTATTAACGACTACAAATGTATCCCTATACAGAGAAAGCTGCTATGTTATTAATAGTTGATGAAAAGAATTTTTTGCAAGTCCTTATGGAATTATTCCATACATTTCCCATAGCAGAACTTTGGTATAAGCAAATAACTAGACACTAATACATATAATTTCTTATTATAACAGACAAATTTAATTCTTAATCTCAATATGCATCAGTTTCCCAACACTCAGATACACTTAAGTACATATTAAAACATTTAAATCATCCAGTTATGTCCCTATGACTAGACGGTGCTCTAAATCTGTACACACTTCAGATGTGAAACTTGATATTATATTAAACACAATTTCTTATTATATAGACATAAAGTAGTTATACAATATATGAGAAGTATGTAGTACATATTACATAGTACATAAACATCAAAACCAACAGTTTTTAATTCAGTTCCAGCTGTTGGAAAAGTGAATTACACTCTGCATACCTGAAAATAAAATATAACATTAATATGTATTTAATATATTATGTATTAAATATGTGATTTCTCATTTGCCTGAGGATTTTAACAGTTTTAAGTTTAAGGAGCAATTTGATTTCTTGAAGGGTTTTGGACAGATCTTATGTGAGATATGTAATAAATTCTTTGCTAAGAAGTTGGGGCCTTTGTGTGATTCACACAAATGGCTGTTAAATTTTATTTTTAACATAATCTCTATATTAAAATTAAAAGCTACAACAATTCCAGCTTGTGTAGTCAGATGACCACTTTCACAACCTCACTATGTTGGATGGCTTAATTTATTAGAAACCAACTAAAGGCTTTGTTGGTAGTTTTTCCTTTTTATTTGTAATCTATGATGTGACAAGAATGAAGCAGGATATAATCATCGTTATTCCATGATATCCAACCCTTCCCCTTCTACAGACTTCTTTTTGAACAAGAGTTCATCAATTATGACTAGCATTTATACCATTCCAATTGCAGTAGCCGCCTTGTTCCTCTGACAATGTGTAACGCTTTTGTTCCCTAAAGCTAAAAATCATTCATGACTATCATAGTAGTATACGGTATATCCAATTCTACTAATAAATGCGAAAGTTTGTGAGTGTGTATATGTTTGTTACTTCTTCACGCTCAAACGGCTGAAGCGATTTTGATGAAATTTTGTATACAGGAAGCTGACGTCCAGGAATAACACATAGGCTACTTTACATCCCGGAAATCCCGGAACACCGCGGGGAACAGCTAGTATTACATACAGTCCACGTCTCACCCATCACTCAGCTAGCCTCGGTCCAGTCGCGCCCTTTTCTGTTCCCTCTCCTCGTGCTCGTCATCGTCGTCCTCCCACTCCCACTCTCCTTCCCCCTCCTCGCCATTCCCCTCTCCTTCCTCCTCCCCGTTCCCCTCCCCGTGGTCGAGCCCCTCGTCCACCATCTCCCCGTTCATGTCGTCGTCTTCGCGAGGAACTTCTTCTGGCAGTTCGTCGTCATCATCCTGTATATTAAATAATTTTAGGTGATCTTTACATAAAAAGCATAAATAGAATAGGAAAAATACTAGACTTATTTAGTTTGTTATTTAGTAAGATTTCACCGTGTTATTTTTATTTGTAACTCCAAATCTAGAAACCTTAACGTTCCAACATTTTTTTATATTTCACTCTGTTGCGACCATTTTTATCAATGATACACAGTTATTTCAGCAACCTCTTTATATATTGTTATTTTTGGTCTCTTAATTTTATCATTAGTGTATTACAATATCCCTTATAGCCAATTTGGTGATACAAACAGTATGATAGTAATACATAGTGTGTAATACATTCACAACCCACCATAGCTCTCTGCATCACAGCTATGGGCGGCTCCTGGCGATGCTCGGCCACCCGTCGCTCTATCAGGAAGGACACGTACTCGTCGTACAGCAGCCGGATGAGGTGGAACGAACCGAACGAAGCCGCCGACCTGACCACACGCGACGACACTGAGAACCTGCGCATCCCCTCCACACGCACCGACACACACACACACACACACACACACACCACCGGGTAGGGAGGAGGGGAACTATGCGAGCTCTATACATGCTGGTACTGGTTCATACTAACTACACATGCGGGTAGAAGCGACTATTACTAGCGATGGGTGATGGTGTGGTTATGTGCGATGTGATCACGTAACGCCCATGACTTATTTTATTTTTTTGTATTTCTTGGATCATTTATATCACATTATGATATATCTATCACAAGTCATGGGCATTTTAATAAAGTTATTATTTATTTAGTATGAAATTATGCATCATTTTTAATGGTATTTATTTCATTTAATGAATGTCGTGTGCGGTGTGCATCACACTGTATGAAGGACACTACTGTTGATCTTTATATCTCACTTCACAGTGGACTCGTGTATTTTCTACATATTATTTAGATCGTACATATTAATAAAGTTTTTTATCTGTGCTAATTGTTTTTTTATCCAATTTGTTTACTTGAAACTATCCTATTTATATTGACAAGTATTAATATTATTGTGTTAGTGCAAACTGTTGTTTACGTGAATGTAAAGCCCCGGCCGCTTAGAAATGTGCAATAGCAAACATAAAAATATTTAATAAAGTCATTTACAGCACTTTTGTTGCACGTTTATTCAAATCAATCTTAGTTTTACTATTTCTATAGGAGTTATTTTTCACACGTAATGGAAACAAATTTATGAAATTAATAGCATTCCATTACAGTTACCGTGTCGTTCAGTCACATCACTTCAAAAACAAACGGTCGATCTAACTTTGAAACAGCGTAATTGACAAGTGACGTTGTTCGACTTTTAATGGTTATTCAATTTATTAAAACTTTGCCGTTTGTTGTACGCCAGTTCAAAGGTACATCGCGCATTCAATCACGACCCGACAGAGAGTATAGTGTGTTTGATTTAAGCTTAGCTTTGCATTTGTGTGAGTGTACACGGATAGTGTAGGTGTGATGTCAAATTTTCGAATACCACATTCCTGTCTAGTTTTTAATCGGTTTATTCTGCTTTTACTTCGCCCCGCACCTTCCTCACTTCACCCTTTGTACTGATAGCAAAATCAAATATTGAAAACGCAATGTCAAGTGAAGAAGAATTTGTATAGTTTTTTCAAAATTTTTATTAATCAATAATTTTTTTCCATAATATTCATAATATTTCCATCTGGTTCTTACAAATTTTGCTTATTTTATAGCACTTAGGTTGTGTATCTATTTAAAATATAATAAAATTTTATTGTAAAAGTTTTTTGTCTAACTCTACTTTTACTTTCACTCACACAGATGCAAAGCTCAGCTTGAGTCTAACGGACTATACCATATGTGCGTATTTTCTGTCTATATATGATAGGCCACGTGTACGTCTGTCTGTTCGTACCTGAGCGTAAGTTCCCTTATGACGAGCGAGGAGTAGAAGGACCAGTCGAGCAGCAGCCTCCTCGCGCGCGGCGTGTAGTCGGCGCGGCGCTCGTGCGGCGCCAGCGCGGCGCGGACGCAGCTCTCCAGCCACGACGCCCACGACTCCAGCGACGAGCCGCGCCCGAGGCGAGCCTACAAGTATAAACATACACTTAGGTTATTATAAGAATACGATACGAAATATTACGTAATGATACATATGTATATATACATATAAATATTTTGCGTTTGTATGTGCGTGTGAGTGTGTGTGTGTGCGTGTAACCCTGTGTGAGTGCGTGTTTGTTAATTTTTTTTGTTTATGGCAAAAGGGGGCAACCGAGCAGACAGCCTACTTGATGGTAGGTAGAACCGTCGCCCATGGACATCCGTAACGCAGATTAGCGGATCTGTTGCCGCCCTTGATTGGGGAAATGGAGGAGGAAAAAGTGGGAAAGGGCGGGAAAGGAAAGGTTGGGAAAAGAAAAAGTGCGTGTGTTACCTTAAAGTCAGCCTCGAGGCGGTGCGCGGTGGCCGCACTGCCACAGGCGCAGGCCCAGGCCGCCTGCTCGCGTACCACGCGGAAGTCCACGCGGTTCAGGTCCGACAACATCTACAACGATATATATTTATTTATTTTATTAGAAAGCCAACATAATGTACATTGTACAATTATCTTACAAAGTACACTACAATTAAAGGCTAACTCAGCATGCATTCACAAAAAATCTTTATATATATAATTCTTCTGTCAGTGTGTATGTCACTGAACTTCTCTCAAACGACTGGACCGATTTTGATGAATTTTTTTGTGTGTGTTCAAGGGGATCTGGGAATTGTTTTGATTCACAATTTTGTCCGCTGGACAATGTTTTTTAATTAATTTTTAATTTATTAGTAGTTGTTGATACAAACGTTTTTTTTTTACATTAGATTTGACAACTAACTAACATGTCAATCAACTTCAAAACACGGAGATTTATGGCTTTAATAGGTAAACTCCAAAAAAATTAAAAAAAACGTAACACATATTTCTTGATTATAGGGCGATACGAAGTTCGCCGGGTTTTCTATGTATATATATATATATATATATATATATATATATATATATATAACAAAGCAACGTATTAAATAATAAATAATATAGAATAGAGTAGAACTCTTTTGTACGAGGTATATGGACTATTTCGCAGATATTATTTACAATAAGTATATTACATTAAAAGTTTAAAGTTATTTTTTTTTTATTTTATAAGATTTTAGATTATCGTTATATACATATATCAATACCCACTTTTTTAGAAATATTATTATAAGTTCTAAAAGCCCTATTTAAAGGTGCCTTTATTCCTAAATTTGTTCTTGCAAACCGACATTTGAAAGTTGGTGTATTTGTATGCCTCGCGTTAGGTCTCGGTACTACTATATTAAATTCTTTTAGTAATTGAGGACAATCAATGTGACCTGATATTATTTTATGTAAAAAGCATTAGTCCAGCATATCTCTACGATTTTTAAGCGTTATCATATTGTAATGTTTTAATAAAGCATCATAATTATTAAGCATAATCGTGTTTGTATCTTTGAATCTTACAAATAGCAATTTCTTTTGAATTCTCTCTATCCTGTCTATATAAGCTTATTATAATATTCTAATTTACTTCTTATAAACGAATTAAATAATCTTATTATAGAATCTGATCTTTTAAAGGTTTTTGCACTTCTTTTTATGAATCCTAATATTTTAAATATTTTACTGGCCAACAGTTATACCTAAATCTTTTATTTAGTTAACTCTATTTAAAATAGATTCATTTTATCTTGTAGTCATAAATAATATTTCATGTTTTTCGGCTGAACGTTAATATGTAACATTTGCTTTGATTTAAATTCATATGATTTTCGCTACACCACTTTGCAAATCTGTCTAAATCTAATTGTAGCAGTTCCGAATCCTGTAAACTATTTATATTCCTATAAATTTTCAGGTCATCTTGATAAAGTTAAATTTTACTATGATGAAAACAATTTACCACATCGTTTATAAATGGAATATATTGGAATTATACAGGGTGACTGGTGAATTACTATCAATATTTAAGGAGCATACTCGGTACATGATTCTCATTCGAATTATGTAAAAAAAATAGGTACTTAATTTTTGACCAAATTTCCGTATAAATAAATAAAGTGTGTACACGTTCCAAGTGTTCCAAGTGTGGACGCGTGCGGCGGCGTGCTGATACAACACTACGCCGCCGCCGCGTCTGTGTGAGTGTGTGTGTATACCTAATCTGTAGGGTGTTCATACGATGCGTAATTAATTACATAACTTTTGGTTAACTTTACTTAGAAGTTTATTAATATTTATGTTATATTAATTTTTATTTTGTCATATATGATCGTCAAATATCACGTCCTCAAATATCGATAGTAATTCACCAGTCACCCTGTATATCCTCAATTTATAATCCTTTAACTTATACTGAGTCGTGTCAGTTGACTAAACCTGCTAATCATACTAAGTAAAATATTCCACATAATGATTTAATATGAAAATACTGTTAATATGTACATGTTATAATATACTTGTTATATGTGTGTGTGTGACCTGTTGTATCTGGTGGTGGTTGTTGAGCACGGCCCGCGCGGCCTGCGCCAGGTGGTTGAGCGACGTGTACCGTCTGAGGGCGGCTGATAAGGCCCCCGCTGCTAGGGCTTGGGCCCGCGCCGCCGGGGCCGGGGCTCCGGACGACCCCGACGACAACGCGCCCTCCAGGCTCTTGGCGAAGTTACGGATGGCCTGAAATGAGAGGTGGGGGGATGAATATGACTAACAAAATAAATAGTACAAGGAAAATTACATTTGTTCTTTATCAGACGTTATGTTAACAACGACGAAGTATAGAATTCACAAATAAATAAAAAAGCAAATAGTGAAGGCTGACGACGGATAATTGTTCAATACAAGTAGCGCCTTAACTGCACCTGATCACACTAACCATTATCTTGTTTAAGTAACTCATTTCCGTGTTGTAGTGTATGTATCTATATTCTATATAATAGATATAATACACTGTCTCACGTACCCCACTAGAGGGGGTTGCATGCGCTCGTTAGTCTAATGACTAGCGCGGAGCAGAACGGGGACGTGCGTCGCTCTAGGCGGGGTAGTAGTGAGCTAGTGACTAGTTATACTTATATATAGGACCAGGGATTCCCATCACGTTCATTACCTGTGTCAGTTGTGAGGGTATGGGTCTCAGCACGTCCGGCAGCAGCAGGTCCACGGCCCGCTGGTGCAGGTTCATATCGGCCCTCCTCAGCCAGGTGCACACGTCCCTGCGCGCGGCTAGACGGGCTCCGCTCCGGCCCACTCGCCGCCAGAACCAGCGTCGAGAACGCTCCGCCGCGCCCGTGTCCAGAGACGCCACGGCTTCAAGGAACTCCACGCCGTGTTGACTGGAAATAATACAGATTATGGTCAACTTGAAGTAATATAAGCGTAGTTGTGGTAAGTAATTAAAGCTTTTTAATTACAATCAGAGTTTTATTGAGATCTGACAACGTGACGGGCGAAAAACGAAAAGAAGACATTTTTAACACACTGGCGCCGCACGCGCTTAAAACAAAAACTAATTTGGTTGCTTTCCTATTCACACTAACACAACTTAACTCAAACTCAAATAACTTTATTCAATATAGAAGTTTCTTATTGATGGTCATTATACTTTCTTATTGATGGTCACTTGAGACACTACCACCGGTTCGGAAAACAAAATACCCTGACCTGAGAACCGGCGAAAGAAAAGGTCAGACTTGATAATTACTACACAGTTTATTAATTCTTAATAATCGTCCCATTCAAAGGCACGAACGAGGATTGTTTTGTTTTGGAAGATGCAGGGTTAATGTTATATAACTAAATAGTTTTGACTGGGATTATGGTCCCACTTGTTAGGTATAACACAGTTTAGGAATAATCGTCTAATTCAAAGACACAAGGATCTAGTTTTTTTTTGGACGATGCAGGTTCAAATGTAATATAATTATATCGTATTAAATATTAAATTAAAAACCTCTAACGTATTTGCAATAATAAATTTGCAGATATGATTTTAGTGTGTAACTATTTTGATTATATTATGTTACAATATTAACACAAACCTAAATATCAATGAATTGTTCGTTACTCTTTTTCATCTCCAGACAAAATCTTTTTAAGTTTAATTTACGTATTAAGTACCTAGGACACACATGTCTTCTAAATAGGCTTGAAAAATTATATATTATTGAGTGAAGTGATATCAGCAACCAAATGTGGGAAAGAGTCGAATCGAGTTTTTTTGCTTGATGGGCTAGTTATTTGGGATGGGTTTTATGAGAAAACAAATAGATGGTCCCACCAATTTTAATTTTAGGGCCGGAAACTTTACCCCCCACAATTCAAACTGTACAGAAATTTTTCTAACGAGCGAAGCTAAAAAAATTCCTAATATAAATATATTAAAATACTGTATCCGTTCTCACTATATATACCATTAAGTAAATTCTGTCATATACTTGCAGAAATATTTTGACTTTCGTACGAGACAACTCTAATATGTTTAGCAATATATTCATTGAGTAAATAAATAAAAAAAAAGTAGTACTCATTTAAAAAGAGCATAATGAAGTCAAGAATACTTTCATTTTATTTGAATTACACGCCTACCCTCATACGCTTGTATGTTTCTTCAGCTGTCTGATTGCGACCATTTTGATTTTACTGAGATCAACAAAAGTACAATAGAATTAAAAGGCATAGCCAAAGTACCTTCTTCTACTACTTCTGAAAATATCCCAAACGGACTTCTACAACTTTTATCAAGACCTCTGTCTAAGATAAGACGTAGCACACAGCTGATTGGCTCGCCCTTTATTACAAGTTAATATTATTAGTATTTATAACTAGAAGACCTGGCGAACTTCGTATCGCCCTATAATCAAGAAATATCTATTACGTTTTTTATTTATATTTTTGGAGTTTACCTGTAAGCCATAAATCTCTGTGTTTTAAAGTGTGACAGAATGATTGATATATTAGTTAATAGTTAGTTGTCAAATCTAATGTCAAAAAAACGTTTGTATGGGAAATAGAAAAGGGCTGTTTTTATGGTTTTCCCAGTAATGAATCAATTTTTTTCAGCTTTTATACCTTCCCTGAACCTCCACGAACATTTCAAGACTAAGATAAGATAAATCCGTTCAGCTGTTCTCGAGTTTTAGCGAGACTAAGGAACAGCAATCCATTTTTATACAGGGTGACTGGTGAATTACTATCAATATTTAAAGAGCATACTCGGTACATGATTCTCATTCGAATTATGTAAAAAAAATAGGTACTTAATTTATGACCAAATTTCCGTATAAATAAATAAAGTGTGTACACGTTCCAAGCGTTCCAAGTGTGGACGCGTGCGGCGGCGTGCTGATACAACAACACGCCGCCGCACGTGTGTGTGTGTGTGTGTGTGTGTATACCTAATCTGTAGGGTGTTCATACGATGCGTAATTATTTACATAACTTTTGGTTGACTTTACTTAGAAGTTTATTAATATTTATGTTATATTAATTTTTATTTTGTCATATATGATCGTCAAATATCACGTCCTCAAATATCAATAGTAATTCACCAGTCACCCTGTATATATAGAAGATAGAAGATAATGTGGGTATATGTGACACAGTCCACTGCTTTGTAAATTTTAACTAATAGTTACTAATAAACCATTACAACGCTCACATGTCTCTTCATTACGAATATTTCCGCACATTCAAAATTGAGCCTTATCGCCTGAATAACATATATCAATTTATCAAGGCCATACATTCTTCTGTCTACCCGTAGTGTATGTATGTATGTGTATGTATATGTGTGTGTATGTGTCTATGTATGTATGTATGTATGTGTGTATGTGTCTCTCTGTATGTATGTATGTGTGTGTATGCGTCTCTCTGTATGTATGTATGTCTCTCTCTCTGTATCTGTATCTGTGTGTGTGTGTGTATGTACGTACCGGTGGTGATCCCTGAACTGCTGCAGCGCTTCATGCGTCACGTCCGCCGGCGTGTCGTCCAGCTGTAGCGGCGGCGGGTCCGGGGCGCTCACCGAGCCCAGGTACTGTCTGTGAGCTATACCTGATAAACCAACGGGACTTTCTGGCTCGCGAGGACGGGATTCCTGGGTAGAAGGATTAATTAATTTCAATTAAATAGCTTTTTGATGTGATATGTACTTTCTGAGAGTATTTAGACACCACTGACATACGGTGATAGAAAACATTGTGCGGAAATCTGGACTTATAGTTTCACAATTATAAGTTTGAAATCACCAACCCGTCTTGAGCAAGCGTGGTGATTAATGCTCAAACCTTCTCCATGTGAGAAAGAGGCCTTGCTCAGCAGTAGGCTCTGATAGGATGATGATGATTAAATAGCATGAAAAAATATTTATTTTCCAAATAAACTCTACCAAAGAAAATGCCTGGTATTCATCAGCTTTATAAACGATTATATCAATTATCATAAAGATTTTCAATGGTCTGTTAAATAATACGTTTTGTTTTATATAGGACACAAGTGAAAGTTGTTTGGTACCAACACTGTAATGATCGGTTTGTGGCAGTATTCAAAAATCACAAACTCTTTCAACTCATATGTACAGTGTGTTCATAACCCGATACTTTTTCGCAGTTAGACATGAAATTTTTCATTATTGTTTTTATACTAACAACGTATTACCTTGCGGATTTTTTAATTGGCCTTTTGAAAGGTTTACAGCCTTTATGAATCCATGGACATGTCACATGATGTTTTTTCAACTTATTGGACTCGTATCTTGTAACCCGGTAAGATAAAGCCATGTTTATATTTGTTACAAATTGTTTTTTATATTCAAGCTTGTTAGGTTCAAAGCTCTTACAAATTATAGCTAAAAATTGTTAGACAATTTTATTCATATCAATCAATCATTAACTTAAATTACAACTCGTTTAACAAATAACTTTTGCTTTTGCAAATAAACATTCGCTGAGAGCTATCAAAAAATTTATGAAGCTAAGTGTCAATACAGTACAGAATTTAATTATTATAAGACTAATATAAAGAGCAATATCCAGTTTTAGAATGCTCTGTTATAGTTAGACTGAGAGTACAAAAAAATTCAAATATGAAAAAAAATGCAAAAAAATCCTAAATTAATTTGAACCTCACTTTGAACATGACGATTGACCAACAATCATATAACATGTCTATTTGTGTATCAAGTATTTTGTGAAGAGAGAATAAATGACTTATCATTGACTTATTATCGTTATGTAAGATTTTCGCGAATACTCATTTAAATGAAACTAATATTTTTGGATTTTACTTCGCGTGTTTATTTTTGATTCTCGTCTTTATGATCATGGTTGCTGAAAAGTAGCCGAAACGTCGGGAGTATGTAGTTTTTACAGTAATAAAATACGCGTAGTATAATCCGAAAATATAAGTTTCATTTAAATCATATAACATGTCTATTTGTGTGTCAAGTATTTTGTAAACAGAGAATAAATGACTTATCATCGTTAGTTTATAACGATGCATCTATTTTTTTTTTTTATCTAAATACAGTGATTTTTCGGCATCGACCGTCGGTGCTCATAGTTGACTGCCATCTGATAAGCACCGGCCTCAGCATTTAATGTTAACTTTTAAAGGTAAAGGTAAAATAGTTGTTTAGGTAAATTGATATTATAGGTAAATACGATGCATCGTCATGAGCCTATCAGAGCCCACTGCTGAGCAAAGGCCTCTTTCTCACATGGAGAAGGTTTGAGCATTAATCACCACGCTTGCTCAAGACGGGTTGGTGATATCAAACTTATAATTGTGAAACTATAAGTCCAGGTTTCCTCACGATGTTTTCCTTCACCGCACGTCAGTGGTGTCTAAATACTGTTAGAAAGTACATATGACTCCGAAAAATCACATTGGTACTTGCCAGGTTTGAACCCGCGCCCTCGGCAACGAGAGGCGGACCCTTTAACCACTACGCCACCACTGACTTATGCATATATCAATATAAAGTGAATAATTCTCACGTCTGAGGATTGCGGTTCTTCATCAATCTTCTGTACGGCTGGCGGTAGGTCCCGCGTTGAGTGCTTGGCCCTGATCCCGTAGTAGTGATACTTTGAGTTCCCGCGGGTCCCGAGGCGGCGGGTCCTGAGGCCCACGAACACGGACCTTATGAGCTTCCCGAACGACGCCGCGTTCACAGGCTCCAGGCGGTGGGTGGAGCAGTGGCGGAGGTAGTGCGCGTATAGAGTGGACCGAGGGAGAGATACACCTGGTGTAATACGACGAAAAATATGTACTTATATATACATGTACCTGGCCACAAATAGTGTTCGGATTAAAAATAAAAAAATATTTTTGAATTTGGAATCTCTCATTTTTGGATTATTGTTCTAAGACCGAGGGAGAGATACACCTGGTGTGATGTACTGAATATAATATGACGAAAGATATGTACTTAGATATGTATGTACATGGCCATAAATAGTGTTTCAATGGAAAAAAAAATATATTTTTTTTTGAATTGGGAATATCTCATTTTTGGTTTACTGTTCTATGTATTGAAAAATAGCTTATAGATATACATGTATGTACTTGGCCATAAATGGTGTTTAAATAAAAATAAAAAAATATTTTTGAATTTGGAATCTCTCGTTTTAGATTATTATTGTTGTAATGATTGAAAAATAAGGTGCTATATTAAAATCAAGTGGTGTAGTAGAGACCAGAATTGCTTTGATTGCTTTACATAAATTACACTGGAAAACAGCATGTCTGTTGCATGAGATTTTTTACATGAATCTGAATAGTTTTTCCGTGCTGATTTCAAAAATATATGCCGTTTTTATGTAGCAGCTCTAGTTTTGGAGTTATGAAGAGACAGGGTTTTTCATTAAAAATGCACAAAATTTAAGTTTAAAAAAATTATTAAATATATTTAGTCTGAATAAAATTGCCTTTTTGTGGATTTTCTAGGGTGAGATGTATCATGAGTACTATTTTGAATGCTCCAACAATAACCAGCCATCATATATTCCTTCCAGTACCCCTGATACCTGTTCTCCATAGAGCGAATATCCTGTTGAACGCGCTCTCCTTGTTCCTCGCTTAGGTCACTTAGATTTTCAGAAAAATAGTCTAGATGGTTGTGAAGATAGTGAAGCTTAATAGTCATGTTGCATCCAAGCCGCTGGAAGTGTATCAGCAACTGTTCAACGTGCTGAATGTAGCCGTCAGACTTAGTATTCTCAAAAAAATTCTCACTACTCAAACAAACTCTTCTCATGCACATTTCTCAATAGCTGTCATATGGTTGATGAAATTTTTATCATCTATCAACTTTTAGACAGGCCAAGATCCCTGATCAAGTCACTTAGATCCTCTTTATTTAGTAATAGGGGACTATTGTCTCTACCACTGTCGTCGTTTCGGTTTGTCCGCTGCACTGGTCTGGATTTCCGAATATCTACAAGGCTGCTGTGGTGTTGATGTGTCACTAATACTCAAGACTGTTCTTACGACAGATTTTTAGTTTGAATATATCCAATTAGAGCAATTTTTATGGTTTATTCCTATGATTTTCGTTACACAAAAATAACAGTCGTTATGATGGTTGGGTGGTTCACGCCATATCATGGGAGATTTGTACTTAAAATTTGGTCTTTTTTTGTTTGCCAATAAATGCAAAGATTCAATACAACTTTTACATAACAAAATTGGTATCAAAGGTTTAGCGTTTGATGGCAACGGAAACCCAAAGTAGTCAAAGTATGCCTTTTTTACAAAGTCTAACACACTTAAACGATATTTTTGGAACATATATTATCCGCAAATAGCACAAAAACACTCAGGATTATTTAAACACGTCCTTTTTGAGGAAGACATAATGAAATTTATAAAGGGACTAGTTAAGTTACACCACTGTTGGTAGAAACTATTGACAACTTATGTAAATTCAAGACGGACCTGTATCTGATTAACTAGAGCTGCTACAAAAAATCTGAGTTCAGATTTTTAAATTAGCGCACCCAAATTAGTAAAGAACAGTAGAAAAACTCCATGCAACAAAAAAAAAGTTTGATTTTGTTGTGCTGTGTTATTTATGGAATTGAAAACAATTTTTAAAATCTTAAGACGCTTGGTATTAACTAAATATTTGTGTTCCAGGCTGTTAATTGATACAATAAAACCTCCTTTTCTTATAAGAGAAAGAAGTCTGGCCAAAAGCGATTAAGTCGGTAAGAAATTGTTTTTTTACTTCTTTTTGAGTTGTATAATAATTTCACCGGTATCTTTTTTATTTGCTTTTATATCAGTTTTTTTTTTGTATCACTTTAATGTGTTACGGAACGGTGCGGCGCTTTTAACTAAGTCAACATAATGTAGAAGGAGCAAGCTGAAAATCAGCGCTGGGCATAGCACAGCACATAGCTGAGCTTGTAACCAATTGCGATATGGTCGTCAATGAAAACGAGTGGTAAATTAAGATAAAATTGTTTGCCAGTATGAATAACTTGTATCTCATAAAAATATGTATGTTTTTCTTAAAAGTTACTTTTTAATGTACGACCTATCTGAAGCGATAAAGTTTTTATTATTATTATTATTAAAATTCCAAGAAATACTGTCTGAAAGCAAAATATTTTATCACCGGAATGAAAGCAGCACATTTCAGAAGATTACTTAGTACTTGCACCCTATACAAGATGTAGTTTTATTAAACTGAACATGGAAAGAAATAGGATGCTAACATCAAAACTACGTTAAGAAGTGCATAAATAGAAGTGTTAGATTTTTTTACTGATGAAAAAGTTTTTACGAATGATCATTATTTTATTTAATAAAACACAGTATTTATTCCAAATGCACCAAAGAAACTCAACTACTAGTAAACTGAGCGCAACTTGTTCATTGTTTATCTTAAATGATGGTTTTGTAGGGTGTCAGCTATTAGACATATTTTGGTGGAACGGGTATCACAACATAGGCACAAATTTATAAAGTATAATTCTTCAGAAAGTAGTTAAGCCTCTAACATAAGGGATCTATGCATTCAATCTTAGTTAGAAAAAAAAATACGGATTTCGTCATAGTTTAACAATGTCTACCAACTATGTTAAATCTTAATTCACAGGTTTGCATTTTCTTTTCAGTTGCTTTCACAAAGCTTGCTTTAGTACCACCTCACCGTGAATGATTGTCGTGTAATTAGATTAAATGAACTTAATAAATGATTTTTCTATAAAATTCTGGCTTTTTAAAATCTAAAACCTTTTATATGAATACTTTTTTTAATTCGAATTTATGATTTATTGTACCGAATTACCAAATTAGTGAATTTTTTTATGGAAGAATATTTTTTTGGTTATTCTTTTTTTTTGTAATTTTGTAATTTTAGAATGTATAAATCTGTTCAGTGGTTTTTGAGTTACAAATAATTGTAACTGATACGGCTTTCATTAATATATTCAAATAACTTCATATCAATATTCTTTTCTCTTGACCTGAGTGAGACTAGGAGTGTAATAGACAAAAGTGCAATTTAACTTTGACTTTGATGACGTCATGATCGTACAAAGTCCGTTTACATGTGTTTTTTTATTTTATTTTATATATGTATTAGTTTTCCTCCGCGACTTCATCTGTATGTACTTCTGATTATGCTCTTAGAGAAATGAATAAAAAGTGTGAAAACAATAACTAAAATAAAAAAAATCTGTCTCGTGACTTCATAAACAATACTGCTTTTACGAACTGATACTATGAAAAAGGAATTCCAGGATAAATAATAACCTACATGCTATTCTGTTTGAGCTATATTAATGTAAATTAAGTAATTTTTGAGTGAATGATCAACAAACGTCTCTACGTCCTTACCACTTTTACTTTATAATACTAATAGAACACGTACGTGTTTGTTTGTGTGCATGCGTATGTGTGTGTGTGTGTGTGTGTTTGTGTGTGTTTGCCTACCCTCAGCTGTTTCATAATGGTCCAGCAGCCACTGTACAGTAGCTGGCGGCATGCGGGCGGCGGGTGCAGGCGAGGCTGGTTGTTCGAAGGTGAACTCAGCGGGCCAGGTGTCGTCGGAGGCGGTGACCGCTGTGACCGCTGTGACGGCCGTCACCGCGCCGTCCGCGGGCACGCTCGCCACGCCGTACACGGGGTACGAACGGAGGGTCTCCCTGGACAGGGAGGAGGGGGATGTACATGTTAATATTATATATAAATACTCATAGACGGATTAAACAAAGCAAGAGGAATTTTACGGCCCGAAATCGAAAGAGAGGTATTTCAACCGGCACATCTTTTTGCTGACTTCACTTGCGAACATACATGCTAGGAATATATTGGTTCTGCTTGTCACAAAGATGAAATATACCCAACTTATACATATAAGACGCTCAAATAAATATAATTAGGAATCCAGAGTACATGAATTTATTGCAAATAGCGTTTGATTCAACGAGCAATAGTGACTAATTATGTTTTGTCTGATGCCTTCAAGCCAAATAATTTTTGATATTGTATAAAGTTGTTATACTGACGCTTTTTAACTGGTTCTAAGAGATTATACACGGTAGGAATCGGCTGTATAGTTTCGATGGCTGTAAGTCAGTGGTAGCCTAGTGCTTAAAGGCCCGCCTCTTATATTAAACCCTGGACTTATAATTTCACTATTATATATGTATTTGAAATCACCAACAAGTCTTGAGCAAGCGTGGTGATTAACGCATTCCTAAAAAGGGTTGATATCAGGCAGGCGGCCGGTCGTAAAACACAATTAACCAAAACTATTCACACCATGTAAGGCAGACCCTGGTTAAAGCTGGGAAAATTGCCAGGAAGGAGAAGAGTTTCAATGGATGTGCAAATAATTGTTATGGATGACTTCATCCACATATTATAGTGAGTCCCTTTCAGTTAAAATTCAGTTCTTTTTTATTTGTCATTAACAATATGAGATGTCTAAACATTCAGTGACTTTGTATCGTTTTGATAATGTCGGGAGCTAAAAAAAAAAGCTGTCGGAAGGCGGGGCTTGAATTATTTGAGACAATTTAAAAAAAATGATTATTTTTCCATCCTTTTCTCCTTGGAACCTTTTCTTGTAATGACTTAAACATCAGCTTTTAAAGTAAATAAGTCAAGTTACATTTTAACACATAGTTACGGTTGTACCATTGTTATAACCATTGGACCTAGCGATATTTGAGGGGGTTTTAGTTAAAACATTATTTAAAAATAAGTTTAAGGAGTGAACATAAGAATTCAAGCGTAAAATCCTCAGTAAAAGCGTAAAATCCTGACTAAAGCGTAAAATCTTGAATAAGAATTCATAATACATACATATGTGTCTGGTGTCCTGTCTGTGCGTATATCTCCTGCGGCTCCACATACTGCACGTGATAGTTGACGCCGTTCCCGCCCTCGCCTGTAACATGTAACACTAAGAACTCACTGAACACGACAGACGCAACACCCTGTATAATGTTAGGTGTTAACCACTTACACATACAACACCCTGTATAACGTTAGTTAGACCAATTCAACCACATGCAAAGCTATAAAATTTAATATAACTAAAAGGATAAACTAAAACTTAAACACGATAAATTATAACCACACCTAAATATAACAAATCAATGGTTATATCATGAGTAATGATTACAATGTGTTAGTATTAGTGTATTGTCCGTCATACAGTATGTGTATGTCGGTAGTCGGTAGTAGGTAGTCTGTAGTCGGTAGTCGGTAGTTTGACTCACAGGGGTAGTATGCTCGGTACCTCGGCACCTCCATACCGGTCCACGTCGCCCGGGCAACTCACCTTCGCTCCACAGACGGTCGGCCAAGGGGGCGGAGCGCTACTCTACACTACACAGCCGCCGTACACACTTATATACTTTATAGCTTCCTACTAGCTTACGCGGTTGATAAATTTGGATCATACAAATGTTGATTAATAACGTATTGATTTAAAATCTTAAAACAGGACGCTTTAAAATCTCCATTCTATTCGTTTCACCTACTTTCCTATCGAAACATTAGAAAAATTTAATCTGAATATTAATAGAATTTAAACTAAATTTCACCATCATTTTGCCATGATAAAGAAAAACATCTATGGTTATATGACAGATATGATTGATCAACAATTATATTGCATGCTAATTCATCGTATAGCTAGCGCTGTCCTACCGGGCGCAGGTGATGCTGCATCTCTCTCACACTTCCCCCCCCTCTATTCATCTCCCTCTACCCCCTCCTGCATCATTCTCACTCACTATCTCTGTCTCACTCTAACCCCCCGCCCCTCCGCCGTCGTCTCGTCTATTGTTATAATAAAATGTATGTAAACCCTTTATGTATTGTTTAATATTAACTTGTAGGGTTGTAATACACCTTCACCTGTCTTCACGAGTTTGATCAGACGAAAGAAATTAAAATCTATAATAATATATGAAATTTATTTAAATGTGAATAAATTTTAACTCGTAAACTAATTGACTTTTTATATAATGTCGCTGAATTAGCAGAACAAAATTTGTATTAAGATAGCGATGTATTTTATCAAATTAAACTTAATTAACCTGGACGTAGTGTAAATAAAAATATCAACGAAATATATATAATAATATTGAGAAAACCCTCAATGTAATATACAGTATATAACACATTAAAACGACGTAGACACATAGCGGCGCGCACACGGTCGCAGGTCGCAGCGAGTGGCTCGCGTCACATCAAAGGTAACCAAGTATTATCCGTTTTAATAATCATTCAGGTGGATAATCCGAGGGGCACTACTGCACTATTGTAATATTGCATTTTCAAAAGTCTCATCAAAATCGTCGTAGGGTGTTACATAATAGGGCAGGTGGATCAAGTGGCATGTCATCCACGCGGAGGGTAGTCGGATATTTAATACATCAAAGACGCAGGTGAATCTCATTGTAGTCAGATTTAGTTTTGTGATCATGCGCATCTATAAGCCGTATGAGATATGTTAAGTTGCGATGTTTGTTATTATTGTTATTCTTGTTATTTTTGTTATTTTTATATAAAGCGTGTAAATAAAAGTGACTTGCTGTGTTCGTCGTGAGGCTCAGACTTCACTGCCGTCCCCCAGGAGCCCCGGTCTGTGCACGAGGTGCCAAATATGGAATGTACATCTATCCATCACATTCATTGTTAAGCTATTATTACTAAACTATATGACGTCACACTTAACTAAAGAGTATATTTATCTACATATTTTGAAATATTGTTTCACATGTCTTCGAATAACTTATACGTGATACTAAAAACATGCATAAATTACAATATAAAAATAGGGTGCTTCAAAATATATATTTTTTTTACTTTAAAGGTTCAACTCCATATTTATGTGCAAAGCGAAAAAACTATAAGAATACAGAACATATTCAATATGGTAGATTATAGTCCACGAAAAACATAAACAAAAAATGCTTAAAATTGGATAGGCGTCAAAAGTGTATAATAGTGCATCCACAACAAATACCGCTATATTAAAGCAAAATTTAATGAAAGTAGATAAAAAAAGTTTAAGCTTACACACAAACAGCCATGTGTGTGTGTGTGTGTGTGTGTGTGTGTGTGTGTGTGTGTGTGTGTGTGTGTGTGTGTGTGTGTTGTACGTACTTGTGACTATATACGTGTGCTGCGCCTCCGTTGTGGGGCTGGAGTGTCCTGAACTGTCTCCGTTGACTTCTACCACCGTACTCGATACCTGCCAGTATTGACTTCACTTAGTTATTCATACACGAATATATTCTTCCTTACTACATATATCCTTAGTAAGGGTTTACACTTCACTTTACATCCATATTGTTAGTTCACCTTCCATCATTCACTTTAACACTGGTAGTTATGACGTTATTTAGGATAAACAAATCATACTAAAGTAACAATTTTAATTTGGCTTATATACAACAGAAATTTTAAGATCCAAAATAGGTTACTAGTGGATTTTGGAACGAAAAATATTAATACAACTTCACCTATAAAACAATGAGTTTTCTTGCAGGTTAAAAAGATAATTCAGCAATTATCCAAAAGTGGAAGCTGGCGACAGTTTTATAAGAAAGTACAAAGTGATTTTAGGAACTGAAATTTGACTTTACATAATGCTCACATGAAGATATGAAATAAAATATAATCAAAATTCCTGAGGGAGAGATAATTAACTGTATAAATAATGCTAGGACAAAACACTATCGACACATACATGATAAAAGATTTGAGAGAAATTGGACAAAAACACAGGAACTAACTGGATGGTTGACCAAAATCTGGATCTGTATAAGATTAGAACAGGTCTATGACCACCTAGAACAGTGGTTCCCATCCGGAGTTCCGTCTTAATAACATATTTTTGGTCACACGAAATACATTGAGTCTTTTATTAATCGTGGTCCCACACGAACAACAAAGAATACAAAGTGGTCCCTGGTCAAGCAGAGGTTGGGAACCACTGACCTAGACCAATATTTTAAACTCAGTAAGGTATATACACATATCATCTCAGTAAATACTGTAATCTGTACTTTCTCACCTGCTGTATGGCGTGTTGCAGGTGTATTGAATTAGGTAACTCCGGTATAACGATTAACTCACGAACGGCGTCCGGAGAGGCACCGCCCGCGCCCGAGCCCTATGTCATACATAAACTCATAAAACACTAATAACTATACATACTAATAACTATACATATGTATACATACATATAATGAATTTAATAGAGACTTGAAAGATTGTATAATATAGAAAAGAAAGCTGTGTTAGTTACACTATTTGAAACTCAAGAACAGCTATAGGAATATGGTTGAAAATTGGTTGTGACATAGGATATTTAATTTTGATCGATCGAAAAATACAAAAATATTTAATAAATTCCAATATCTAGTCATTCATGACTCTGGTCAGCTGTACATATGTTACTAATTCTGAAATTAACACGGACGAAGTCGCGTGCAAAAACTAGTTATTTATATATCACACTTAAAATAAATTTCTAATACAGTTGTGATACAATACATAGATATAATAATGTTCATTATTCATACTAACTAATAATATATTATAATAAGTGTAATATGATACATTATTGTTACCTGTGAGGGCGCCGCTAGTCGCGCGGCCATGTCAGGCGAGGCGGGCGGAGATGACTCCACCAATACTTCGTCTCCCGCGCACTCAAAGTCTGCAAACATTATACACTCACTTCATATCAGACACACAAAACAAACTCACCATATATAATGAATGAACTCTTATATATAAGTAAACTGGTTAAAACATAAATTTGGAATGCATTTTAATGTATTATTAACATGTATATACATAGATATAAATATAGCACCAAAATCTTTATAAATATGAGTAAGTGTTATTAAATTAGATTGTTTATAATATCAGTGTTTAGGAATATAGTCAAATTAAGTTTTTTTTTATTTAAACAAAATATATAAAAAAACTACAATTAAAAAGAATGAAAAAAATATAGACAGGTAGTTTTAAAAGGGTGGAATTAATCTTGTATTTACCATCCCCCTCATCTCTGCTCTAATTAATTGGAAATTTTATCTCCCCATTACTGTGATACCTGTATTTTGTTATTTAATCCCCAACTAGCATGGGATTAAAAATAATACTAACCATGATACCTTTAATAGGGATAATTGATATATTGAACAGGATATGCTACTGTATACATTTATATATAAACATAAAATTTATATTATACTATTAAATATAACATGTTCCACACATATCTAAATTGTAAATACTTAAATCATAATAAAATAATAACAAAACAAACAAAAGCATACAAAATAAATAAATAATTTACACTTCTTATAAGAGTTTAAGTAATTGAGAAAGAAATGAAGCTAAAATTTATACAATACTATATTTATTGTAAATAAGAAACAGAAAACAATAATTATCTCAAAGTGAGATAATATTCAATAACATTGCATAACACCGTCCAAGGTGATAGAGATGTTATTGATCTGCTCCGAGCTCTCCGCCGAGTATCCGGGGAGTGTAACCCGGCAACACCATCCCTCATCCCACAATACTCACTCTCCAAGTAGAAAACGTTCTCAAATCCCATCTCCGACATTTTACACAATTTAAACTACCAACACAGTCACATTATGAGTCCAACTATATTGATCAAACTGTATCTAGGATACCATTGATATGAAGTGGGGGTTTGCAGGTGACGCTTGGCCGACATCACCTGTCATTTGTGTTATGCACCGCTGAGCAATTACACCCCAATGTAGATAAGTTAACAGTTATATAGTACAGTTTGTGTCATGTATTGTCAAACTTATAATTGCCTCTCATATTTAGTTGGGTGAAATTATATTTTGATTTGACAAATTTTTATCATGTTTAACTGTTTTTTTTTTTTCAGTGCTTCTTAAAAACATTTATTATTTGATGTCTGTTTGTAAGAACAATGAAACACAGCTGATTTTCATAGTATGATGTTGATTTGTATTGTAATATATTGTTTTTAACGTAATGGGGGAATATAAGTTGAATGCGTAGGAAGCGGTCTAGACAACGCTACTTGTACCAGGCACCGGTAACCCTCCTGTCCCTACTACTTTGATATATACGATAAATTGATACGCATTTGAGTATTTTGAATTGATAAGCCATAGAAACAGGGGGAGCGATTTACGACAGTTCTATTTTTGAAATCGGACTCATAAGACGGATAAGATTATGTGTCATTTAAATGGCGAATAATGTTCTTTATTCGGTATAAAAAAATAAGTAAAATAAAATTATAATATCATAAACCCACCTGCCAGCCATTCTACTGTCAAATAGCTAATCACTTGAAACAGTAGCCAATATCGGGATTATTAAAGTGGACCCAAGAAAATTTGCAAGTAATTAAAGATTAATCAGGCGGTTTTATATGTTGTAACCAAAATTTTATGTAACTCATAAAGTGTTGTTGTAGCTACACCCGTTTCCTAGGCTACGGTACCATCCGGGCCACAAAAGTCAATCGCAAGCTATAAGTTTTGAAATACCCAAAAGAGGGCGCTGTAGTAGAAACTATGTTGAATAGTAAAAACCTTAAAAAATTAAACTGTTTATTGCAAAATAAATAAATTAAGTTTTCTAAAGATATATCTAGAAAGACTTAAAAAATAAAGTTTTAAAGTTTAATCAAACTTAATCACTCTAGATGTAAAATATTTTATAAAATATTAAGTGTTTTTTTTAATGCACAGTATTTTATTTACCTTATACACAAGTTATATAATATATAATAAAATTTTTAATTAATGTTTATAATATAAAATAATACCTTCCACATCAACATCGTATACATACACGGTTAAGTTTGTACCGTCATTTACATAAACAGCGTCACTTTTTGTTACTTCACCCATTTTATGTTAAATCCAAAAGTTTATATGCATTAATTTAATCATGTATATTAATTTTGACGATCACCTTGGTAATTAATTTTATTTATCTACAAATAAATAACGACGGAAAAATTTGATATGCGTCACTTATATTTTCTTTATCTGCAAGTTTAAAATTTAGATGGCCAGAATTATTAGACGGTTAATGTTTTCCAGATTTTTTTTCTAATATACACGGTAGTAATTGTAAAGCTCGTATTCCTAAAAAGTGTGTTTTCAAAACTTAATGGGACTATTACTATATTTTGTACAATATTTATGGTTTTTGAAAATATTCGATGTTTTATTTAGGATCCAAAGTAAAATAAAATATGTATCATTGCAACACTATAGCATCGAGCGTTATCTACATTGATTGAAATGTCATTTGTCAGTTAGTGAGACACAAAAATAGCTTTGAAAATTGAAATGATTAATTTTGATTTTTAAGAAAAAAAATCCAACGTATTGAATGTTGTTTTAACTTGTAAAACTATATTACAAACGCTATCACAATACAGAGTCATCATGAATATCATTATAAAACAATTAAAAGGTGGCGAATGTTGTCTAGAGGTATAATACGGTCTCGTCGTATGTGTTTATCACGTTGTTTGAATTCTAATTTCCATATTTACATTTTCAGGTATCTCCAGCGACAAAAATATTAGAAATTAAGAAACAAATCGCTACAGAATTGAGGATACCCATCGAGGAGCAGAAATTGCTTCTGTTAGGTCGAGCTCTGGCAGACGATCAGACAGTACAATCTTATCCATCTATCAAAAATGGAACGAAACTAAATCTTGTAGTGAAAAAACCAGAAGGCTTATTAGAAGCTTCTATTAAATATTTCAAAAAAAATGGTATGTCAGACACCGAAGCAAGGAATGCAGCTAACAATTTGCTACAAGTAGTTGATGAAAAATTCAACAATTTATCCTGGGATGACGTTGAAAGGTTGAGTTTTGACTGTATGTTAGAGGAGTGTGGCCATCCGCGGCCCGCGGTGGATCCCGACCAGGATATGGATTGTGATGAGGCGTTTGGATTGTGACCAAACTCACTCAACTTATTGCAATTAATAGAATGTCTTTTTGCATTTTTATAATTCTAATTAAAATATTGCAATAGAGTTTACCAGATCCTGAAAGAAAAAACCCAAGCTCCATAATGAACTGTCCTATGTGTTGAGAAGAGTGTATATATTTTTAAAAAAGGTGATTCTCTAAAGCCAACAATATTTGGGAAAAGACATTTTAAACTGAACTTTTTCTGTTTTATAAAAAAAAAATTGCAAACAGATAATACAGCACATTAACTTATTTAACTTCCAATGACTTTCATTTCCATTCTGATTTAGGTTAAATAGTATCTATGATTGTTGTAAATATTTTTCTCAAATAAAAATAATTCTTGTATTAGACTAAGAAACATTACAAAATAATTTGTTAAACTTTTATTAAAATCTAAGATTTCCAACTTGTAGTAATATTAAAAATCACAGTTTCAATTTTAAGTAAAATATTTCAACTATTATAAGGAAGAATTTGAAAATGTATTAATAATTACAGTTAAATATAAAATTGTAATGCGTCAATTTATTGGATATGTGCAGCAAATGAAATGTTAGGGTAAAATATTATTTTGCTGTTTATGATACAAATATGTGTAAATTATTTAGCAGTCCTAGGAGTTGAAAAGCTCCGAGACTATACATTTGCTTGTGATTAGAAATGATGAAACAATATAATTTTCACTTACTACATTATTATGTTGCTCACTGTTTGGAAATCTTATTAAATGAACAGTTATTTCATTTTATTACTACACATAATATAATGTTACATTGTTTAAGGTTATTCTCAATTACAGCGTTTAAATAAAACATTAAAAATACTGAAATGTTTATCATTTTATTGTTTCAATTTACATCTATGTATGAAAGACATACTTATGGCAAGTTTATAAATATTTAGTAATATATTGATTACTAATGAATTAAATGCAATTCTTTGTGACACTATCAACCCAGCACATACAGATAACAGTGGAATAATTTATAAAAAAATAAATATCTTGACAACTCGGCTTCGTTCAGCTTAAGACAGCAATGTTTTAAAATATTCCTAAATAGAAATCCAGTTATAATAAACTTACTTCAATATACTACAAATATTACGTATAAAATTTATTATATACAGACCCAAAAAGAATTTAAATTAATATCAGAAAATTAATTTGCTGTTTATTTTTGAAACTATTATACATCGACTGGCAATCAAATGAAAACTGTTCAGGCACTTTGCTTAAAACAACCCCTAATGTTTTTTTTTATCACAACCATACAATGAGCTATCAATCTACCCTCAATTTTATAACATTGCATTTTTTCTCATACTGTATTTCATTATACCAACACAGTTGTCAATTTATTTTATTATTTGTGTTATTCTGTCAACATAGAATGTAAGACTTCTCAATAGCCTTTACCATAGACAAGAGTTAGTTTAACTAAAATAATAAATTTAATGGAAGATTTCTGAGTACATACATTAAAGAAAGCAATAGACTAGAAAGTGTTAACTGTAATGAATAAGTTTGATTTTCTTTTGTATATTAAAACAGACGACATTCAAATTGATTTCTCCAAACATATAAGTGTAAATTAAAAAAAAAATTATAATAATATTAAGTATTCTGATATAATATCATTAGTGACTTTTATTCAATAGATTCCATATGTTCATAGTTATTACTAACACTCGGAGATCTATACAGCCAGTAGGTGTATGTAAGAGCTATGACGTAGTTACAATACAAAACGTTCATTACCTCTAACTAACCACAGTAATCGTATAGTGAGTTTTACATATATATCTAATGAATGTTATTTTCAATCATAGTCACTGTCATTATCTGATGTTTCAGACTCGGATTCCGAGCTGTCTGGGTGGTTCTTCGTTATTTCTACACAGTTATCTACATCTGTCAGTCTCTTGAGGGATTTGCCTGAAAATAATTAAGTACTTTTAAAGATTTTTTGTATTTTTATATTGTTTAATATGAAAGGTCAATCAATGTTCAGATACACAAGCAATTAAACATCATATCTTTGATGGATTTAAGAGATGATATCATGACTTGTATTTTTTTATTGTACACACATTTTCCAACGATATGAAGCTATGTCTGTGATTAAGCACAATGAGCTGTAGGATGTCATTATATTTTTTATATACTAGTGCTGTTAAGGAGTCTTCACACATTAATGATATTAAGACCGTTCTCCAATAATGTAAAGACATATTCACACAAGTGTTTGTCTGTTCTAACACACTTATATTATAATATGTAGTGTGGGTTTAGTTACCGTTACCGGTAAGTGTTGACAACAGCCGTGGGTGGTGATGAGGGCCCGCTACAGCGCCGAGAGCAGCCGCACGAGCACGCGCTCGCTCTACACCTGACGCTGGAAGAATAGAGATATATTAGGATAAAGATATAGACTATATAATATATATAATACATTATATATGGAGACTAGAATACCCGGCTAACTTCGTATCGCCCTATAGTCAAGAAATATCTGTTACGTTTTTTTATTTATATTTTTTGAAGTTTACCCATTAAAGCCATAAATATCCGTATTTTGAAGTGCGACAGAATGATTGACATATAAGTTCAAAATCGGTCCAGTCGTTTGAGAGAAGTTCAGTGACATACACACTCACAGAAGAATTATATATATAAAGATATGAATATAGTGCAACCTTCATATAATAATTTCCTCGATCTTACAGTTTTCGTAATTCCTTTGAATTGTCCATGAGAGTTAATGTCAAGTGTATGTTTAATTGCGAACAATCTTTCCATAACGATTTTCAACCCTAAGAAAGTTTACGCACTATATAATAGTAGAACACAGTTTAACCAATCGCTACGTATAACATATATATTTAGTTCAGAGTACAGATGTACGGAGTTTTACATTAAGGCATTGACAAGGTAGATATTGACAATCCTACTAATATTATAATTCCGAAAATATGTGAGTGTGTGTGTATGTTTGTTACTTCTTCACGCTCAAACGGCTGAACCGATATTGATAAAATTTTCTATACAGGAAGCTGACGTCCAGGAATAACACATAGGCTACTTTACATCCCAGAAATCGGCGGGTAACACCGCGGGGCGCAGCTAGTTATACGATATATGAGTAACTATTTGACGGATTTCCTTAGTACATTATTGTTTATATTATTCACACATACCTCTGATCCCCTCGTGACACGAGTCCTCGGTCATGGACACCTTCTCCGTCCGGTACACGCCCGTCACCAGGTCCCACACGAACAGACACTGGAATATACACACAGTTATATTAATAAATATATTACATGAAAAAATTGACAAATAGACATATAATCCAATTATGAATATAATCCTACTAATATTATAATTGCGAAAGTTTGTGAGTGTGTGTGTATGTTTGTTACATCTTCACGCTCAAACGGCTGAACCGATTTTGATTAAATTTTGTATATAGGAAGCTGACGTCCAGGAATAACATACAGGCTACTTTACATCCCGGAAATCCGCGGGTAATACCGCGAGGCGCAGCTAGTTAATTAATAAAACAGAAGAGATTAACGAATTATCATGCATGTTTTAATGTGTGCGTATTGTGTATATTGGCTTGTGTGTGTGTGTGTATTCTCACCTCAGCGGAGTACTGTCCTCTATGCTGCAGACAGGCGGCGGCGGCGTCGTCACAAGCGGCACACTGGCCACAAGAAGCGTCCTCGCTCGCCCACAACCACATAGCGCATAACTGTATAACAAAACACTATTAATACAATGTTAATACTTGAATTGGCCGAGTAATCTGTACAACGTTTATAACTGTATATAAATTTGTCCAAGAAAGAAATTATGTATAAAAAGTATCCATCAACAGACAAACTATTTATATTTAAAGCATATACCTACGTTACATACAATAATTTAAAAAGCTTTATTTTTTTCTAATACAATATTTTTAATATGGCAACACTGACCCCGGAGAGACATCCACTTGAATGGCAGACATCTATGACATGGCAACCCCAGTCGAAGCAGTATATGAACTTCTTCCCTTTCAGCTGACACAGTCGTCCGCAGACCTCGTTACAGAGTAGTTCTGTATCGAGTGATCGTTGTCTTGCTCTCAGTGTGAGCTTGTCGCTTGTTCGTTTCTCCCAAGCGCCGGCGCCTACCGCCTGGAGCGGCTGACCCGACCCTTGACCGCATAATGGCAACGCTACGTGGTAACCTGAGATGCAATCGTCTGAAAAACAAATGATTCTTAAGTAACAAAATAAAAAATATTAAGGAATATATGGTTTATTTGTATGAAAATGTCTATGAGTGTTTTAGGTAATGTAAGTTTCTCATTAACAGATGATTTTCGTTTGTTGGTATTTTATATAACATAAAGCATTTAAAGGTTAACTATTAACGGGTGTGTACAACATGTACTAGAGGAATGTTTCGGTATTTAATTTTGTTCCCATCGGTATCTACTAGTGATATAATATTGATAGGTCACACAAAACTCACCTTCGGAATCTGTTATGATGGATGTGATCTCATCATCACTTTCCAGGAAGTATCGTGTGAAGAACTTGCTGCATTTAGAGTTCCCTGAATGTACTAAGTACGGATCCTGCGGACTCACGGGGCAGTCAGATAACGTCTTAGATGTATTGTCATGTACAGAGACCGTCTTTAGGGACCCGTCGTCTAACATCTCCATCACTCTATATTCCGATTCGCTATTCCTATCCGACTCTAAGGAGGTCAGTTCTGAACTCTTGTCAATACTAGTCGGTGAGGGAGGTCTACTTATCTGGTTATGCGCCCTCAGCACCACGCTCTCAACTGGCGGCGACTTGGCCCGCTTACTTTGACTCTTACTAGTCGACCCTGTGTAATATTTCCTGTTACTTCTTAATACTCTAAAAGGAACAATGTTTTCGTTATTATCCTCTGAGAATTCGTATTTCTTATCAGCTAGCCGTCTCTTCCTGAACATACTGAGTTTCTCGCACTTGGTTTCCGCTTCTTCGACGAACTCGTATGCTTTTTCGGCTATTGTTCTATGTGTTTCGTTAAACCTGGACATGCTCTCCGCTGGTCTCCTACGTGGGGATCTCAAGGGTGGGCTGATTAACGTTCTGATAGATGGCGAGGGTCCCTCCCATTCTTCTATCAAATTATGTGATATCGAGGACGCCTGGATACATAACTCTTGTCCCATTACATCTGGCAAATGGACCGGTCGAGACATTTGGTAGGGTTCGACTTCGAAGTCTGAGAAATCAGCTAGAATGTTCTGAACGACGTTGTTTTGGTATTTGGGAGACTGGAAAGTGGACGCGTCTGATGCGGGAATACTGGGAACTGTATCGACTATTTTAATATCTTCTCTATCATCTATAGTAACTTCTTCCGGTGGGATAGTCCTCTCTGAATCCGGTTTGACGAAATCTATCTCTAGTATGTGTATGAAGTCTGTGTATATAATGATTTGGTTAGAATACGCTAGTTGGACGACCGGTTCATACATGCTGGAGTCGGAAGTACAGAAGAAACGAGTGTGTATCGCGAAACTGTGCTCCAAACAACGTTTACTCCAACTTAAATCTGTATCATCTGGAAATACAACAACATACTTGAAATAAACCTTTTTTAATTATTACTCAACACTTGAAGTATGAAAAAGACTAGTGATAATTGAAAATAAACTTTAAGAACTATGAATTAAGAAGCAATTCATCATAAAGTTTAATTATTTAAATAAATGCAAGTTTAATAATTTCATACCTTCCTCTCTTGAAATAGCTGAACATTTTCTACATCCTAAGCGAGGTACTCCAATAACACTGAGGTAGGATCGTTCTGAACATGAATCCCTGAAAAATAATTACATATAAGCCTTTAATTATTAAACAGTATGAAAGAAAAATCATCTATGTAAGACTTAATTAACATTAATATTCTAAATTATTAACAATGTCTTAGCGTTTTCCCTATACATTTGTACAAAAGTAATGTGTTTGTAAGCATTAATATCTGTTGTAAAGTCTTTAGGGATATTAAAAAATAATTCAATAGCAAGATACCAAAATAATATATTACTGTCTGGATAATAATTATTATGAGAAGCAAATTGTTCTACATTACATTCATTTGGCAATAATAATTCATTATGTGGTCTAAATGACAACATGTTTTATAAACTTTAAGCTACATTATATTGTAATAAAAGTATTCTTACAACCCTTCCTCCTTCCATTTTATCAATTATTTATAATTATATCACAAGGATTTTCCAGCACTGTTTACTGCTTATAAAGTTCTACGAATCTATCTTACTTTTTTATTAAACCAAAGTGCAAAAAAAGTAGTAAATATGTTATAACAAGGGGGGATATAATATTTTTAAACTCTATTCATTCATATGTTACAAATAATGAATGCATAAATAATTACCCCTATGAAATATAACAAGGTCAATGCATACAAAATGTCGCCTTGACATTCTTTAGATATAAAAACTGTTATTTAGGGTGATTACACACTTGATACTTACGAAATACCATACACAACGAGCACTCCTGGATTGTGTTTCCATTGTGCAATGGATATGGTAACTTTACTATCAACACAGTCATCGCCAAATAAAGGTACACTGTGAACCGGCCGAACCACTCTCCCCGGCACCCATGATAGGAAATGGAGACTATACATATAAAACAATATAAATAGTTAATTATTTGAATTAATACCAAATTTATTTATAATATAATTCTTTTTCTTTAGTGAGAGATTTCCTTATAGATTTGATTTGATTTCCTGATAGATGTGCAGATATTATACTCAACTATGTAGAGGGATTTGTGAATGAACAAAGTCACAACTAAAAGCTATGAATTAAGATATTGCAGAGGTCGTTCATTGAGTGCTAAAATATGGATGTATCTAAAAGATTATGATTATTATAACTTTTAAACTATTCTTTCATACTTACGTGAATTTGGAACTTTCTCTAAAATATACTTGGGTATTACAACTATAAGTAAAGCTTAACAGGTACTGGCCGCACTGTGAGAAGCCCATGAACACATGCTCCCTTAAATACTGGATAGGGACAATGTCCATGAGACAGAAGCGAAGCCTCGCTGGGATTTTATCAAATATCTTGCGAGATTTGTCATTTGTTTTTCTTGAGGTACTGCCATATATCTAGAAAAAAATATACATGAATAAAAAGTTTCTTAAATTATTTATTTTACTGATAGTTATTAGGATATTTGTTTACGAAAAAGTTGAACAAAACGAATTTTCCAAGTTATTAAAAAAAATATTGCATTATCTCCAGATTGCCTATTAACAATTTAACAAAATATTTATGAAATGGTCGACTAGCATTTAATATTTTAATATCCATATTACTTTAAGTAATTTATTTTATAATTCAACACAAAATTATAAACAAAAATATCGAGGTCTCCAGCGCGAGATACAGTTCAAGCTTACCTCCCTATTAAATAGCTTATAAACGATATTATTGCTACTACTTGAGCTATTCGATGAAGTATTATTGTTTGTTTTAATGATTCCATTTCCAGTTAATGAATCTAAATTATCAGATTCATCAAAACTAGAAGTATCCATATTCGTTTGTTTGATTGCTATTTGCTGCTGTTTTGACAATTCAATCAATGTTACAACAATTTAAAAATAAGACGATGCTAGGATAGTTTTTTTTTTAATTCAAAGCATTTATCTTGTGTGGACAGTAAGCTAAAACCTAACATCCTACAAAACAATACTTTTAATATGTACAAGAAATTATTTAATTCACGGTAACTACAACATAATTTGCAAATTCATACCTATCAAGTTAACATTAAAAGAATTTAAACAAAAATTACCGTTTGAATATTTTGTAACAGATAAAGATTTAACTATCGGAAGGATAAGAAATTGGGAACTTAAAATCCATATAAAATCTTTAATTCTGATTATGTATTTTTTTAATATTCCCTTAATTAAAATAATGTATTTTTTACTATTTACAATGTTTCTTGAAAGTATTTCACAGGAGTTTGCATTGTAGTTTTTTAAAAGTAGTAATATCTTTATAACTTAAAGATGATGTGAAAGATAGATTAAAATACAAAACTCTAAGCGATCATTCCTAAGTTAGATATTTGACTTTTGTCATAAATGACAACATTTCCGATGTTGGTCCGGTAAACTGGTTGTATTTTAAATTCTTAAATCAGAAAAGATATATAAAATTGTATATTGTATCATAAATAGTTGTTTGCAAATAAAATATCAGTTATAATGGAACCAATGACCTTAGGAAGTCCCACGCATTCTCCTTCGGGTAGTCCAAACGTGGGGTATTTACCCCCTTTTTTGCTAGGCGAGATTAATCCTCCAACAATTTCAAGTTTATCACCAAGAACCAACAGCCTCTCCCCAACTAAAGGTCGCAGCCTCGCATTTGGTAATATCTGTCGTTTTTAAATATTATTTCTCATTTTTTAATAGTATTTCATGTAAATAGTTTTTATTTCCCGTGTTTTTTTCACTGCAGGTTCTCCAACAAGTCCTACTCAGACATCTACTCCCGATATGAAGCTGTACCGTCAAAATCAATCAATGCACCAGCAAGCTCTCTTTAACCAACAGAACTTGTATCCTAACTTGCCAAACTCTCCTAATATCTCATACTCCAGTAAAACCAACGGCCCTCCCATAGAAGATTTATTTGATACAATCAAGAGTAATGAACCATCTGTAAATAAATCACTGTTTCAAGAGAACAACTTTACAGGCTACGGCAATAATAATTCAATGCTTCATAATTCATATATGAACAATGTGTCACTTAACAATCATTCCTTGACCAACCAATGGCAGGACGGTTGCCAGGAACAAGATGAATATTGGGTCACAGTTTTTGGTTTCCCACCGAATGCTGCGAATACTGTTCTAGCTAGGTTCAGTAATTGCGGTGCAATGCTAGGTATGTATTTTTCATATAGAAGTAGTATACTTAGAATTACAAATGTTTAAATATTTATATAATTTACAGATAAACAATATCCAACACAAGGTAACTGGGCTCATATCAGATATGCTACGAGAGCTGAGAAAGAAAGGGCAATGGCTTTGAACGGGAGACAGATTTTGCCGGGAATTATGGTGGGAGTGGTGGAGTGTAGGGAACCTCCACGCATTAGTATGACCAGCCCTGGAGGAAATATGGAAAGGTAAGTGTTATATATGTATTAATATCTTTATACAGGGTGACTGGTGAATTACTATCGATATTTGAGGATGTGATATTTGACGATCATATATGACATAATAAAAATTAATATAACATAAATATTAATAAACTTCTAAGTAAAGTTAACCAAAAGTTATGTAATAATTTACGCATCGTGTGAACACACTACAGATTAGGTATACACACACACACACTCGCGCGCGGCGGCGTGGTGTTGTATCAGCACGCCGCCGCACGCGTACACACTTGGAACACTTGGAACGTGTCCACATTTTATTTATTTATACGGAAATTTGGTCAAAAATTAAGTACCTATTTTTTTTACATAATTCGAATGAGAATCATGTACCGAGTATTCTCCTTAAATATTGATAGTAATTCACCAGTCACCCTTTATATAAAATTCTTCTGTGAGTGTGTATGTCACTGAACTTCTCTCAAACGACTGGACCGATTTTGATGAAATTTTTCAGGGGATCTGGGAATGGTTCAGATTCACAATTTTGTCCACTGGACAATGTTTTTTTTATTAATTTTTAATTTATTAGTAGTTGTTAATACAAACGTTTTTTTGACATTAGATTTGACAACTAACTAATATGTCAATCATTCTGTCGCACTTCAAAACACGGAGATTTATGGCTTTAATAGGTAAACTCCAAAAATATAAATAACAAAAACGTAACAGATATTTCTTGATTATAGGGCGATACGAAGTTCGCCGGTATTATATGTATATATTAATGAAGTATTTATTTTTTTTATGTTAATAACTAGCAGAACTTAACTAAGTTCATACATTTCTATATAATTATTTATTTATTTTATGTTTTAAGACAAGCTGTATGAAGCTTCTTGTAATATGTATTTTTTGGTGGTAAAAAATTAAAAGCAAATGTAATGCATTGAATGACTTAAACTTGTTAAATGTGAGTGCTTAAGGTTAGACTGTATGTTGTGGATCAATATCAAACTTTAGAAATAGATAAATGCAGTGTCTTTAGACCAAAACACACCAAAAAATATTTAAGATCTTTGTCATTCTTACATACACTCATATTGACTCAAACAATCTTTTCACAATATTTCATTATGTGTCTTGCCAGAATTCTCCTCTTTATATGTATATCGGTCCCACACTTATTAATTTGCATCTTATTTAAGATGGAGAATATCGATGAGGATTTTTATTGAGGAAGTTTATTTTTATAGTTTCTATTTTTATTTTATTTAATCTTATGTCAAGATAATAGATATGGCATCACTATTGAAAGGGGGGAAGATGAAGTCAATATTATATAATTAATTAGATAAATTGCATGACCCTTTAGTTATTACATGTTTTGTAACAAATGAAAAAACTAAGTACCACTTAATTTATTTAAACATTCAATTCTTAGCAAAATTGAGGCATTTATTTAACAAAATTTTAACTAGATGTATATTTCTGAAATTAACTAATAAAAAATAAAAACAATAATTTGTGTACAAAAATAGGTTTCTATGTAATTGTATGATTCATGTTGCTTTTATTGCTTTGATTAAATTTCTTATTATAATGTATATGCATTTGATATAAATAATGTCAGATCTGAGAATTTGAATAAAGTATTTTTTATACAGTGGCTTGCCAACTTATAAGAATTGATCACAGGTAAATAATAAATAGTGTTAATGGAGTAATTATCTGATATTTTTTTGTGAAAAAAGAATTTTTAGTTTAAAAATGACTACCTATTATTATTTTTTAATCTATCATAGATTGGCAGTCATAAACAAAATATAATTATCTAATTTCCTCTTGTTTCTATGCGTGCTTCAATGTATCTGGATATACGATTATGAAATCGGTAAAATCGTATGTTTGTAAGAAGTCACAAATTCGAATTCTGCTCTATTACAACCGAAAAAATAACCAAATATATTAGGCCTCGGCCTCGAATTTTGCGGGCAGCGGAGCGGCAGGATCTTACGCGTATAATCAAATGGACCGACCCTCGAATACAGCGGTGCCCGCTGCCCGCTAGTTTGGAGAACAGTATGCGTTTCCGTGCCGCCGCCGCCACCGCTCCGCTGCCCGCAAAATTCGAGGCCGAGGCCTTATCTATACTAATATTATAAAGCTGAAGAGTTTGTTTGTTTGTTTGAAAGCGCTAATCTCCGAAAGTACTGGTTCAAATTGAATAATTCTTTTTGTGTTGGATAGTCCAGTTATCGAGGAAGGCTGTGGGCTATATAACATCACGCTACGACCAATAGGAGCAAAGATATAGTGGTAAATGTGTAAAAAACGGGAGAAATTATTTCATCTTTGAAGCCTAATCCGTTGCGTGCGCTATGAAAACGGTTAAAGATACACAAAAAATATGTACTAAAGAATAATAGGTCTTTTAATAATCTAAAAAACAGTCCGCGACAGCATCTGTCTATCTTTTAAGATTAACTCACAAAAACCGTTTTTATGGTACCTAATTTGGTCGAAATAATTTGTTCAAGTTGTATCAACATAATAATATTAATCTTTATTCAAATAAACAAATAAATATGTTGTTGGTTAAGAGTACTTCATTGTGAATAAAACATAGGTTTTATCCTGAAAATTCTACGGGAACTCGACCATTCCGAAAACCCCGCAAGAACGGGAACTTTGTGGGAAGAACCAAAAATCCGCCGGAAGTCACTATTCCACGCGGAAGAAGTCGCGGCAAAAGCTAGTTGTTTATATACATGTACAAAGGACATAGTAGCGAGTGAAAAAAAAGAAATTACGTTATACTGTATACATAAGTCAGTGTAAATTTTTAAATGTTCCCTTTAAAAAAACAGTTGAAAAAAGTTATAATACTTTAATTATCTGTCTAATATTTTAATTTTGAAGATTTCACTGATATATTCGCTATATATAAGTTTTTTAAAGACATAGTTCTTAAAATAAATCCAACCGTGCAAAAATGTGCATAATATTCAATGTATTCTGCTAATGTCACGTAGAACGGAGGCGCCACAAACAGAGATTGGCTTATAGATAGAATAAATTTAAACCGCTTCGAATAAAGTAACAATGACGAGATTTATTATTGAGTCTAAAATGACACAAATACAATGAAAATACAATAATTGTCTTTTTTTTCACCTTTAGAAATTCAACAAATTCTATTGATAAAGTTGCGGAAGAGAATGTTCATTAATATTAACTGATATACATACACATTGTACTTATTTAAATCTGTATACACAAAAAACAATACAAAACAATTATTATAAGGCCGTAATACACCCATCCCTTAAAACTAAAGAGGCAGTAACACACTGACTTATATATTATCGCTATTCTGACTTAAGATACTTATAAAAAAAAGATTTAAATACACCAAAGTCTTACCAACCACTGTTTCAACTAAGGAAAACGGTAGCGAAAAAAGAATTATTATATATAGCAAATATTATAATTTCTAATATGTACTATTGATTCTAAGACAAAAATATAAGCAACTTGGTTCTCTTAGCCGGAAGATAAAATACGATACAATTTCTAAAAAATTAAGATGTTTTTATATGTATTTTTGTTCCAAACTTAACGAAATCTTATATCACTAAGTCGAGTTTAGCCAGCAAGTCTGATATTCAAGTACAGGATTTTAAATGTACACAAAATTATTAAATACTCATGTTTTTCTCATATTTCAGGCAAAATGTTGCAAGATCTCTGTGTCCTACACCAATCCCTACTGCTCCAGTGCCTCAAAGATCAAGTGGTTTAATATCAAAGGCTCTAGACTATGTTCTTGGCTGGTGACATACACTCAATACACTTAATGAAATACACTTGGTAATGAAATATGTAACAATATTTGAGTTATGTATATAGAACAATTGTAACGCTTTTTAATGTTTTTAAATGATAAATAAAACAATCAAGTAACTCAATATTTATTTCACTGTCAATAAATATCCTATTCTTACTAATATTATGTAAAATAAAATTTACCAATCTTTTAATCTAAGATTTAGTGACTTAAAAGGACAATTGTTTTGGAGATTGTAGACAACATGTCTGAAAATTTTAAGCTATAGGCTTGGTTGTTAGGTAAAGGGAAAAAGAACTTTTGATAAAAGCAATTACTATGTAAAGTAGAGTTATGATAAAGAATACCTTCATTTCATATGATCTTTATAAAATAAGACTGTAGTGAGATGATGTTAAAATGCAATAAAAAATTAAAAACCCATGTCTCAAGTTACTAAATTATATTTAGTTCTTTAATATACCAATCGTAAATTTTATAAAACAATTTTGAAAAGAACCCCAATAGGTATTAGTAAATATATATTTATATTTGCAATAACTAAAAAACACTACACACAATTTGTATCATCCCATAAGGAAAGTTGTGAAATATAGAACAAATTACAATGATTTCTATACAAATCTCTAATTTTAAATCTTGTCTATTATCTTAGCTTGTGTTCAGAAGAAAAGAGAATAAATATTAATAAAAACGTCTACATATTAAATATGAATGAGATAGCAAAATGTTTTTACAAAGATACTATTAAAAGAATCTAGTCAGTAGATTCTTGTCAATAAATATGTACAGTTTTTAACATGTTACTTTAGTAATTTAAACAAGATGCATACTATTTTATATTACAATATAAGTGCTGTATCATCTATTTAAAATCTACCACAACAAATAAGCTTATTACTTCTACAGGCTATATTTTCTAGAACATTACAAAAACATTAAAATTTTGGTTTCACTCCATATGCAAATGGAATTAATCCATATTAATTAAAACTACATTTAAAGTTCATCCCTAACTTAGTTATTGACAAATCATTGTTCATTAATCCAATGTATCACTATGAATATGTTGTGATCTAAAAATTAATTCTACATATGTATACCAATAAAATGAAGTCCTTATTTGACATATGAGATATAATATAATAAACATGCATACTAGAAATAAGTTATTTCTACACTTCATTCATTGAAAAGTTTTTTAATAGTCCACTTATTGATCAATCGCATCTAAAGAGGTTGCTCTTTTTGCGAAGTTTATTTCATTTTGGCTGTTCTATAGTAGCGTTTGCGAGGTCGGTCATTTTGGGATACTTGACATTGTGCTTGTCAAGCTCGCTTTGTGACCAAAGGATCATTCGCAGCAGACTGCACAGTTTGGGATTCGTGTATTCCTGGTTTTCCATCTTGAGGATGGCTGCATTCAACTCACTTGCAATCTATAAAATGGATGATATGTTATTTAAATTTTAAAACTTTTACGCATCAGTCATGCTTGCTCGGTATTGTTAAAATAATATGATGTAAGTGTAATGTAGGTAGATTAATTTAATATATTAGTTGCTATCGTTCAGTTTTGCTACTTAGCACAATACATACTAGCCCAGTCATTTTAGGGGTTTTACCTCGGAATGAAAGATAATAAGCTGTAAATTGGTATAAACCTTTGTTTTGTCGTTCTAAATGTTGTCTCAAAAGCCACAAATGATATCGTGTCCGCGTCTTAAGATATTGAAGGTCAAAGGTCATAAAAATTGGTTGTTCGCGAATATCTCGCTTTCTATTGCTTAAATAATATTTTTACCCATAACAAAAGTTGTTGAGTAAGAAAATTCTCTACAATTTTTGTTATAATTTTTTTTCATACGATCAACCGTTTTTGAGGTAGAGCGCGAAGAGTGCGCAGCGCACAGTCATATATGGTCCAATGCAAGTTAAAGCGTGAGTTACGGTTGTATTACGTCAATTATTTGTTAAAATATTATAGTTATTAAACAATGCCCATTATTTATGTACTAATTGTTAATTATTTATATTTAATATTACAATAAATAACTAAAATTTTCTTCAAAAAAGTTGGGAAAGACACTGTTAAGAGTTAAGACACAAATATACTCTACCAAAAGTTTCGATCAATATCCTAGCACTAAATAATACATTCTATTTTTACACGCAATTAGTGGCTGTGACACGATTTCTGCGCTATTTAAAAAAGAAAAAAAAAACTGTTAAAAGAGCATTGGAGAAAATTCATAATTTGGATAAACTGGTGGAAGTGTTTCAACGAGAAAACTGCCTAGTATAAACATTATTTGAAAATTGTTGGCTTAATATAATGCTCCAAAATCTGAGGACAACATTGATCATTTTGGCTACACGCAATTCATTAAATTAATGAAACTAAATAAACCTGTACAATTGTCAACACTTCCAGCAACAAGTGTAGCAGCTCATCAAAATATAAATCGCGTCTACTACAAGATTCAAACGTGTTTAGGGAATGACTTAGAACCTCAAGAATGGGGCTGGATGCTTGAAAATGGAATCCTGAAACCCATAAGAACGTTATTATCTCCAGCTTGGTGCTAAATATAATATTTTGCAATTGCAAAAATGGTTGCGGTTCCCGCTGTGGATGCAGAAAATCAGGACTACTATGTTCTTTAGCTCGTGGCCAGTGCATTGGATAAGCTTGCCTGACCGCTTCACTATATCCAAGTAATCGACATGAAGAAAGCGCATACGATCCTGAAATTCTGGAAGGTTTGGAGATGAATATGAACGATAATGAGAATGATAACAATGAATTGAACGTTTTCGACCGACAACTAGCTTCTATTTACAATTTTATTATAATTAAAACCAATAAAAATTATTTTAATATTTAAACTGACAGTTTATCAAATTTATAATTTCATGATAAATAAAGATAAGCAGAAAATACATTACCTTATTGTCGTTTTAACTTATAATATAACTAAAATATACATTCCAGAATTAATAATATACTACAGTTAATTAGTTGAAAATAAATAATTAAGTTATGTACTTATTTTAATAAAATTTAAACAATTAAAAATTAGTACATAAATAATAGGCATTGTTTAATAATTATAATATATGAATAAAAAATTTACTTTAAACAACGTACTGATAACCGTAATAACCGTAACCATATATGACTGTGCGCTGCGCACTCTTCCCGCTCTACCTCAAAAACGGTTGATCGTATGAAAAAAAAAATTGTAACGAAAATTGTAGAGAATTTTATACTCTACAACTTTTGTTATGGGTAAAAATATCATTTATGCAATAGAAAGCGAGATATTCACGAACAACCAATTTTTATGACCTTTGACCTTCAATATCTTAAGACGTGGACACGATATCATTTGTGACTTTTGAGATAATATTTAGAACGACAAAACAAAGGTTTATACCAGTTTACAGCTTATTATCTTTCATTCCGAGATTGACCCATTTTTTCACCTAATATGACTGGGCTATACATGACAAAATTAATATTGTTTTATTGAATATTACAAAAATAATTGTGTACTAAGTTCAAACAAATTACCTTTTGACTATGTGATGGAAGCAGTAGGTCGGCAAATGGTGATGTGTGTGGATCAGGGAATGCAAGCAGTGCGAGTGACCGTTCCAACTCTGTGAGGGCATTACGATCATTGGCTCCGGCCTCAGCCAGTGTGGCGCTGGCAAATGCTAATGCTTCTTCAGCTCGGCCGGCTCGGATCAACTCCAAAAGTTGTAATTGCTTAAAAATATACAAAATTACAGAACTCTCTACTAAAGTAATCCTACTAATATTATAATTGTGAAAGTTTGTGAGTGTGTGTGTATGTTTGTTACTTCTTCACGCTCAAACGGCTGAACAGATTTTGATAAAATTTTGTGTACAGGAAGCTGACGTCTAGGAATAACACATAGGCTATATTACATCCCGGATATCCCGGAAATCCGCAGGTAACACCGCGGGGTGCAGCTAGTATAAATATATTTGTGATTTCCTATTTTTGTGAACCTTGAAGCTTATAAAATATTCAAATTCAGATTTCTATTGTTCATGAATGTAATATTTCAAATTTGTTCCTTATTTTTATAAATTATAAGCACATTTAAAAATGTATTGGATTACAAATGATTTGAACTTAATATAGATATTAGTGCAATTTATTGATAATTGATTTTTTCTTTTCAAGGAGTTTAATAAATTTAGCAGTGAAACAAATGTCCTAAATCTGTTATACTACATTAGATTTTTCTTGTTATTACAATTTAAAGGGATATTGTATACCACAAATACGAAATTTGCAAATTTTCTTACTTGCAAATGAAAATATAAGTATCTGTCATTGTCCAATAATTCAGGATGAAGAGCATTAACCAAAGATATAGCCTCTGGGATGCGGCCGCTTTGTACAGCTTCTCGAATCATAATCCTTTCGTCAAGCGAGCTGCACAGCGCTGGCTCTTGCAGACCAGCTTCTTGTTGAAATTTCAATGCTGCTTCTTTAAATCCCTCTGTAAAACACGATTACACCAGTATCATAGTCAGATAAAGGATAATGAGATCATAACTGGATTAGGTACCTACAGCATTATATGTATATATAACGAGAAGGCAACAAAAGATTTACCTGTGACCAAATAATTCATTATTAACATGTTCATGTCAGTTCTCGATATTTGTAGATCGTCTGATTTAGTACGATCGTAATATTTACGCTCGGGTTTAGTATTTCCATTACTTGATGGTGTTTCAAAACTCATTTTATAGTTTTATTTGAGATTATAAAAACGAAGTGAATTTTATACGAAAATACACAAAACTCTGAACACTGATGACAATTGACAACAGATCATAGATGTCATTGTGAATTGCGTTTTGTAATGTCAAGTGATAGACTATATAAAAGGCTTCTATATAGTCTAATTCCAATAATTTTTTTGAACATTTTTATATTTTTTACAAGTTGCAAGTAAATGAAACTAACATTAAATAAAACTGATAAAATAACTTGCGTTAATTATCACATTTCGATAGTTTAATTATTAATTAGGTCTCAATATATTTATCTTATTTTTTTGAAATGTGACTTATGCCACTTTCAACGAGATTGCGTTAAACGTTAAACGCTAAGGGGCCACCCCCTTAGCGTTTAACGTTTAAAAAAAGCGTAGGAGGTTTAAAAAAAGCGAGAGGGCGCTCGAATGTGACTTGTAAGTAAAGTTTGTCTCAAAGTAACAAAAAAATCCTTAGAAATCTATTTCTATCCATTCCTATTATTCTAACATTAGAAAGTTTAACTTCTTCCGCTCGGAGTGACTCCAAGCACAATTCATTTTAATTTTAGTATGTTCGTTTTGCTTAAAAGATTTTACTTTTAAATATATTCCAGATACTTATTTTAGATATTTATAAGGTAGCGTACTTCTTTCGACGACTACAACATATCGTCATTGAATAGGTAGGTATAGTCTGTTAGACTTAAGCTGAGCTTTGCATTTGTGTGAGTGAATGTAAAAGTAGAGTTAGACAAAAAAGTTTCAGAATTACATTTTATTATATTTTAAATAGATAAATAACATACTTAAGTGCTATAAATTAAGCAAAACTTGTAAAAGGCCAGATGGAAGTATTATGAATATTATGGAAAAAAATATATTAATACATAAAAATGTTGAAAAAACTATACAAATTCTTCATATTTTGACATTGCGTTTTCAACATTTGATTTTGCTGCCAGCACAAAGGGTGAAGTGCGGAAGGTGCGGGGCGGAGTAAAAGCAGAATAAACAGGTTCAAAACTAGAAAAGAACGTAGCATTCAAAAATTTGACATCACACCTACACTATCCGTGTGCACTCACACAAATGCAAAGCTCAGCTTAAATCAAACGCACTATACGTATAGCTTAAGAGCCAGTGAACGGATACCTGTATGTATTTGACCAGACCTGAGTTTTTGCACGATGAGTCCCCTTTACCTACCGTATATGAGATGGGGACTCACTAAGCCCTAAGTGGTGGACGCGGCTAGTGCGCAGGTAGGATAGGTATCGATTTTTGGCTATCTATAAATGCATTTGAGTTTTGACCACGTCTGCCGTTTTGATATTTGAAAATATATTATTATTATTAGTGAAAAATAACAATGGCTAACCACTATCACGCTGTTAACATTGTGGCAGACGATTTCGAAAATGTTAATAAAAAATTTTTGAAAGCATTTGACCAGATTTGCCATCAATATATTTTATTTATTATAGTCTTAAAAACTTATACATATTGTGAATGGCAGACTTATTCATTGCAGATAAACATCAGCAGCTAAAAAAATCTGAGATACACTACCCGGTCAGATGTATGCATATAGCTATCTTTTTTTTTCTCCAATGTACATATTACTATTGTAGCCCATAGTTAATTTGTCAACCTTCACACAGATGCCTCGTGTTTAGTGAATTTTATAAAATACATAGTGTTGCTTTATTTTATTTTGTTAATTTAACTATTATCTATCTAATATATTTGAGATTATGGTGGATGAAAAAGAAAAAGTGCAGTGTGCTTTTTATGGCAAGTCAAAAAGTGTAAAATTATTAATATTTTCGGAAAAGACTATGGCGAAATGTCAAAAAAATTTTAGCTTAAGAAAATTTCATAAATTAAAATACAATGGTATAAATTTACCGAAGGAAATTTTCGATTCAGGATATCATAGTAGTTGTTACAAGACGTTTACAACTTAAAAAAAAATCAACGGATGCCAATAAAAAGGTTCCATTACAGAGTACGTACTCGTCTGTAACTGAACAATCATTAACATCAGCTGATTGCCCAATAGTTGATGATAACATGGTAGAAGATTCTATTTTGAGTGACCTGTATGTTTCTGAGGCAAATGAAGTTGTACAAAAAATATTGACACCGAAGTAGATCAGCCGATCGAGGAAAGACCATTGGACGATTCCACAGAATCATCATTTGGTCAGACTTCTGACACCGCAGCTTCAGAAAACCTGAATTTTTGTTTTTTTTGCAAAAAAAAAGGAGTTCAAGTCTGAAAATGAGCCATTGCGTATTTCAAGTAAAGATCAATTTCAAATAAGCATCTTATCACAATGACACAATTGAAACCAGATATTGAAATTTATAATGAAACCTTGACAAAAATACAAAATTTTTCCTCTCGTAACGTACATTAGCATGATATTTGTCGACAAAATGTCAAGAATCAAAAACGATCATTGGTGAAAAGTCCTGTCCATACTTCATACATGAAAGTGTTTATAAAGAAATTTGTAATTTACTTGAAGAAAATGTCATAAAGCGGGGACGTTGTTTTTTTTATATTTACATAAATAGTAGGTATGTTTAAAGAACTGAGTGAAGGCTCAGATGCAACTTTAATATTTACCACATACTATGTATTTGGAAGAGAAGATCATACATATATATCATCATCATCATCATCAGCCTATCAGAGCCTACTGCTGAGCAAAGGCCTCTTTCTCACAGTAATTAAAGCATTAATCACCACGCTTGCTCAAGACGGGTTGGTGATTTCAAACTTATAATTGTGAAACTATAAATCCAGGTTTCCTCACGATGTTTTCCTTCACCGTATGTCAGTGGTGTCTAAATACTCTCAGACTGTACATATGACTTCGAAAAATCACATTGGTATTTGCCCGGGCCAGGTTTGATCCCGCGCCCTCGGCAATGAGAGTCGGACCCTTTAACCACTAGGCCACCACTGACTATATAATACATATATTGATACATAAATATTTTATTGATTTAGTAATGCATCAATGATTGTTTTTTATATATCTAACGTTTAATTTTTGTATTCAATAAATAAATTTAAAAAATAAAATGCAAATTATAATTATTCTTAGTTCTTAGCAGTATACTTTAATATTTAAGATTTTTTCGTTATGTATCTCCTTTATCGTTTATCTTTAAAAGTTTAGTATGTAGACTACATGGAATATATTAAATTCATTAAACACAGTGATTAAGTAAACTATATTAATATAAAACTGCTATCGTAATATACAGGGTGACTGGTGAATTATATCTGACCGGGTAGTGTATCTCAGATTTTTTTATCTGCTGATGTTTATCTTCAATGAATAAGTCTGCCATTCACAATATATGTTTTTAAGACTATAATAAATAAAATATATTGATGGCAGATCTGGTCAAATACTTTCAAAAAAATTTTTTTTTTACATTTTCAAAATCGCCTGCCACAATGTTAACAGCGTGATAGTGGTCTGCCATTATTATTTTCCACTAATAATAATAATATATTTTCAAATATCAAAACAGCAGACGTGGTCAAAACTCAAATGCATTTATAGATAGCCAAAAATCGATACCTACTATCCTATCTGCGCACAAGCCGCGTCCACCACTTAGGGCTTAGTGAGTCCCCATCTCATATACGGTAGGTAAAGGGGACTCATCGTGCAAAAGCCCAGGTCTGGTCAAATACATACAGGTATATCCGTTCACTGGCTCTTAAGCTACTAAGAAAGTAATTGAGACGACTATACATAATAATTGTATATATGTGTCAATTCACATCTATACTAATATTATAAAGCTGAAGAGTTTGTTTGTTTGCTTGAAAGCACTAATCTCCGAAACTACTGGTTCGAATTGAATAATTCTTTTTGTGTTGGATAGTCCAGTTATCGAGGAAGGCTGTAGGCTATATAACATCACGCTACGACCAATAGGAGCAAAGATATAGTGGTAAATGTGTAAAAAACGGGAGAAATTATTTCATCTTTGAAGCCTTCCGTTGCGTGCGCCGTGAAAACGGTTCAAGATATACAAAAATTATGTATTAAAGAATAATAGCTCTTTTAATGATCTAAAAAACTGTTCGCGACAGTATATGTCTATCTTTTAAGATTAACTCACAAAAACCGTTTTTATGGTACCTAATTTGGTTGAAATAATATGTTTAAGTTGTATCAACATAATAATATTAATCTTTATTCAAATAAACAAATAAATATGTTGTTGGTTAAGAGTACTTCATTGTGAATTAAAAAAAAACACAGGTTCTATCCTGAAAATTCTGCGGGAACTCGACCATTCCGAAAACCCCACAAGAACAGGAATTATGTGGGAAGAACCAAAAATCTGCCGGAAGTCACTATTCCACGCGGACGAAGTTGCGGCAAAAGCTAGTCTTTGATATATTTCCTCAATGAATTTGATAAACTATTAATTAAAACGTAACGCGTTTTAAATAAACTCGTAATTAAACCATATTTTTTTAGAACAGGGTTGAAAAGAAAATCAAATTTAGTGGTGTTTAGCTAATTTATTTTCAGTTCTTAAACGCCAATAACCTACTAATGAGCTGATAATACAATTTAAAAAAGACCTATCCTAATTTTTATTGAATAATGCTTGGTAACAAATTATATCCTGTTTGTATTCAATAAAACGTTTAACTAAATTATTGTAAAAAAAGCCCAATAATGCTTAAAAAGAAATCTCAGTTACGTAATAAACAATGCAATACATTACTGAGAAAAAAAAAATAACTTAAAAATTTAAATAAAGCTACTTAGCATCATCTACTGTTACCTTCTTCTTGTATCAGATTCAGTTTTATTCAAGAATAGAACAATACAATACAATACAGTACACAGTACAAGTAGTTTAATTCATACATAATTATAGATAATCAAAGTGAACAGTAAGGAGAGAACATCAATTAGTCTGATACAAAAGGCCATTTTGTCATAAGAAAATCTGTATTAAACCAAACACAGTACAAACTTGACAAATAAAAAATATAATTTATATAGTTATTACAGCTATATTTCGACAACACTAAAGTAAGTTAAAAATTAATTAAACAAAAAAAAAAATAATTATGGCTAACTAATTCGCAATCAACACATGAGAATGATTCTTAACAGGCACTCGGTGTGAATTTATTTGTGTTATTAGATATTCTATGTCTAACTATAGTATCTGTCACATACATTTTAGAAAACAAACTGTCCATTTGTTCCGCTGCAGCTGCCTCCAGTACTCTCGGGATGGGGCGAGCCCACATCTCATTAACATATTGAATCTCTCAGTCTATGAACACAATTATGCAGCAAATCTTAACTAAGCATTATAAGCTAATTTATGTTTATGTGGCATGAACACTCCATGGAACTTTGCTGTCATGATATTGTAATCCTGGAACTATTATGGAGAACCAACAAACAGAACTTTAAACTGGAATTTAAACCTTTACATTTAATACTGCAACCATAGGGCTTGTCATTTACAATATACATCACAGTCAAGTCCCACTGATCACAATGTACATATTGAATCATTAGGATACTCTACGTTACTCCCGCATATAATATTCACATATACCAAAATATGTTTGTCTTGATATTTTTTTTTGTGTCGGCACAACACAAACATTATATCTTTATTATTAGGACAGATCTGAAACAGAAGAGTTTATAATGAGTCATGATATCAATAATTTAGTATAATAATTGTATGTATGTGTCAACTCACAGCTTGGTACAAGATCTTGATGCATGTGATGTTCGGCATCCATCCCGAGTGGCATACATGTGTTGGCTGGTGGTCGACGCTGTACCTGAAATATTATAAACATATATAAGACAAAAATACAGATACAACGGAGATGTTATCTTTTATGTATGGTATTAACTGAATTATTTTGTATCAATTTTTACTCTTTTTGTTGGGTAAAATCTTGTCATGAAAACTTTTATTAGACTTCTATTGTATAATTATAATTCACATAAAATCAATGATTAGGTTTTATAAAACAAACATGATCACAGATTTTGTATTTTTTTACTAAATCTTGAAGTTCATATTCTATTTCATCCCTAAAAATATAAAAGATTTTTTTTTGTGATTATTATAGAATGTAAGGATTACTTCAAGATTATGGAGAAGATTGAAATTTTTTGCCATATATTAATAAAGATACATAATTTGGAAAAAAAAGCTAAACTTAGGCTAAAACAAGATTTATCTAATAAAACCCTCATATAGTCTAAGATCCGGCTGCAGAATCAGTGTACCCATCGAGTGTTTGCTGAAAACCAAATTTTTACACATATTCATGATTAGGAGAATTTATATCCACCAGGTTGCCTATCAAAAAGTGGCCGCTAGTATTTTTAATTAAATTATTAATAATTCATAATCCGTAAGAAATTTCATTGACTTTTTTTTTCAATGAAATGTCGTCTACTTTACGGCAACATCTATAAAGACTCTGAAAAATTATGGTTGCCGTTGCGCACCTGGCCGCACCTCTTCGCAGCCAGGTATACACAGGTATGAATTTGTTACATTTATACACCCACAACGTACATTTATAATTTATATATCAAATTAAAGCAAATTTTTTTCTGTATATTATTATATACGGTTGCTTAATTAAATCTGGCCGCCAATAAGGGTTGCTGGCTAATAAATATAGTAAATATTAAAAGTAGAGTGAAAGAGAGCTAGCGCGTAACACCACTAGTCAGACGAGGATAGCGATTGCCAGCTGTCGGACGGTTTAAAGCCATTGCGCATGCGTCAGATGTTAGTGTTCTCAACCTCCGATTCAAACAATAGTAGGTACGACTCAAAATAATAAATACTCCAAAAGAAACGTCTTTCTTTCTTTTTATTTCACTTAAATGAGATTGATAATTTTTCGATGCACAAATAAAACAGCAATATATTATGTTGTGTATTACGTACTCCAAACAGCGTGGTTTCGAACTTAAAATAAAAATCACAACTGATCCGTTGAGAACACTAACATCTGACGCATGCGCAATGGCTTTAAACCGTCCGACAGCTGGCAATCGCTATCCTCGTCTGACTAGTGGTGTTACGCGCTAGCTCTCTTTCACTCTACTTTTAATATTTACTATATTTATTAGCCAGCAACCCTTATTGGCGGCCAGATTTAATTAAGCAACCGTATATAATAATATACAGAAAAAAATTTGCTTTAATTTGATATATAAATTATAAATGTACGTTGTGGGTGTATAAATGTAACAAATTCATACCTGTGTATACCTGGCTGCGAAGAGGTGCGGCCAGGTGCGCAACGGCAACCATAATTTTTCAGAGTCTTTATAGATGTTGCCGTAAAGTAGACGACATTTCATTGAAAAAAAAAGTCAATGAAATTTCTTACGGATTATGAATTATTAATAATTTAATTAAAAATACTAGCGGCCACTTTTTGATAGGCAACCTGGTGGATATAAATTCTCCTAATCATGAATATGTGTAAAAATTTGGTTTTCAGCAAACACTCGATGGGTACACTGATTCTGCAGCCGGATCTCGTACTAATAGGGGAATGTCCACCGTGTTAATGCTTCTGAAGCAATGTTTTCAATGTGATCGGGAGCACATTATTCACCAATCAAATGATGTTTCACATACATTGAAGGATTGAGATTCCAAATATAACATTATCAAGTACCATACACAACAAAGATAAAATTCCACCCAAAATTAAGTAATGACATTCTAAATTATATTTATATTATTTATGATGCATATGAAGTGAATTTAAAATATTCATCTGATACTACCTGGTCAATGTTGAAGCGTACGAAGGATGCGTACTGTTCGTCAAGTTTGTTGTGCAAGACGGAGGTGTACTCGGCGCGGAGAGCTGCCTCCTGTTCACGTAGCATACGTTCACAGATCGCACGGACCTGGAAATAAAACAAAGGACATTAGTAGTATATAACAAAAGATATTGGGAAATTTAAATGAACTCAAAGACTAAACCTCTTAGCATTCAATGTATTCACCGTGCGGGTGCCGGGTCCATCGTTGTAGGGAGAGGAGCTTCAACAGTGCCTGGGACTTCCGACCCAGGTGTAGGTTTAAGGGACCCTATCTTATGCTTAAACACTCAACTCCACTGTCCAAGCTCCTCTCTCTATCCAACCAAATTTGAAAAGAACCTACTAGGGTTCTAGGCTACTAGGGCTTGAATTGTCATATACTTGTCGTATTGAATGCCATAATATAATATATAGATGGCTGGATAGAGTTTAACCAATTAACAATCAAATGTATTGCTTTTTATTCGTATAATTAAAAAACGTTAAATTATCGCGACAGTTAAATGAGAAAAACTCATGCTTTAATCTATTTCAATAGTTTTTCTCACTATAACGATTATTTTTTTGATAATAAAATTTCGTCCTTAAGATTCACATAAAAATATAGTACGTTAGTTAAAGAGTAAATGTAATTATAAACTATGTAGTATGAAAAATATGTTACTAACAGTTGTCTAAAAAACTTTAATCATGTTTTTCTAATTATTGACAAATTTGCTACATTATGTCAATTTTCATTTATTATTACAGATTTTTTTATTAAAACAAATATTATAAAAATAAAACTCAAACAATGAAACAGAGTACTTCAAAATGTGCTATTACTATTTAGATCAAATAAAATTAAATCAAATCGATTGTACAATTAAAAATTCCAAGGTGCTCTCTTATCACAAGTTTTGTATCTTCGATAGTTAATACATTATATACAGGGTGACTGGTGAATTACTATCAATATTTAAGGAGCATACTCGGTACATGATTCTCATTCGAATTATGTAAAAAAAATAGGTAATTAATTTTTGACCAAATTTCCGTATAAATAAATAAAGTGTGTACACGTTCCAAGTGTTCCGAGTGTGGACGCGTGCGGCGGCGTGCTGATACAACAACACGCCGCCGCCGCGTCTGTGTGAGTGTGTATGTATACCTAATCTGTAGGGTGTTCATACGATGCGTAATTAATTACATAACTTTTGGTTAACTTTACTTAGAAGTTTATTAATATTTATGTTATATTAATTTTTATTTTGTCATATATGATCGTCAAATATCACGTCCTCAAATATCGATAGTAATTCACCAGTCACCCTGTATATAATACTTATGAATGGTCTAAAAACCGTTCGAGTTTAGTTCGAGTATTTAAGCTCGTCGTAATCATTACCCATCTTACTAATTATAATTGCGAAAGTTTGTGAGTGTGTGTATGTTTGTTACTTCTTCACGCTCAAACGGCTGAACCGATTTTGATAAAATTTTGTATACATTAAGCTGACGTCCAGGAATAACACATAGGCTACTTTACATCCCGGAAATCCGCGGCTGACGCCGCGGGGCGCAGCTAGTATAATTTATAATCATTTAAATTAAACTAACATGAATGAATAGGACTAGCGAAAATCTTAGATGTGAATGTAATGAGTCTGGCCCTGCATACACAATAAGGTTAGATGTGGGTATGTCTTGTTGAAAATCGTTGCGTTGAAAACAATACAGAATAATATTTTGTATTACCCACTATAAAACATTATTATTTTATTAGTCATTAAAGTACAGTTTGTTTTATGTACCTATTATTATTTTTAGAAGAAAAAACTACATATATCATACATATCATGTATAATATGTAAGTCATATTGTGAAAGATTATGTAAAATATGTATCTGTCTAAAAAGCTCAAAACTGAATTAGTATGTAATATTTTTGTTTTGTTTTCTCATTAAGATCTCTTTAATTTCTTTTGAGAAATAAATGTCTTTAACCACAATGTATAGTCACCTGTTTGAATGTGAACAGAGCCCGATGGTGAACCTTCTTGGTGGAGTGTGCCCGGGGCGGGCTGCAGTCGCCCTCGCTGCCACTGGAACTCGAACAGGACGCGGCCGCGCCCGACGCCAGGCGCAGCTGACGACGACGACGAAGCCGCATTATCTCATCACACAACTCTTGAGCCATACGCTCTGTGGCACAACATATACTAATTATTACCTGTCCTTCTTATATTTTTATTTAAAAAATTTATTGTCTAACTACACACGTAGACACAAAAGGCGGACTTAATGCTTGAAGGCATTCTCTACCAGTCAACCTTTAGGCAAAGCAGAAAATCGTGAAGACGGTATATATGTGTATGTTATATCATGCAATATCAGGGCTGTCCAAACTGTAGAATCTTTTTTATCTTCTTTGTTTAAACACATTAATGAGCAAATACTGGTAATAATAATATTCTAATTATCCTACTAATATTATAATTGCGAAAGTTTGTGAGGGTGTGTGTAGGTTTGTTACTTCTTCACGCTCAAACGGCTGAACCGATTTTGATAAAATTTTGTATACAGGAAGCTGACGTCCAATAATAACACATAGGCTACTTTACATACCGGAAATCTGCGGGTAACACCGCGGGACGTAGCTAGTTTATTAATATTTTGCAACCCGTCAATGTATTTAGTTATTTTTGCTAGCCCTGTGTCCCATCGAGTTTGGAAAACCCTGCTATATACTAAGTTTAATTTTGAATATTGTATATTTATACTTTTTATAACTAGCTAGATAAAATTCTATACTAAATATGATCTAGTCAAACAGATTATTAATCAATGTATTAATTATAAATTATTATTTTATTAATTAATATAAACAGTAAATTCTTTTTTATTGTAAGTGGTGTAATTATGCAAAACATTTTTATTAAAACATTATCACTATTAATATTTATAATAAATCTTTTATCATCTCATTGTAAATCACTATTCATACAGCATCACATTTTATCTTCATTGAAATCATTTAAATATTTAAACCAAATGCATACTGAAATAATTTGTTTATACAAATATTAACAAAACGGTGGTATTTAATGATAGTAATCTTTATGTATAACTAGTTTTTGCCCGCGACTTCGTCCGCGTTAATTTCGTCATGGGTAATATAGGTATAGCTGACCGGGCGAACTCTATTCCGTTTTCAATAACCCGGTATTGGTATTTATTAAATTTCTACTGTTTCAATCGAACAGAATGATTGACATATTAGTTAGTTGTCAAGTCTAATGTCAAAAAATCGTTTGTATGGGAAATAGAGAAGGGCTGTTTTTAGGGTTTTTTTGGCAATCATTCCAATTTTTCTCACCTTTTAAACCTTCCCTGGACTTCCAGGAGTATTTCAAGACTAAAATTAACCAAATCGGTTCAGCCTTTCTCGAGTTTTAGCGAGACTAAGGAACAGCAATCCATTTTTATATATATAGAAGATTTTTAACTTAACAAAATGTTATAATATATATTTTTAATGTATATTCCTATAATAACATAAAACCACTGTTAAAAGAATGAGGAATTCCTTTAATGAGGAAAATTTGTGTAAAATTACTAATAACTAAGATAGAACTAATTAATTATTAATTAAAGTAATAATTAATAATTTTTAAGTACAAATATCATAAACAGTTAACAGCATTAGCAAGTGTTAATTATTCTTCTTTGAAAGGCCCTATATGAAAGACTTTCATTGAGTTTTTCTCAAAATTTACAATTTAATATGAAAATCACATAAACTAAATCAAAATCATTAAGAAACAGAAACCATGATTTTATACGCAATATATAGTTCTAAATATTTTTTAAATAATAAATACTGAATATTACATGGCAGAGATTTCTCTGGGATTGCAATTAAATTACTTACAAATTATTTGCAAAACAAAATAGTCATTAACCAAATGCAATTATCATTAATATACAAGATTTGATACAGCAATAGAGAAATAATACAGAAAATAATAATGTATTGCAATAAAATCATTTCTAGGAAAGTATGAATGAGCCATTTGTTAAGCAAATATATTCAAATAATGTAATTATAGCCCAATTATAATCAAGTAGAAATACAAATTATTTACAGTACAATACTAGGTCAACATAATTGAGACCCTGAGAGAAAAGTTGCAACTTTATATTAAATAATATATCCTTGCCCTTGTTACCAGTAAAAAAATATATATATTAAAAAAAGTTTTCATTACTATAAAAACTTTGTGGATAATAAAAAAATATGAATTTGAGATTATAAACATATTAAAAAACATTCCAATCATGGTTTTGTTATATCTACGTATTATTTCTTATAACAAAAAATGTTTAAGATTCTCACGTAGTAATTTCATGAAGATACGATTTTTTTGCAAGTCAATCGAAAATGGTACTTTAACAGCATTCCTAACATCGTCAATTCTTAAACTCTTTGTGAGCGCAGGTAGTTTTGGCGTTAAAGTTTACCCGAATAACTGCAATGCGCTTACATTGTACAGGACTCAAATGTAGGCCTTTCTCATTTTTTTCCTTACATAGAATAAGAAAAAAAAACAAAACCAATACGCCCAACGGTCATCATACAATACTCTGTCTGTCTCTCTCTAACGCGATAAAAATAATATTCATGATTGTAAAAAAAAAAACAATGGCGATAAATAAAACAGCTGACTAATATATCAATAAAATACATAACTATAAAAAATAGATTTTATATCTTCAACAAAGTATTTGTTGGTCAAAGCACCTAGCTATACAAAAATAAACAAACCTGGGGTATATTTTGCAGATGCACTAACGGTTTCTCCAAAAACAGAACTTCCAGAAGGTTGAGACATTTTTATTCCTGGACTTGTGCTTGAGCTTGCAGCGAATTGAGCACATCTTCGCCGCTTTGCCGGCATTTGCGTCATGGACATTGTGGAATCCAAATTTCTTTTGAGAGTAGCACACGCCATTTTCTTTTTACGCCCAAAGAACGTCCTATACCAATATGTTACTTCTAGTTTATACTTGTCACAAACAAGGGAAAAGCAAAAATAATACGATTAATAATTAAATATTAACACTAAAATTTAAAACAAACTATTTATAAATTAAAAACTAAAGGGATTTCTATAAATATTTCAGATTATTAAACACAACTCTGTACAGCCCCTTCCAATTCTAAAATCAGACTTCAATGACTTTTCGTCTGTTTTTAATTTTGACAGTATCATATAGCTTCAAAATAAGTACCAACATTGACATACTAGCGATATCTAAGAAACTCTTACTAGCATAAAATCTACAAAAAGACTTTATTTGATGACATTCAAATTTAATCTTGATAGAATTAAAGTTGTCAGTTATTATTTAATTACTGTAAAAAGGTTTAATATATATTTTGTAAAATCGAGAAAATATGGATGAATGAATATTATGTATGTAAACATAATATAAAGAAAAGGGTTAAGAATAGAATGTTGTAACAATGTATTAAAGAATATGTTTTCTTTTTAGAGGCAATGGTACCGTAAATTAATACTTAAATAAGTATTGTGTGTGTATCCGTGATATTACAATTTTTTGACTATCTCCAATCATCTTTCCAGACATTGACAGTAAGGGTGACAATACTGCAGACTTTATTTGTTTGAATCTTTGAGTAAAGTTGTGACTCATCTTTATAAAGATTGTGATTAAATTGCTTTTAAAGCTTTACATTAAAGTTACAATTAGTGAAAGGCCTCTGCCTGTTTTTTTTTAATTTATAAACTTTCATTAAAGCCGTCAAGCTGGGGAACGAAATGTCATCGTCTGCTATGGAAAGTATCCTTTTCATAATAAAATTGGTACATGTTTAATAATCATGGTAAGGATTAATTTGTGGTATGTAATTTATTATTTAGGTAGGTAATGTTACGGTTATTTTAGTTTCATTTGTTATTGTTTATGCTATTAAAATGTTTATTTTACATTTTCCTTAACATAATTTGTCAGAGCACCTATTTAATTTAAAATTTGCTGTAAAAGAACTAGAGCGAAATTCAAAGAAATGCGAAAAAGAAGAAAAGTTAGAAAAAGACAAGGCAAAGAAAGCCATACAAAAGGGTAATATGGAAGTGGCTAGAATACATGCTGAGAATGCTATAAGGCAAAAGAATCAAGCTATTAATTATCTTAGAATGTCTGCAAGAGTTGATGCTGTGTCTAGTAGAGTGCAGACCGCTCTTACTACAAGGAAGGTAATCTCAGTTTTTATACTGCAGTATCATAAAACTATGTAGATTTTAGAACTAAACATTTTTACATGATGCTCTCACTTAATATCCAATTTCATATCAAGTAACATTTATTTTAAATGATTCTAATATTGTGGGGTTACTACACATATTTTAATATTTTTAAAAACAACACACTCCCGATATTTCTTGATGACACTTGTCTAACCATGATCAGTTTCTGCAAACTACAAGCCTCTATTTTTATAAGGAATAACTTTTGTAAAAATTGTCTTATTGATTATATTAAAAACTTTCAGGTGACAAATTCAATGGCTGGTGTTGTTAAAGCGATGGATGCTGCTATGAAATCAATGAATCTTGAGAAGATATCGACTTTGATGGACAAGTTTGAGAGTCAATTTGAAGATCTGGATGTTCAGTCATCGTATATGGAGAATGCTATGTCACAAACGACCACCACAACGGTACCTCAGGGCGACGTTGAAAAATTGTTACAGCAAGTTGCCGACGAGGCTGGGTAAATATCTATAAAAATTAGTATAACTTACCTTTCAGTGTATACTACATAAATATTTGTGAGAATGCTTAATTTTATAAATTAACTGTGGCTATAATGTTTTTACTGACTTGGGAGTAATATTTTATTTTTGTTAAAACTCATGAGCTGGGTTTTTTAATTGCACAATAATATATGGTGTTAACTTAGATAACTTTAAATTATCAAGATTTAAAAAGAATTATAAAATCTTTATTTACTATAAACATTTATCAATAATTTTCAGTTTGGAGTTGAACATGGAACTGCCGTCCGGAGTCCCCAGCACGTCTATCGGTACAGCCACAGTAGTTTCTCAAGAACAAGATGAACTGACTCAAAGACTGGCCCGACTTAGACAAGCAGAATAATACTATATGGATATAAGATTTAAGTTGATTGCTATATAAGGATATTTGTTTATTGTTTAATAACATCCTGTTGAGAAAATACATTCTAAGATTATTTATCATGATGATTTTTAAGAGGCATATATTTTAATACAATTCATTTTGTTTATTCATTAAGATTATTTAATTAAATGTAGCTATAACTTTTCCTAAGCTGATGTAATTTAAATCTATTATAACATACAACTGTATCTGAAGACAGGCACTTTAAATTTCAGCTGCAAATACATTAATATATATCTTTAGGAGTTCATAGGGAACCTCCATATATTACGTCATTCAAAATTTGGGGTGGCTTTTGGCTTTCGCAATTGTATTATCAGTTATTTCCTAAGGTCCAATAGTATATTGTACAACTAGAATGGAAATTAGGCAATAACAGATTAACAGCTAACTGGCAGTCGCCTAGTTTACACTGCAGTTACAGATTTTATTTTTTAATATGAATCTGAAAAAACTACGAATTTTATGCTTAGAACTGCAAGTAGATCAGCAAAAATCGTTGATGTGATATATGGATGGCCCCATAATGAAAACACCCAAGAAACCATACAATATATTTGTTGTCAATAGTATAATATTATAGTATGTTTGACTCCTCATATTACAATAAGTTTTAATATTACATATTTTCTTCCTTAATAGGTTTCATTCCATTATTACTTCTGTAACATTATATCTATATTAAAAGCCTCTTTAATATCATCAATTGTTATGTAAATATAATAGAAGCATGTACTGTCATATTTTTTGGTCGAGGTATATAAATATGATATATTTGATTAATCAAATTCACACTTTATAATTTTTGTATTAATATATTATGTATGATAAAATAATTAAGAAAATTTTTGTAGTTTCATTTATTACGGAGAATAAAACAATTGTATTATTTTCTAATATATTTAATTGTTGAACAAAAAACAAGCGAATAAGTGTTCTAACAGTGAATGCTGCACTTAAGTCTTAAACCTAAACTATACTTAGTAACTCTACAATGCATCTTGGCTTGGTCGTTTTGGTATTAAATGTCTTTAACAACTACATGTATAGTGAAAGACGGTTCTTGACCCATGTTTGACATTAATCAAGTATAAGGCATTCCACACATACATATTCCCAGTATTGTTAGATGAAACTAAATTATTTGTGATGTAATGGCAATACATTTTGCTTATTTATATAATTCTAAATTCATATTTAATATTTATCATTCAAAAGAAATTAATAAAAATTGTGATTAGGTAAATGTGTGCAAATTTATTCTGCTAAGAGGACCTTTTATACTTATTTGTTTTAGATTTAAAAAAATATTATCTCATCAAAGAATTGCACAGAATCATAGACATAAGTATTTAATTCCTTTCACAAATATGTAACCTTAATACAAATAATATTCACATTCATCTATATATGGAGCGCCCGAATTAGAAATGATACAATCAAGGTCAAATTATATAAATACCCGTGTGATTAATACTATAGGCAGAGCATTACTTCTGATCGTGGAAACCTATCTGGTAGAAGATCCAGTCTTCAAGGAACGATGGGACGAACGCCTTGCATTTTTGGAAGGCGACTTTAGGCTTCATGTCGTTCAACACGCGCTCGTACAATTCAAGCGAAGCGGGGGAAGTAGCGCCGTTACCCTGGAATTTACATCAAAAGATCTTATTAAATCTAGTGTTATTAAAAACGCATAAAAATCACTTGCTTAGCATAAAAACTCACTCAAACAGAGTACGCAATCAATTATAATAAAAGTCAACAGAAAGGAGAAAATATACATTTTAACTACTGACATATGTTTACAAAATTTATCTTGTTTCATTGGACAATAGATTGCTAAGTATACAGCTTACTACTGTCAAAATACGTGTAAATGGAATCTCATAATTAGGGCCGGATAAATATGTATCAAAAATTCTAAAATATGGACGAAAAAATCAAAATATGGAGTATAAAATAAAATACTTTCATAATTAAACATTGTTTTACTATAAGAAAAGGGTCACTCGTGACGTACATCGTTAAGTTACATTTAAAAAAACGATGAAAGAAAGTAGCGAAATATTTATTTCAACAATAAATAACAGTTTTATTCAACTTCCATTACACTAGCCTTATCAAATTGGTTGCAATACACAATGACGTGCTTCTTTAAATTATCAAAATGAAAACTGACCATTTGGTCGAAATATAGCATAACATCTGCTGATTGGTCTCATCTCAAGTCACATGACGTGATGGGTGCATACTTAAACATGCTTAATTCAGAAATAGTGTAAGCCACGTCGACAGGCCTTGAAACTTTCGCACAGAATTTTATAATTTTTTTAGCGTATTAAATCTTTTATTTTTATCCAAAACATTAGTAGCGGGAACGTAAATTTTCTTGTAAAATATGGACTTAACTTTGAAATATGGAAAATAAAAGTTGGTTTTTCAAAGTCTAAATATGACAATCCATGTAAAAACACATTCTAGACCGAAAATTAAAAATATTTATGTATTTACATATTAATCCGGGCTCTACTCATAATACATTTAAGCCAGTTCCTTTAAGACTTTACTTGTATAACTTAGCTATGGAAGATTTTTATGGGTCATAGTTCATGGGTCAAGTGTAACTCACATGCGTCATGAACTTGCCCGTAGGTTTGAGAACCCTGAAGGCCGCGTCCAGTATGTTGATCATGAACTCCCACAGCTCTCCGCCGGGCGTCTCGGAGATCGGGATGTCGGTGAGGTCGCCGAACACATAGTCCACTTTACGGTTCTGGGAGCACAGCTTGTCTATCGTGACCATACAGTCCTCTACTATTATCTGAAATGTTAATATTATATTATTATTATTATTCTACCTGGCAATTTCCCTGCTTTAGCCAGGGTCTGCCTTACATGTTGTTGATAGTTTTATCGAATTTTTTTGTGACCGGCCGCCTGCCTGACATCAACCCTCTTTTGGGAAAGCATTAATCAGTGATGTCTAAATACTCTTAGAAAGTACATATGACTCGGAAAAATCACATTGGTAGTTGCCCGGGCCATGATCGAACCTGCGTCCTCATGTATGACAGACGGGTCTGTTAACCACTCGGCCACCACTGACTAAATTATACAGGGTGACTGGTGAATTACTATCAATATTTAAGGAGAATACTCGGTACATGATTCTCATTCGAATTATGTAAAAAAATAGGTATTTAATTTTTGACCAAATTTCAGTATAAATAAATAATGTGTGGACACGTTCCAAGTGTGGACGCGTGCGGCGGCGTGATACAACACATCGCCGCCGCACGTGCGTGTGTGTGTGTGTGTGTGTATACCTAATCTGTAGGGTGTTCACACGATGCGTAATTAATTACATAACTTTTGGTTAACTTTACTTAAAAGTTTATTAATATTTATGTTATATTAATTTTTATTTTGTCATATATGATCGTCAAATATCACGTCCTTAAGTATCGATAGTAATTCACCAGTCACCCTGTATATAGTTTTATCCCTACTAATAGTCCCTAATAAATAATCCCTAAATTATCCCAGACTTTTGAAAGGTTCTCTTGGAAAAGCGATATAACCGAACTCCACGCGGGCGAAGCTGCGGGCGGAAAGCTAGTATTGTAATAAAGGGAAATTATAATAATTATTAAAGGGAGATAAGAAATATTGATTGGTATGCAGTAAAAATACTATGAAGAATCGTCGGTAATAAGAATGTATGATATTTATTAAAGTTTTGGGTCAACCCTTTGGGTTATGACATTATTTTTGACATTACCATTATAATTTTAAATTAGCTTAACATATGTAAATTTAGAATGTTATTACTTTGCAGCAATCGTGATCAAAAATATTTATTTTATTTGAACGAAAATCTAAGATCTCATTATACAGTGTAAACTCCATATAACGACACTCGATTTAACGACAAACTCTCTAAAGCGTCGAAATCATTTGACTTTGGTTGGTTTAGCTTGTCTACCATACAATCATACACTCTATATAGCCTCACAGCCACTCTCAATAACGACAAAATGAAGTAATAAAAAGTACCCTTTAAGTTGCTAAAATTAGTAAAAAATGCGCAGCTGTGTACGTTTTTTTGTCGCTTTGTTATCCTAGCCCGCAATAAACTCCACTGTCGTAATCATGCATACCAAACTTTCTAAGAAATTCGTTCTTCACCAATATGCCTCAATATCGCAAGATATGAATAAAGTACGTAAAAAATACAATAACATTACTGGTGCAGCAAAACACGTCAAACAAAAACAACAGACTTTATAACATTCTTTTTTATGTACATAAGTACTAACAGTAGTCGGAAACAAACTTTGTCTTTTTCTAATTCTGATTTTTCTTCCCTCTATTTAACGGCAACTCCCTATAACGCACTAAAATGCACGGTCCCTTCAGTGTCGTTATATAGAGTTTACACTGTATATGATTTCGAAGACTTATTTTTATGGAGACTAAAATTAGTACTACCAGGTACATACAGTAACACTTAGTACCATATGTTACAATTTCAAGACCAAAGACTACTCATATCATAGTGTAGTGTATGTATCCTAACCAGTGGCGGCTGTACCTTTAGTGCACTCGTGCGCTGAACCACCAATTCAAAAGATTTAAAAATTACAAAATAATACTTCATCTTTATTTTTAAATTACTATTTTAATATTTATTTTCTAAACATACAAAAACGTATAAAATTAAATTTCTAATTATAGTCAAAAAGTTTGAGCGCTTTAATACATTAATATCTCGTGCGCTTCGGCGAGTGCACGAGGACGGCTAATACATCTTGTATGAGAACGCATTAATTCGCCTGACGCGTGAAACAAAAGATAGTTCAAAGAAATGTACCGAGTAACGAGTCGGTTCTCGAGCGCCGCACGAGCGGCCGAAGGTTACCGAGAGCACCCGATGTATGACGAATTGGAAATGAAAAGAATCAAAACTTTTCTCCGAAATACCGTGCACTTGCTAAATGCACTTTCTATGCTTAGTATTGAAAAAAATAATTATACAAAGAATATCCAGTTTTAATAATTAATAATAATTCGATTGAATACTTCGCTTCAGAAGAATGTCGTCGTATTGATTTAATGTATAATAAATAGTGGCGGCTGTACCTTAAGTGCACTCGTGCGCTGAACCACCAATTCAAAAGATTTAAAAATTACAAAATATTACATACTTCATCTTTATTTTTAAATTACCATTTTAATATTTATTTTCTTAACTTACAAAAACGTATAAAAAATTAAATTTTATAATTATAGTCTAAAAGTTTGAGCGCTTTACTAAACTAATATCTCGTGCGCTTCGGCGAGTGCACGAGGACTGCTAATACATCTTGTATGAGATACGCATTAATACGCCTGACGCGTGAAACAAAAGATAGTTCATAGAAATGTACCGAGTAATGAGTCGGTTCTCGAGCGCCGCACGAGCGGCCGAAGGTTACCGAGAGCACCCGATGTATGACGAATTGGAATTGAAAAGAATCAAAACTTTTCTCCGAAATACCATGCACTTTCTGTGCTTAGTATTGAATTTAAAAAATATATACAAACAATACCTGATTTTAATAAATAGGTGATTGAACATTTCGCTTCGGAAAAATGTCGTTGCATTAATTAATGTATAAAAAATAAACTTATTTTATGTCAATTGGTTTTTTGTTGCATTTTCTAATTTTAATATTTTAGTAAAGTGCACCACCAGTTAGATAACCCACCAGCCGCCACTGATAATAAATAAACTTATTTTATGTCAATTGGTTTTTTGTTGCATTTTCTAATTTTAATATTTTAGTAAAGTGCACCACCAGTTAGATAACCCACCAGCCGCCACTGATAATAAATAAACATAGTTTATGTCAATTGGTTTTTTGTTACATTTTCTAATTTTAATATTTTAGTAAAGTGCACCACCAGTTAGATAACCCACCAGCCGCCACTGATAATAAATAAACATAGTTTATGTCAATTGGTTTTTTGTTACATTTTCTAATTTTAATATTTTAGTAAAGTGCACCACCAGTTAGATAACCCACCAGCCGCCACTGATAATAAATAAACATAGTTTATGTCAATTGGTTTTTTGTTACATTTTCTAATTTTAATATTTTAGTAAAGTGCACCACCAGTTAGATAACCCACCAGCCGCCACTGATAATAAATAAACATAGTTTATGTCAATTGGTTTTTTGTTACATTTTCTAATTTTAATATTTTAGTAAAGTGCACCACCAGTTAGATAACCCACCAGCCGCCACTGATAATAAATAAACATAGTTTATGTCAATTGGTTTTTTGTTACATTTTCTAATTTTAATATTTTAGTAAAGTGCACCACCAGTTAGATAACCCACCAGCCGCCACTGATAATAAATAAACATAGTTTATGTCAATTGGTTTTTTGTTACATTTTCTAATTTTAATATTTTAGTAAAGTGCACCACCAGTTAGATAACCCACCAGCCGCCACTGATAATAAATAAACATAGTTTATGTCAATTGGTTTTTTGTTACATTTTCTAATTTTAATATTTTAGTAAAGTGCACCACCAGTTAGATAACCCACCAGCCGCCACTGATAATAAATAAACATAGTTTATGTCAATTGGTTTTTTGTTACATTTTCTAATTTAATATTTTAGTAAAGTGCACCACCAGTTAGATAACCCACCAGCCGCCACTGATAATAAATAAACATAGTTTATGTCAATTGGTTTTTTGTTACATTTTCTAATTTAATATTTTAGTAAAGTGCACCACCAGTTAGATAACCCACCAGCCGCCACTGATAATAAATAAACATAGTTTATGTCAATTGGTTTTTTGTTACATTTTCTAATTTAATATTTTAGTAAAGTGCACCACCAGTTAGATAACCCACCAGCCGCCACTGATAATAAATAAACATAGTTTATGTCAATTGGTTTTTTGTTACATTTTCTAATTTAATATTTTAGTAAAGTGCACCACCAGTTCGATAACCCACCAGCCGCCATTGATTCTAACCTCGTAGTTTTTTCCCTGCCTCCTCTCGAGCACGTCCCCACAGATGCTCCGCAGGTGTTTGTTACAAGCTCTCATCACTACTTCATCTATCTCCAACATCCACACGTACTTGGGGTTCTCTTTCAAAAGCTCATACAATAAGGCGCCGTCACCACCACCTGGAAAAAAAAATTACACAATGTTTTAACCTATATTGTTATAAAATTATATAATCATTTATATGTAGAATAAAAAAGGATTAATTAGCAAAACTTCAGATTGTCAATTGATGAGATTCAAGACTAGCGAGTATTCATTTAAATGAAATTAATATTTTCGGATTACTACGCTTATTTTATTATTTTCAAAACTGTATACTGCATACGATCCGTTTACTTTGAAGCAAACGTAGTCACGAACAAACGAAATGAAAATGAAAAATGAGACGATAGATAATTCTCATCCTGTCAAATGATTGCTGTCATAAAATAAGCTTAAAATAAATTGTACAGTTACTTAATCATTTAACATTCATCTCTGGAACTTGGGTATAAATATAATATTTTAATTCCATTTAACACTAATACATATTATTTTAATGAGATATATTCTTTATAATTTGTAACGTGCTACGAAGGTATTAATTATTATTAGTCATCGCGACCTGTATAATTGGTCCGCGTTAGAAACGGGCATTTTACTGCATTAGCGCCTTCTGTGACGTACTTAGAATTATAATTGTATATAAATTTTAACAAAATCCATTTCTTACATAATATGTTTAATTACATATAATGGCTAATTTTATAATATAAACATTAAATTATGTACTAATAGATATTTTCCTTTTTTAATTTTTATCATTCGAATATTGCACATAGGTATATATACAGGGTGACTGGTGAATTACTATCGATATTTGAGGACGTGATATATGACGATCATATATGACAAAATAAAAATTAATATAACATAAATATTAATAAACTTCTAAGTAAAGTTAACCAAAAGTTATGTAATTAATTACGCATCGTATGAACACCCTACAGATTAGGTATAGACACACACACACACTCTCGCGCGGCGGCGTGTTGTTGTATCAGCACGCCGCCGCACGCGTCCACACTTGGAACACTTGGAACGTGTTCACACTTTATTTATTTATACGGAAATTTGGTCAAAAATTAAGTACCTATTTTTTTTACATAATTCCAATGAGAATCATGTACCGAGTATGCTCCTTAAATATTGATAGTAATTCACCAGTCACCCTGTATAATATAATGGGTCATTGTTAAAGATAAATTGTATAACTTTATTTAAAATTTGTGCAATGTTTATCCCATTAGTTTACCGATTTTTAATATGTTATAATTTCCATACACCCATCTTAATTAAAAGACAAAAAATTTAAAAACGAAGAACATTTTATTTTTATTCAATAATATTCGACTTCTACACTATTATATAAATGTATTAACAAGAAACAAACTGAACTGAATTTTTAATTTGTAACTAACGTACTTACCTAGAATAATAATTTCTTTTCCCTCGTAGCTCTCTTTCCCTCTCTGCATCAGAGTTTCAGTGTAAATAAGGTCAGCCTCTGAGATATCTGAAAATATTATACAAACCTCATTCGAAAATCTTTATCCAAAAATCTAATTGAAAACTTTTTAGTTACATCGGCTGAATAAAAGTGACGCTATGATGACGTCATTTACATGTATTATGCATCTCAAAATGGCGGGATTCTAAGTTATTCTTTTCTTTATGATAGAGTGCTTTTTACATCTCTCTCTAACTAAATAATTACATTAGAGACGAAACTAGAATTATTTCATATTAATCATCAGTTTTCACCAAAGAACTATTCAAATATGTTTGGCCTAAAAATGATAAAGTAATAACGAAGAATGTCTGAAGTGATTTTTCAGCTAATTAAATTTTTACCTTCAAGACAGGACATAAGGTCTATTTTACGGTGGAAGAGAATGTAATTCTTTCAATGTAGGTCAACTAGGGTTTGTTTAATTTAAAAATAAGTCTCGAATTAGAAATGAAAGCGAAATTTAAGTTCTGTTTTATTTCTCTATATTAAGGTTTTTTTTTATAGTAGTAATGTGTGGTGGTTAATAATGCGAGATTTTAAATATTAGTATCAGTTTTGTAACAAATAATTCTAATATAACAGATTTTGGTTCTTATAGTCTTACATTGTACATAAAGATTTTCATTTAATCTCACTTCATACAGTTATCTTGTTTAACAACACGATTCTTATCATTAGCAAATGTTTCCCAAGTTGATATTTTCCTTCTCTTTTTAAAATATTTAACGGTTTTTGCAACAAAAAATCTGTATCGAATGTAACGTGAATGTGTACCGTTACTGCTATTTTCTATCGAAAAATTTAATGTAAATGGTAAAATAAAAAAAAATTATTACCTGATCGTGTTATTAGTGGACTAGTGGTCATTTTCATTTCTCATGATAGTTATGTTTAAATACATATCCTTTTATTCACTGGGTCAGTACGCTTACGAGGTGTTTGCATGACCATACTAATACTTTCACGTTTTTATCGAAAAACTTCACATGTGATAGTATGAATGTTGGCATATATATGAAATGATGCATATTCGTCCGCCAAGAAAAGATAGATTATTTATTAAACTTGTAAGAATGGAAGTTAAAATGTACGCCCCAATTAAAAACTTTTTAACTGAACTTAATATAGTGCATCTAGTTAGAATAATCTCTTTGCGCGAGTGTAGGTTACTAGGTTAGGTAATGACAGGTCTAAAAACAAAATGGCGGGTTACTAACGTAATTATGCAGGACAGAATGATTGTTCTTTCAAAGCATTAAACTAAGAGTTCTTAAAGTCGATTTCATAATACATATTTTAAAAACATAATTGTATGCGACAAATGATTGCGAAAAATAAATAAAAAATTCAATATAAAATATAGATTACACAACAAAGTGTAGATACATAGTAAAGAGACAAAAAAATTCTTATCGTAAATGTTTGCACTGGTATAAAAAAATGTATATGCAAATATTATAATGAGTAATTTATTTTGCAAGCCTGTTACAGGTCTTATCTTTTATACAAATAATTACAATGTGCAGTTAAATTAAATACTTTTTGATGTACAAATGATATGTACATCAAATATTATTTTTACATTTTTTACAATTCCTGAACCGATTTTAACGACACTATCACTCGTAGATAGTTGATTCATGAAAGAATTAATTAACGTAATACTTTTCTTTAAAAAATATTAATATAAATATTAAAGTAACCACAGATAGTACAGTAGTCAGTACAACATATAATACCATTTAAGCAAGTGTACTATATTATAATAATACTAGCTGCGCCCCGCGGTGTTACCCGCGTATTTCCGGGATTTCCGGGATGTAAAGTAGCCTATGTGTTATACCTGGACGTCAGCTTCCTGTATACAAAATTTTATCAAAATCGGTTCAGCCGTTTGAGCGTGAATAAGTAACAAACATACACACACACTCACAAACTTTCGCAATTATAATATTAGTAGGATTAATTATACTACGAGAATATTGGGACTCACTTTGCAAGTCATCCAATACTAGCATGTTCCCGAATGTTCTGGAATGGACCACCTGCACCCGCTGGAAGGGCGACCGCTCATCGAAGACAACGCCATCGATATCATACTCCAGCAGTCGTTCGTCTGCAACACGCTTTATTATATGACAACAATTAACTTCACGCTAATAACAAAAACATAGAGGATTTTTTTTTACTGGTTTAATATCTGTTTTGCGTAATACTGGCAGTGAATACATAAAATCATTCCTATTCCCGCGTGAAAATGCCTTATTTAATGTCATAACTTATTAAGAATTTGGTAGTACTAGCAACTTTAGAATTTTCTTTATTATTTATGATACAAAATTATAGTGAATAAACTCGTATAAATTAAATTTTTAATATGTAGTTTTTTTTTTGTAATGCAATTGATTGTTATGCACATAATTATTACGATTTATCTGACATTACATTTTCATGGCCATTACATGAAGCTGAAAATATGATATGTGCCAGCAGTTGCATATCAACGAAGATTCATTAAAATAGAATTTCGTGTTATACATATATCATGTTCGTGGATAAAAAACTATATTTATAAACTAAAACATATTAAAAATAAGTCATTTATTTCTTTGAATAGTGATGCGATTCGACAAACTGAAAAAAGATATCCATTAAGATTGTTTAATAAAGTTTACGTCCATTACAAAATATTATGAAAATGGCAATGTATGTGAATGGCAAATAAATGTTATGACAGGGAATTTTGACACTCATATATCAGAAACAAGAAGGAATACTTTGCTGTTGATTTAAATAATATCACTGAACATATTATAATATTATTAAGAAACTTATAATTATATCACATTTATGGTACTTTATATGACAGAGAAGTCATGTTGCAGATGTAGTGTTACATGGATGTATGCATAAAGAATATTCAATTACGAATATATTGGTCAGAAAAATAAAAATTAAATGTAGTTATAAAATTATGAAGACATTTATGTACTTGTCTTGCTTTTGCCTTTTCTTATATTAATTATTCAATGGATTGGTACTTATTTATTTATATTAAAAAGTAAAGATAAATGATTAAAATAAAATAGTTGTACAATAGTTTTTATTATAAAATAAGTCTCGCTTACCTGAAGTGGTGTAATACTTGCTGAATAAGCAACGCTTTATTGATGGGTACGGCTGAGATTTTATGACTGTGATGTATTTTTGCAGCTGGCTTTCCAATAACTTGGTCGACTATCGAAATACAAAAACTTATAAAATAGAAGAACAAAAAAAAATATTGCAATGGCGTCATGCGTGTACTAACATTACAGTTTCAGCATCCCCACAATATTACTGGAAAATTCTACATAAATACTATGATGCTTGAGAAAATCATAATGATTTTAAATAACTTTGTATGTGATTGTTTAAAATAAATATATTTTAAGTAAAAATAAAGTAATCCATGTGAGTGTAAAGCAGTGAGGGAGTTTCTATGTTTGAATGCATAGACTTGATAAATTCTATTATACTAGTAATAGATGGTCATAACCTACTATACTTTTGAAGGTGTCATTAATATATATAATGGTATATAAAAGATAAACCTACAATTTTAATAACATATATACATTAATAGTTGAATTAAGATATTATTTTTTAGGTGCATAATAATTAAACTCTAAGTAAGAAGCAGTTGTAATATTACAATGTGCTCGGTGCATTTCCAAGAATTATCATGTCTACCTGAACTGGTTAAATACACATCATATTTATAGCCTCGTTTTATAGTTGGCATTAATTTAATTCTTTCGCACTCCAAAGACATTTTAACAGAATTTTCCAGTAGCTTTGTGTTCTACAACAAGAAACACTCAAATTTCATTCAGTTTATTTAAATGATCTTGAATGTTTCTTTTAAACTTTATTATTTGATTTGTTTTTAAAATAATTTATATTATGGTTAGTTAATTGGTTTTTTATTTGGTGCTATCATAGTTACTTTAATAACAAGGAACAACAAACAAAATTATTAAACATAACAACTATGTTGATATTCGAAAATTTTATATGGCTTTCAGAAATAGATTCTAAATATACGCCGCATTCAGACACATTGCGCAAATACAGCGGTTCTATTTTGGTCGTATTGAACTAACCTTGAAGTTGATTAATGGTTCTTCAGAGTCTTCCTTATAATATTCAATATTTACGGTGACTAGACCTCGATCAAATAATCTAACGGACACCGTTGTACCCCGTTTACCGGTTAATAGTTTCAAAGAGCCGTCATCTATTTTAATATCGGCCGCTAATATAAGATTAGGAACGTAATCTTTAAGCACTGTTTCCAGGTGACTAAATACTGTTTTCTGCCCACTTTCATCACCTAAGCGAGCTGGATCCAAAGAAAAATCCAGTAAAATGGTTTGAACTGACATAGTAATTTATATTCGATAATACTTTTGGATTAATTTTGAAAATTGGACGGACACCGGCAAATGCAATGATAAGAAAATTCAAATGAGGCACACCGGAGACGCTTTTCATTGATTAACTTTTGTAATATTGATAGCTAAAAATATGACATATATATTAGTGTTGCAACTTAATATATATTTATTATATAATTATTATTTTTGATAAACTAAAGGAAAACTGTACTGGAAATAAGAATATAATAATTTTAGAGCTTATATTGATTTTTGACATCATATAGTTAAATATGATAAAAACAATCGCACCTTTTTGTGTGTTTATGGTTACAAACCAACTCTAAAAATACTTGATCGAGCAACACTGACGTTTCTGTCTTTAAAAAAAATCGAGTGTTGAGAAGATTTTTGTGATATGGCTGGAAATACTGCTGAAGAAGTTGAGGTAGATATAGACAGTACTTAATTAATTATTCATTCCTACCTTCAAAAATACTGTCCTACTCGCTATTCGTTAGCAAAACCATCAAACTTTGCTGATGTGGCTTCATCAACTTTCACTGCATTTGATAATTTTATAGCTAATTAAATCATATTGACGTTAATTTTCTCGTGATTTATTTATCAATATTGTATTTAACTTCTGCTACTCATTAGTATTAATATAATTATCGTAACCAATTAGTGTTATAGGTTATATTAAAATTATGACTTGTGTATTCAAGGGATCAGCGCCCGCTGAGAACAAAACCACAGGGACCGTCGAGGTTCCCCCGGAGTTCTTGATTAAGCACCCGCTACAGAACACTTGGAGCCTGTGGTTCTACGACAATGACAGGAATAAATCATGGGAAGAAAATCAAATTGAATTAACTTCATTTGACACAGTTGAAGATTTCTGGAGGTTTGTATTACTTTAAGGAAGTTTCTTTGTAAATAAATGAAACGTCGTTCAAAATATATTATTATTATAAAAGTAAATAGCAAGTTTGGTAATACGTAAATAAAAAAAATTCAAGTCAGAACTTGACAAAATAGATATTCATTATTAGTTTTGGCAGATTTAATTATCACCATATATTTATATCGTTGTAGACTGTATCACCATATCAAATTACCGTCTGAGCTTCGTCAAGGCCATGACTATGCTGTCTTCAAGCAAGGAATACGTCCCATGTGGGAAGATGACGCCAACAAGATGGGTGGACGCTGGCTAATAAGTCTTGAAAAGAAGCAACGCAACTCGGACTTAGATAGATTTTGGTTGGATGTGGTAAGCTTTGACGGAACAGATGATAAAATAATGATTTATTTAACTCTCACATTTTCTACCATCTCAGGTATTTGTTTTTCTTGCTATTAATTTTAATGAGTTATTGAAACTAAGAGCAAGGTAATATATAAGTGGGAATATGCAGTTTGATGACAATCTCAAGTAATTTAAAAAACTGTTTCCATTTTAAGTCAGACTTTATATTTGTTTTAAGACATTCTAAGTATGGATGAGAGATGATGATTTTTGCTGGGTTTATAATATTAAAATACTTTTTATAAAATAAAAAACATTAGTTTAGTCTCATAAATGACTTGGTTTTCTTCTTACTTTTATATTCAGGACTGTTAAATTTATAAAGCCCCCTCTGTATACATTTTTGGTGATTCCTGTAATGTGCCAATGAGTGATTGTATTTATATTCTCAGGTCCTGCTTCTAATTGGTGAAAATTTTGAATATGCTGAGGAAATTTGTGGAGCTGTTGTAAATGTTAGAGCAAAACTTGATAAAATTGGTAAGTAATTTTAACTTTTGTTTTAGTATAGATATGAATATAGGTAATATATTTTATAAGCATAGATAATAATTGGTGATAATTTAATATTACAGGAGTTTGGACAGCAGACACATCGAAGCAACAAGCCAATCTCGAGATTGGTAGAAAACTAAAAGAGCAACTCGGAATTCACGGAAAGATTGGATTCCAGTTACACAGAGACACCATGGTCAAGCACAGTTCAGCAACTAAGAATCTTTATACTGTTTAGTTATTAATATATTTAAAGATATGTGAGAACGGTGTTCATTGTAAACTGATGATCTTAGGTTGTTGTGAACTATAATTATTTTTGTATTTATGTTCTAGCACGTGGGACAGGATCTTTGGTCATAGTTTACGAGTATATTGTTGTCACATATGATAGAATAAAAGTTTTATTTAACAGAAGTAGTATTTACGTTGACGTTTCATATTAACTCGAGTGTTTATTTACACTGGTAGCAATGAATGCTGGCATAATGAAAGTCTGATGTTTGTACTAAAGCTGTGCTTTGTATGTTTTAAATTCAGTAGATGTAAGTTTGTATTCATCCTAAATTTATTTGGTATCCAATTACTTTTAATGTTTCTGTTTTTTATTTTAATGAAATGCACACCACACCCGGGGGTAATTGCACTTATCTGTCGCTGATTTACTTTAATGTTCGTCTGTTACTTAGAAATATTTTGATATTTCATAAATAATAACTAAAAAAAAGTGTTGTTTTATTTTTTCCTATCAATATGATATTGGATAAACTCTAATAGGTTTTATAATATTTACATAAGAAAAGCAAGATAAACATGAATTTAAATAAAGAATTAATTTTGTTGTTAGAATAATTTCGTTTTAAATAATGTGAAATTGGCCTTTAACATAACTCTCAAATGTATCAAATTTTAGCAGTAAAGGCTCCATGAGGATTACTTCTGAATGGTGAATGATTATTACTTTTGTTTGACCAATTTACTACATTTGTCAACAGATATTTTAGAACTATAATGAAATCTAGAATCCTCAGGCGTTTTAACAATTCTGTTCTATGGAGAACACACTTCTAAGACTCATGTGTCAAACATATACTTAGTAAAGAAAGTAAATTTAAAAATTCCTGGCCCTTCCAATTTGTCATCAATCTGTAAGTAAACACATGTGACTAATTGGGTATTACTTATAAATTATAACTACATATTTGCTTTTGTTTCAAGTATGTTTAATTTTTTTTAAAACATGAAATGTTTAATAGCATAAGATAAAATTACACCATCAATAATAAATTGTGTTTTGATAAGAATGAATGTCAATAACTGCCTATTGATAAGAATGAAACAAATTTTATGCTTAACCACAAACATTTATTACATGTTATACTTACATCTTAACATCCATACTCATCTAAGTCAAATGGTTTATTCCAAGAATTACCTGCATTGTCACAGCGATAGCATGTTTAAACTTAATGAAGACATTTTATTTACAAACATGAAGTCATTTGTATTCATCAGAAACTACAGAACAAGGTTTTAAATTTATTACACCTTAAATACTGTATAAATTATGTTGTATTATTATATAAAGTGAATTAAATTATGTGCAACTTAAAAATTATTCACAACTTATACAATGGTTGACAGCTTGTGTTCATCAATTCATTAAGTTTCAACCACAAAAAGTTATGTTGATGAAGGCTGGAATTACATCCATTTACCCAAATAAAATAAAAATACATATATTTATTTATGAAATTTGTTTATAATATGATATGGATACACTATATCAAGAAAATAACCATTACAAAGAAACTGACATAAATGGCGTTTTTTACTACAATTAAGTTAAATTTCTATGCATGTTTGACTACAAATTACAATTCACTTTACAATAGCCAATAAATTTAGTTTACAAAGATTATCTTCTTATTTTATCCTGTATGGAATTCTGTAAATGTCTGTTGTCTCCAGAAGACTGGATTCAAGCAAGTAATTATTTCCATATAATTATCTAAATAGTATTCCCAAAAATTATTTAACAGTCCATTTTAAGAACACAATTAAGCATTTTGATATACACATACTAATAAAGTCAAAATATTTCTTTACTAGAATTGGTTATAGTGTTTTCTATATACTTACGTACACATTACTCATGGAACATGATCACCTATATCATATGAATCTAAATATGTATGTATATATTGTTATATATACATAGGTACATATTTAGATTCATATGAAAAGAAAATGCTCACTTCCTAAGGATATAAAATTCAACTATTTGCTACGTATTAAAAACTATATATTCCACTTACATATTGATTTAATATATTATATTAAAACATGAAAGATAACCGATAAATCGCAATTTCAACTAGTTAGAAAAATAGGACACATCACACAATTGTAATTTGTAACTTGTCAAACGCCAATAGATGCGCAGACGGCAGATTGCAATATGTTGCAATTATTAATAGATAATTCTCATTACTCATATTTAATAGGTATCTTGCGGAGCGTGGGGAAAAACATGGCATAAATTCAAAGCGCGTGATTGGATGTTCGCTCCCGAGTACACTTGCGAGCACTTTAAATCAAACTCATTGTTTTTTTAACAAAAAAAGTAATTTTATATTTTAACAACTCATATACTCTAAAATAAAGAAATCTTAAGGAATAAAATGGTTTTATAGTTATTCTACACCTATTATATGAAGCTGTATAATTTATTTATAACAATGGCAAGTGGCAACATTCTAATTGCAATTTCGGGGTTTTCCTCGGTATTAACTAATATTCAGCTTTTAAATAGTCCTGAGTGGTGATATAAAATTTTGAGTACTGATCAAGCAGCCAAGTGAGACAATACAATTATTAAATATTTTATAATTGCCTTATCAAGTAAAGCAAAAATTAAGTGTGTACTGTTCTTTTAAGTGTTTATTATCGTAATATACGTATTAATCATATTAAAAATGACAGACGTAATCAAAGACACGGAGGTAAGTTTTTATATGTTATACCAAATACTTAAGTCATAATTCTATCATGCTACTAATATTATCAATAAGAAAGTTGGTGAGGTAACTACAGACATTGATGTAGCCGTAGTAATATAACTTCGACGTCAAGTTGTAATTGAAATGTATCATTTAACAGGAGTGAAATAGATTTAAGGAAGTTACAGCGAAACTAATGTAAAAAAAGTGTAGAACGTCACAAAGGGAGAGGAGGTTATAAAAATGTGACATCCTGTGACAAGGACGGGGGGAACGGTTCAACTTTCAAGTCCTAAAATTCGTGCGATTCGTGTGCGTACTTCAGTACGTAGTGTTCTTGTTATTTTAGTGGGTTACTTAAATCAAACTAAAGTTATTTTTCAGTTCCATTTTAATGGCATTTCACACTCATTATATTTTTATAATCTCATATAATGCGGTCGGAATCTGCGAAACTCGATAGAAAGTACTGCCATCTTGATTCAGAGTCATTGCATTTTTTTACTTAATGGTTTTATAAAAATATTTGCATAGTGTAATAGGCGGCACTCAACGCCAGTTGAAAAACAATATAAATTGGGAATGTAACCGAAAACATGGCAATTGATATAAAAACAAAAAATAGAGGTGTCAAGGGACACCCGGATGGAACGAAGGTCCTTTCGATTAATTAGTGAAGGAATTGTAATATTTTTTTTTTAAGTTATAATTATATTTTTTTTATTATTAACAATTGTAATGTTTTATAAACTTAATCAGTATTATTATTATTTTTTATTATTTATTATTTACAAAATACCTGTATACACTCAACAAAAATAATCGTCGCGTCACCACACTGTTCAATGCGAAATAGAAATGAAAACATGTGGCTTGCTTTCTATAAGAGAGAGAGAGACAGACAGACAGACAGACAGAATCATGCGACGCCGCACAGCTTACAATTACTATAGCAAAAAGAGTCGTGACAACTTTTCGTGAGATTTTTTTCCGTCTAGCCCCCTTTCACAACGCGCGATAAGGAACTTCGTTCCAATAAATGAACTCTGAAACCATAAGGATTGATAACACAGTGTCTTTTGTTTATGCTAACAGATTACAGACCACTATTTTTGTTCTGAAGTAAACAGACATCTCCTGTAAAGATCAAATTTTTAACTTTCATTAATTTTAATGTTATTTAATTGAATTTTAAAATTAAACTTCAATTCTTCTTGTTCTGGTATTTTTCGAAGGTCACATTCTTCAATGGTCCGTACTCACTGAACTCTGCTGTCGTGCGTCCAAGCGTCATATTTATACCATAATTCAAACATAGTTCTATTCTCCTTTTAAACAATCTTTGATTTCATTTCTTCAAAGCCTTCTGGTGGCGAAACGGAGTTCGCCGGGTTTACAAGTATTCAATAATAATAAAATGGCGAAAAAAATATATGTACCTACAGTTTACTGACCAATCTGAGAGTCCCGTTTCATTTGACAATTAACGGACTTTCTACAAGATTTTAATCAATACAAAATAATCAGTGCTTCTCGAACACTATGCAAGTGTTAGTTTTACACAGCTTACAAACATTACCTGCATACATACACGAGATTTGTAGATCGTCCTTGAGAATTATTGTATGGAAAATAAACAGAGAGTGGTTATGCATACCGCCGCTCTGGCTGCATAGCGGCGCTAGCAGTCAGCAGTGGCCGATCGAAAATGTTTCGTTTTTACATTGATAGATGGCAGTTATTAACAAATCATGAATCAAATATATTTTAATTGTCTGTAAACATTTGTATTTCGTAATGTATGATTAAAAGTATGTAAGTAAAAATAAACTATATAGGTTTAGTTGTTATATGGGAAGGTTATGCAGTGCTTATTTGCATCTATGGTGTGCACGCCACTGGCGCCGATATACAGATATATATTTTAGTCACCGCTGTTAAGCGACTTATATTTTAAAACTTTAGTTTTATAAAACTAATGCAATTGTATATTATTTTATTTGTCTTGGTATTTCCTTCGTTCCATCTAAAAAGTTTTTACTAGTTTTATACAATCAAATATATTATATTCTTTTTTCTTTAAGAATATTCAGTTCGATATTTCGACATCAACATGTTATCGCGGATGTACAATATGTTCTTTTATTTTTATCCTGAATTTGTCATCATAATTAAATCTTACGTAATTATAGGAAAGCAATGACACCAAAGAACTGAATGGGGTGTTGGATAATATAAAACATCCATTGGAGGACAAGTGGTGTATTTGGTTATGCACTTACAATAAGAAAAATTGGGAAGGTGACCTTGTGAATCTGACCAGCTTCGACACCGTAGAAGATTGGTGGTGGTAATATGAAAAAAGTCTATTTCATTAGTAAAGTAAAAAAAATATATATTATAGTTTAAAATTTCTTTAACGTTTAAATCTTTTACGATAACTCTATTTAAAAGATACAAAAAGTTTATATTTGAGTTTATATTATAGGTGTTTATATTTACCATTATTGTCATTAATAATTCTAAAAATGGATAGACTTGGGGAAGGATTTATTAAATAAAGTAGTCAGAGGCGAGATTTGAATACTCCTAGTTTTATCCTAAAATACGAAGTAATGTTTTTTTCAAATAGATTATTTTTGAAAAACATTCAAAAAGATTATGTTATTTCAGCCTGTATCATCACATGAAGCCGCCTTCTGAGTTGGATTTTGATCAAGATTACGCGATATTTAAGAATGGCATCAGTCCGACTTGGGAAGACGAGGCTAATAAAAACGGGGGCAGATGGATTTTTAGTTTCGGGAGACATCGTTCAGAACTTGACTCCAAGTGGCTACTCACGGTAAGACGGCACGAAAGACAATACCTCTTAGCATTCAATGGATTCAGGATTGGGTCCCTCACGTTGCAGGGAGAGGAGCTTCAACAGGACTTTCGATCTAACGCGCGTTAAACGCTCTCATCCACCGTCTGAGCTCCACTTTATACCTAACCAAATTTGAAACAAACCTACTAGGGCCGCTTTCGAAGCAAGTTCCAAGAATGATTTGATGTTAGTTATTATTTGATGTTAGAGTCTTTTAGTAGGTTGTAGAGAGATTTAGCTATTATACCTCTCGCTCACACTTCTACCGCGTACAAATATAAGAGAAAGCTTTTTCAAGTGAGTTGGTTAGAGAGCTCGTAATACTTATTAACTTTGATGGCGTGGTCTTTTGTAAAAATTACGAAACCAGATTTTGCATACCCGAAGGCAGACTCTGGCTAAAGCTGGGAGGTTGCCAGGAAGAAGAAGAAGATTTTGCATACTTGAGTTTATTATTTATTATACTAAAATCTGTAACTATGAAATACAAAACAGCATTTATTTTATTACAGGTTTTAATTTTAATAGGAGCGACGCTCACGGAGAAGGAAGCAGTATGTGGCGCAGTAGTAAATATACGTAGAGATAAAATTAAAATTGGTATGATATTTTAATATTTTTTTATCATAATAAGAAAATAATATTTTATACGAAATAATCATTTTTTTCCATTTTACAGGTATTTGGATCACTGACGCAACAAATGAAGCGAAAATTTTGTCAATTGGAAATGAAATTAAATATAAGATGAGGTTCAAAAAGTCGATAAATTTTCACAAACACAATGAACGAATTAACATGTACTTCCTTTGATACTGTTTATTATTAAATCGTTTTTTAAAATTAGTGTCTAGTAATTAGTTAACTAGTTAATAACTGAAAACAGTACAAATTGCATTAAGCTTTATTAAAAGTATATAACGTTAAGAATAATGTTTTTTTTATTAGAACATTGAAGACAAACACCGATTGAAAACTTAATGTGCTCACAGAATAGTGCATGTACGTGAATTTGTATGATTCCGTATCTCAGTTTCCACTCTCTCCTCGACCCTATGGACCGTCTCCTCAGCGTCGCCTATCCCTTTGTTTATGTTCTCTGAAAACAAGCAGCCATTACTATTGAACCAAAGTTAATAATACATATATACGTATAATCAATACTAACCGACAACTTTTTCTTCTATAACTTTCCCTTTTCCCATACAGGAGTGTTCTTTGTCTCGTATTGTTTGAAAGATTCTTGCGAGGCGTCCCTTTTCTTCTAGTTTGTGGACTACGACGTCCCCTTGTTCCTCTCCGTCGTGATCCTCGCTCCGTACTGTGGGCATCACGGCTTGAGTTTTAGTTTTTGCCTGTGGGCTGGACTTGTCTGAGGCGCACGGTATAGTCTCGTTCTCCGACTGGCCCGTCTCACTCTTCTGTCCGTCGTCGCTGTGTTTACTCAACATAGGACTCGCGTGTGTTATATCTGGTATGTCTAGCAAGTCCTGTATGATCGGTGATTTCGGTGGCGGTGAGTTGGTGATTTCTTCCATTTTGTTTGGTATATCCAGAACCTTCCGTTCGTCGTGATGGAAGCCGGGAACTTTATCCGCTATAGTCTTTTTAATTACATCCTCTACAGCTTCTGCTTGCGTAATTATTTTTTCTGTATTGTTTTGAACCATTTCTCCTATTTTATTTCCCGTTTCTTGTACTACTTCGGTAACACCATCCACAGCATGATCGAAATCGTTTTTTACATCCATTTTTAAACTGTCGAATGCTTTGTTTATGTTTTTTTCATCATGTAAACTTTTATTTTCGTTATCTAAATCATTTATATCGACGATGTGTGATCCGCTCACATTAGCCTCTAACGAGTCAATAGATTTTGTTTCTTCGTTATTATTACCGTTCACGAGGTCCGCGTTCTTATCTTCTGTGTTTGCGTTGGCAAAATTCGTTATGTCTTCGATTTTGTTCATAGCTGGAATTTTTTGTAAAGGAGGTAACTCTGTTAAGGAGACAGGTCTGTTTTCTTCGCTTATAATGCTGAAATCGTTGTTCGTGAAGTCGTTGTTGGATCCTTTAGTGGCCGTGAGTAGTGTGTGGCAGCCGCCACAGGCCACGTTGTCTATTACAAAGCCGTTCATAGCTGTGACCCGCATCGGTGTGTATTGATTGGGGAGGTCGTTGGAGTTGTTATCGTCCGTTTCCTCCAGACAGAGTTTATTGTGTCGCGCCTCGCCGCACGTGTATAGCAGGCCATTGTCTGAAAACACATTACAACAAGTGTATTTCAATGATTCGATTCTATTAGACGGATTAAAAGAGTTACAGTGCTAGAGTGACATATTATTAGATTTTGATAAAATTCAAAATAATTTCTTTTGATCCAAATAAATATTTTTTTAGGAGTACCTATTTTCGCGCTTTTAGTTTGTATTGTTCTTTATACCCTAGAAAGAATATCTAAAATCTTTTAATTATGTCTGGCCGAGATGGTCGTCGATGTAGCTGTACCGAATTTAATGCGGCTACCGCTAGATCACAAATATTGTATGATAACATGGAGATGTTATTTAATTTAATTTATATATGCCTATATATCAAAAATTTAAGATGTCTTGAGATTACGCACAGGAAGTTGAGTATCTTAATTAAAGAACGATAGCCCGCTACAGTTATTTTCAGGTTCATAACGTATTTAATAAATATACTGTTGAAGATAAGACCTCTTTCGATTGATATTTGTATAGAAAAACTTTGAAATTAGCGGGAAGATTCAAAATTTGCACAAAGGATAAGTATTATAGTACAGAAACATATAAAAATACGTATTGATAAATTTAAATGCCTAGAAATGACAATAGTTTATCAATATAATAAATCATAAAACTTAAAGTAGTAAACTTTTCCCTGATTTTTCCTCATCTTAACGTCAGTTTTAAAATAGCAATTTTTTTTTACAAAAATAAGTTAGTTCCAAAACTACGAATTTATTTATATATGTTATTCGACAACTGAAAAAAAAAATAACTTCAAATATATGAAACGGGTAAAAGAGGCGATATTCTCATCTCCCCTGCCCGTGATTACGGTTGCTGCAATGTAACTGAAACATCGACAGTTTAAAATAATAAAATACGCCTAGTAATCCCAATCCGAGGCAGACCCTGGCTAAAGCTGTGTAATTACCAAGAAGAAGCAAAAGAAGAATCCGAATATATTAGTTTCATTTAAGTGCATGCTCGCGAAATTCTTAAATCTTATTAACTTTAAATAGGTGTATTTGTACCTGTAACGAAGGCGGTATGCATTGCGCCACAAGCCACAAGTTTAAGCTGATAGCCGTCGAACATTTTCTCCATATCTATCTCTGTGGGGAGTGTCACGTTAACCACATCTTTAGGCATTCCAAGTTGACCTTTTTCGTTGGATCCAAAAGCGAGTATCTTTGATTCGTCCATAGATAATAAGAATGTATGGTTAGCACCACAACAAGCGCTTTTAATCTGGATGTCCAAAGGTAGAACTTGGGGTACGTATAAAATACTGGATGTGTTCTGAATGCCAAGTTTTTGATTTTCATTATCACCGGTAACGAAAACTGCTCCTTTAGCTGAAATGTCGACGTCGGAATTATATTTTATGATAATATAAAAATGTTCTTGAAAACAAAATTAATATCTAATATATGTAACTAGTTTCCTCACTTGTTAGTTCCTATTAAAACGTGGTCAAATTAATTATTTAAAATTTGTTATATGCAATAATATATAAGATACTAGAAGACCCGGCGAACTTCGTATCGCCCTATGATCAAGAAATATCTGTTACGTTTTTTTTGAGTTTATTTATTAAAGTCATAAATCTTCGTGTTTTGAAGTTTTCAAATCTAATGTAAAAAAAAACAACTAGGTACTAATAAATTAAAAATTAATTTAAAAAACCAATGTCCAGCGGACAAAATTGTAAATCTAAACCATTCCCAGATCCCCTTGAACACACACAAAAAATTTCATCAAAAAATCGGTCCAGATTGATAGAAGTTCAGTGACGTACCTACACACTCACAGAAGAATTATATATATAAAGAGTCATGTCTATACATATAACCTGTAATAAACACGGTGTGATAATATCCGCACTCAACGAAAGCGATGCTCTCCATGAACTTCAACTCGGTGAAGGAAAGCGCTGATCGTGTGTCCTCGCCCAGCCCCAACTGACCTTCAGAGTTTGAGCCGCACACGAACACGCGCCCGTCCTCTGGGAGGTCAAGATAAAATGGTCAATAATTAATAGAATTTATTTATTTATTAAGGCAAACACAACAGGTCACTATCACATTGAGAATATTTCTTAAACATTAATAGTATCGAACAGATTATAACCCTAAGGGTGCACACAACATGACGGGATTGCCAATTATTACAGTTAACAAATTCCCATACAGGAGATAACTATGTATTAGTACTAAACAATAACAACTATACTTTATTAATGATTTTATTTGTGTATATTTAACCGAAAAGTGTATTTTAATATTAATCTGACATTTTGTTGATAGTTCTATATATTAATTGAATATATTTAAATAACAACTATAAACGAAAGAATATTCCATTTCATCGAGCAATATTATTTGTTAATTGAAATAGTATTCAGATAAAATACATATAGCCTTAAAATCCATTTATATATTATTATTACTATTAACTACCCTATCGGGAGAAATATGAATAGGTACATGATTAATCAATGACCATAATATAAGACTGTAGTAAAATTTAGTCTACGAAGCTAGACACATAGCAATACGACTTGTTCTCAGTAAGTCGTATTCTTACCAGTTAACAGAGCGGTGTGATTGCTGCCAGCTGACACTTGTTTCACGGTCACTTCTAGGTCCACGTACTGAGGGACGCTGTGATGTTCAAGATCACCTGAACCCAACTGCCCTTCATCGTTACAACCCACTGAGTATATGGCATTCGTGTCTGCATATGAAAAGTATAATATGATTAGCACCAGATCATGCATTTAAATGCCATACAGCACTGTTTTTCAATCGTTTTGATATCGCAAACCCTTTATGGGTTGATAAATTTTGGCGACCCCTTTGGCCATAGAGAGGCAAAGAAATTATTAAATTAAAAAACTAAGTTAAAGTTAAAGACATTTTCTGCCATGGTGGACATCAAAACAAAAAAGAGAAATTAACTACAATGACAAGTTGATTTGATAGTTAATATTTCAAAAATAGCACCACGACCTGAAAAGCTTTTCAAAAATAAACAAGCCTATCTTTCTCATTAAGATTTGCTTTTTATTGTAGTGTAGAACTTTATCTTTTTATTTTTGCCGGCGACCCCCCGATCAAGTCCCCCTTTAACCCCTTTAACCCCTAGGGGTGTTGCGACGCACAGATTGAAAAGCATTACTATATAGATTATAGTTGTGTTATTAGTATTTGTAATTCAAACCTGTAACAAATACGGTGTGCGCGCGTCCACAAGCCACAAACGTGGCTCGGTGCGGCTTGAGAAATTTGACGCAGCTCGGACGAGTTACTTCATCTTTGTGACCCAAACCCAGTTGTCCCCAGGCGTTGGCGCCAAAAACGAATACTCTACCCTTCTCTGGAATATAATATTATATAATAACAATTTATGTTTCAGTTTTAAGGAAATCGAAATGGTCCGTTTTTATTTTTGGGAAGACGATATTCAGATATAATAATGTTATTCAACGATGATTTTATGCTTTATTTTCTTGCTATAATTTTCTTTTTATGCCAAATAAAATATTTTTAAGGAGTCAGCTATCAATTAAAGTTGTTAAATATTTTGAAGTTGAACTTCTAATGTGAGTTCCAACAAAGTTGCGTTAAACGTTTAACGCTCCTGGGCAGATGAAATATAAAGAAACGGAGCGAGACTAAATGAGTGGGTGAATTGTGAATAGTATGTAATATACATTTCTGTCCCTTCCTATTTTCATTTCCACATTAGGAAACTTCACTCCTTCCGCGAGGATAAACTCCACGCACAATTTTTTCAATGATAATGTTACTTTTGCCCCCAAAATGTTTTTTATGTATTACTAGCTGCCCTGACAAAAGTAGTTCTTTCAAAAGTTAAGAGATTTTTTCCATAAATGTAACGTGTTTCGAGTGATCACCTTATTTATATTCCAACAATAATCAAAAATAAGTTTAAAATGTTGTAAACTGCAATTCTTTATAAATTTGATGATACTCATTCTAACGCTTTATTGTATACAAGACTTTTTGTTTGGTTATTTGGCGCGTAAACAGCAGGAAACATATAACTGTTTATGAGGGAACATGGATTTTCCAGATTAACTTTACAAGTATTCGAAGAATCGCCCTGTGATTTACTTATGGTCGTTGCGAAAGCAAATGTAGTGGAAATAGCAGTCATTTATGGTGCGTTATCACAACAATACATAACGGTTTTTACATGTTAAAATTATATTTCAACAGTCTAATCAACTTGAACCACAAACCCGCATTTTTTTGTATATTCGTATTTAAGTTCACTATTTACGTCAACTGTTTGACAGCAAATTTTTGGTTTAAAGGAAACCTTTAATTTTTGTTACTGGTTTACAATTGTCAACATATTTTTTTTCATTTATTATTATTATTATTTTTTAAATCTATCTGTTTGCCTTAACGAACATAAAAAATAGCTCAATTGGTCGAGCCACTTTCAGGTTATGTACTTAGCAGTATTAATTTTTTTTATTGATATAGATAATTGAAGTGTTCTTACCACATATGACAGCACTGTGTTCATCCCCACATGATATGGCGACTATGGGGTCGTTCTTTATGAAGAAATGGCTGGGCTCGTTATCAGCAAAATGTGATTTGCCGAATGTGAACACTGCACCAGTTTCTGTAAAATATATATTTACTCGTCTAAACTTGTTAAATTAATTCATAATCACATATAATCTGACCGTGATCACGGTTGCTAAAAAGTAGACGAAACGTCGTGAGTATGTAGTTTTTTACAAAAATAAAATCGCGTAGTGTATCGAAAAATATTAGTTTCATTTAAATTTATTCATAATCGATTATAATTATAATAAATCCTTATTGAATAATAAATAATTATATTTAATAAAATTTGTATAAATATGCGTTTAGAACTATTACGATAATATCAGATGTGATTAATTCAAATACGCTCTAGACCTTATCCGTAGACTGAACATTACTCAAATCTTACAAAAAATAATATTTAATTTGTGACATGACCTTTTCGTGTGACTTTCCACAACCATTTTATATTATAATACAGGTTTGAGTGATAAAAATTCTGATTATTCATCTTTAATTTGGATTATAAAGCAGTATCAGTCGCGGTGTTACAAAAATAAGATTAAACAAACTTAGCGTCAATAATTTTAATCAATAGTCATATTTCTGGTACCTCTTAAGACTTTGTACAAAAACGTTGACATTTAAAGTCCTTTGAATTATAAATAAGTGAAACACAACTGTAAATATAATTGAACTTCAGTTTGTACTCGAATTATTTAAAGAGGAATATGAAAACTATTTTTATAATAAATATAATGTTTAAATTAAGTAATTTATTTACATGTTATGGCTAGTCAATCTGTAGAAGAAAGTGCACACAGAAGGGCAATTGTTTGTGCATAAATTACTAGTATGTTTTATATGAAGAACGTCAGAAAATATTTAAAGAGATAATTGTAAAATTTACATTTATTAATGGGAGATAGATTTTGTAATTTCAGTCATTTTGTAACAGATATTACATACTTTTACGGATTAAACGGTCATGTTAACTGGTAATTGTTGCGAAAGAAGCAATTAGACGTGACTTAGTCCTTGACCTAGTTTGACTTTTACACTAAAACGCTTTTCATTTTTTTAAGCTATTAAAAAGCCTTTAATAAAACCTACGCCGCCAATCCGATTTGTAATAAAAGCAATTGTTTCAAACCGAAGAGATAAAGCTTACTTTGTTGGTGTAATTTTGATAAATATATGAATTTTATGGTTTAAAAAAGAAAATAAAGTTAAATAAATCAGAAAATAAAGTTTTCGATAGAAGGTAGAGACGAAATCTCTTAGCATTCAATGTATTCACCGTGCGGGTGCCAGGTCTATCGTTGCAGGGAGAGGAGCTTCAACAGTGCCTGGGACTTGCGACTCTGGTATAGGTTTAAGGGGGCCCAAACTCACGTTCGTTAAACGTTCACCTCCACCGTCCAAGTTCTTCTCTCTATCTAACCTTTAAAACGAACCTACTAGAGTTGCTATTCGAAGTACGTTTTAAGAATGATTTGATGTTAGTTCTTATTTTTAGTGAGTTCATTAGTAGCTCAAAATGTTTTGGCGATGTTGGTTTCCCATGGAACTGTTAGCCCTATTAGCACAAAGTCCTTTAAAATTTGCTAATATAAAAATATTATCTGGTCTGGACGCCGAAACACCAATATCCTCTGGGATATCCTCTAAAATATAATATGTATATTAATTTTAAAATTTATAATCCTAAAAATTATGTAAATCATTAATATTAAAAATAGTGCTTCTAAAGAAGAAGTGGCTAAGGTTCCTAATATTCAAGTATAATAGGTGCAACGTGATTCTGATGCTTATACAAAACAAGGGATTTTCCCAAAGTCAAAAGTAATATTTTGCCACCTTGTGGTTTAATTTTTACCTATTTGGTATTAAATAAATAAATAAAATTTGCTTCCTATACTGCGGAATTCAGGAATAACGGAAAACTTAATATTTGTGTTTAAAAAATTAGATGGCAACCAAACAGCAACTTCTTATAAAAATACTCTGTTTATAAAAAAATATTCTCGGGAACAACAAGATATTTCGGAACATTTTTGTTTTATTTTAATAATAGCTTGATGACACAACCACATACGTCTAACTAACGGAATTTTTACCGTAGTCATGAACACCTCTAAATTATAATTAGAAGGAAATGCAAACGCGGGCAAAGTGTTCCATCCTTTTCTACAAATGGCCTTTTGCAGGAATTTCTTTTTAACGAAATGGCTATGTTTAAGGCTCCTTTTTGGAACTAACATCTAAAGGTCTTACTTATTAGCTTTTATACATGCGGTTGTGAATCATGTTAAAGCTTTGCCACCCATTGATGTCTGTGAAAAGTATAAGGTATTTCATAGCCTGACGTTTTACTAGTTAATACGTGTGCGTACGCTTATTTCGATGCTTCTTAAATAGATAAGTCAATTGGCAGCCAAGGATAAGATACCAAGAAATGTTGTTCCTCATCTTAATCTACAGGCCAGTACCGACCTTGTATGAAGATGACGATGATGCTGATGGCAGATTTCATTATTAATATACACGCATATCCTGCTTAGCTGAAGTAAACTATACTTCAGAGACCAACCTGGGTAGGTAAGGTTCGCCACATTTGAATTAAATAGAATCTGCATCTTTTGTGGATATCTGTTTTTCTTTCCAATACCAACAAATAAAGATTATTCACCATAATAATGGAGAGTAGAGAAACTATAGTAATACGGGTAAAGCATACCTGTTACATTTTATATGAAGTCACGTTACACAGACCAAAGATGGCGCCAAAGGTTGAATGATATATCTAACGTTTTATACATTCCACGTTTTCTCTCGAGATAATTTAATGTACAAGTATAAAATGTAACATTTGTAAACCTAAGAATTAAAAAAAATATAAAAAGGATTTAAATAAGAATGATAAGAAAAAAGTTCATATAGGAATATAAATAATTATACGAAAAGTACATTTCCATTTAAAACTTTTTATCTATTCTCCTGGATTTTAAAATAGTTTTTATGTTAATTTGTTCAAAGCAGTGAAATGTACATGTACCTAACCAGTTTATTTTTCTACTAAAAAAATAATCAAGGGTGAAGGGTTTGATACAACAAAAGTCACAAGGATAGTGCTTTTCATGAATAGATGTTGTATAGTTATACTTTTATATCCCTGTAGTATATTTTTTAATACACCTTTCTTTTAAATATAAATTCTATGAAAGTTACTCAGGTTCAATGCTTTTCTAACAACAGGAATCGTAAAGGATAAAAGTAATGATTAAGTATTAATTTAAGTTTAAAAGAAGTAGTTGTGGATGTTAAATGATGTTTTAAATTTTTTGACATAAAAATCTCTGTTACCTAATAAAATGTACATATATTTTAGAAAAAAATTGTTAAAATTGATGAAATATTATTTAACAGAAAGATGTTTTAAATAATTTTCAAACCTACTACGTTTACACTAAAATATTATATAAAAAAAACTCTTTTAAGTACTGCCTATAACCAACATAGTAAGTTGTTTACAAACATGACCCGATTCCTAACACGACTAAAAATCGATATTAATGATATTAACCGTTGGAAAAACTATAAATATCATTCAAATGTGTTTCATAAAGAAAACTCACCAATTTACCGATCATCATATAGTACAATATGACCTTCTACTACACATACTTATGTTCTTAATTTATCACAATTAATATAATTGAAACCTAAATTAAAAACTTTTTGCAGATATAAAACCTCTTTTGACATGTGGCATATTTTAGGCGGGATGTTTTTTTTTTTTTTTAATAGAACGTACCTGGTATATCGTCAGTCATGGCGTCGTTGGGCTCGCTAGTCCATTGCCACGGATCGACCGCGCGACCGCGGGCTAACTGACCGTCCATGCCACCCTCGCCGTGGGCTAGTGATGTATTGATATAGTTTAACTAGAAATGCCACTGTAATTGTAATATGTAGTACAATAATATTATTTTATATGGTAATACTAGGAAATGAATCAATCATCACTAGAAATCGAATGCATATTTATAAACCTGACCTTTGATTGAGAGATTATAATTTTATGGTTGTCTTTAATGAAATAAATATCCTAAAGGAATTATTAAAGTTTATTATAAAGATATACCTATATAAAATACATTCTTGATTTTTCTATTATGTATATAAAAGATTTGTTTTTTTATTGTTTATCATGTAAAAATCTATTACTTAAATAAAAAAAATTGGTTTTATCCCTTAATTGTTTACATGTAAAAATTTTTAATTCTTCGTCGTCACTTTTTCCTTTCTTGTACGAAATGCGTAACTTCTACGTCACACTACTTAAATTAAATCCATTATTCGTGTTGATGATAACGTTATATTGTTTCATATAATAAAAAACGAAAAGTATTTTTTTTTATTTTAATGTACTTATAAATTGTTGAAATTCGTTCATACCGATTTAAATTAAGTATAATATTTAATTCAAAGGGTTTTTGAAGCATAATTTCAAATCACTTGGTAATAATTTTAAGTAAAAATAATATATATCTTGGTGGTTGGAATGTTACATAAATAGAGTAATTTTACGCAATAATAATAATAAAAATATTATCAAATTTTATACAATTAAATCGATGGACATTATTACTTTGTATTTTTATGTTAGAATGCAGTTTGTTTTGTACACAATAGCGTGTGCATTGATATTGTATGCAAGCTGTCGTGAGCTTGACTAGTAAATGTCTGTAATTTTAATACAGTCTATGGAAGAGTTATCTATTAAAATGAGTATAAAATAAGCATTATTTTGTTTGTAATTCGATATTTTTGGTTGTTTTTATTAATATTTTGTTATATTTAAGGTACTTTGAAAGATATTACTTGCGTTGTTGGTTGGTTATTTGTACTTCATGATTGTTTACCATTTTCAAGGCCTACCTTAACAACATTGCCTTTATGGTTCTTAAAGTAAAATGCACTTTAGGATTAATATGTTTTAGAAATTAAATGTGGTGATTAGTCTATTCTTACGAATAGGGCGCGTTTGACACCAGACTCTATGAAAAATAGCTTGTTTACTTCATTCCAAATTTGTTCAATTTTAAAAACACAAGATGTATTAATTATATTCGGTTTTTTAATTACTATATAAATCAAAAATATGTTCTCAGTGTCTATAACGTTCATTATTTGAATAATGAAGACATTATTATGACTTAAGAAGATAAATTAAAATTTAATGTTGAATATTGATTGGCCACCATTGGTTTAATATAAGCAAGAACTGATTATCCAAAACAGTTTTATTTGTATCATTATTTTGTCCATTAAGTCATATACTTTATTCATTCCATAGCTAGTAAACCAAAACATTGAAATAAGTGTAGATCGTTAAAAACTCTTATATTTATAAGATGGTCCTTCCTACGTAAAGAATGTCTATTCCAACCTTAAAGCTGTCAGTAATTACTTAAAGCCTGGCCTTACTTTTATTTCTCAAGACTGAAATAGACCTTTGTTATTTAACTTATTACATATATCCCTTAGTCTGATTCCCAAAGAGGGTTGATGTCAGCCTGGCGGCCGGTCGTAAAAACAATTAGCCAAAACTATTCGCAACATGTAAGGCAGACCCTGGCTAAAGCTGGAAAATTGCCAGGTAGAGGATATCCCTTAGTCTGTGTGACTAATGAAGAGACTTCCCGGTATCTGTCTGTAATATATGAACGAATAGTACGGAGTACTTTGTACGTATTCCAAGGAGGGCACTCATCAATTATTAAAGTAGCTTAATATGCGTATAAATGTGTTCACAGTATCTTCGCAGTTATGATAGTATCATCGAAATCGATATATTTTTAAGTAGGGCGAAGAAGGTCAGGGTTTTCTGTTTATGCGAGGTCTCAGGTAATTACCCTGGATGATCCAAATAAACGAAACAACGGATTACTAAGTTATTCTACCTCCAACGTACGTAATAGACACGAAAACTTCGTACTGGTATATGCTCCAAATCAATGTTGCTTTAGAGTTTCTTGTATCTAATATCCACGATGCCTAGCATCCTTTCATCTTTGAGTGACAGTTTGTTGTGATCAATACTGTCTATACTGCGATTAAAATATTTTTTTTAGATTTCTATGAACTTGGAAAGCGTTGATCAGTCTAGGCTTCATAAAATAGCGTGATAGTTTTCGTCAACAATAAAATAGACTCTAGAAAGGCTTCGAGCTGTCTTCCCATGCCTTACACTTTAAGGGGGGACATTTCTTTAAACCTTAAGAAAGCTACAGAAGATCCATCCAACAATATATGTGTGACGATTACGTACCTAATTTTTATGCAACGCATTGGGGTTATACCTTGTAGGTTCGAGGAGAGTTGCAGTTCGTAATCCATATGGACTGAATTCATGTTATGGATTATAAGGTTATATACCTTAGGCATATAAACATTATCGAAACGCTAAAGCTATTGACATAATGGAAACATTAAAATTTTTAGTTAGCCCCGACATCACAAAGAGTTTTTTCGAATTTGCCAAAAATCTCAACTCTCAAAGTTATCATTACAATTGGGTATTTTTTTGCTAGAAATTTATATTTATTATGGCAGAACCGCGCTAGTATCAGTCGTGACTCTAATTTAGACAACCTGGCCATAACGCATATAAGTATATAGTTTTTAAATTTATTATGTAATATAATATAGAAATTTATATTTTTTATATGTAATTTTTTATTCGCTTAACATAACTAAACATTCCAACAAATATAATTTCTATCCAAATTAACATTTCCATATCATTTCTTTGGAATCTAAGAGTGAAATAGTGTTTCAAGTTCATTGCCATCTAAAATTGGTTGATAAAGCGATTTGAGAAAGCATTACATGAATAATTAAAGTGGATTGCGTGTAAAAATCAAATGCCCTTGACCTTGAGAAAATCTCCAATACTCCTTTGAAGGGACGCCGGCTTTAAGTTAAGAATTCTTGATGACTGGCTGTCGCTTATATGAACATCATATCTATTAATAAGTTATTCCGTAATCCTGCAACATGAGGATAGCAAAAATTTATAAAAGGTAATAAAGTTATCTCCATGGAAGTTGATATTTCAGGAATTTCGAATATTATTCAGTATTTGAGACGAAACGAAAGCATTCAAAGGATTCATAGTGCTGGTTTCGGGTCCATCGTTGTAGTGAGAGGAGATTCAACAGTGCTTGGGACTTGAGACCCAGGTGTAGGTTTAAGGGCTTCAATCTAACGCGCGTTAAACGCTCTCATGCAATGTGCAAGCTCCTCTCTCTACCTAACCAAATATATGTAACAAACATTTCTATTGTATTTTTTTGTATACCAAGCAATTGTAAAATAAAAAGGATTAAGGTTCCATAACTCTACAGATCCTACGTCTTTTTGTGGTTCCTATATTATTTTCTCTGCAAATTTATATTCATAGAAACAAATGGCTTACTTGTGTCTGTATCAGCTAAGGAGATCAATTTAATTATTTTATTTCTCGTGTTGTATACTTGCACATAATATTGAAGTCTGTTGGTTGTCATCACACTGACATCTATGTATAACTACTTACTTCATCAATGTAGTCATTGGGTCACGCGAGATATTTATCATGTTAGAGCCAGTATTTAAACATATGAACTATATGGTACGTCGCTTCTGTAAATTTATTAATTTCTATCGTGAATCACGTGGAATGCTTCAATAAAATAGTGAAGAAGCTTCCAGAAAATTAATATATCAGAGCCAAAAATTAATATATATTATTTAGTCATTTTGTTATACAAAATTATCATGGAATTGGTCTTTTAATAATGAACACATAGATTAAAAAGTGAGATCGTTTTCGTATGTAAAATAATTTTAACTCAGAACTGTTAATGATGTTTTTGATTGAAAGTCATCAGAATTAAACCAAATATTCTACTTTTATAATAGTCTTGTTCTATTGTAAGTCAGTTTTATTTATAATTCCATTTCTATAGTAAAGCTATAAACTCTGCGTGTCAATCACAGCTTAATAGCCGGCCCTGGGGAGGCAATGTAACGTTAACAGCGGGCTTATTGCTCGCTTTAGTTATGAGATTTACAGAAGTAGAAGTCTTTGTAGCTCTGATTTTACAAATGATATGGTTAGTGTAAAGATATACAATATAAGGAAAATATTCATATATATGTATTTAGTTTTTAATAATTAAAAAATTAGTTTAGTTTTTTTGATTGCATTAAGAAAAGTTTTCTTTTCATAAAAAATACAACAATGAAATAGTATCATAAGAATTTTTATGTAATAAAAACGTAAATAGTTATACCTTGTCATTAAGTTAATAATTAAATTAAAATCTGGGACTATTTCTCCGTCAAATTAATATATACTAAAATATTTTAGAAAGACATATAAGAATGGTAATGAAAAGAAATTTATTTCATGTAATAAATTTCAATTCTTATTAATATTTTACAAGTAATATTTTATAATTTTAATTCGGTTTTTAAACAAAGGTCGCTTAGTAAAAACAGTTAATGTCGACAAGTTATTCATGATCAGATATTATAATTTTAATAATCTACATTTATTTCCAGAGCTGCCGTAGTTTACTTTTAAGCAACTATTATGTGAATGTCCTATGAATTATTTATAACAAAATCGGTTTCGCGAAAACCATATTTTTTTATCGTTTTAGGCCTTATTATGGCATATTTCCTGTATTTAATGTTTTGGCCGCTACTACGTGGTAATAAAGTTTATATTAGAATAAACGGTAATTATGTAGGATAATACACAGGTTGTTGGTTGTTTGCATGCCGTTGCCATGGCAACAGTATCGGGGCATCTGAGGAACTCGGCTCGGTCAAGTGATTTGAATAGAGTTCATTGAACTATTTATGGACCTACAAGGTTTGATTGTCAATCATTTGAGATATAAACTTGATTTGAGATTGGTCAATATCATTACTTATTTGCATTTCATTATATATATGCAACAGATAACTTCTAACGTTCCCATTACAAATAGTTTTCAAGAATATGTATCGCTGTATTATTGATTTTTTGCCTTAGGAGTTCAGTTTTTGATAAAATTGGGTGTATGGAGATTAATTAGTTTGAATTTTAAAACTTTTGTTCCTAAAAAGTAGTTATACATTTTATAAACAAAAAAGTAATTTACATATATATTATTACTAAATATATTTAACATATAATAATTTTATAACATTCTGACATGTCAAACTTAATTTAAAAATATCATTTTGCTACTGGTCGGTAGATGGCGTTGATCACAAAAAAGAAAAGCATAGTATGTTCAAAGGTTTATTTTCTTAAATCTACAAGAAAAATACAATAATCGAAATTTATTTATTTCGAATGTAATGAATAGGAATTCGACACTTGTTAATATGATACTGGTCAAAAGAGTACATAGTTATAGTAAAATGACCTAAGAACGTTTATAAAACATACATCTAGTTTTTAAAAAGTATTTTTGTCACAAAACTTAAAGTAGACTTATTTTAGAATTTCAGTTGTTGTATTGGTAGAGAAATACAAGTGTACTTACAGCATTATCAAAGACATTTCAATAAAAAGTTTTATTATTAAACATTGAATACAATTTTCACTCTCGGTGCTTTCATTCGTATAAATTATCAGTTTCTAAATCATAAAAAAATAAATAATCCTAGTAACAAAACAAGGATAAAGCTTGGTACATACTTGTCACACTATAAATGCGAGGACTAATATATTGGCACTATGATAACTACGTAGAATACATTTGAACCTTAAAAATACAAAGTGGAACGTAATATGATTAACACTTATTTATTATAATTTCAAGAAATGCCAATACGATGTACGACACGATATTATTATTACAGCTGTTAGTGATGTACAGTTTATAGAACAATTTTGTTCATGATGTTAATCAAATTATTCATAATACATTTAAAACGTTACCAATTATCTTACTGACTAGGCAGTTACTCTAATTAATTTTTAATCAAAAGCCACAATTAGTAAATTATGTTTAGCATAAATTTTATCATAAAAAACGTTACATGTTTATATGGCAAACATTACGGTTCACGTATTATGTTGTGGTAAAATGCTTTTGAATGTTTACTTTTAGATTCTACTTCATTAGTATATCGACTTAGTGCACACAATTTAAGGTAATTTACCCGATCTCCATAAAGATCAGAGTTTAAAATTATTGTATATATAAAAAATAAATATGTACTTGTTTCATTAAAGTATAAGAAAAGATTCTTTGCGCATTGGGTGGGTATATAACTAAATTGTAGTTATCATTTTTGTTAATACATGTGTAGAAAACAAATTTAGTTCAGAGATAGGTTCTCTTAAATATAAAAAATAGGTTAGTTTTAATAGTAGCTAAATAATAAAAATCCATAATAAGGAGAAGATATTTTGTACATTTTTATAAGAAGATCAATAAAAAGACAACTATAGAACGTCATTAAAAAATAGGCAAGTGCTTGCGAAAGTACTAAAAGCTGTGTTTAGGATTCGAAGCGCTAGGATTCGAACGAAGCTTAACTTAATTGAAATCTCACTGGAAACTCATTACCAAATACCACGAGTGGGTCTTGGTACAACGACGGGGGCGGGGGCGGGGGGTGGAAGCATATCAAACTCCTCAACGATGGTTTTAGGATGGAGGGCGCTGATGTTATTATCAAGTGTATATGTCCTCGCGTGGGTGCGGACTATGGCGGGCTTCGTTTCGTTGACGAGCCAGTCATCGCGGTCCCTCATCCTATGGAGCTGCCGGTCCCGCAGACGCTGCATACGAGACAGATGGAACTTCACTTGCTGTGGACTGAGCCCCGTGCGACCAGAGAGCAGGAGCTCCATGTTGTATTTGTAGGATTCCTCGGGTTTGTGGCGGTTCCATTGATAACTGAAATTTTACGGACAAGTTCTTATAATATTGTCATGTCATCAGCATATCAAAAGCCCACTGCTGAGCAAAGGCCTAGTTATCACATGAAGAAGGTTTGAGCATTAATCATAACGCTTGCTCAAGACGGGTTGGTGATTTCAAACTTATAATTGTGAAACTATAAGTCCAGGTTTCCTCACGATGTTTTCCTTCACCGTATGTCAGTGGTATCTAAATACTCTCAGAAAGTACATATGACTCCGAAAAATCACATTAGTACTTGCCAGGTTTGAACCCGCGCCCTCGGCAACGAGAGGCGGGCTCTTTAACGACTAGGCCACCACTGACTTTTTATAATATTGGTTTGGTGAAAATTATTAAGAGCAAGGTAAAATACAATGAAAGCGGTGTACATACCCTGGGAACGGTCTCTTGAGCCGTCTCTCGACGTGGGGACGCGATCGTTTCCTCAACTCGTTGGGTCGGAAGCCGTGTGTCTTGTTTCGAATCGGATTCTTCTTCGGCCCTCGTCTGAGAGGACTCGGGTGAAGGTCGAAGGACTTGGGGTTTAGGACAGGGTTACTGGTGACGTCATTGATGTGCCCATCTTCAACTTCTCTGCTCGCGCTCGGTGCTGTTATCTCATTGATTTTTCCCATTCGTTGGTATCTCTTCTGTAGTTCCTTAACTTTAGCCTTCGATACTTTCTTCAGTTTAGTTTGACAAATAAACTCCCTCGGTTCGAAACAGCTTCGCGGTGCCCATCTAGAAGTTCAAGATTACAGTTCCAGTTTATTCAAAGTGTATTTTCATCACGTAATGTTTAAGCTTCATTAGAAAGAGACAAGGTGCCGACTGAGGCGCCAGAGCTTTAAATAAGACACCAACAGAATTTTTGTATGTTGTTTAAGCGATTTTATTTGCATATTCATGCATCAAACTCGCGGACAAGGCGTACATGCAAAATGAATTGCATTTCGGTATAAGTACATACAAAGCTTTAAATTTAACAATCTAATTGATGTTTTGGACTGAAAATCGCAAACATATAACTATTTTTCACATACTAGCTAAACTTCACATATTTTTTAATTGAATAGTTAATAAATCGCCAAAGTACTGATAAGTATAGACTCCGAATAAATGACAGCATGTTTCTACTGTATCTATTGCCTGTCATTGGGTCCACTTAATTGACCTTTACATTATTTATATCTATCAATTGCGAAAATGATGTAAGAACATAGTTCGGTTCAGATGGTTTGACTTTTAATTTACACTTCACTTCCAAGTATTGCTGGTAAATGTTCGTCATTGAATTGTTCATTGTGCAGACCAAGACCGTCTCAATAATAATTATAGTATTGTAAAGTTAGTTTATAAATATTAATACTAAATAACATATTGATTTTATGGCCAGACTGTTTCGTATGTGATTTAGTTGAAGAATCATAAAATTTATTTCTGTGGTTGTTTTACAGAATGAAAATCTTTATATAAATTGGTTACGTTCGTTTTATTTCGTCCATGAATTAGAAACAATAATATATTTGGCGTCTGTGATTGAAGTTAATTTCAATTGACCTTAATTCTATAGATTCACACCCCACTTAAATCTAATTCCCAATATTAATACAATTTCACGAAGCCAGTAGTATCGTTGCTGGTCACACATAGAGGATTAAGGATTTTCATCACCCTCTATATAAAAGTTTCGTGACGTTTTATCGTCAAACATTATGTGTTTCGTTGTATCGCATCGGTCTTTGTTTAACATTCGATGTGTAGTTTTATTTTGACATTTTCTGTGGTCCAATTGAAAGGTAAAAAGCGTTTTATAATTAAAATGAGACGGAAATTTTTAGCCAGGTTGGGTGCTAGGCCCATCGCGATGCATAGAGGCTTCGAAAATGCCTCGAAATATACGTAAAGAATCGATGTCGTATTAGTTTTAGTGATCATTTTTAATTTCTAAATGTTTTACAATATATTGAGAACATGCTCATAAATTTCTACATAGCTTTGTTTACTTATATTAATAAAGACGAATTCTTCTGTTACTATAAAGTAGTAATTATAATGTGTATATAATATCCGCTACATCGTTTCACTTATACCAAACCGTTGCTGTTTCTCCGAGCGTGCTTTTATTGCAACACATTCCTAAGTTTAGGGTCGACTGGATACTCAAACAACGAACAGCCCTTCCGACCTTGACTCCCTCTAAGCTCTAAACTCTCCCTATCGTCAAATAATATTCACTGTTGCGAATAGAATTATTATTCTTTTGTCGACATAATACGCAGTCTAAAGATTCATATAATACGAAAATTACAGACGTGAAAATAAACGAAATAATGTTGGCTCGGTTTATTGTCTAGAACTTTTATGAAAAGACACGAACGCTTTTAAATTTAACAAAGGATTTATTTAAAAGTGTTTTGAAATAAAAGGATTGCTGACTTATACTTTTTAACAACAAGTTTTATTTTAAAATCGACTAGCTCATGACCAACATATGCATGATTTTATTTAATACTAGTTTTTGCCCGCGACTTCGTCCGCGTTAGTTTGGTTAAGAGTAATATATGTAGGTATAGCTGACCAGACCAACTCTATTCTGTCTAAGAGGCCATAAATAATCAGGTTTTTCCTGTTTCAATCAAACAGAATGATTGACATATTAGTTAGTTGTCAAATCTAATGTCAAAAAAAAACGTTTGTATGGGAAATAGAAAAGGGCTGTTTTTAGGGTTTCCCGGCAATTATTCCAATTTTTCTCACCTTTTAAACCTTCCCTGGACTTCCAGGAGTATTTCAAGACTAAAATTAGCCCAATCGGTTCAACCGTTCTCAAGTTTTAGCGAGACTAAGGAACAGCAATCCATTTTTATATGTATATATAGAAGAAGATTAAAATTTTAATATAAGTCGGTAATCTGTTCTATATAATACGTATAATAATTTCTTTACGACGTCTCGTAGACAATGTTTCTTCAGCAGTGTATTGTAGGTAATAATCAACTTTACCTGTAGAGGAGTTCGGGTATCATAGCAATGCAATGGAACTGCAGTTGTTCGGGAGTCAGCTTCTTCATCTTGGAGAAAGACTGATAATGCATCGGTCGAAGTTCACCTCCCCACTTCCAGGAGCGCGCCGCTGCGTCATATATTCCACCAATCCAGCGACTTGCTTTATCTGGAATATTTGTATTTATATCTTAAGTTTGAGCTAAAACGATTTTTTTATATAGAAAGTCTGAAATATGAAACCATAATCGTGAATTGAATAAACCGTATTGAATAGTTTTAATGTTTACATTGTGCAAACCAGTATGTTTTAAATGATTTAGGTGTTTGGTAGTTGAATGAATGTTGTACTACTCACCAACGTTGGGTTTATTGAGGTAGTTTCTCAGATTCCTGTCCTCCCACCTAGCTGGCACTGTTAAGTTACTATCACGATCCTGTAACAAACACAATATGATTCATTTTGATTTTATTCACCTAGTTATAAAAATTGCATGAGTTATTTTAACTTATCTATCTTGTTGACTATGTTTTAGAGTATACTGTCATGTTGTAAATTACTTTATTTTTTTTCTCATATGTTCTCTATGACGCTACACCTTGAAGTGTCAAATTGTTTGATCAATGTGACTGATGAATTAGCACTATGACCTACTCTTCGAAATTAGATTTTTAAAACTCAAGATATTTATTTCAGAACACTTAAAGATCGTGGAATGATTTAAAAATATGTCGCTATCAATTTAAAATATGATGAATGTGTTGTTAATTTAAAATATATGTCCGGAGATTACATATTATTTATTACTGTTATTTATCATAATATAATGTAATGAAAACTAGTACGACCCAAAAATGTTGGTCAGTTCGCTTTAAACGAAACGTTAACTCAACAATACTCTGTTGTCATCTGATTTACGATGTAGCTCTCGTTTCGTGCCAAAACTTTGTAAGCACATAGAAACAAGAAACTTACATTAACGGCAAATCAATAACAATATTGTATAGACATAACATATGGGTTCTACGAAACGAGTTATTTGGATGTTTCCTGTTTTCACCTGTGGTTTAACAATGTTCTGTGATAATGAGAGAGACTTAGACAATGTTGGGATGACATATAAAATACAATACAATACATAGTTGAAGCCGTAAATTACGAAAGACAAGTGACAATTCTTTCTGGGACGATATCTTAATAGGCTTAAATGGGGTATGGTGTGTTTGTATTTTTTTGACATGAACTTTATCAATTCCACACCATCCAATTGTGAAAATGATCAACATATAACAATGTCATCGATGACTCATTGGAATTTATCTCAATCTTCAATATCATTAGCATTCGCACCATTTGTTATGATGTCATCGGGACTCCCATTATTGGCAATTGTCCCACTTACTACTTGGACTAGTATTGACCATTTCTAACTTCTTTGTTCCTATGCCGTTGACAGCTCAATTACAAACATCGGTATTCTTGGAATAACACACTTTAGGATGTGGATGATCGTTACATTGTCAATCTTAATCACTTGTGTATAAAGTCGAATATTTACTGAGTTTAGGTGTGTCTAGTAAGCTTTTTGTTGGAGACATGTTGTAGAACACGCAAAGCTTTCTTTTATGTTGACGGAACATGTCATATTACATGTGAAATTGTAATATATGTTAAGGTTACCTTCTATACTCTATACACATCCCTATAAATTTCAAGCATCACTTAGTCTGAATTGAGAGAAAGTTTATAGGCTTAATGTCTTTGTACCAATTCTAGGGTGCAATGGTAAGCGTATTTCTGCCAGAAAAAAGGGGTGCAATGGTAGATTTTTTAACCTTATTTGATGTAATGTATAAAGTTATAATATAATTTAGATTATGAAACAGCTCTTGAGCGATGAGATAGAGGAAAAGGAATAGTTAAAATGTCAGCATATCTTAAAGATAGCGATTGTAAACAAATCTTAGTGATTCACGTCATTTTTATCAAACTTTATGACAGACACACATATTTTATGATTGCTAATTTGATAAGTGATTCTTAGAATGGCATCAGTGCCAAGGATAATGCTTACACAGGTAATAGATAAGTGGAGAAAATACAATTTAGCTTAAAATTTCTGATATAAATAGTTTGATGGTGTTAGTAAAATCATAAGCGAGTTTTGATAAAACGAAAGTGCTAGATAGAAGTTCAAAGGATTCATCCATCAGATGATAATAGCCGGTTTCCTCCAGCCAGATGTTAAATTGATGAATGCAACTTACGAGGATGAGACTTGTGAAGGATTATGGATGATGTTACTATGAGTTTAATTCATCAACATAAATCTTATCTTATTATGCTACAATGGCTTTGTATTAACATATGCTTGGTCAGATTTAACTAGATATAGTCAACGATCGATACTAGACTTTAATTCAATGATTAATCAATAGTAATATCTAAATGACATTATGTTTCACGCGCAGTGACAGTACATATATAGAGGATTATTCAGTGATTGTCGTTTCATATACTAATATCCGGTAGTATATAATATTTATTTAAAATAACATTATGTATTTCAAATACATTTTATATAAAAATATCTTTTATTTATATACTCTTTATTGCACGCCAATATAGACAAGAATAATAAGAGAAAAACAATGAAAGGAAAATGTACAAATAGGCGGCCTTATCGTTAAAACAGCGGTCTCTTCCAGGCAATTTTTGGTAGAGGAGAGAGATAGGATGGTAGGGTTGTACAAACTATAAATAAAGATACAATATATATATACATACATACATAACGTATATACGATACATAAATAAATATTCCATAAATATATACTTATACAATAATATAATATACATACACATTATAGATACATACATTTACATACTATAGATACTTACATAATATATAAACATTTTTACTTTGTTAGTTTCTTCATTCTATAAACTTTGACTATGATAACTCCATGTTCATTTGTTCTTGAAATTCTTTTAAAAAATATTACAATAATTTCGCTACACGTATTAATATTATGATAGCTATGAAAATTTTATAAAAAGAAATTTTCTTTCTATTAGGGACTTGTAAATAGTCAAAAATAGGAATAAAATAAGATATTTACTATTTACTTAGTTTCAAATAAAACTTTCTGCTGAGATAATCCTAAAAGACAGTGTCAATATAAAATAATTTAAACTCAATTTCCTTTGTTTAATATATTTTTATTTCAGTTTCTTTATCTTTAATTCGTAATATGAAAGAGGTTAAAATAACCGAATAGTATATTTTTGGTTAGATTTGTCAATATGACATCACCTTTGAGTTTGCTCTAGAGGCGAGATCTTGTGTAGTTTCAAACTAAGCATTGTTCATAGAAGACAAAGCGAAGATGATCTCCACCACCTGCTTGATAATTTAAGCTTTCTGATTCCACAAACAACCTAGCAGCTGTTCTAACATAATAAATAGGTTTTGAATTGTAATACATATTGAATGTTCGCACTAAAATGTTATAAGCAACTGTCTAATTACTTAGAATTTGTACAAAAAAATATTAGAGGAGAGGTATAAGTATATTGTCTATTCTTAGATCATCAATAGTACCGACTGTATTCAAGATGGAGGTCATGAACTTATGAATAATGTATCAATGGATTATTGCATTAAAATAGATTCGTTCCGATGCATATGAAATGTATGCGGACTGAAACATGATTCATACACTTAAAATTATGTGCAGAAATATTTTAGAAGTGCAAAAAGTTTTATTATAACGAAAGTGTTTTGTAATTTTTTGTAATGAAATGAAGTTCTATACTATATGATTTCCTTGCTTTGCTTCCCAAGATAAAATAAAGCATGAGTAACAAAGCAAATAATTGAAGATTTTTTTTCTTTTAATCTTGGATGCTTCAGAAACATAAAAGCTCTATTTAAAAAAGAGACGTAAAAAATATGGATGTCATTACATTAACAGTTTAATGAATCGTTTTGCGAAATGGTGGCAATAAATTAAATGTTAAAAGATACCTTGACCCAGTGCGGTTCCTGTATTAAAGTTTTTCAGTTGCCTTTTATATTTATGATTGTTTAACATCAGAATATATTTCGCTATATCGTTTTAGTGTCTAATAAATTTGTTTCCTCTTTATGTTTTGTCGGTTCGGACATTAAACAATATATAAATCCCACCACCGTCAGTTTGTACAGTGGGCGAGAGCCGAGAACTACAACCGTACTGAATGACATGATTATTCAACATTTACAATTAATTTTTCAACAGACCCTATATAATTTTTCATCAAAAAGTTTATAAATTAATATTTTCATCGAAACCAAACAGATAAAAGTAAAAGCGTGTATAAATTTTAACGAAAAGATCTTTGAATGTGATGCAAAAGATTTATTGAGTTTTTAATTGTCAATATCAGTTGAGGCACGCGAGTGCATCCGAAAGTGAGATCATTTTTATAGCCGTTTGGATGTAATAAATAGAGATAGTTAAGAATTACCTTCGTTTTATTGATGTATTATTACTCTATTGGCTTATCTGGAATGTAATTGGCAATTAAAAATAATAAAATGATTACTATGTGCCAGCACGTGAATGAAACGTGAATTTTTATGTTATTTATAGAATGTAGAGTAAATAGTAATTTAAATTTACTTTTATAGATAATCTTTACACTTTAATCTACAGATTATAAATACTTCACATTTTATAAATAGAATCACAAACATTAAATGTTATGAATCGAATTTAGGGCAGAATTTGTAGTCCCCAACGGATATTTCATTCAAAATGGAGTCCGAGATTTCAAACATGGCGTGATTAATAGGCCGTTAAATAATTTATGATTAAATGACGCAAAACGCGTGACTAATTTCTTCACGAGAATAAGGGATAAAACCATTTCACCCCAAGTATTGCTATAAAGATATTATTAGAAATGTTATTGTAAGCATTTGTACAGTCAGTATGCTCAATATAATTCTACTGACAAGCAGAAATTGTAAGAAATATTTATTTTTGAGAATAGTTTTGCACCAGTTAGTTATCTTATTTAAAATATCGCTTAGAGAGCGTGGTACGAAGTTAGGTCGATCCATTTTGGAAGCTGTCTGAAAGTGTAATGTTGAAATACTGCAGTTGCCAAGTTGCACTACACCTTGGAAGCCTTCCAACGGTAATGTCAGAACTCCGCCGCAATTTACTTAACTTCTTATATACTTAGTGGGATGAAGTAAATTGTGTGAGTCACGTATTATGTATAGACGCAGTTTTAAAACCCGTAAAGATATATATAACTACTTTGAAAAATGGTCATTCAATACACTCGTATTTTAGGCTATTGCATATTTAATTATTTTTTTTATTCTAGAAGGCCAAGTGTAAGTCTTTGATTCCAGTCTTTCCGCTTAAAACAGTTTGTACAAACAAATGAACATCCACAGCGAATAAATATTACAAAGGCGTGAAGAAAAAAAAATATACTCAAAATATATTTCGGTAATAGTTTAACATTTCAGTGCCAAGTGTTGGGTATTGAAATATTTTTTCATCACTATTAATAGAGTGTTGATATAATAATATTTATATATTAATATTCACATGTAATATATGAGAATGATTCATTTTATTAAATATATTCAAAATATTCCGATTGATATTATAAATAAAAAACAATATAGGTTTATGATTGGTTTTCTTAATTTAAAAATTGGTTGCAAAAAAAATAATTGTCGTGTACTGGTAGCTAATACTTATTTTATCGAATTATAAATTTATATTTAATAGATTTTTTTCTATATTTTTATAGTAGTTTGATTTAAATATGTTTACACTCGCTGTGAAAATATTTTTTCAGAGATCCCATTCTAGTGTTTCCCGGTATCGGTTATAGTATTATAATGTGAAAGTTTAATTTATATTATATTGGAATTGATATATCGCCTTTCCATCAGACAACTGGTAAACCGGTAAACAGTAGTGATGCTGCGTTCGTATCTTATAAATGAAAACCGGGTATTAGAATTATATATCGTTAATTTCACACCTATATTGATTTGGGTCAAACGTGTTTAATATTAATTATATTTAATTATTTAATAGTATGACTATTATTAATTAATTATGAATAGTTTATTTGAATATGAGTGGCATAAATTAATATTATATGTAGGGACATAGAAATACGAATTGTGTTCCAGATTTGTTCTCGGATTGTATATATTTGCGGATATGTTTCGTGTCTATAAAATATTAAATAACTCAAGAAAACGCTATAAAATCATTAATAAGAATAAAATTTGATTATTATAAAAATAATTACGTCAATACGGAGAGAAACAAAAATAACAATGACGTCCAGTGTCACGTCATTGGTGTCACTAAATTGGTTTTAATTTCTAGTATAAGCAAGTATATATTTGCATACTACATACACTCATGTAAATGTAATTATTCCATATAAAAATGTCACTATAAATCTTAATAAAATGGGACCTTGTCCCTTAAATCAGGTCGGATGGTAATAAAAACCAAGGTCGGAACGAAAATTGGGATCCGCCATGAATTGATAATTAACACGCCACGAGGAACATTTAACTAGCTGTTATTAAGATTTTGACAAAGATGACATCAAATTAGGCGCCTTTTGATTGCCAAATATAATAGATACATTCATGAAAAAAAACGTTTTTTTTATCTAAAAATTTGAACAGTATATAGTTCACCTAGATTGTATTTCAATTATATAAATTACGGATATCTTTTTCTTTCTCTGCCTATCTATAATAATTTTATTGATGCTTGACAATGATGTAAATTTTTTAATACTTAATTTGTATGCAATAACCCGTATATGCTTTCTACTTTTAAGTACGGTATTAATTAGTCTTAATTTATTCATGGTCAATTAATTAAGTACCAAAACATTTTAACTGTTTATTAGATTGTAACGTACGCGCTACATATATAAAAAAAATGAACATCGCCGGGGCGACATTGTTGTATGGATAAAATATCATATAACGAGTGATGTTGCTGTCTCCGCGGAACGAACACCAAGCCGAATGAACCAGAAGATTCCTGATACCACACAAGCTATGGAATGGTATTGCTATACTAACATCGGGACAATTAGTCTTAGGTATAGGTTATTAATTTTAATATGTAATTCTCATAATAATTTACATATAAGTAAGTTAAGTAGTTTTCCTGGAATCTCCGCTTGCCACCCTATATAAATAGATCTTCAAAATTTATTTATAAATAACTTTATAAGTATAAATAAATAAATGTTTTATTGTTATTCAACATGCATACTTATTACAATTCAAGTTCTGTTGTGGTATTACGTTTTTATTCGGAGCCAAAGTTTGTCATGAGTTTACGAGAAAAACATTGATTCAAACTAAATTGTTTTACATTTTGTATGATATACAACTTTTCCATATTTTATAAGTTATGACTTATATCAATTCGTGTAAAGCGGTATGCTATGCCTGTTAAATAGATCAAAATTTAATACTCATAGGTCAATTAGGGAATACGAATACAAGTCAATAACAAGTATAATAGTCCGAATGACTAATGACATCTTAATTAGTCCGCCGCATTTGTTAATGACTGAGTCGAGTTTATCATGATTGCGGCTCTTCAATCATTCATAGGTTCATTTGTAATGATAATATTTGGATTAATCAGCAAATTAATGATGTCTTTCATATTTATCATCTGTTTAAAATATATTGCATTTAATTGAAGGCATGTCCGTAATACTGATATACTATACATATTTATGTATGGATCGGAATAATTTATAAGTCAATGACTCTGTTCGCAAAAAACTTGAATTATCTTAAGGCGTGATAAGAGGTTCAAGGCTGATTGATTATGCGGGCGCTTTTTAGATATACATTATAAATAAGTGAGTATAACATTTATTCATTATTTACTAAAGAAACAAAAGTTTTTCATATTATTTTAAATACTAATATATTCTTATTAAAACTTGGTTACAAATTAAGATTAACAGCGACAGTACAAAAGAAAAAAAACTAATAATAATTGAAGATGTAATCACAACATTGCAGCTGTCTTCAACAAAAAAGCAATTTAAGAAAAATATATTAAAAAATAATAAGTTGCGCGTCTAATCTCGTGTAACGTGTGAGTCTCGTACTATTGTAATATAATGTTTGAGTGACACGTGTCCGTCACTGTGAAATGGTGTTTAGTTTCTGTAAAAGAATTGTTTTCTGGATTATTTGTAACAAAACAAAAGAAAACTGCTTTAATCTTGCTTCAATTCCTTTTAACTACGATTGAAGATAATGGTTATTATGATGGGATCTAAGACTTCAGCGAGTTTTATTTATTTAAATGAAACTGATATTATTCGGATATACTACTCCTGTTTTTCTTCAAAACTATATACTCCCGACTTTTTGCACGAGTAGTTTATTCAAAAATATAAGTTTCATTTAAATAATGGTTATTATTTCCTTGATTTTAAGTATATAAATACATAATATAATAGCTATATAAACTCTCAGTTCAGTTAGTGTCAGTAATTAGTTTAAATACAAGATGGACGCCAGTCGCCTCGCTATTGAATGTCTAGATTCAGCTCAAGTTCATTGCTAATGACTCTTCACTTTGAAATGAGACGAAGAATTTATATTGCTTTATTTAACGACATTTATTACGTAATACATACTTTTAATATACAATATTAGTCGTTAAAATTCTTATTTAAATATATTTTTATAACTTATAGGAAATTTCATTTCGAGTTTTATTTTGAATAGTTTTTTTTTCGTGCATAATTAATGAGCTGTCGTCAGAGGATTTTAGATAATGGATTTTAAATAATATGTTTTGACATTTCTGTAACAAAAGAAAGCAACTATAGAATTCTTTAGCAGTACTAAAAGATTTATTACTTCTATTAAAAGCATTTATATATCTCCGGGACTTATTTTTAGTGTATTAGCTGTGGAAGTTGATAAGAACATTAATAGTTAATTGGTAATAAATAATAAATATGTATGTCTTTATTTATTTCAGTTATTTCGTTTGTTTCTTCAATCAATGCATTTAATGGTCAATGTTAAATTAAATAAACTGCATACATTTGTGTATGTTTAAAAATCCTTTCTAGTATGTAAGCAGACATAGAGTTTTGCTTCAATGTCAGGCATTGAAAGCAGTGTTGAATAAGTTAGGTATTACTAATATAATAGTAACGAGAGATAGTCCTGATTACAACTTCATGTAGACTTAAAATTAAGGATTACACCTTATATTATATTTCTAACATTAAATAAATATTGAGCTCAATACTTGAATACAAATTCAAATAGAATAGATATAGATTTAAAAAAATCATCGCTAGAACAGTATGGGATAAAACCTGTATTTTCTAGAATATAATGTGCCAGTTAGTTTGCCAATTATTTGTCGTCATTCATATAAATGTTTCTATTAACTACGATAAGTTTAAACATTCCTCATTGGTTGATGAAATTAATCAAACAAATAAAAAGATAAAGAATTTATAATATATTTATAAGCTAATATTTTTGATAAAGTCGCATGATATTTATTTTAATAAAGTCACATAATATATCCGAAAAATATTAGTTTTATATATAACACTGTTATTACGAAGCCATACAGTTTATTCAGTTTAAGAATTCCGTCATCTATATTTATAATATCTATACTTTGTTATACTTAACTCCATCGTCACTCACATCTCAACTGACAGAATAATGTGTTAGGGCCCTCATTAAATTTAAATTGTCAACGTCAAGTGTGAAACGTTACAGCTAAAGATCTTGTGTCAATTAAAATATCAACGCGTTAAAGAGTTTTAGAGATTAATTAATTTACGGCGTCTGAGAATTACAGATGGTCAAGAAAAATATTGGAGGCACTCAATTAATCAATAACACTTTGGAATTAATGGTTTAAGTGATGATTGCCCTGTTGTATTTAACGTATAGAACTGTTGTTATTAAAAATCAATAAATATAATGCATTTTTTGAAAAGGGAGATCTCTTGTAAAGGGTAGTGAAGAATTTTGAGGCTAAAGTCAAAAAGTATTCTTTTACGTTATAGTGAATCGTCGTCTTTAGAGCACGCTAGTAGTAATAAGTATACTAACGCCAGGATTTGCTATGCAATAACCTATGGATAGTTCTACGTTAAGAGGTACTATCGACGGCTACATGAAAAAATCATACATAATTTGAAAATTCGCGGAAATCCTCAGTCATATTTAATAATAAATAAAGCATACTTTTTTACCAATGAATTACAGGATCTGAATTAACTTAGTTTAGCTATAATTTCATGTTGACCTAGAAAAAAGTATCTACCCTGGCCTGTCTCTTTACTATTCTGTAACAAACTCTTCCAAATTTAACATATTACTAATTCATTTAAAATCTTAGCGTTATTTATTACAAAAAATAGTATAATTAACAATAATGAATATAAAAAAAACTCTCAAATTACTTTAATTTTCTATTAAAAAAAAAATGTCAGTTTTTGTCCCTCATATATTAAGTCTCCTCCCCTGCCTATTTTTCGTCCGTTATAAATGCCGCAAAAATACGTTGACGCTTCAAATTTCAATAGGCAGAGCATTTGTTTTAAAGTTAAGTTAGTAATAAACGCCGCGAGCGCCATCCACGCGCTCTCATTGGCAGATAATTTGATCACGCCACTCGGCTTACACGGACGTGTCAGTGATTGCAGTATCTCCACTGGTAAGTTTTATTCATTTCTTATTAACATTTAAAGTCTATTTATATTATTTATTTACTTTAATTTAAGCTTAGTTTACCGTGTTCATTTGTTTTTTTCGTTACAACATATTTTATCCTGATTAATTTTAGTTTTTTCATGGAAACGTCTCTTCCCTGCCGTATTTCCCCTGCTTCATGAGATGCCAGGGTAGAGACTTTACATCCAGGGTAGATAAGGAAGTGAGATATTACTGCTTTCTTAATATTCATATATTTTTATTAGTATATGAATTTGGTTTTACGTTAGTCTTCTACTACGTAGCAATTATTTAAATTGATTTCTAAAATGTTTGAATAAGTTTTTTCATTTCTTTAGATCATGCCTCCTCGAAAGAAACTAACTCGTGAGGAACGTCTTAAAAAGAAGCGTCTGGCAGAACGATTGAGATACCAACGCATAAAAAATGATCCCGAAAGGTATTCTCAACAGAAGGAAAAGGAAAAGAAGAAATATGAAAGAAAAAAGAGAAGGGAACTATTAAGACTGTAAACCAAATGACACCCAGAGAACAACGAGAAGCCAGAAAGATATGGAGAGAAAAGGCAAAACAGCGGAGACGACGTTTAGCTCTTCAACATATTGGAAAAGCTCCTGCTACCCTACCTACTTCAGACAACGAAGTTCCTCCTAATGAAAATATTAATCAACGAGCGCAAGCTGGACAACGAAGATCGATCCAGGCAAGGCGAGCAAGAAATATATTAATAAAAAAACAGGTAGCTCAAATCGCTCAGCTTAAATCAACAATACAATGTTACAACAAAAGGCTTCAGAGATCCAAAGGACCAAATAATATGGAGATAGAGAAAAGTCCAGGTACAAGGGTAAGCGCCTTACTTAATTCACCAAAATCGAGAGATACTGTCAAGAAAAAAATATTATGTGGAGAAGTTCTTTCTCAACAATTAAGAGATAATTTTTCGGATCTTACGACTCAAAAAGACCAAAGACTGTTTCAGAGAATGATAAGTGGAAAACTGATTTCAAAATATGGAGTTTTAGAAGGAGACAAGATATTAAAACCTATTAAGAAAAGAAAAACTAAATTAATTTTAATAGAAGTAAAACGAAGCACAAGAAGAAAATCGATAACATTGAGAAAAACTATAGAAATTTTCGTGGAAGAAGATTCAAACAGTAGTGTGTGCTGGTAAAAAAGAAGTTGTAACAAAACAAGGGGTAAGAAAACAGAAGAGAGTTATGTTGGACACTTTAATAAACTTATACAAGCTTTTCATAAAAAAAAAACGACATTAAAATTTCCTATGCGTTTTTCTGCAAGTTTCGTCCGTTTTGGGTTGTCCAGTCACGGTACGACAAACGTTACACTTGCTTGTGTGTAAAGCACAGCAACATTGATTTAATTTTGAATTGTTTACACCAAGCAAATCCTGCCCTGGCCTTCATGTCTCTACCCTGTACAGATTATCTTCCCTGGTCCCTTAAAAACACTCATAAAAGTAGATTAATTGACTGGCCATTCATCTACAGTATACAAAATACCTGATTACATAATATTATGTAGAAAAAGAAATCAATTTTCAATATTTTTATCGTGCCGCCCTGCCTAATATCAAAAGACCTCTTAACGTAGAATTACCCCTATATACATTAAACTGTACAAAGACCTAAGGATGATAAACGGGAACCTCTCTGCATTTAGTCTGAAGATGTAATTCTAATGGTTACCATATTATTCATTACAAATAATTAGAAATAATTTAAGATCTTTGACAAACGACAATGAACAAACTTGACCTTACAAATATGTGGGTTGCGAGCCAAATGGGCTATAAAATGGTCTACAATTGTCTACTAGAAATCATACGCAAAGTGAATTCCGAAGTTTTTATAGTTTTGTTATTTTAGATGTAATGCGAGTACATTGATGTTTTTGAAACCGATATCATTGTCATATGCAAAGGTAATCGTCAATGTATATCGCTCTCAATTGCCCTATCGAAAAGTTATATGTGATAGAAAAGTCTAGGAATAGGTAGTGTGGTATGCCAATCAGCTGCTCGACAACATTTCTGAGAATCTGATCTTAAATATATGAATGCGATCTGCATATATTTGTCTATGACAATAATGGATTTCATTGTTTTCTTTTTGTTATATTCTACGAATTCTTTAAAGGTCATCAGTATTTATGGCTTTAGTGAGCTTGTTATTTGTTGAACACAGTTTTGTCATTAGTTATTTTCATAAATATATTTTTATGGAACATTTTTTGGTGATTCTCTGAATATTCAAATAAGAACAAGGGAATGTGAAATATAACATAATTCTCTAATTCCATACAACAAAAAAAATCGTTTCTCAAGTAGAAGTCATGTTATTATAGAGTTTTGTTGCTACGTGTTTGCATTTATTTCTAATTTTAATCCTTTTCTTGTGTACATTAAACAAACAAATTAATTTTATCCATGTTGGTGCGTAATGATCAAGTAATGGCTTAAACCTGCTCAGTAGTTGGAATATAGATAGAATATAACAAATAATTGTTTAACCATAGTGAGGTAATATCACGATGCCTATGATATATGTATATTATAATATTACTTATATTATTCAAGACCCTTTATTTATGTTGATATAAAATATTCTCAGTAAATTCTTGTAATAATTTGTAGTTTTACAATTTAAAATATTTACAATTAGCTGGTTTTTGTGTATGAGAAAATAATAAAATGTTTTGGACAAGCAAATTGTCTTAAGCAAATTAATTCTGCCCGAATTTGCTCACGTGCAATTCATTACATGGACGGATAACAGAAAAAGCTGACTGCTTTTTGTGCGTCATTGGCTTTCTAACTAAACATAGAACGCCCCTTCGATTGAAGCTTGTAATTTTAGCTTTCCTCGCCTTGATCCTTGAACCTACATAGTCAAGACTTATACTTTTTGTTGTTTGAAACAGCAGTAATTCTAAATGGGTCTAGTTTTTTTGCTAATAGATAAAATTCCAAATTTAGGAGGAATTTTATATTATGTTCTTGAACTTTAAAGTTCAGTGCCAAACTTGGAGTTTTGTCTGATACATACATATATGCTATAATAGTATATTTGACAACTCAGGCATTACATTACTAAGATTAAAGATAATATTATGCATATGAAAACTATTCAAAAAATACGGTAGTATTAATTTTTATATACAAATATTTGAACATTTTTATTCCTTAACTCATAATAATGGAAATGATCTTCGTTATTAACATAAAATTCGACGTCAGTACGTTTGTCTAAAAAATAATTAATATATATTTCTTATATATAATAAATGAAAGAAATATTTTTCTCTAACACAGAGGAACGCAACACTTACATAATGTTTCTATTACGTTATCATTCTATTAATAACCGAAGCTTTTTAATACCGCTCTTGAATCTGTTTATAATTAGCTGAAGTTTTATGTTATGCGCAACGAATATTTCAGATAAGGGTTCCCACTTTGATTATTAATATGTGTAGTGTTTTTGATACGTTTAGCTCAGGTTTAATGCTTGGAGAATTCCTTTCTATTTGGAATGAAATGATGAAAGTCCCCTTGTTAGAGGATCATTACTTAAAGCATTGATTCATCGGCTGCGTTGGGATGTATTATTTGCAGTACTATTTAAGTATTGCAAGGATGCGTGTGTCAGACTTTATTGTTGGGACTTTATTATTAGATGGCAACACGACAAAAACGATTGCAATACTATGTGATAAATATACATATTTTGATAAATCTGTTTCATATACAAGGCTATGATCAGGTATGGGAATCCTAATGAATATCAATCAGTGTCTGAGACGAAGAATTTAGGAGGCACTTGACCTCACCTAAATAATCACCAATTAATTTCACATTCGATTGACTAGCTACTGAAAAATATCTGTTCTTTGATGTAAGAGAAAAAAAGATGTTATTTATATCGATCTAAGAGAGATGGACTAAATGATTTTTTATTATGACCAGCGGTGCAGTGTAAGGCTATAAATTCGTGGATTTAACTGCTTCTGTAGTGTTTCAACACTTAATACTGTGTATGTTGCCGGGAGTTATTGTTGAAGTAATGTGTTTTAAGATTTTATGATGCCGGTGCAACCGCAACGATTTCAGGGGATTAGTTCTGAAGATGGTTTTAAAAGATTTAGAAGAATTTTGTTAATGATGTTAATAGTTGGTTTATTTAAGAAACTGTGATGTTCAAATATATTATTTATACGAAAATAATTTGGTGTCTATTCGTTACCTTATCACTTCCGACTCACTGAACCTTTATTATTTATTTTGAGCTAAACAGAATTATGGTAAAGCTAAAATCAATTTGAATATTATACTCCATGAAAACTGTCGCATAATGTATTTCTAATAAAATAATATTGAAACATAATTATCAAAAAAATATCCTATAAAGTAATAAAAAGGAAATTAAAACGTTTTTGGAATGTTAAGACTTTAAATAAAATAAGTACTAAAATAAATATTATAATATTATATCACATAAATAGCGATTAATTATGACCCATATAAATAGCAAGAACATATTTTGTACTATTTTATATCTTGCATAATCTCTTAATATTATAATTTACGGTTTTAGTTTCCAAGGTTACGTATATATATGATACGATCACCTTTTATTTAAAATGATACAAGTAGGTTATATGTATGTATGTTTGTGTGTGTGCGTGTGTGTGTGTGTTAAGTTACATCTGTGCAAGCATGACCTTGGGCTTGCAGTGACGATTTTAAAAATATTATATCACACGATTTTAATAGGTCTAGTTATATTGGTTTCATAATAGTTTTTCATATGAGCCCTTTTGATTATAAAACACTTATATTTCAAACACTTTATCATTACTATGTTAATATTTTAACTTATTTCTTTATGTAAACAAAACTAATAGCTTGTTTTGCACTTATATACTTCTAACACCAAGTTAATACATAGATGTATTAAGTTGAACCTATATATAAGTCGTACACATGATTCACAGCACGTATTGAGAATTTACTTCGCTCAGTCCAGTATTTTATGAACCCATTGTATAAAGACGTAATGATATAACGAAAGAGACTAATGTATTTGTATTTGTTATCTGAAAATGTTTTAACTTTGGATTATTATTTGTTGCAACCAATTTGTAGCTGCAAACTTTTAATAGTTATTTGTTTCGCTTATAACATACGTATGTAATCTTAAAATACTGTTTAGTGACAAATAAATGCAAAAATATTAGAAATTATTACCCCAAGTACAAATCGTCGGACTAAATAGGGAGCGTTAACAGTTTTTCTTTCATTAATTAATTTATTTATTTATTGAGGCACAATTAGCACATATTATGAAATGTTAAGATTATTGTTGAATGAGAAACAGAAAACGCTTATTACGTGTAGCGAACAATAAAATTATAAGGCGATTACAAATTTTATTATTTATTTATTAATATATGTTTTAGTGTCTAGAATTCAGCTTTATATGTACACTAGCTTTCCAACCGCAGCTTCGCCCGCGTGGAGTTCGGTTATATCGCGTTTCCAAGAAAACCTTTTAAGAGTTTGGGATAAAAACTATCCTATGTTCTTTCTCAAGGTCAATTCCATCTCTGTACCAAATTTCATTAAAATCAGTTCAGTGGTTTAGGCGTGAAAGCGTAACAGACAGACAGATAGAGTTACTTTCGCATTTATATTATTAGTAGGGATAAAACATTCTGGACAAGTTTCCATTATATATAATATATTGTTTTTAATTTGGAATGAGATAGATATTGATATTTTAATTACAGAGAGTCTGAATGATAATCTGAGAACGCCTTTAGATACATCAAACATATCTCAGAAACTTCAAGCGTATAAATTCTTTAATGAACTACCGCGTCCTAGTAAGTAAAATTGTTTAACACTTCAATTAAAATATTTGTGTGAGGAAATGAATAATCTTTTAGACTATTGAAGTTCATTCAAATTCTCATATTATTATATTATGAATAATGTTCCTACGTTAAACTATTTCATGGCGTATGATTATGTGTGTCACGGTTATTATAATATTTTTGTTAGTGCAAACAAACAAGGAATATTATTTGAAGTAAATCTTAAACAGTATTATGAAGGAATAAATAAAAGCTAAGTGGTTTTAAACAATTATAATTTAAATATAAAATTTATACATACTTCCTTATCATCTGAAATGACTGCTATTTTAATTGTGTTACGATTTTTTTTTAAAAACAAGTTCAATAATTTAAATGATTTAATATTTTCGGATTTACTACGCGATTTTTATTTTTGATTCTAAACTACGTACTCCCGAGGTTTTGGTTACTTTACAGCAACCGTGATCACGGGCAGATGTGATGTTTAATAATAATAAATTTTAATAATAATAATAGTTGTATAATTTTTCAGTTTATATATTGTTTTAGAGCACGCGTTGTTCTAGGTTTGCTCCGGAATACTTGGTACATATGTTTTGTTTCATAATTATTCACAGTTATTGAAGGTCATCTTCACTTGTTTGCGTGAAAATTTTTGTTATTTATAATATAATATGTAATATGTGTCAGTTCCTAAAAAGCCTTTTAGTTTAGTATCCAATGTATTGATATGAAGTTATTGTTTCGTGTAAAAGAAACATATAGTTTATTCAGACTTGATACAGATGCCATAATATATTGAATAAATGTGTATACAGATTTGAATAATTGTATTCAGATTTGACAGTAATTTTGTTTTCTTATAGGCTCTTATTCTGTATTTTATTTCGCTTCAATCTTACATAAAGCTTTCTTTTTAACATTTTTTACCAGCTGTATCCATAAAATATTGTTTAAATGGACCTTCAAGTAGTTATAAACCTCAGAATAACAACACACTGAACTGTGTGTACAACAAAATTGTGTCTCTTAAGACCGTGTATGTATAAGTAGAAAATTTAATACAAAGACATTGTATACAAGTGTTATGTGTTGATAGTTCTATTACTATAAATAAATATATCTAACTGATTTTTTTTGAGTTTGTGATGCACAAAATCGAAGTAGCTTGCCTGCTGTCAGTAAATTTTACTCACGGCGATCAAATTATTGTCTAGAAAGAAATATTAAAAATACAATGGATAAGGCAACCTTCGAAAATCTTCAAAATAAGGTTATTGTTATTACGAACAGTACTTGAAATAAATGAATTAATAAACTCGAATTTCTTTAGAAATGTATGGAAAAATAACAAAATATTCGTTTTCGTACAGTAATTTTATTATGAGAATAATACGAAGTGAATAAACAAATATGTTTTTTTTATTATTAAGAGAATTGCTGAAAAAACTGGTTTCGGAAAATAAAATCAAACTTAAATCTCCTAGCGTATTATATCAAATATGTTATACATAATTGAATCTGCATTGTAAGAATTCCTAACATGTAGGAATGACGAATTCTGGCGAATGTATTTCGTTAGCGTGACGCAGGAGCTGCTGTACAAATGTAGAAACGTCAGGTCGTTTGAATCATCGATATCGATAAAGTTTTATGACTCTTCCTGTGTTGGGACGGTAATAATAGGATCAGGTCACTGTAGAACGTTTGGGATATAGAGTTATTTATAAGTGACATATATGTATGAATACGGGTTGATTACTGACATAATGAGATCTATGACTTTCGCGAGTATATTCATTTAAATGAAACTAATATTATTCGGATTACTATGCCTATTTTATTATTGTATCAACTACATACTCCCGATGTTTCGGTTACTTTTCAGCAACTGATCACGGACAGACGAGATGTGAGTCGTTTTGAAGTTTCAGATTACTGACAATTTATACTATAACTAGTTTTTGCCCGCGACTTCGTCCGCGTTAGTTTGGTCAAGAGTAATATATGTAGGTATAGCTGACCAGGCGAACTCTATTCCGTCTTAGAGGCCATAAATAATCAGGTTTTTCCTGTTTCAATCAAACAGAATGATTGACATATTAGTTAGTTGTCAAATCTAATGTCAAAAAAAACGTTTGTATGGGAAATAGAAAAGGGCTGTTTTTAGGGTTTTCCCGGCAATTATTCCAATTTTTCTCACCTTTTAAACCTTCCCTGGACTTCCAGAAGTATTTCAAGACTAAAATTAGCCAAATCCATTCAGCCGTTCTCGAGTTTTAGCGAGACTAAGGAACAGAATCCATTTTTATATATATAGAAGATAGTGAAAATAATTTCTAAGTCAGTGGTAGTCTAGTGGTTAGAAGGCCCGCCTTTCATGCACGAGGGCGCGGGTTCGATCCTACCAATGTGATTTTTCCGAGTCATATGTACTTTCTAAGAGTATTTAGACATCACTGACTAATGCATTCCCAAAGAGGGTTGATGTCAGGCAGGCGGCCGATCGTAAAAACAATTAGCCATAACTATTCACAACATGTAAGGCAGACCCTGGCTAAAGCTGGGAAATTGCCAGGTAGAAAAAGAAGAAGAGTGAGAATAATTCCTATAGAATCATAATTAATGTACTTATAAAGATAAATAATATTAATATAAAGATAATTTCCTTCTTGTGTACATTTGAATAAGTAATTCTATTTTATTTAAATAATTCAATAAGCAGACTACTTATCGTTACATCTGATCGACGTGTGATACTCTACTCTCCGCCTACATCATTTAAAATTTTGGTAACTGTTTTATTGTTAAGTAAAAATAACTTCTTGAACTTTAAATTAAATAAATAGCAGTAAGAAAAACATTTGCTTTTTAATGTGCTACGAATTATATCGAATTTAATAATCTACGAGACTTGAAGTTACAAATCCTGATATATTTTTCTATATCGTAACCTTTTGTTTTTCCTTGTTCATATAAAATTCTGTTACATATCAAAAAGCTAAATATTAGTCACTTTATTTATACTCGCAACCAAAAATACAAGGCTAAAGTTTACGAACAGTATTATAATGCACATTGCAGTTTACAAGCAATATAATTTATTTCCAAGAAGCAGTACAATGCCTAATAAAGATTTATAAGAAGTTTAATCAGATGCCTCTGTCCTTCGTCTGGTTAGAAGGTCAGCTATGCATGTGGTGTGCATTGTAAATGTCCTATAAACAGAGAATAGACGATTGTGGAGGGATCATTTAATACTGGTTTGTCATTATCTTTTGATAAGATTCATTTAACCAAAATTTGAACCATCCATTCTTTGGATTCCTTTGTGATTTATAAAACTGGTCATTAAGAAATATCTTAAATTTATTGTTTTTTCCGTTTTTTTTGTGTAATTCATTTAAATTACGTTTTAATCTAATTAAGTGTAGATTAATTACGTTGATAGATAACTTTTAAGAATTAAATATCCATTTGGTATAAAGAAGTATACATTTGGTATGATAAAATTAGTTTAATATACATATAAATTAAATAAACTGTTTGTTTTGGGCCTAATACCTACGTTTATAGGTCAATGCTGATTAACGGTATTACAATAAAACGTAGCATATGGTCGGAATATTTAATCTGTACAAGACGATTTCTTTTCTAGAGTGACGTGTGCCGCTGACAGAGCGGTAACATTTGGAAGGTTAGTGTAACAAAACGTTCTTATAATAGTACAATGGAATTTAGTCCCGAATACTTTTCATATAAATAAACAAAGCAGCGAAATTAGTTCGTGTTTTACTCACAGTAATATGAGTAATGTGTGAAAAGTAACGGCCTTGAGTTTATACAAAAATAGTAATATGTTATAGTTTTCATGACTTCATTACTATTACATTTCTTTTATACTATTGATGATATTGATAACTGCGACACATAAAAAGTTTATATTGCAAGAAAGGAAAAATCTCTTTTAAGACATGAGTTGACCCTTATACGTCACATTTCTTTTATAATACTGTAATTATTTTTACTTTTGATACATAAATATATAATTTTATATAAGTTTCTACAGCACAAAACGAGTTTTAATAAAAGTTTTTCAGTCAGGTATTTTTGTTTTTATGTTCATAGGAGGGCTGTTTAGTTTTATATAATTTCAAAATTACAAACTTTATGTTGCTTTAGTCTTTATTATTTTCATATGACCATAATCTTAAATATCTATTTAGGATATAGTGGAGCAAATAATAATGAATGTAAGGTTTTTCTCGTTCCATTAAATAAACAGGCCGAGCGTCACCTACGCTCGTCGACGGTGGTCCATTTATTTTAATCTATTTTAACGAATGTTTTCATTTTCCCGTTAGGAGATCGTCGAAATCGGAATCGCATTTAGTCTCGACCGTCTTTATTTGGAGATGTTTTAAATATTATATTTCTTCATCATAAATGTGACTGTACATCTAATTTTAAGGAAAATTGTTTGATATGAGGTAGTGACTTCTTTCCTTTGTATTGATTGCCTTGCAAGTACTAGTTTATTTGGTTTCAAATTTCAGTAAACCATGATCTAATTCGAGATTGCAATGTCAACTAATACATACACAGGCCTTAATGAGTTGCTTCTATTAATAGTTGGCGCGAAAATATCCAATTTATTTGTCGCTGAATACCTACTACTACGTATATTAGAGTTTAGACAATAAATTTAGAAATAACAAAAGTAATATTCTTAATGAAATTATATATTCGTAAACGCTCGGGATATATTGGATTACATATTTAATTTAAACCTGACGTTTCAATTACTCAACTGCTAAGGAAGACGAGATGGAAGTACTCAGACGTAATGTAAAAGTCAGAACAAACAACTGATTAAATAATTTTAATATAAATAACTACCATGTTGAAATACATTACAAAATAAGTCTTATCAACTAGGACTTAGAGTCTCAATTTCGAAACAAATATTCCAGTTTGAAATTAAATTTTTTCATTGAGAATAAACCGATTATAATTTCATACATACATATTTCGTTATTCATAGATCATGTAAATACAGTTGTTCTTCATGTATACGGAGTCGTATTTATGTAATGTATGTCACACGGTTTCTGCGAACGTACTTTAATGTCACCGAGACGCTATAAAGTTTATGAATTACGGGAGTTGACTTTGTCGGCTTAAACAGTTATGATTAGAACCTTGGACTGATATTAAAATAAAGAGTTCTCCAAATATAAATTAAACCACACAATATGACGTCATCAATTGTATGTCGCATGTGAATGTAGTTGTTCTAGACCGTTATTCAGAACACTTTTTAGTCGACACACCCAATGCTCGAGACGTTCATTAATGATTTGCATAAGAATACATGACTCGTCCCAGTCTCTGAACAGTAATGTAATGCAAATTAAACATCACACTATACTTGACACTATGGAGCAAGGGACTATTAAGTACTCTGTTCTTTAATAAACTGAAAATATATTTAAAAACATTGTTTATTGTTATTTTGGCTACAAATGACGTAACGAAGTAACCGTGAGAAGTAAACAATTGAAAGGACAAATTGTTTAGCGCTTGTAAACGAGTTTGTTTTAAGGTTCCCTATAAAGATAAGATATGACACTTTATGCAACGAGTACCATAAAATTATGCATTACATTGTATTATACAAGACATTTTAATATATACATATAGATAAACATAAGATTACTAACATCTAATACCATTTAAGTGTGTACTGTAAAATTTTGTTACCGGCCTCAAAGCAATCTGTTACATACGGAACCAATACTAAGGCATGTTTCAGTTAGAATTGTATATTAATTTAATTACTCTAATTCCCGCAATTTATGCTATTATATCAATGTATTTCTCAGTTATTACCAATGTGTTGCTATTAAATAAAACACATTTTTAATGGGATTTTATTGCCGCTAAATACTTCATTGCTGAGTTTTTAATTGATTGTAGTCCTGTTGTTATGTAAAATGCATATTTATATATTTCCGCGATAGATAATTGTATGAAAATGTTTTACAAGGTATTCTAAATAATAGGTATGATAAAATGCATACGTTTGTTATAGGGTATAATGTCTGATAGTTAAGAATATATAAACTCTTTGGTCGTAATGTTGATGACGTACCAGTTAGAGCTTAGAGCTGGCAATAAATTCTAATCATTCTGATAAGTTCTACGTTATACTGAACGAATCAGTCGTAAAGGCCTTGTACTCACAATTAGGCTTATATTTATTTTAATGGACACGCCATAAAAAGAGCATGTGTCCCAAATAGTAAATTACACATGTCCAGGTTATTCGCTAAAATTTTTAGCTCCAGCAAATTTAAATCAATAAATATGAAATATCAATAATATGGAAGATATGATTTTGATGTTATTAACTTAAATATCCAAGTCTTTTAAATTAAAAAATATAAAAAAGAAGGGTTGGATTAAGAATGTGGATGTCAAATATTCAAGCGCATATTTTTTGTTTTAATAAGATATTTTTTTTCAATTCTATTTCGAGTTTTTTTTTATTGTAATATCGGTCCTAAATAAATTTTATTTAATGTCACCAATAGACATACAGATAAATTTTCACATGTATCGATGCCACACTATATATTCTGAACTAATACTTTCAAAAAAATTCAAAATGATCTAAAACTATTAAAATGCTTTCAATTATATATTATTAATTGAACCCTACAGACGTAAGGGAAGATGGGATTTTTAAGTTTCTTATGGGAACTAACCTTGCAGAAGAATAGCGCTGATTGCCACGTGGCCTTGTTCTCACTGAAGAAGTAGCAGCTGTGACCGAGTCGGATGAACTGGGGCGGACACACGTACGACATGCTGTGGTTCCTAGCGGCAACACTATCACCTGCAACATTAAAAGAGCTCGTCATATACAAAGCAATCTGAACTGTTCAATAGAATTAAGAATTTATAGAAAGGAAATTGTCAATAGCCATTCAGGATCCAGTAACACGAGTTTGTACCTAGTACAGGGGCCCTCGCAACTTGTTTCATTTGTAATCTTTTAGTCAATAAAGTTTATTTTTATTTTATTTTTTTTTATTTATTTATTCAGAACCATAGCTTTCAGTTTTCCTATATAATATTTACGAGACGAAACCTCTTAGCATTCCCTTGAGTCCCCATGCGGGTGCCGGGTCCATCGTTGTAGTGAGAGGAGCTTCAACAGTGACTGGGACTTGCGACCCAGATGTAGGTTTAAGGGGCCCCTGTCTAACGTTTCCCTTGACCGACAAAGCTGCTCTCTTTACCAAAACAAATTTTAAAACGAACCTACTAAAACTGCCTTCAAAGTACGTTCCAAGAATGAATTGATGTTAGTACTGAACAGATCCAAGTCTTGTAGTAGGTTGTAGAGAGATTTGGCTGTTATAATCACTTTAATACTATACATACGACTACTTGGATATAAATTAAAAATCATTTTTCCATCACCATAAAAGTCTAAATGCGGAGGCATTGTAAATTATAAAATTCTAACGTTCATTGCACACAGTATTAAGCGTTAAGATGGGCTAAGAAGCAATATAATCTTTGGGCGTAAATTATAAGTTACTAGCCATCTCTAATTAAGAAATCAACAGAATTTATTATCGTTTCGCACATTCCTCCCGACAGTTTTCATAACAAATTTATCTGCTATTCTAAGGTATTAGTGTATTTGCTCAGTCTAGACTCTAGAATGTAGCTGATGGTGACGTCATGTTTTTCGTGAAATGCATATAAATACATCTAAATGAGTTCCTCACTATTTTTTATAGTTCATTGCAGAGCGTATATTATTCGATGACGTTATTTTTTTTTTCACTTGTGATTCATAAAATTCATTCCTTGCATATTGATGTTGTATATGTAAATGTAGTATAGGATTTATTTTAATAACGTTTTTAATCCGCGGATTATCTTTTCTGCTGCGCTATTCTTGAAATACAACAAAATTTCACATTTTACCCACAATTCATTATTTTTATTAATGTAATTGAGTAACCAAGAAATATGTATTATTTATTTTCGATGTAATATTATCTAATAATTCTTACAATGTACTTTGAAGACAGTCTTAGTAGATTCGTTTCAAATTTGGCTAGGTAGAGAGAGGAGCTTGAACGGTGGAGGTGAGCGTTTAACGTGCGTTAGATAGGGCCTCTTAAACCTACACCTGGATCGCAAGTCCCAGGCACTGATGAAGCTCTTCTCCCTGCAACGAAGGACGCGGCACCCGCACGGTGAATCCATTGAATGCTAAGAGGTTACGTCTCATTTATTGTAAAAACTACATACTTCTGACGTTTCGATTAATAAAAAGTAATATTAGTTTCATTTAACTATTGAAGTTAATGTTATGTAATTTATATATATGTTTAAACATATGTATATAGAGAGTTTGAGTCTTTATTCTTAAATTTTATAGAACTTTGAACGTTCTCTTAAACGGTATTCCACAGACAATGATTCAAGTGGTCTATCAGTCTATTTGAGAATTGTGCTTTATTAGATATTCGATTGGTTCAGAGATCAAGAATAGTTTGACGTAGACAATAAATACTATTTCATAGGAATTGTATGTTTATAAATCTTATTTGATTATTAGTTAGTAAAGTATGGGCAAGTAAATATAAAATTACAAAGATATTATTTATGTTTGAGTAAATTTATCGGTAAAGTAATATATGTTCCGTGGCATGCTGTTCTAACTCGCTCAGTTAATATTACCTTTTACTATGCAGAAATAGTACATTATGGGTATTTTATAAAGGCATCTGTACATAAAGGTAATTTATATATCCGTGTCCTAATAGCTTTTATTAATCGAACTATCAATATTTACAATATGAGTTTTAAACAAAAATATTACAGACATTTAGTTTCTCTCGCTGTTTCTAAACGTTTTATTTTATTGAACATTGGCGCTGTCTCTACGATTTTCACTAGAAATGTTTCCGCGAATAACGAATTTATTTTTGAAATAAATACAATAATTAACCATTCTTTAATTGCTACAAGGATCATAATACAGTATTAAACTTATTTCAATTTAAAATAGTTGTAATTCGTAACAATATTTATAAAGAATAAACTTTGTATACTTACAATTACAAATCAAAGCGATGCAGACTGTCGCTAAAATGACGGCGAGATTGCCCCTCCTCTCAAGAGCCTCCATTGTAAAAACTGATGATTTTTCACTTATTGTAATATAACGTCACAAATTATTTTTACACTTCACTTTTAAGGTATACCTATTCAAGTCATATTGTCACAACCACGCCGGTTTATAATATACGAAGACAACAAACACGACCCGCCTTTCCTGAAACAATAAATTTGTAATTAATTTTGTATGTCGGTGCACTTTATAGTGTTTGTACTTAGGACAAGTGAGCGATGATTGAAACATTGTACAATTGAAACAAACCTACCTACATGTATGTCATGAATTATGATTTCCGAGAAGTTTTGATTTGAAAGCAGTATAACAATAAATCATTTCCGTCCACGTATTTAGGTCAGTCTAGAAAGTTTAACCATAGGAGAAATCTAGATTTAAACCGTAAAAGTTTCTTAATGTCGATCGTAAACTTGATTATTACGGCCACGTATGCAGATTACGTTATTGTTTTTCAGAATAAACTGAACATTCAAATGTGTAGCCAACATAAAAGAACTTGGAATATTAGTGGAAACAGTTATGTTATAACAGTTTCCACTGAAATTACTAGTTAAAGATAATACTCAATAAAGACTAATAGGAAAACACAATTCATATAACAAATAAAGATATTATATCTTTTATATATTAACTTGATAATAAGATAAGATCATAAACATCAATCATCCGATTAGTAAAAATAAATATCAACTTTAATTGATAATTATATTTCACTACTGGTCTTGAATTATTTTCCTCGTTAGAAATTAAATGTTGGCAACAAATTGTATAAGTACAAAGCTTAGGAAGAGATAAATTGTTGTTTTCTTTCTAATATTATGTTTAGAATTTTCTGTTTTATGTTGATTTCTTTCGTGTGTAAGGTTGGCTATTTCATTTTAACCTGACGGCTAATCATGACATGTCAGCGACGTGTCTGTCAATTAGTCATGTTAATTTGTCTTCTCTTCATCTTCAAAATATCTCCATTGTGCAATACATACCAATTCTGTTCTTGAAATAGCACGTGTATTTTTAAATTTTGTTTTATTAATATTTAAAGAAATCTTCTTAAGAACATACGCTATTTTAATATATTTTTAAGTGGAATCTCTTATTTCAACTAATTGGAAGGTATCAAGGTTGCCGATTTAATGAATCTTGAGTAGTTAAAATTTAAAAAAAACTTTTTCGTAAATTTAAATTTAGAAAACCCTTGTGAAGGTTATCTAAGTTTGCAGTATACAAGAAACATTGTATTGATGCTACTATTGATAATAATTTCGTATAATTATGATCTAGCATTAAAACAAGCAAGCAAAGTGATCGTGGTACTATAGTATATTTGATAAAGTAATTGGAAGGGCGAGTTTCCCACGTAGCAAGTTTGAATTCTGTTCATTTGTTTTATATTATTCTCCTTCTATACGATCTATTTGAATTTCAATTCAAGCGGTTCAAAATGCTTAATAATTAATATTAAACGTTACAATTATACAAATATGTAAGAATATATCTATAGGTTTTACTAGATTTTGTTACAAACCTTGAACCGTTTATGTACAATATATTTTGTCTGAATTACTAAACAACAAATCATTGTAGAAACCCCGCGGTCAACTTGGCCTATCAGCCATGCTTGAAATTTCAATTTCCTCCAGCTTTGTAGCGAGCGCTGGCCTAGATATAGATGGTAGTCATTTAAATCGTATTAATCTATAACAACGTATCTTTAAAGCTTATTTATCTTTGTATGTGACTGATTGTTGTGCTGAGAATTCTAATGTTATGTTTTCACGCTCTGTTGCCTGCACTTTTTCCGCATATTAAAACTCCTATGAGTTCTTATCGACATTTTTATGAGGTTCCATTTGATTTTTCGAGAACCCAACATCAGATCCTGACTTGGTGTCAGTAGACTACCACGGAAAGATGCCGTTTTGCTTAAAAATACTTTATAATTCGCCTTTTGTTAAAGGAGTAACTAAGTTTAGGAGACATCTCGTCTGCCCGTAATCACGGTTGCTGAAAAGTAGCCGAAACGTCGGGAGTATGTAGTTTTCAAATCAAAAATTTAGAAAAAATTTAGAGATTTATTTAAAGAGAAATTTCTCTCTAAATTGGTCCAGCCGTTTTCTCGAAATTGCATTTGGACACTTCAAGTCTGCCTTGAATTTCGAGTCATGTGAAACGAATATAAAAAAATATAAATTTTATTAAACAAGAATAAAATGTACTTTTATAATAATGCACAACTAGAAATAACTACGAATTATCTTTCAACTCTCTCGAGTGAGAACAACGCGTATAAATCAGGTTCTACCAGCACTTGTAACTGGCGCCTCACTAATGGTGTAGATGAGTCGCAACATGATACTCGACCACAATCCTCCATTCCTGACCACAACTCACCACTATCGACCACAGTCCGCATCTCCCTACCACAATACGTCAAACCCAGCCCCACGCAGCTTCTCGAACCTATTCGTTCCGAACTGGTGCTTTTGTTATACATGAGGTAATATATACATAAGCTAATTGAAATTTATAATATAATCTTATAAGAAGAACCGTTTACATTGTCATAATGTTTGTGGTCAGTTCACAATTATGTTTTATGTGGATAAATCTTAATTGGGTCCATTGAAAATATCTTCATCAATTATCATATTTAAATTGGATGTAAATGTATTGTGGACATAGCTCCAAGTGTGGGCAGGATGCGTATGTCTAGATAATTAAGTTTGTTTGACAACGCTTTGAAAGATAAGGTTTTATTCACTTAACACGACTCGCTATACTTGGAGGTGATTACTACATTTATGGATGTCGGTTTACATTTTAATAACAAACGTATTTAAATTAATTTAACGGTATATTTTACAGAGATAAATGTTTGTATGGCTATAATAATTTAACACGAGAATTATACGTATTAAAGTCGAGCAACGTTTTGAAATTGCAGGTTTGGTTTCAAAACTAGGAAATGGGTGGTGCATTTTCATAGTATTCAACTTTATTTCTTCTAAGTTAAAGTTCATATTACAGTGAAAATGGAACTGCACTTGAAATAACTCAAGAACACTTGAGTGATCACGAAGAGATGCGCTTTTTATCTCCCTCGTGATTTCTGTACAGAACTTGCTACGGAATACGTGCATTACAGATATTTCTTGGTTTAGTTCTAGCTGTTTTTTTACTGTGGTACGTATATATTTTTTATTCTATATTATTGTGTGGGTGTATGTAACTGCCAGTTAATTCTGATGCGTTCATGTAATGCTGTGTGTATTTTTTATAGCGTCATACGTATTTCTGTGATGTTACTGCGTTCGGATATTTGTTGACCTTCGAGGGCTTTGTGTGGGATTTTGTGTTTTATTTCAGTCATAGTCGTAAATTTTTATACATCCCTCAACAGATTATACAGAGATTAAGAATGTGGGAGGTTGCTTGTTAGCAAATAAATGTAAAATGAAAATAAAAGGAGTATAAGACAGAATAAAATGTTTTCGTTAATGGGCTTGGTCAAATATTAGTATGATAAAATTAATTTAATTCAAAACATCTGTTTTGAACTACGAAGGTTCATTTTATAATACCTTACATCATTGAAACCGGCAAGGCAGGCCATTCAACGTCCGTACACTTGAATGTATGATGTATGAGATAATTTCGTATGAGTATAGATCGTTCGCTATTTGGACCAGTTTATAATTTTAACTGTTCCTTCAAGATATACAGGAACTCAAGTAATTGTTTTAAAAAGTTTTTGTATTTTCTGAACCGGTTCAGCTGTGTCCTTTGTTTCTTTATTTCTTTCTCCATCATTATATGACGTACAGTCTACAATGCGACCGAATCCTGAATAAATTGATCGCTTTCACCGCAGGCGCTCGTTAAAAATAAGAGACGGATGTATTCGCATACTTTGTCGGAAAAATGGCTACGAGACGAGATAAATTGGACTGTTAAAATGGACAATTCAAGGAGCTCAGTTTTTTATTTTATGCAACTTTAGTATTTGTGCAACAAAGATAAGGTTCATTGTTGTATGATTTTCTATAATGAGTACCATCGAACAATTTTTATGTTTATAATAATTAAAATTGTCAGAATCCCATTTACTCACATGGTGAATGATGTCGCGTAATTATTATTTTCATTCAGCATGCTTTCAACTTCAAGCATCAACAAGTTCGGGACAATTAAGATAATAGTGATTCAATTTTGAAATTTAAATCATTTCTTATTTTTATCATAACAGTAATTTATTTCATTGAACAAAACTAAGTGTTATATCATCATCAGTACTCCGGGATGTCATTGATCGTCTTTATACATTAAGTGTTTATTTACTTTCATATTAAATGGGATCGAATAGCAATTCAGCTATCTACTGTTGATTGATAAAGCGGACAACTTCAAAGGCATTATTTGGGACAATATCGGTATGTATGTCGGATGTTTTAAATTGAACAAAGATTAAAAAGCCCTAAAATGAGTCACGTTTTTTATTAATTTATTTGTTTATTTTCATGGGCAGAATAAATATAAAATTTAAAGAAGATATAAATCAACGAAGGCACAAATGGAATGCTGTCTGTGGTTTGTCGTGCCAACTCAAGCAGAATCGTGATTGCGGTGGATTCTTATCCTATAGTAAAAGTTGATAGAACTGTGTAGAAGCAAATATTGCAGGAACAGCAATTGTTTTAACTCAGGCATACTCAGATTGATACAATGTTCTCGGGACCGGTTTAAGACAACAGGTGGCTTGCAAAAATGCAGAAATGCACATCCGTTACTTTTTTTATTTCTCCAGCTCCAATATTTTCGTTCGGTTAATCTGTCGCAGAAACGAAAATATTCGGATCATCTAATAAAAGTTCCACGAACTACGAATAAGCAATCAAGATAGTTTAGCCATTATGAACTTCTGTTATTATAGTTCTTAATACAATAGACATAGAGACTGTATTATGTGGAACGCGGCGCTTCAAAGAGATCGACGCTACTCCTAATCTGATTAATTTGTTTGTATTAAATGTGATCATTGTAGTAGAACCTTCTGGTCAATGGACAAATGACCATCTGGAATATTATGTATACTTAAATTATGAAATATACTAGTCTTTGCATTATCCAAGAAAACGTCTGTACACAGAGATGAGACTTATTAGAACCAATTTCTTAAATGATAATAAATATCTTTATTAATACTAAATTTTATGCAAATAGCAGATGTTTCATGTCTATACAAAAGCATTAGAATTTTTTTGTATGTGCCATTGCATTACGAAAGAACGAGCAAAATCGATTTCACGGTTTAAAATGTCTGTAAAACCAGTTCTTTATTATATAATACTTAAATCAAATAATTTACATTTCTCGAAGGCCAAGATGTGGCAGTGACCTTCATTCAACTGTTATCTGAAGGGGATATAGCTAATGTGATAAAATTTACATTGACACAGTAATATTTAAGTCAGATAAGCTATCAACTTCTTGGTATAGTGCATTGGGGCTTATGGGTTGATGGTGTGTGAATTTTTAAAGTATATAAAACTATTAATTAAATATAATATTCAATACATTACATATATGTATTTTGGTTCAAGGTTTATAGGAGTTGCGTGTTTTCTCCCATTGTGCAATACTAAAATAAAATCATTGAGAATTTCAAAAATGTGCGCAGGCAAAAATGATTCTTGTAAACAAGCTCCAACATGGAGATCACATGATTTTCGCATGTTTATAATATCGTTGGAGTGGGTGTGTTCACATTTGCCCAGCGCTTGTAACACTGATTTATAACTCGGCAAAATCTCAAAATAGAGAAGTAAACGATCGAAGCGATTTCTTCGAATTTTAATTATGAATAAAAAACTTGGACATTGTGATGCATTTAAATAAAATATTAATTAGCTAACATTTTTATGGATAATGTCTTCTGCTTCGACGTGAGTTGTGTTTTGTCATTTTAAGACGATATTTTCTATATGTTAGTATTACTTCAAAATGTTTTTATATTATGAAGCTTCTTCGAAATTTTATTAAGAATAAAATTAAAACGAGATATTATGTGGTTCTATATAAATTTTTGTGATATTTAAATATCTAACGAGGACCACCCACAAACCAGTATTGGATTTCAATAAGACATTATTTGGTCTATTGGTTTACATTACTTTTAATAGGTACTGTTTTGAAATAAATGACATTATTTTGCGGTGAACTGGTGACATTAACCTGGAATTGAGATCGGAAGTTATGACAACATTCTTATTACCTGAACCTTAAAATTACTATGTTTGGTTATAACTACGTCATTTCTCAGTTAAAGTATGGAACTCACAGTTTGGCTGCCAATAATAAAATTATGTAATCACTCTTAAAAGTGAAAACCAAGATTGTTTTTCAATTTCAACAAAATTCTTATCTAATCTTTAGCCGGTAGCTAAACACTTGAAGATTTCTTTCGGTGAGAGCAAATATAGGCGACCTTGGTCCAGCTAGCCTACATTAATTTGCATCCGATAAACATTTTCCTAACACTTGCAGTGAGAAGATACAATAATAAATCGTTTGAGATATACCGGTGCAAGGTCTCGCAGAACAGGTGTGGTTGAAACTATTCTGTGTCCATTACTATTTATAACGAAACTCAAACAATACGAACGCTTTCAAACATCAAATGTGTGCGCTTTTAATATTACTTCACCATTCATGAATAACATGGAAACTAATAGTAATAATTATTTTATGACGAAACGGTTGGTAGCTATGTCTTTCCCTATCTGTTTTAAATAAAATCTTATTGTACAAATGTGTTTAGAATATACAAATTTTTTAATATAAGTCATCATGTTATATGGATTGATTGAAAATAATTAAAATAAGGACGTACATATCTATCTTTAATATTTTCATATAAACATATTTTTTTTACCTGGAAATTATGATGAAAGAAAAAATATTGAAATAAAATTTTCAATAATATTATTATTAATGTAATAATAAATTCGGACATAAATATTCACCTTTATAATAATGTATAATAATACGTTCTATATATTCAACGTAAATCACAGAATTCAGACACCACAAACTATTGGAAATCGGATTACGAAAAGGATTGTAAAAACGTCAAAACGCGTCAAGCTAATCTATTTGTCGCCGTCGGAATCCAGGAAATTCAACTAAAATTTCACGTTGGCTTATAAGTTTGCTGGAAAACATTTATCTTGTCAGTGTTATTAAATAAGATTGATAAGAAGCCATTTCTTCAGCTTTTCTCTACTATATTCATATTTCTTTTGTCGCTGAGGATTAATTAAAATTGTTCTCAAAGGCTCTCTAGCAAACAATGAATGGTACGAAATTTTTTCTGCGAAAGTCGACACGGCTCACAGTCATAAAAGATATTAGCGCACCTAAAAACTTAAAACGGATACGTTTAGTGTTTGCTGTTTAAAAACTAAATCAAACAACGCGTTTTCATACGCACATATTCATTACGAGCGTTATGTAATTTAAAGTTTTACGATTATTTGACGAAAGTGTGAAGTGACTAAAACCAATCTTTTCAAGACTCTACTGTATACTTTTTGAGTTAATCCAAAGATTTATGTTCGAAGTGTTTACGGATTCTCATATTACATCATGATAGATTTATTGATAAAAATAATCAATAATAATAATAATTTGAACATTTTATTCGTAAATCATGGACTATATAAAAAAATGTTACTATGAGCGTTTAGTACTTACATATATCATTGAAAATACTCGTATTATTCATAACACAGAGGCATTTTTTTGCTACACTTTTACAGTTTTATTGTATAATGGAGCTTTTACTAGGTGAAGTGATTACGATTACCGTCTTTTATTAATACTTCCCGTTTATTGAACGAAATTATTTTCTAAGGTTAATTAAGTACCATTTTTTTAATATCTAATACGATATAAAAATAGGCTAAAAATTAAAATATATTCCTGTTATGTAAAAATCTGACTTTAATTCCATTTTTTATTCTACTCTCGGAAAGTAGTAGAATAGTGATTTTGCGATATTTCCGAATAAAAAACCTCGGAGAATCTTTTTGAATATTTTTTTTAAGATGTATTTATATATATCTCTTTTATAATTTTATATATACAAAGCAGTTAAAAATTTCGTAACAGCTGTTTGTATCGTCACGGTACATTTCATTAGAATTTTCTCCAAAATAACTCAAGGCTACACAAAATTATAAAGTGATGAATCAATTGTAAATAAAATTGAATGGCCTTGGATTTTATAGAAATTTTAGAACGTTGAACTACTTGACGATTTGAATGACAGTGAATGAACCCCGAAACGAAGACAGCGATGATATTTATTTAAATTGACAAATATTTGTTTTAGTATTGCAATAGTGAATGTAAATTTTGTTACGTGAGAATTCTTTTAATATCAGAAGACTTTTAATTTAAAAAATTTATATTTGTTAAATAAAATCATAATTAAATATTAAGGTATGTAAAAATGTGAAAAGGAAATGATATTGAAAAAACTAATGTTTATTTAAAGTAAATATAGTTATAGAAAAATACACCAACTTTACGTTTCCTGTGATCCAAATACATTTAACCATCTGTGTTGCGGATGTTCTAGCAAAAAATCTACTTCCCATATTATGTTTATAGAATAAAATCTGTAATATTATATATATTTATTAACATACACAAGTTTAAACATTTAATTGAAAGTATAAGCGTCAATGATAAAACGAGATTGCGAAAAAGTGAATTTAACCTCAAATTTAAACAAGTGACAGGCGTGAAAAGTGTAATTTAAAAAGTATACAAAAATATTTAATCTGTAATTATTTTTTAAATTATAAGTAGTGATTCAGGTCATGTTTTATACATATATAAAATGGCAAAATTTTTAATTAGTGTCTCCAAGTAATATAAATTATAATTGATTTGATAATATTATAGGTACCTAATTAATAAACTCCTAAATATATGTTTTATATGACTAGACTATAAAGTAGTTATTTCATGTCTTTCCTTAAAGAATAGAAGTTACTAACTAATATGTGAAATTATTTTGTTCTTACTTAATTTGATCGTTGTGATTTATAAAATTTATGACAAAGTAAGCGTGACTGTTAAATTTTTTAAAATATTCAGGATATTTGTGACCTCATTCTCTCTCGATTTTTGAAAGGAGATCTTGTTTGTGACATTTAAAAAGTTATTTTGCGTACAAAAGATTAATTGGCCATTTTACCTGTAAATTAAGAATTAAAATTAAAGAACTATGTTTCCCAATTGACACCATTACTTAAATACCGACCATGTTGACATAATTATAAACGCTCGAATAATTAATGAATATTTTATAATAATAAAATTATATTGGCTTATGTTTACAACGATATTGAAAAATGGTAATTAATTAAAAGCATATTATATCGATTAATAATTTTAAAAAGATTTTGTAATGTTTGGCTTATTGTTATAAGAATGAATTGCGTAAACAGAAAATATTTTTTGTCATAAGAATCGATTATAAAAAGATCGTACAATTTCGATAGAAATATCGATGGTATGTATAAAAAGACAGAATCGTGATTTTTGCCTTTTAAATAATGTATATGTATTAAAATCATTAAAAATGTGACATAATACTTTCTTAAAGTAGAGCAATCATTTGTTTTGTCTGTATATTTTTCTTTCTTACTAAGAAAGTTCATATAAGTAAAACATATGTTTTGTAATGTAGCATTTCCTAAACAAGATGCTAAGACATTAAAAGCAGATGTCGTAGATATATCAATCAATATCTTAATACGATAACCCTTAGGGCCTGTCAGATACAATGCGGTCTGTACACGCTCCGAGATAGATAGCTGTGGCTATTACATGTGTATGTATGTTTTATTATAGCCAGTTCCAGTATACATCATAAATTTCTGATAACAACTAATGTTGTTCTCGTCTAAGTGTTCACTTTTCTAGGTTACATAGAAATAGAAATCTGTAATTTGTAACTATGTAACATATAGTTGTAAAAGAACTTAACTAAATTAATATAAAATTAATATATTTAGTTACATATGGTAAATCTTGACTAAGAGGTCATTTTATTATTATAGCATTAATGTAATTACGTAAGCGAACCTTGGGACATTCTGCCAATAAATTGGATTTAATGAATTTATAGCATGCTTATTATATACTACATAATTTATAGTCAGAATTGAGAAAACCTAAATAACTTCGATTGTAATTAAAATAAAACAAATATTTTTCGGTTAAATTTAACTAAGAGATTTCGACTCTCTCTCTTATGAGAATTCACATCTCGTCTGTCCGTGATCACGGTTGCTGCAAAGTAATCGAAACGTTGGGAGTATTAAGTATGTAGTTTTGTAAAAATAATAAAGTACGCGAAGTAATCCGTCAATATTAGTTTTATTTCAATGAATACTCGCGAATATCTTAGATCTCATTATTCTATTGTAATATTACATACATGACAGATTCAAGCTGTACTAGTAATTAAATATTCTATTATGAGTCACAGTAACGACTTTCTTCACGAGGTGATAACTCCGCGGCTTAACACCTGGCTGTTGTAAGGTCCGTTATTTTGTAACCTATTTGCTTGATAATATCTTGTACTGTGTCCTTAATGATCTCGAAACCTATCCTATCTCATCTCTCAGTTTAATAAAATATAAATGATTATTTTAATTCATAAAACAATTGATATAAAAGAATCTCCAGTATACTTCTAAAAGTTTTGTTATAAGTGTTGTGGTGATTTACATATGTTACAAATAAATTTACTATTTCTTTCAAGAAGTCTTAAATAGTTATTCGGATGCATATAAATGTTGTCATTTAAACATGGACTTCTTCAAATTATAGTTGAAATCTTTTCAAATAAAAATTACATAATATATATGTATGTCAGTAAAATTTCAAATTAAATGCTCATTTAGGTTGATAAATTTTATTAAAACTGTTTATTTGTGAATGACAAATAAACAGTTTTAATAAATTCTTGTAATTACACGTTGTTTCATTTATCTGTCTTCTATTATTATTAGTGATTATGAATCAAAGAGTTCAGTAATACTATTTATAAGACCACCACTTGATATAATAATTTGAATTTAATGAGCAATATAGAATTGTGAGAATATAATTATTTAATATTGAACGACAACTTAAGTATGTACAAAATGCGTTGATAGAATTTCAAAGTTTCGTATCTTCATTCTATGCACGTTTATATATAGATGAATCCCAAAAATTAAGGATTGAACTGAACTTCTAAATTACAGATGACATAAATGATTACGTCTACATAATACGAACAAAATTAAAATAAAATAGTTATATTAATATTAAAATTTAATGTAATGATTTGATTTAAGAAATATTTTAGTCTCATTCAAGTGCAATAACATTTATTTTTCGCATATGTAACTTGTATGCAAATCGTGATAGTATCATCGTTAAGCCACGACAATGTTCCGAAAAGCCCGACTCGTCTCGCCCACGTACTAAAAGGTCAAATTTGTCACCGAAACCATTCCTTGATATACAAAAATGAATCCTTTTACGATTCGCATATCACACAAAATAGCTTGCATAATTTGGAACCTTGAATTCTTTTAAGACATTGGCATCCAGGCCCGTTAGGTCCCCAGATCACGTGACAACTTGCCTACATTATATTCATTGAAACCAGCGCTCTTAAAACAAAATCACTAAATTTTATGCAACTTTAATGGTCTTCTGAAGCATCGATTAACAGACAAAAGTCCTTTGAAATGAAACAATAAAAACATATTATGTGTTATGTTTCACGTCTGTCGCTAATAATGAATTCAAGTTGCATTACAGTCAAAGGGCTATCAGGTTACAACATCGACATACCAATACACAAATTTTTGACAATGCATCGAAAGTAAAACTCATTTGGAATAATTTTATCGCATTTTAAGGACCGCTACATGATGAAATTAGTTTTATTACTAACAATAAGAGTGTATATGAATAATTAAACATTCATTCTTAATTTTATTCTTCTTCTACCTGGCGATTTCTCAGCTTTAGAAAAGGTCTGCCTTTCATGTTGTGAATAGTTTTGGCCAATTGGTTTTTCGACTGCCCGCCTGCCTGACATCAACCCTCTTTGGGAATGCATTAATCAGTGATGTCTAAATACTCTTAGAAAGTACATATGACTCGCAAAAATCACATTGATACTTGCCAGGGCCAGGTTCGAACCCGCGCCCTCGTGCATGAGAGGCGGATTTTTTAACCACTAGGCCACCACTGACTCCATTCTTAATTTTATTATTACATATTAACGAAACTAGGAAAAACAAAGGACTTAATAGTGACCCAATTGTGCAATAGAAAAGGCGAATAGCGTTATCAGCTTATCATCTGTAACGATAGCGTATCAACATCTAAGACCCACTTATCCCATAGAAAAAATAGACTCAATGTACTGGGAACATGATTTCTCTAGTATTTTTGATTACACAAATATCTATATTCAACTTATTAACATGACTATTTTTTGGGTATAATTATATTGTATTTAAAATTTAATGAGATTTTTTGCATTAATTATTTCTTTGTAATCCTTGACATAGTTTCATAAAGCATTTCCTATTTTGTTTACCAAAATACTCTACATAAAAAAAATGGCTGGTTCTATGAATAAATTCATTGATATTAAAATAGGTATGCATAATCTTTCTTATGTAATATTTCTGTTTAGATCCTGAAAATATACATTATATAAATTGTATACAGTCAACATATTCTTTAATTCATTTGTTAGAAACATACGAAATTACTTATACCTTATTGCATATGTTCAGATCTCATAACTTTCACCGCTTCTATTTTCTTTCTTGTAAAAGATTATTGGGAGTTTTTTTAATGTATTTTTTTTTCAGTTCAGTAGCTATTAACACTTCTTATTATATGATCATAACTTCCAGTATTACTTAATGACTTATAAATCCGACAGAAAACAGTCGTGGTAAAATTAATACCAAAATAATTTTTGATTATTTCCGTTACTCTTATTTAGATGACAATTATATCTCTTACTTTTACCAATATTAGCGTAAAGTATCATTTGACATCCAAATACATTTCATACATATTAATTGCTGAATAAACCTCAAACCCGGATTTGATCAGTGTCGTGGAAGTATGCCTCGAGAATCTCTAATACACAGGTGTGTCACAGACAAATTATAGTCAGAGACCGTTACAACAACAGATACGCGAAGAGAATTGAAAAATAGAATCTTCGTCTGATTTACCTGTTCACTATTACACTGTTTAATAAAACTGAGGTAAATCGCGGCTCTTTTAACGCTTGAATTTATTGGACGATCGAAGCAAAGTTAAGAGAAATACGGAACGTCCTACTAGTCTAAATTTTGTTAGTCAACTTTTAATTCGATTTTCCAGAGTATTGTACAATGTAAGTGATTTTTGACTCAATAATCCCAATCCTTTTAACAAATTTGTACAACGTCGTTGTAATTGAGTAGTATTACGTCGGGTAATCTCAAATATTCGTCTTTAACTGTGTTGTTGGACCAGTTTGTAATAAAATATAATACATCTCATACACCATCATTAATGTGTAACAGTGCCCTAATTCCTGGATGATCTAAAAATAAAAGCCTAACATTTTGCTACGCAATAATGAACTTTATATCAAGCGACGAACAGCTAATAGGCTAAAAATAAATATTATCGTGACAACGACCGATTAAACTCACAATGCTTGACATGTGCCAAATGCTGATGTTATCTTGGAAGAAAGTTAATTATTCAGTTATTATATTAAATGAATGATTTGTGTGCTACCGGTTAAATGAGACGTTTAACGCAAACATTTAACGCTTTAACGAGTCGTCACTACACACTTGTTATGTACATTGATAAAACATATTCTCTGTATCAATATATACGATACATTCATTTCTTTGCTAATGATAACAAAATACGTTAAATCATTCAGTAATTGCATAATTAAAGATATCTTTTCTTATCTAAATGACTTTCATTATCATCGGAATGAGTAACAAATCTCTAGCGATCCAATATTTGTATAATTTAAGAACTATCTTTTACTTGCAGCTGCATCTTGAGAGAATCTTCCAGATAAAAACTTACGGTACCATCTAATGAATTGGGACACTTCGAGTTTGTTCACAATAAGTCATATAGATTATACATAGAACCTTCTCCATGCGTGAAAAGGACTTTGCTCAGCAGTGGGCTCTGATAGGCCGATGATAATGATGATGATAAAATATTTTCATAGAAATCTTTGTATATTTCTCGTAGATATAGTCATTCAGACGCAAATCCAGTACGTACCTGAAAGAAAAGAATAAAAATTAATATTTAAATTAAGAAAAAAATTCAATTAAAAAATCTACAATTTCATTATTATTTAACGGTTATACTGCCACGCGTGAACTTAATCGAATAATGATATGTAAAAAATCGGCCATACATCATTTTCAAATGGAAAAATCGCATCGAAATCGATCGATCCGGTTGAGAGCTACGGCGCTACACACAGACATAGACGTCAAAATTATAACACTCCTCTTTCCGCGTCATAGATACAAAATTAAATGATAATTCGTGGCATCAATTAATGTAGGTTTTATATGAAGTAAACTTAAAAACTTTACCCTTATTCTATTCAATTAATATCATAATTGGTAAGTAATTTCAAAGTAACGCCTACCATTTGTTGTCACCAATTAAAAGTTTAATAAGAAATGTTGATTGTATGATTGAATAATTATGGTATGAGGAAGAAAACAGTTGAATACCAAGCATTATCTATGGTCAGACCCGCTGTTGTACTAACAAGCATTGTTCCATGTAATTGTTAGCGGCACGTGAACCATATAACGTTTTAACACACTCGTTTATCCTATTATAATATTGTATTGTCTCAAAATTAGTTATTTCAAATAAGATTTTGGAACTTAAATTCATGGTTTTAATTATTTTAGAACATAAAACTCGCTGTGGATGTTTTTGGGAGACGAATTTTCTATTATTTTTATATTCACTTTAGTATAATTCATCCACATAATTACTTCGTCCTTTTATCATGAAAATTAATAGGTAGAATATAAATATATTATCAAATTATTTTCTTTCAGAGTAAGTTAATATTTGGGTATAACTTTATTAAGAAACAGATATTCCGTTAATGAACACCTTATAACATTTCAGATAGCATATGGTTCTGTACACCTACACATAATATCGCTTTAAGGCGACTCAAGTTCATTAGCCATATCCTTCTGCGGAGTAAGACGAATAAGCACTGATTTCACCGTCTCCATAATGAATAATCAATCTTATTATTAAAACAATAGAGGCTAAAGTATCCTAAATATCCTTGTATTAATAGCGTAAGAGCTAGAATTACCATACGAGGCTTAACATTATAGCAGATTAATTGCTACAATTCGCAACGGTACCGAAATTGCTTTTAGGAGGTCTTTGATCCGTGTTCTTCTATTCAATTATAGTTTGAATAAACATATTATGTTCTATAATTTTATAAATTAACAGAAAAAATGCTATACGAGGATATTTTTATAAACTGCCTTATGGAGAAAGAACATTTTTATGGGAGCAATTTTAAAGTCTTCATTTATGGCATATGATATGTAAAAATACCGTACTTAATTCACATGGATGCAGCTAATATATTTTTGAACAATATTTATAAGCACCTTCACATCGAATTTTATAAGTTGAAGAGTTATTTTCTCCCAAGATTTAAGTAAGTACGTACTATATAACGTCCATAACTCTTCTTTGAAAAATTTTCTTTACAAACTATTGCTAATATATGCACTTACACATATTGCATGTATACAAAAATAATGGTCAGATACAGTACAACCTCTTTTGAAATTCGTTTTACTTTACAGGCAACTAATGCAATTTACAAAAAAAAAAAGTTATTTGAATAGTAAATAGTTCCTATATAAAGATTTTATATATAGGTTTTTGCCCGCGTCTTTGTCCACGATCAATATTGAAATTGGGCTTACAGAGAAATTTATAAGATGGATTAAAACAACAGATATGGTAACCAGCTGGCTTCGAAAGCTATAGTCTGTGGTATTTGACTTAATGCGAAATACAACTGTCGTGCTCTGATAACGTGGCTACTATACAGAATTCTAGAATTAATAATAAAATAGTCCTTATTCTCTTTTACATAAGGTATATAATCTGAAAAGTATTTTTGCATGAAAGAACAACAAACCTCATTCAGCTATACCTACTTACACATATATACCTTCAATATTATAAGAAGAATAGTAAGTAATATTAAAAATGTAGGCCAATTAATTATTATAAGTGCAACTGTATATTAAGATACATCACATATAGCACAAATGTATATTTAATTCTGAACGTATTAATTATCATTATTAATTATGAATACATGTCTGTTCATTTGTAATTTGACCGTCCGAAGAAATCAATGTATCATTATGAACCGAATAAGTAAATTACTATTGATATTTTGAATGTATTTCACATAAAAATGTTATCTTATTTCTTAATTATAGTATATAAGTTTTACTTCAGCAGCTTTAGCATTGTAATTTAAGTCAAAATGTTTAAATTCGGTTAAGTATTTTAATAAGGGCTACTCAGTAACAAAAGCCGCATACCGCTGTAACCAAGTCCTTATACGAAAGTAACTGTTTAAAGTTTATCTGATCAGTGAGTTTCTCAATCTTAAATTTCAGTAACACCACGTTTGTAATTAAATTATAAGAAAGATATAGATATTGGAGATATAGATAGAGATGTTTATAGAAATATAGATGTTGAAAACATATACTGCTTAAAATTAAATTTAATATCAATATTGTATGTTAGATCAGTAAAGAAGAACGTTTAAAATACAATTTCTGTAATTACAATAAGCATTACAAAGGCATAAAATTACATCGTCAAAGGAAAAGGTATAACATGTAATTTTAATATAATTAAAAATTTAAATTATAATCTGAATTTTTAAAGGATTCAATTTTTAAAGTCCGGTTTTTGAAATAAATCCTACAATAATAACTAAATATAAAGTAACAATTGATAAGGCAAAAGCTTTTATTTTCAATATATGTATATATATATATATATATATGTGTCTTGATTTAACCGATTGCGAATATATCTATAAAACGGTTATTGGTTCTCAGAATAATTTATTTCGATACATATTATAATGTGGGACACGTACTGATCTCTGTCATACAACGAAATATGTGCACACGACTATTGAATACGCGATGGTTTTTTGAAAGACTGAACAGAATTACTCTCACGTTAATAGGTTTTTTATTTAGATGTCAATACTAAGATAAAGTAATTGAATGGCAATAAAAACTATATATTCTGTTTTAAGTAGCAAAACTTTTGTACACGCAGATTGCGCTAGTTGGAAAGTTTTCTCCATAATTCAGCTCCACGGCAGATTTATGGTCGATTATGGTTAGCTGTTATGGGAGCACAATTATTGCCTATTCATGATACACTATGAGACACCATTAAGATGGAAAGATAACTTTGATTGATAGTCTGCATTATTTGTTGTAGGGAATACATATTATAGCGTTTAATATGACATCCAGTCATTGCTGTGATTCATGATTTTATAAAGTTATTCGCTTATAGGCCAGTGCTTGAGGAAAATTAAACATTCAATGGCTCGTGATATTTGATTGAGTGAATATAATATTTCGCCCCCGGACATGCAGAAACACAATCAGAAGTCAATGAGCCGTATTTATTAAAGCACATTAATATTAAATATCTAAGGCATATATAGTTTGAAGTGACCATTTTTAAACTCTGCTTACAATCGTAACGCGTCAGTGATTCTGAATACTGTTTAACTTTAAAAAAAGCGTTAGCTTACATTTGATTCTTTATATTTAGTCGTTGTCTCGAAGTTTCTTAATAATTTTATAAGTTTCCTGTTCTTCAATGATCGAGAGATTAGTTATTTGTGTATAAATGAGATCACAATAAAGCAATTAGCCTGCAAGGAATCTTCAATTGCATAATAGTGCACGTTTGGATGTAGGTCGTATTTATTAATAAAACACTTATGTCGAAGGAAATAATGCAGGTTTGGATGAACCTTAGACGTGGGTTGAAATAATACATTGATCACGAATAATGCATAATATAAGCATTTGTATCCCCGGGCTTGTATCGGTCAACTGGTTTACATGAGTCAATAGGTGACTTTAAAAATATGTTCTAAATAATGATGTCATTCAATTAAAGCTAAGAAAAGTATTGGATCATATGTATATGTATGTATGTTCAGATTGTTGTTCACGGCCGTTTCATCAATTTACTCTGTTTATATAATATGGGTATAAATATATATGAGTATTTTATTATTTACGCTTTAATAGCTTTTGGCATCGTATTAGATACTATATTATAGAAATAATTGATAGTAATATAGTTAAATGGATATCTGAATTAATTAATTAATTAATTTACCTATAAACTCTTATCGTTTAACTATTATGTTTCGGCTGCTTTACTGTGTTTTTAATACTGCAATGCATATAGGATTGTGAATTTTAATAAAGAAAACGTTCCAAAGAGTACTCGGAAAATTATATACAACCTGACCTAGTTCAGGTTTTACAAATAGCTCGGTATATTTGCATAATGGCGTCATCTTAAAATGCAAACCTGTAGCAAGTTATTACTCAGAGATTTACAATGCACGTATGAGATTAAGCGACTAACACGAAATTTATTATTATATGCATTACATTATAAACATACTTAGATATAATATAGAAAGGCAAATAAGTATCAGAGATTCTAATCTCAGATTGTTTTCCTCAGTTTGTGGAAGTTATTCCATTACTTCTCTAATCGTCGTGTATATTAAATTATCAGAACAATAAGGCCCTTTTCACACTGGATTAACTTTATCCTATAAAGCTTAATACAAACAAAGTTATTATGTTAAATTATATTTTCTATGTTATAATAATATAGATACAGTTTTTGAATTACTAAAATCTTCCTTAACATACAAGGTTTCATAAAATATTTTACTGAAATAAAAAAATACGTCAAAACTTAATGCATTGGGAATTCATTATTTATAATACATATTAAAAAAATCTCTTTGGTTGGTTGGCATTTTAATAGAGTAGGTACATAAAACTTATATTGTAATCAAAGTAAGTACTTTATGTAAATATTACGATCATAATAAAATGTCAAAACCAAATCATGTCACGAATATTTGCTATAAAATTTGTAGTTCACTAGAATCTCCTAGTATAATAAACTTCACGCGAATTTTAAGTGTTGTTTAGAAATACAATAAAAAGTCAATAAAGTAATTTATAAAAGGGGCACGTGCCGAGTGTGAGATCGAACGATTAGAACGGATTAAAAAAATAACAGCGTTTTGCTACATAATTACGTCACGCATGCTACGCTACAATGATTACAAATTACTCGAAAAATAATTGTCTTTTTACCACATATAAAAATTGCTAACTATATGATACTAACCTATACATTTGTAATATATCCGTACGATAAAAACATCAAGTTGAACAGTCGTAAAACTAACATCAATATTAATATCTGAAGAACAAGAAGTGAATCAGTCTTCGAGTCGAGTTACGCAATTTCCTACATATTCAACGACTTTATAAAAATTAATGACACGTTTCAATAAAAATAATTAATGTTTAAGTCACCGTGGTGAATAATTTTACTCGACGACTGTATATTATCAAATGACATTAAAATTGTTCAAACTATAAGTGCTTAACCTTTAAAAGGTAAAATTTACGCAACTTAATAGCTTGCTGACAGACAGTTAGCACTTTGGGTCTCGATTCGTATATTTTGTAGAAATGAAACGCTAGCAATAACAGTTAAAAATAATGATTATAAGTTAAAACAAAAATAAGCAGCTCGCTACGTTACATTATAAACTCATTGATGTCTAAATGCTCTTAGAAAGTACATATGACTCGGAAAAATCACATTGGTACTTGCCCGGGCCAGGATCGAACCCGCGCCTTCGAGCATGAGAAGCGGGCATTTTAACCACGAGGCTCCCATTGACTTAAACTATATAGCATTTATTTCTTGGATTAATCGATTATTAAATAATGTGTTTTAACAGTTGAACCATCTAATATTATAAATTATTAATTTATAACTGAGCATAATTCTCAATAAGATGTATTTATTTCATAACGCATTATGTTCTGTAAATGGTAGATTAGGTTAAATGATAGCACGAGCCGTAGAATGCTATAATCAATAAGGTTAAATCTTGTAATATGTTAAATATTTATAAACAAATTGAAGCCGACCTACGAGATTCCTTAATTAATAAAAATTTATTAGAAACATAGAGTTTTAGCAAAAATAACACATTTGTAACTACCAAATTAGAAAGTCGATATATTTTCTTCACTTTGTTTACGTTTATAATAATAAGGTTATGGAAATAATCTTTAAAAATGAACTGAATAACTTTGGTTTCGTTAATAATAATTACGTTATTCGTTATGGAAGTAAACTTTAAAAATTATCTTAAGGGCTGAATGTATACCGAACTTCAATAGATATAAAACCGACATAACATTACAATGGAAGTCATTTTTTTCACTAACACGTGCCATCGCTTATCATAAACTAACGGGTTTAAAAGCCGGGGGCAAAAACTAGTCATCGGTAAGCTTGCGTCTCACATGAACCAGTATGACGTAACCATTCTAGGTCAGGGTTGGCTGTGGGTGTGCTATGAAGCCTTATCTGTATTGACCACTTTTGTATTATTAATTGTTCATTGGTACTATTATGGCCAACTATTAACGAAAAAAATCATTTTTTTTTTGTATTAATCTATGATTAATGAATATTGATAAAATAATAAAGTTGAACATTCAAATGTTTCCTTGTGGTATAAATATATATAGTTATGTTAATGGATGTGTGTCAGTGTGTTTGTCACGTGTTTGTTTAGATGATGTATGTAGATGACGCGATCTTTTATGAGAGCTAATACCTAAAATTCCATTGTGATAATTCATTTTTTTTTATCAAGATGCGACATGAATGGATTTATGAATTGTATTTAAATATTATGATGTCAAGGATTTTACTCTTCTTATTATATATTCTTTTATACATATCTAAAAGAGGAATGATTACAGTGGTGATTTTATGTATCTAAATTTGAGATCTAAGGAAAACTTCACAGCGACTGTATCTGACAACCTGTGACAATAGGTTTCGTCGGGACGGAAATAAGTTTTTATTTTGTTGATAGAGGTGTATAATTTGGAACCTTGCAAAAAATATATTCGAGTAAAAGGTTTGCCGCAATCCTAGAGAGTACTATGAAATTTTGTAAATAGTTTTTTTTTTCATCTCCTTTACGAGTATGTGCACAGAATTATAACTTGAGCTATATGATTTTGAATGAAAATGGATCATATTTCCAAGGTTTTCAACGGAGAGTTTCAGAAATTTAGGGCATTATCTACTTATTTTATAATTTCAAACGCTTTTTGGAATGAGAATTAGTAATTACGGAAATAAATAGAAAAATATATGTTGCTAAAATCAAAAAAATAAATTTCATGTTTTCAAGTACCAATTTTAGTCCAAACGATTTTTTTTCAGAGACACATTTCACACCAATTTTAGATTATTATTTGTGTATAGATAAGAATCATATACAATTTTATTTAATCTTATAACTAAAAATTTATTCATTCATCTTTAGGTGAAATCTCAGCAAATGTAATATTTAAAAGAAAAAGGTTACATCCAGAATAATCGCTCGTTCAAAAAACTGTCTAATCACTTATGTGTATAATTTTAAAATAAAAATCATTTCTCACATAATACACGGTCAGATTAAAAACAAAACAAGTTAATTCCTAAAACGTTTAAGTAAATATTTAGTTTTTATTAATATGTTAATGATATTCAAATTATTAGATACAAGTTTAAGAACGAGTATCAACACGTCATGTTGACATTTAGATGACAAAAGGAATAAAAAATACTATTAGCGGATTCCAAAAAAGACAAAGATGTTGTCACGAATTTGCATTTCAATGTTTTAGGGTTTTTCAGTCTTTGGTATACGATTTTATCGTTAATTGGAATTGATGTCACCAATTTAGCATATTAAAAAAATAATTTTCCTAAAAACGAGATAAAATATGAAAAAAAAACATACAAGAATAAATATTATAACATAATTACGTATATTTTAGATATTTGTTATAAAAAAAGTCCATTTTTAACTTTAAGAGCCCATTGATGAAATTTATACTAAGAATATAATAACACCTTGTGTTTTTTAATACATATTATTATCAAAGCCCTGCGATATTCACCAGAACTTACAAGCCTTACGTTAAAATTTAAAAGTATAAATATAAATATTGTAATTTTATTATAAAACGAGTCGCGCTTAGATAATTACATCAGCCTTGCGTCAAGTTCAATCTAATCCTTGGAATGTGTAAAAAGGCGTAATAAAACGATTACTGAACTCGTTGGAGTTAGTCAGTTCAGGCATCGTAGGCTAATAAATAATCTTGTTGAGATGAATTATAAATATATGAATATTACAGTTAAGTTATTAAGATGGAAAAAAATGTAATATTTGCATACTATTTGTACGATGTCTCTTAATATTGAAACAAGTGTTAGCCTTTAAATGAAACAAGTACGGTTTTGAAGAAGGTCTTCTAAGTATATATATGTTCAAAACGTTTGTCGATCAGTTTTAAGTTATAACAATACAATTTAATATGTATCCAACAGATTATGAGATAAATAGTAACTAACTAGACAGGCAGTCTAAGTTATATACAATATTATAGTTATTCCCTTTATCAAAATCGATTGTGAAAGGATAAGATAAATATGAAATGTTCAGGTACAACGCGTGTTAAATATTAAACCCCGCTTATTTGTCGACAGGTTTCAATTCAGTCGTAATCCTATCTTCAAACAGAATCCTAACTAGTCTTAATGTTTTCTATTGAGCTATAAAACTTATATTTCGTGATGAAACTCCTCATATAAAATCATGGTGTGTGGTATAGTAAATGTTATTATTGTCGCCATTTATACCACGTCACGCGTTGTGGTGAAATTAGCATATTCAAATATTACGAATGTCCTATAGATAATTTTAATCTGATCTCTTTATAATATTAATAACAACACTAATGAAAACTTAACTATATACCACAAAGAAAACTATTTTCTATAACAATAATATTTTTCTGTTGTTATTGACGTTAGTAATCAAATTGTGGTTTAAATAACCTTATATATTCCGTGAACTCCACGACTCACACAGGAACGAACTTAAATACATACATACATACAGACACACACACGCACACACATACATATATAAAAAATTTGCAATATAATATGTTTCATTTAACCATTAAGGACCAACAAAAATTTTATGGCATTTTGGTGGACAGTACTAAATCTAACAATAACTCCTTTCACGGAGATCAGAAGATTCTACTCTTTTGTAGGACTTAGAGTTTGGAGGCATTGTAATAACAAAGGATTCTATTTTTTCAGTAGCTCATTATAACATTCTTTAGTAGCTATGCCGTTTATATATGCATGAATAATGCAAATTTATTTTACATTCCTTTCGTTGCTATTCATTAATTTAAGAATGTATGTACTTCAGCAACTAAGTAATATGAATTAATTAGTTCCATACGTGTGTTTTGTTTTACATTGAATACAGTATTTTTCAGTATCAAGAACTGTACAATGTATGCTGAAAATTTATTAGTAACTAACAACTTGTTACAACAAACTGTTTTAAAAGATTGACAGAAGGGTCACTGAATATTAAATGCCAGGAAAGCTATTTATTAACTCGCTATAAAGTCAAGACTATCAAGTGTCATTGTAGTTTACTATCAAGTTAAAGATTTATCAGTTAATCGGTTTCAATAAAAGGTGAAAATATATTTTATTTAATGATATATTTGGCATTGATAAATATACATGTAAGATACTCGTCTGATTAAGATGATGGATAAGATACCGCAACATAAAAAGTGCATTCTTTTATAAAATGATAATTCACAATGTTTTTTGGGTCAGTGTCGATCGAGGTTCACTTTTTCTTCGTAACCGTATCTCCGGACTCTTATCTTAATGTTCGCTAAAATCGCGGTTTACGTATTTAAACTTTCTTCTATATTTGAAGTAGTGACAGATTTTGTAATGATAAGTTATAGAATTTTGATTATTGTTTAAACTTGAACTTCAATGATGAGGCCTACAACGAACTTGCAAATGACCAAGGACAAGGTAAACCACCTTAAGTCAGGTAAACTGTCTGCTCTTTTGCTTAATACAAAAAAGGACCAAGACCAAGTCGATAAATTATTGTTTGCCGATAGTTTAGACGAAAATAGTTTAAAACAAAAACTTGTTTTGAAGTAAGTTTTCAATCTGATTTCAGAAAGGAGTGTTTATTTTCAAATAGACATAGTTACGGATGTCACGACACGTCACTGACTCAAGTTACATACACTGCAGGCAAAGTAAACTCAAAATGAATTACATGTTTATTACTCATAGTGTACACGACCCAGTTGTTGTAAGTGGAACGTTTTGCATTCGTAAAGACGCTTCATTTCATAAATGTGTAGGTTTGGGAGCGATGCTGCTTTTACAAATTAACCGTTTCAATGTAATTTAAAAGTAAAGTTCTCAATGAGCACGCTATTAAATATAGCTAGAGTAATCTAAAAAACTTTTAACTTATATACATTGAGATCATTGAAGCTGAAAATAGTACTATAGTACAAGATTTGAAATACATTAAAATAATGACCAATTCTAGACAGAAATCTAAATTATTATATCTTTGTAATGACGGTTTAGAACAATAACAATGTATATCTCATATATATATACATATATGTATGTAATTTAGAGCAGTTATCTTTACCGTCTTCTAGTCACGTAAACGCTATTGTTCGCTTTAAGGTTCAAATCTGAATTACTTTAACATTGATTACAAAACTTCGCTGTCTCCTTTACTCTAACTTGTAAACAATCAACTTCATATGTAGCTTAAAAACTAAATCGTTCTATTGTTTATATATTGTCTACAAAACTATTAAACGACAATTTGCTCTGCAAACATATTCACATATTATTTCTTAAAACGTACGAGTATTAGCCCGCAACAAAGGCGCGGCACATCAAACATTTTTGTATTTCTAGTGATAGTTTAACGAACTTTTTCCTAGAAACATTTTTTAACAACAGAATAACATAATCTAACAGCTGCCTTTAAATAGAAAAAAAGGACACCAAGATGACTTTATTTCATTGTAATATATATTCCTTAATTTTTGTTATCAATTAAATCATTTTTTATTATAAAATAAAATTTATTTGGGAGACCAAACATTGTATATTAAATGATTGATTGAAATTTCAATGATTGATTGAAGATTGTAGTGTGGTTTATTAATTATTATACATAATATTTTGAATTTCCAATATAAGCGTTTAATTGCATAAACGGTGTCGCAGGAAACAATTAGTGCATATCGTAATTTGCAGCTGTACACACATTTTAGAATCGAGACGATTTTAATGGTGTCTGTACAAATATATCATTGAAGTAAACATCCTATTTTGCATTGTGCTCCTAGTTTCACACTGTATTATTAATATTTGCGTGTTACATTTCGCTAACAAACGATTTGTGATTCTAAATTAATAAGTCAATTAATTAAAATTCAATTTGGCCATTCATATTCAATACACTAATAAGACCGCATAAGTTTGAGGTCATCGTCTGAAGTAATATATTATTATATTAATAATGCAAGTAATTTATGTACCACAGAGCCGGTCATAAATAATTCTGCCACAATAATCTCATGTTCGTATACTTCAAAGGGTGGTGGTATATGGAAAGTTGTGTCTCATCCCTTTGATGTTTCATTGTTGTCAAGTCGTGACCGAACCATTCCAGTTTCGGCCATATAAACGGTTATGGCGAGAATTTAGCCAATTTTGGTTATGTGGCAACTACATCCGGGCGATAAGCCGAATATAGATGATAGAGTCGACGTTTTTATGTTTTCTTTTAGTGATGGTTACAAGAACACCACAACAGATCAGAGATGTTGATATAAATTTGCGGATAGTTACTTAATTTGCCTTAATGTGGTGTGGTTAAATTAATGACACAAAGTTTAAACAATAAATGACGATTGTGTCCTATAGTTACAAAATCTATTTACATAACTAACAAAACACATTAACCAATGAAGGGTATTAATTTTTATGATCGCAGTTCTGCCTTAAACGGAGGCTAACTTTAGAAATTCAAGCCCTTATTGCAATTCAATAAGGTTTAAAATATAACCTTTTCACCGTTGTATTTGGCTTTATTGTTTTATTATGAAAAAGATTGATTTGCAGACGTTTTCAATTGATTTACAGCTTGCGATGTGGGTTGCAGTATAATTGAGTGACCGATATCGTGTGAAAAGTCAATTGCATTAATTTATTCTCGTCTCTCAAGTGAAAGTGTATCGTATATTTTACAGAACGTTATACTATATATGCGTACATATATGTTATATGTAGACAAACATATAGGAATCGAAAATATCTTCAACTGACAAAATGAGTGGAAATAGAAGTTTGAACTTATTTCTTTTGGTAAAATGCTACGCTTAATTAGAGTCATATTTCATAGATGACAAGAAATACAATGGGCTTTTGTGTTATAAGAGGAATTATGCAGGGAGTACTATAATTAGGACTGAATCTAGATCACAATAATAGGATAATATAATAGATACTTTAACTCTTTACTAAGGCACTTCTCTATTTACTGCACAATTAAACTTGGATACAATCCACAACTAATTAGCTTCAACTGCGGTACTTTGTAATTTATAATATTGAAGCAAAAAGTAATGTCATCAACATTTCTATGTTTCTCCTCATAAAACTATTTGTTTACGAAATCCATACAAAAAATCTCCAAACACGCCTGCCAGTCATGAATTGTGTCAACACCAAAAGCATCATCGTTTTTGTACCATTAACGTATCACATGCATCTGTTATCGTAACTTCATTCATAAATTTGGATGAATGAATGAAATAATAAACGGCTTGATTTACAATCTGACAGACAAACCGGACGCATCTGTCATACTGACGTGCCAGAGCTATTTGTCAACACGCAATAATAATAGTGTTAATCGTTGTAATTTATAATGAAAACAAATGCTTATTTAATCAAATTTACAATAATATTATAGAATTCAAGAAATTAACATAAAAGAAGACGTTTTCTTACAATCATCAAAATGTCAAACGAATGTTTCTAACAGTTCGGAAATGATATTTCCTATAACCGGTTATTACATTAAACAATCGTGTCCTAATAAATGACAATTACATTCGAACATCAAACGCAACCGAAATGTCAAAGGACACATTCATAGAAGCGGATCACTAATAATATAGCATTTCTTAAAACATGTGACGTGTACATTATTTACTTTGAACTGTGTTTGTAAAGAGGGTGACACTTTGATTATTGTGTCAAATTACGTGACAGATATTATTCATTTCATACCAGTACGCTATGTTACAAAAAAAAATATTAAAATGGATGATAATAATCTTAATTTCACCTTCAATTGATTTTTAATGTAAAAAAAGTTTCGTAAAATGTTTTATATTATTCTGTATTGTGTACAAAAATAACTATAATTTTTAATTTATTTTAGTATAGAGTTTTAATCTTTTGTTGAATTTAATTTCTGAACTGATTCCCAATAAATTATGAATGGTTTAGATAATAATTAATTGTAGATAAAATATTTATTTTATTATTTTTTTAATTGCAGCGACATTGTGAAAAATCGTTCTTATTATAAACTAAGAAAACATTTTATTTCTTGACAGAAAATTCTTTCATAATTAAACATCTTTTCATCCGATTAACTTAGACGGCATGAGAGTATAGGAGAGGGAGGTCTATTTATTGATTTTAGAAATATTCAAACATAGGTATGAATAACACATAGTACATTTCAGAGTCTCTACTTATAAAATTTATATCGTCTTTCATCATAACAAGAAACCTTTTCACCGATGTCATGTCATTAACTATTTAATACTTGACATCAATTGAATATAAAATAACAATTAACAAAAGCCTTCCAGACTTTATGTCCTTGTGTAAACAGTCAGTTACTGTACACGTACATAAGTCAGTTACTGTCTTATTTGATATAAATTAAAATTGACAAGTCATATTGTAGTTATTTATCCGAGTGCATTTCATACATGTCCCTTAATGTGTACAAATGAAAAGTAAATAAACGTCGTAAATCAATTGATTTGACGTGAACATTAATTTGATAAATGAACATTATGTTTTAAAGTTCAGAAACAGTGACCATATTCGTCGAGAAATTTTTAAATATATATTTATTAAGACATAAATAATTATATGATTAACAAATAAAAATAAAGAGGATTACAGTGTAATAAAGGTTAATTCATTATTCAAACGAAAAACATTAATCATTTAAATGATACTAATATTTCGGATTTAATACGCGTTTTTTTTTTAATAATAATATACATACTCCCGACGTTTCAGCTACTTTACAGCAACCGTGCTCACTGGTAGACGAGACATTATCATTATAAAAAATACATATAATAAAAACAACAACAGTTTTGAAACAGTAAGCGTATGATTCTTACTTCAATTTATAACGTATTTTGCTTGTAATAGCTATACTTAAGCTGACCAGGTCATAACATGGAACGATTGTTGTTTTATATAAAACCTTTGATGAAATCATCGTAGCTACGTCACCCGTCACCAATGGGATGTCACAATAATTTTCGACTCAATATTAAAATCGCTGACATCATGTAACAGTAAATAGGGATTTATTGAGCGATGTAGCTAATTTGTGTCACGGATGTACTCCCAAATTTAAATCAATGTCACGCTTGCGACACTATTGTATACACAAACGTGATTATGATTTGGCTTGTGTCATTTTGATTTGTGACTCTTGGTGATAATTAGTCACTTTATACGCAACTGAACATAGTTTATTATGTGATGATGTTATTCTTGAAGTTATAATTTCAATATTTAAGTAAATTTTGGTTTTCATATTGTTTATTTCAATTAAAACAGCGTCATTTCATAAAGCTAACCCGCTTGGTAACTAATATTATTACCTCGTCTACTAATAAATATTTACTACCACAGACTTCAGTGTTCAAGTTATTTTAGATTTAGCTAAAATTATTTGTATTAAATTTCGTATTTATATTTACATTAGAATTGTTTAACATTTAGTGTTGTTGTTTTGTTATTGATATGTTTCATAATATATTATATTTATGTATAACATTGAAGGTCTAATTTTAGATGTATCGTCAAGTATTCGTCATAGGAATAAAAATGAGGAATAACGGAAACCTTATTTGAACAACTCTAAAAGTAGATATAATTTTATTAATATTATTTTGGTATAAAACATATTGGTTTATTTTACCCTTAATTTCTGTTTATTTCCTTTTTCGACCCAATTTTCTTAATTAAAAGACCAAATTAAAATAAAAAACAATTTTCCTTAACTATTAACGATGATCTAAGTAATATTTCAGTATTAACTTGTATAAAACATAAATATATTAGTTTTCTTTTCATCTCAGCAATTTCTTTTAATCATTCTATAGTACGAATTGGTATTGCCAATACTCATTAGAGTTTATTTTAATTAATTTCCTGGTAAAATATTTTGTGCTGTTCTTCATAGACGCCGATGCTGGGCCTCATTTTAGATATTTCAAAGGCATTTTGGAGTAAATTTATATGTAAATGTATATTAATTAACTTAATTACCTTATGAATCTTATTAAAAAATAATTATAAATTATTTGTATAACTTGTAGTATATTTTTTATTTCATTTAGTAAGTACTATGCTATGTTATCCTTCGCTCTTAAAATTTATCAATAAATAGGTACTTTCTATATTATAAGGATATAACTTTAGGAATAACACGGAATAATTAACAAAATGTGTGGGTGTTGTCCAAAAAAAATATCCTTAATTGAAAATCGGAAAATATTTTTTTAATGATTCCATACGTAGATCCATGAGCCATGTTATACCGTTTTTGGATGATTAATATAAAGGTTGTAATAGGAAAAAAGCTTATGTGTTTTATTTGAACCAATTAATTAATTATTGAATTAAAAAATTACGAATGTTCAATTTGCTCATATATTAATATATTTTGTTCTAATCATCTTATCTCACGATGGACTGGAATATTTTAATCATTTATATGTTAAAGAATACTGTGGGCTGTACATTAAAGTTTATTTTGTTTTCGTTGGATAGCATCTGATTTAGCACACCTTTTTTAATATTTTTGGATATATCACGACGGATTTTTTTCTTTTAAATGTCAACAACATCTGTAGGTGTAACAATTAAGTCCTAGGATGAAATTAAATTAACTAACTTATAGAATTCTATAAAAGTGAGCAAGATGATAAATAATAATTAAAGCCGATCTTCACTATGAGAGGGATTTTCTATCGTCGTTTCAAATTATACATATTTGAGCTCTAATTTATTGACATCTGATACTTCTATTCTGTGAAAGCGTCTTTATTAAAAAATTAATGAAGATAACATTACGGTTATCGCAATATTTTTACAATATTAAAATCTCGAACATTCAGTTTCAGATTTTTCGTTTTATTCAAAAGATGTTCTCGAAAAAAAATTAATAGGGCTTAATTATAGCACTCATTATCTTAAAATTTGTATGAAAGGTGATAAGAAACTTAACAAAAATATCATCTAATGAGCTTTTCAAATTAATCAAAAAAATATATTTCTAGTTAAGTATACGTAGAATAATAAATCATTATAAGATCTGATAGGTAAAAACAGAGATGTTAATGAGTAGATATGATGAACGATTTTTAATTGGAGGCAGTCTTCAAGGATTTAAGAAAAAGATAATTAGAATGGTTATTTTTTTTAATTCCATGAAAATAAAGTTATTTTATCCCTACTAATATTATAAATGCGAAAGTTACTCTGTCTGTCTGTTACGATTTCACACCTAAACCACTGAACTGATTTTAATGAAATTTGGTACAGACAGAGTTGACCTTGAGAAAGAATAAGGATAGTTTTTATCCCAGACTTTTGAAAGGTTCTCTTGGGAACGCGATATAACTGAACTCCACGCGGGCGAAGCTGCGAGCGGAAAGCTTGTATTTTATAAAAAGGCAAAAATTTTATCAAAAATAAATGATTTGAATAAACAATGGGTCATCAAAAGAAACAAGAGTGAGAGTTACGGCTCACGAATGTCTCAACCTCGAGAATCTCAGATTCAGTTCCGTGAATTCAACATGAAATCTGATTCTATAAAGTTATATAAAGGATTGTTTTGATTTTATATATATCGTACATAATAAACAAAATACTCTTATGTTTTTTCTGTTATAATTTTTAACAACATCAATGAGATATGAGAAAATTAAGATTATATTCTATTTTACTGTTATTATTCAAGTTTTTATATTAAACTTGAGAGTAACATTAATATTAATACATAGGCATATATAAATTATTTTGAATCAAAATTCAAATCATCAAGTTTACTCCAGTTTACTCTCAAAGTAAAGGGTATACGTTTTTTAATTATTATTATGTTAAATAATTATTGAAAGCATAACAGCATTAAATTTGAGAGTAACATTAATATTAATACATAGGCATATATAAATTATTTTGAATCAAAATTCAAATCATCAAGTTTACTCTAGTTTACTCTCAAAGTAAAGAGCATACGTTTTTTAATTATACGTATAAAACGTATACGATATAATACGTTTACGATAAAAAAAGAGATTGAAATCGTAAAAAATATATATGTACTTAATGAAAATTTTATAATAATTTGAAGATAAAAATATGTATTGTGAATGAAACCTTTTGAAAGCGACTAAAGAGAAGCGGTTATTTACAATCCTTTGAAATGACGAGATTTATTTGTAAATTAGAAAACACATGACTGAAATATTATTATGCGACATAAAATATATTTCGTAGAAAATATTTTGTAATATCACAGCTTATAAACATAAACATTTTTCATAATGAAGAAAATCCTATTAATTTCGGTGATATATTCCAATTGAAAAAGAAATCTATAAAAAACTAAATAAGACCTATTTCAAAATAGTTAAAAATTAAATAACTATTTTATTTTATATAAATTTTATTACCTATATGCCTTATTTATTTTCAAAACAAATTTGTTGTAAGGCTCTACGCACCGCCATTTTAATAGATTAGGGTGCTAACATTGAATATAGTTTTTGTACTGAAAGTTACAGTAATTCTTAGTAACTCAAAAATACCGTGTCAATTTTATTATATACGAAAGTATAGGACACTTGTTTATGTAAAATTGCTTTGATTGTATTAAATTACACCTCCTGATATAGAACTATATCTTATTGGAATGTATTCAAACAGCAGTTTCTCATTATTTTAATGTACAACATTAATTCGAGACTTTAATTATGAGTATGCTTTTAATTCACGTGAAACGATAACATGAAACAAATGCACATCAACGTGATAAGGGCACAGGTATGTTATTTACCTGTTGATCGAGCAGTCTCCCGTACAGTCACAGCAGACGCCACTATACAAGAACACGGTAACTCAATATATTTGAAATATTTCGTGGCTTTAATTCATAATTTTAAAACATGACCGTGATCGATACAAACGCGTCTTCCCTCTACGAAAGCCAGACACCGACTGCCGGCTACCGGCTGCCGGCTTACTCGTGAGTGCGAATCGTGAAAGATAATCATTTCACTTCAGCGGGACGAGGCACGTATTATTTTCTCGTAATATTAAAACAGGTTTGTGTTATATAATTGTATTATTTTTTTTATTATCATAATGGTCGTAATGAATCGACTAAGATTGGAGATGAGAGAATGCACGTATAATAAAGTAGAGCAAGTGAAATATTAGTTAATACATTGGTTAAGCGTAGTATTTTTTGGATCATCTATCTGTGATTTGAAAAGATAGTATCAAAACTTAAGTTGCACTTTTATTTACTATTTATATATATAAGATTTATATTTTGATTTATTGTTATGGAAAAAATATTAACATAGAGAAATAGGGGAACGAGCTATCTTTATTGCGAGTAGAAATTATTTGTACAACTTGGAACCTTAGTGATGGCCCCAGAAACTGGCTTAAAATTCAATATTTTCAAAACTATGTAGCTCTTTCGTATATTTGTTTATTTTTGTTTCATCATACCAAAGTTGAAGAGTTATGATTGTCGCAATATAAAAGAAATATATAATCGTATTTACCTTTATCACGTTGGGAAACCTAGTTTTCAGAGAAAAGTCAGCTTCGTCACACATTCCATATTATTTATATCCATACAATGGTAGAGCTATGACTATGTTTGTTTATTTTTTTTTTTGAGGAAATCGTGGACGTAAAAAACTATTAAACTTGAACCATATTTCTAACAAGATACCAAGATACTTATATTGTTTAGTATATGAAGCTAGTAATGGGTACTATCCGTAAAGAATGATTGAAAATTTTAGTAATCATTCGTGTAATAATCATGTGATAAGGACAAATTCGCTCGTTTTTTAAAATTATTACTAGTCCTTAAATTGTGGTTTTCTTCTTGGAAAATACGTACCAACTGACAAAAGCTGAAAAAAAGACGAAAGCCTTTATTCTCTGTCTTTATTTCAAAATATACCAAACGCGAGATCTTGAGATATCTGTATATATAGTTTTTATCATAAAAAATTCAATTTCCAGCTTTTCTTTTATGTATAGACCTAGAGGAATAATTTAAAAGTAAGATATCATGTTTCATCATGGTTTATATACATACCTTTACGTTTTTCTTACTATTCGCTTGTCTTCATATTTAATTAATTGATTCATGCAGCTCAAATAATTTCAATTACGTTATAGTTTTCAATTCATTGTGACCCAGATTTTTTATACTTTTTTTCTTAATATCATCATTATATGTAGCAATAATGATAAAAATCACTATAACGATTTCTTCATGAACAATTATGTCACTAAAAATTATACAATTATGTATCTCATTCATTGTAGTATCCACGATATTAACGAAAATAGACAAAAAAAAAGATAAAAGTTAAAAAACGAGAAATTTATAGTTCCCTTCCAAATTTTGAAGGTTTGTTAAGATCGTGTAACAAATAAATAGCGACTCCCAAAATTAGCAACAGATACAACTGAATTTTTATAACGAGTGTTAATGTTAATTAGTTCATAATACATATATGTAAAGTACATTTTATATTGTATGGTTTCATGTCCTTTAGTTTTATACTATGTGTGTTTTTGCTCAGAACTTTTAGATGGTATTTAAATGATAAACAAATCTCACTATCGTGATCTGTAATGTGGATCTGTCTTAATCTATTGTAGGAAAGGCTAAGAAATCGGAGTAGGATAATCCGTGTTTAAGATTGACCATGCCTTTGGGTACAACAATTCCATTTTCCATCGAGTATTTCCTTTATGTATATTTAAAAGATTTTTCTCTGAATTTCCACCAATTTCCAGATTACACAAAATTAAATAAGCACATTCCTAGTTCAATTCTTAATATAACAATATACCTACATATTTAATCAGAATCATGTAAAAAAAATAAAAGATGCATGTATTACCTATATTTTGTAAATAAAGATACAATCTTATCCAATAAGCGATCCAAGCCAGGTAAATTAATAATAATAATCCGCGGTATCCACAAGGTAAATTAATCAAAATAACGATAAAATAAAAGGTGTGCTTATAAGTTACGATCAAGAAGCCAATACGTTAATTGATATATTTAATCGATATGATTATCAATTATACAATATATGGGTTATTGAAAATAAATATTAATGGAAAGGCTACAAACCATTTCTATCATATGTATCATGTCTTTTTCAATTATTTATATTTTTTCAATTTCATCAGTACCTTTCCAAATCAGACCTTTATCTATAAAGGACTCCACAAATCTTAACTTTTGTTCTGACACTTCCTCTCTTTGTTATCTTTTAATCTTGCTTAAACTTGTATGTTGACTTTTTATGACTTAAGGAACAACTTTAACTTCGTGGGTTACCGATTTGGGTAAACATAAGTTTTTTAATGAGAAACCTATTCAAATTATAACTGTAATTAGTTTTGAACGTATTAAATATTGTCCACAATTCACTGATTAAATTAAATGAACTTGAATAGTTTATTTTTTCATTAGTTTCAATTCAATTGTATTTTGTGTCGTCAATTGAAAGCATTCAATCAAGCAAGACGGTACGTGCTCTCTATATCAGGGTGTCTGTAGGCGGACCTTTAATTTTCCTATCGATTGTTATACAAATATGCAAAATATCAGACAGTGAATAGGAGGACATGCTACCGCAATTTTTGAACCAGCTACAGCAACAAATGTTGTCACGGTGCTCTAGAGGTTAAAAGTCCGCCTTCAGTGCATAAGGGCACGGGTTCGAAACCTGCCAACTAGCAATGTGATTTTTTCCGACACAAATGTACTTTCTCAGAGTATTTAGACACTATTGACAGACGGTGATGGGAAATATCGTAAGAAAAGCTGGACTTATAATTTCAAATTATAAACTGTGTGTGTTTGGATACAACAATTTCATTTAGGTACATATATTTTTATATCATTTAATTTTCAATCCATTCCACCTAACACGATCCTGTAAATATTCATCTAAATATTTTGCTTTAAAATTTTTTGGGAGTTTCTTATATAATTCAAGTTACAAGAAGTAAAGGAAAAACGTTATAAAATATTCGTAACTCTATATAGCTTCAAGCTTTCTGCCGAAGTTAAAATCATTCGGATTACCCGAGGGATTATGCTATGTTCGAATGAAAGTCGCACGAGGCGTGAAGCCCGTTATAAAAGGATTATGGTTGGACGAAATCCATTCATTCATGAATGGTCCATTAATGAAGGCACCCCCAAGGTTTGGTGCTGCCTTTTATAATGTTGATCCTTGCATCATATCAACATCATTTTGCCAACTGACACTGTATTACGTGTTTTAAAAAGTTTTTAAAAGGAAACCTGGGTTTAAAATTTAATAGTCTTTGCAAGCAAATCCTGAATGAAACTTAGTAAAATGGTATAAAGATAAAGTCGTGTCTAAAATTTCAGACATTGAATCTCTTTCCATTCAATCACTCAAAATACAAGCTTGCACTCCTTTAGATTCAATATCTTGGGAAACTCAACGAGAGCGGATACAATAAAAAAAGAAGTAATGCAACAGTAGGCGCTATAAAATTGGTGAAATTGAATAGACATCAGTAGTGCCTAACTCACACAGGACAATGATTTTACAAAGCATATATTTCTTCCACGTACTTATATACATACATCCTTCTCTATTCTATAACCCACATTTAATATAATGTCCTACACTTAATCATGTGGAATGTGGCCTTCCTGTCTGTACCCCTGTATCAACTGCTCAGGGTAATTTTGTGAGTTATTCTTTGGCTTGTGACACCAATACAAATTTTAAGTTACTTAGTACTGACCAGTTTTTCATTTATGAACCTGTGTTGATAATATCGTGTGCAAAAAACCAAAAACACTGCGAATATAATGTGATGATGAAGGGAGACTATTGTTGAAGTGCTGATTTTCTCTTCCAGGAAATTAGTACTCACTATCCAAATTGTTCTTAATGCTTTTGATCATAATTTGTTTTTTTTAATGGTTTTTACTAAGAATTTTAACACTTACACTGAAATTCAGATTTCCACATTTACATATAAATTATTCTTACTGTACTAACAAAATTTCAATAGGTACTTTATTGCGTATAATCTAGATTCTTATTAAAGTCGCATGATTATTTTATTCAATATAAAAAGTCAGAATTCGAATTCATATAAAAATATCTTGTTAGTAATACGTAAGTTTTTTTTTAAATTTCCCTGTTTTATAATAATTAAACTATATAATGTTTTATTACAGCGCCATCCGCCAATGAAAAATTAAACACGACCTTGCTATTGCATCACACAACACGCTTCTTTAAAATATGACATCAATGTAAATTATTCCTTGGTATTCAATTAAGGGTTATTTTAAAATATAAACAGCAGACTTAGCTGTAGCGGCTTTGAACTTACCGATTGTTAGTTTAACTAAAATCTAAGATTGCTGCCAATTTCTGAGAAATATATCAGTACATAGTAAATGCTGATTACTGAGACGTTAGACGAAAATTGTTTTATTTTTAATTGTTTGTAAGGCACGACAATTGATACGAACTATGAGCCAAAAGGAAAAATTACCTTTAATCTATTAAAGACCCACAAACACCCAAAGCTATCTAAGCCCTATAAAAACACGAAAAGATATTAAAGAAATAGAATAATTGAGAAAATAGGAGTAGCTCTTTTTACTAAACTGTGTTTTAAACAACGCAAATAGAAAAAAATTGCAACCTTTATTTTTCAGATATTTGCTTGCCTTTTTTAACTATTACAATAGTAATATTTCATAAATTCTATTACAATTCTATAACAATTAGTAATATTTCATAAATTATAAAAATATTAATATAAAAATATATATTACGAATATATTCTTTTACGTTAGTATATCCAATTATTTTTTCCTAATAACGAAAAACAAGTAGCTTTTGTCACTCCTAATAAATATCGGCATGTTTAAAACACAGTTAATTTCCAAGCCTTATAATAATGCACAAAAAGAATTGTTATAATTAAATTCAGTCTAATAATTGTGAAATTATATTAAGAATATATATTTTTATAAAATCCGCTGTAACTGTGACCACCACCCAACGTTCAGATAGCAACCAATGTCAAGAGTATGACGTAATCACAAAAATTCGGTACATTTAGTTCATATACTTATATTACACCCTACACTCTACATTTTTATTACTCCACTTCATTTATTATATTGCTTTATATTTGATTTATATTAAGAAGTTACTCCTCGTTTAGATAAAATTACAAACAAACGTACAAATAGTAAGTAAATATAGTGATGATGAAATTAATGAAAATTTGTATGCGTAACAGTAATGTATGGCTGAAATTTTAAATATAGATGACGTCGGGGGAATTACCAAGTGTTAAATATTGTGATCCTTAAAATAGCGTCTCATAATTTTCCTGGAACCTATAACTTGGCCTTGACATGTCTGTACCTAATGCCTACAACTTACAACCATAGTAATATAAATTACGTAAACGCTAAGATTATAACAATTGTATGAAATTATAATACTTAGGTGTTGGTAAAATTACATATGTTAAATAATTTAAATGCACCTGGAGAGAATTAAAAATTCTTGCCCTAGATTTTTATTTCAATGAGATGATTGATTGAAAATTTGATGAAGTGGTTCTTGGTGAAGTGTTACCAGATATGGCAATGTGATAACATATGCACGCTATGAATAAGTTATTAAAGAAATATGAGGCAAACATAAATGGAGAGCGCGGCAAAAGGTGTCGTTAACGGTTTAGCCACAAATAAATAGAAAAATAATTATTACTTTACTATTGTTATCATTTCAACTATTCCATGAAAAAGAGTTCCAAAGCAATGTATTAATTATGTATTACGCTTATTTACATATTTACAAAATTGCTAACTTCTATAGTCTCTTATATTAAAGGGACTCTTTTTAGTTACGTTAAATTGTTGATACTAGCGCCATCTGTCGGTCATTTAATTATATATTATTGAGTTTCCACTACACGATAATAGATGACACTAGCAAAAGTGATTCATTTTTGAAAATGTAGATGGCAGCACTATGACTGTTATGTTACTGTGCTGTTTTAATTCAAATTGCAGGTAACTTTGAACAAATTAAATCACGTTAAGATTTTCCTCATAATATCAGTCGCTGCTGTTGCAAATTATATCATTTTGTTTATGTTAAAACTAGTATATTATTTTGGAAAATTTAACTGACCATGTTATAGTCATATCATGACACACGTGTATTTCAAGGTTCATAGGATTTAGATGATTCTTTTAATATGAGAACGTGGAACTAGAGCAATGATACTTAGAATTGTTTTTGTTTTTATACATTTAATGTGTTATTAGTTACAATAGTGCTATTTTTTATTATTATCTAATCACTTAATGCCTTTGACCTATCAAATTGTTTTTACGCGGACCAATCTTTTTAAACCCATTACACAGAGAAACAATAACTTGTCGTTTTATTGTTATTAAAAAATATAAAAATCTAATAGTCATTTAGTTCGATATTACAAACATTATATTTCAATCTTTCTGCTAGTCTTCATTGAGCACCATCAGAACCCTCATTAGTTCAATGTAATCTTTTGCCTAATATAAACAAGGAAGTATTTTTTCTCTCCATATATGTACATGCAAAACGTCTTCTGATGTAACGTTTACCTCTGTGCCTAATGATCCGTGGAGTTTGAATCGTTATGATCCCATGAATAATATGAAGATAACTTCGCGACGCTATTTATAATATTTTTATATATATTACAGTTCTAATTGGTATTGGACCACTTTATAACAAACTTTTTAAATAATTACGTACTTTAATTCATTTTAAGCATTTAATTGTTTCACGCTACTAACTGTTTGAAAAAAATCTCAAATGATTCTATATGTATAATAAAACCTAATAAATTCGTTTAGTTATAGAATTTTATTGATCTTTTCTTGAATATTCTGATCGATTGAAATAGGCTTTTAAAAATAATATTCATTTCCTTTAATTCTTCGAGGTTTGTTCTTAATTATGATATTAATGTTCAGAGCAATAAACTATGAAGTTATTTTGTGTCTTTACTCTCACTTCCGAAACGGCTTAAAATTAAAGGTGCAATTCTGAAATGGGTCTAAAATAACCCGGTCAATAGCATCCAGAGTTCGGTCTATAATTAATTAATAATTGTATCATTCTGTGAATATTAGACAATTAACTTATAATTCTACATGTATTATAAATCTTGTAGGTTCAATACAGACTCCATGAACTTACTGAAGACCTTACAAGTTAAGACTAAGTTAAATTAAGTTGGTTCTAAGCTACTTTAACTTGAATTATTATGTTATGTATAGCTCAGGAACTATATGGTTGGCAGGTGAATTAGTGCCTGATTTATAATATTAAAGATATTGTTTAATTGTATTATATTGTAAGAATAACTTTCCTTTTAGTTTAAGGTATCCGAAATTTATAATAGCTAGGAAAAACACTTAAAGTATGTTCTAAAATGCGACACTACACTACTCAAAGTCTCGATTGAATTGAAATATGTACTTTTATGTTCATTGTTTATTTCTCAATTATATATTAAGATTTAAATTACTACATTTAATATATGACGAAACGATTAAGAAATTAATAATTATTTATATTTAAAATATACAATATTTTAATAATAACACGTTAAGTTTTGCAAATCTTGTGCAACTCTTTACCGTAGTTAGTGTGAGCGGGACAATAGATTGTCCGCGAATTCCTTCCACTTGTATATTATAATGTATACAGTAATAAAACATAAATAACATCTATTTTATTATTGTTTTTATAATGTCAGATACGTCATACAGTTTACTATTAAAATATTAAGCACTGATGAACGTCTTGTCCTGTTAAAAAATCTTACTTAGCTCAAAGTTTTATCCGAAAATAATTGTAAAGAAACTTATTACTAGTGTTTTGTAACATAAAGTCTAAATTACAATATTATCATGAAATAAAACTAACCAACAGAAATGTACTAAATGCTTTATTAATGTATGAGAATTATAAATAGGTTTTACTATTACTTTCTTGTGATCGTCATTTATTCCATACATATTTTACGTATAAAGAAGAAAACAAATGTTTATAATGATTACTAATAGATATTCTCATGTCAATTATTATTTACATCTTTGCCGTTCCTATCTTCATCGTGGCATCCTGATAAAGATTCCTTTAACTCAAGTGCAAAACACTAAACGCGGGCTCCCATACACTCACAATACATTACTCCGCTCCGCATACATTAATGACATTACTTTATTGACATTGCATGTTGAAGCTTTATTAGTTATTAGAACTAATTGTTGTATATCCCTTCCCTGGAGGAATTAATATTTTAATGTACACAAATAGTCATACTATCAGTCTGGTATATACATACATATACATGTAAATAGTAATATGTTTTATATAGGTACATTAATTATGATTTCGAAAAAAACAAGTGTTGATAAACATATAAACAAATTTATTACGTGTTGATCCAAAAAACTATTGTTCCTGAAAATTCGAAATGGTTCACGTTTTAATTATGTTTCTTTTTAAGTAGGATAGCTAGAGGTGTCATTTTTGTTTAGAGGATTTTTATCTCAAGATTGAAGTCAGTGGTTAAAAGCCTAGAGGTTAAAAGGCCCGCCTCTCATGCATGAGAGCGGGTTCGATCCTGGCCCGGGCAAGTACCAGTGATTTTTTCGAGTCATATGTACTTTCTAAGAGTATTTAGACATCACTGATTAATGCATTCCCAAAGAGAGTTGATGTCAGGCAGACGGCCGGTCGTAAAAACAGATAGCGAAAACTATTCACAACATGTAAGGCAGACCCTGGCTATAACTGGGAAATTGCTAGGTAGAAGAAGATTGAGAACCCTTTATTGGATTTGTTTACATTATGTTATATCGTTTCTGCTTTTTTGTATGATAAGCTATCCTGCATATCATTACCAGCGCGTACAGGTCGGAGGTCGGCCAGCGCTCCCCAGCGACCTTTGCACACAGTTGGAGAGAGGTTAGGAGTTCCCACTATTATTGCGCCACCTCTTTTTAATACATCAATTTCTACGAGGTGAAGGAAGACCACCCAACATGACAGAAAAGTAAGAGATTGACTTATTTTAACACCCTTTATTGTCTATTTAATAACAGGTGAAGATAGCTCATGATTTAATAATTAGCAAAAGGAAAGTCATTAATTTTAATAAAAGGCTAAGTCTGTTGAGGAAAATCGGATTAATTATGACGAAATCCTTACAAGTGTGAGTCAGCTAGGTCGTTAGAACTTGAGTATTATAGAAATGACCAGAACAAAATTAAAAATGGCGGTCAGTCACACCGGTTTTTGTGTGAGTCTACGGTGTCGGAAAACAAATTTATATGCAGCAAACGATTTAGATATAATATCATCACGAGAATTAGAATAATCATGTCTAAAATTTTATGTTTTATGTTAGTAATTATTATCTTAAAAGGAAAATTATTTAATTAATTATTATTTTATTACTGACAATAAATTTTAGGAATACATTCATTAATTCCTATTTCTAGTAAATTTTTTTAAGTCTAGCTATAGTCAATAGTGAAGTACTACCTCTGTTCTCCTAAATAAATATAAAAAACTATACTTGCACAAAAAGGATCTCAAAAGAGCACAAAGTTATGTGAAAACTATTATAAGAAAAGAAACTGCCATTAGAGATTATATTATGTCAAAAAACATTATAAGAGTAATTCTTTTCGTATGCTACTTTGCTAATTTCAAGTATAGTTTTGTTTGTTGAAAAGTGAACCAGTTCTCGCTTTAACTGATAAGTTTCCAAAATTCAATAAAGTTTTTGTGACAAACTGGAACTGGTAGAACAATGTAGAACATTCAATGAAAAAAACTACATTCGAAACTGACAGAAACTGAATTAATTAAAACTATATGTGTTTTAAAAACCGTAATCCTTTAGAAGCACGCTTCGTAATAAAAACAGAGATTTGAGAATTTAGATCTCACTGTTTATCAACTAAAAGTTTAAGTCGTGTTAAATAAATTTGCCTTTTTAACTTTCTTTCATCTTCTTTAATGTTCATAATCATTAATTTAATTATAATCAAGGGTTTTTGTATCAAATCAATCATTAAACTAATGTCTGAAACGTTATACAAAATATTAAAATATTTTGACAAACTATTGGTTATTACAATAATTCAAAATATTGGGTACATATTTTCTTGATTTTTCTAAAATAAATCGATGTTAAAAAGCTTTTGAAAAACCGATTTTAATTCAAAAAAGAAATCTCAATCTAAAAGTTATCTTAGATTATTCCAAAAATTAAACACTCTTTTTATAAAACGGCATATTTTAATGATTTTAAATGATCAAATAAATAAGACGAACGATATGAAACATAATAATATAGTTTATTTTGCATGTTTCTTACGATTTTCTACAGCTTACTTTAAGCAAATTCAATACAAACTTCTGCCATCATCGCAGCTTGGCTGGTCAAGCTAACGGTATACAAATATATATTACATTAACATACCTTATCAAGGTTGCCATTCAACAATATTTACAATATAAGAAGATAACTTTATTTAGTTTTGTTTATCTTTCTTTAAAGATAATATTGATGTCTTTGAAGTAAATTAAAAAGATTCATAGTATGTGATAACATTAAGAAAAAGTTTTGATGTGACAACCCTGATGTATATTGAAATCATAGGTTGAATAACTCTCAGTATTTCTTCCGTATTAATAAACTAATGCCACAGATTAATAATAAATTTTAAATAAGGTTTCACAACATACAAGTTTTTAATCTACCGACACTCATAACTCATTACGGCTGAGGTTTTCAATATCTTTATTATAACTTCGAATTCACTTCGCAACATATTTATAATTACTTGGAGTTAATTTTCTATACTCAGAATGTAGAACATTAATTTTATGAGACGGCTGTAACAAACTCTGTTATAATTATTTTTGCAGCAATTATAAAGTCATAAAATGGAGGTCTATATATCATGTTTTGTAAGCAACAAAGTTATTTTAAAGATGAATAAATCTATAAGTTATTTTTCAGACTAAAGCGTTTCCGTAACTTTTCTTAAATACATTACGTGAACAATCTTATCATTCAGCTCATACAATGAATGGCGCCAACTGATTTTAAGGAATTCGCGTGACTCAATACGAATCATTCGGAACGAGTCATCTCGATGCACGTGCATGTGATTCTATATCGATTATTTTTATAGCAAAAATGATATTGAGCAATTATTACCAAAACACCAAAGAAACCAATGTCCAACGAGACAAGATAAAAAGTGTAAACAAACATTATCTACGTAGGTAAGATATACTGTATAAAAAGTGTCATAATAATCTGATGTATTAATTTGTCAAAATTATAATTATTTTATACGCTATATACATTTGGATAAGACTCTCAACAAATGCTCACATTCAAGATTATTGCAATCTATAGTAAACATCAAGAACAAAATTTAATTTACATCATATAAAGCGAGCTTTTCTAAAAAAAAAACTATGCATCTGTATCTAAATGTTATTTTTTTAAATGTCTTATACTTTATATTCAGTCAGTAAAGCTTGAAATATTTTAAAACATTTTATGGGTTCGCACCAAACTGCCAATAGCTACTGTGAAGGAAACTTTATATAAACGGTCTATCGATAATAGATAGCAATGCTTTTATGCTAATCTTCCATAACCTAAATCAATACAAGATTATATTTATATATATACAAAATTTATCTCCTTTCGTTGGACATGTATTTATGTTAGTTGTGAAGCAAATACTTCATGATTGATGTACATTACTGTATTTGTCTTATGCATAATTACTTTTGTTTATCGCATTATAATTTTAAAAGTTTTATTATATTGTAATTTGCTTTCATAATATATTTCTTTAACTAACTTAGGCGCGTTAGAGAGGGGTCCCAAGTTCCAGGCACTGTTGAAGCTCCTCTCCCTGCACCGTGATGGACCCGACACCCGCACCGTGAGTACATTGAATGCTAAGAGGTTTCGTCTCTTATAAAAATGTAACCCTAGGACATTCTCGGTTGAAGCTTCTTACTTATAATTAATTTAGTTCTCTTGAAAAGCATTACGCACCTCGTGATACCTAGTCACAGGATAATCTTTAGATAACAAAAAGTATAGTATCAAAAATTAATTAATTACAAATTTTAGTAAATAAGGTGATAAATCAAAAAGACTTTCTATAATTCAGAAAGTTGGAAATCTAGATCTGCAAATCCAGCTTTGGATAGATCTTAGAGCACGTAGCGTAAGCTCAAAACAAGTTCTAAGAGAAAGTTAGTCTAAACGCTTTCTCAATACAGTCAGCCACACATGAAAATTGTGTGAAGGGAATAACTCCCTTATCCAAACCTAATAATGAATAAATTTGACTAAAGCCTTTTCAGTCACTTGCTGTATCATAAAATAGATATAAATTTCACAGAGATACTAACGCTTCGATTAAGTTCATCTGTAAGTTGTTTAGAAATAATATTTAAATAATTCGATTACCATATTACCGTGTGCTATTAACTCAAATATTACAGTACAAATATACCAAAATTACAGTAAATATATTAAATAAAATATTTGCAATTCAATATTCACTGCTCCGAAGTCACAAGTCGTAAATAAATTTATTTATTTTAATATTAATTTTATTTGATAATCTTACGCTTAATGGGACTTATAAGAAATTAAACGTCAGGATAAATAAATATTATACACTTAAAGTTTAACTGCCAACCTTTAATAGCACTAAGAGATAAATAAGTATTTATATATAAAAAAATTATACACATATAAATTATCAACCAAAGAAGATACGATAATACTCGTATTAACAAACTAGACAGCAAAATAATAGGATGTGTTATGAAGTTACAGTCATCATTATAGTTATAATTTTTGTTATAAATTTATTTGTTCTCTTTATAAATTTAGTTAGGTAGAGAGAAGAGCTTGGACAGTGGAGGTAAGACAGATTAAAATTTTATCTGAATTAATTAAACATGACACGTTAATACGAGTATATGGTTAATAAAAAATTGTATATATTTTTGATATTAAAATTATGTTTCCTTTACGAACTTGACTACAATAAATTACTCTGTAATATATTAATCATTTGCTTCTATAAATAGGACATGTAATAACAAATTAATTTATAATTACGAGACGTGTTTTTCATATAACTTAATAAATTCTCACAATATTGAGGTAAAATAGTTATAATTATTAATATATAACCCAATAAATTAATTTTCAGTATTTTCCATATATATACCTTAAACATTGTGAATTAAATATTATTTTCTATATATTTAAACAGCACATATTGTAGATATATCTAAAAATAGAAATACGTAACTGCACATTTTAAATCTGAAATATCACTCTTGTGACCTGACGTACTTCATTCAATTTGTTAGACGTCAGATTAAAGATTAATCAGTCTACTAATTAGTCAGTCAGATAAATGAAGAAGTTTATTTAAATTTGGACTTTAATATATTGAAACAGCGTTTAAATGATATGAGAAATTTAAACTTCATATCACTTACGATAGAATATTTAAATTAAACTTAGAGATGATTCTTATTAGTTAATTAATTTGAAATAAAAAGTACAACCTTTTTCTTTTCAACTCTATATATAACTTACTTTTATAATATGTAATAGTGATGTCCATTATCGATAGTTATGCTATTTTTATAGTGAATGCATCGTAATCTAGTTCCTCTTCGCTGATTTTATCGACATCCAACCAGCACACCTCTCACAGGCTATCGGAAATTTTACTTCAACGATCATATAAATATTTATCATAAATTTTACGATCACAGTCTATAAACTATAACCTCGTAAAACTATCGGTGTGATGCCTCAAGTCATCTGTGGGAATGAAGCAACGTTTCTTGGTATTACTAACAGCTGTGATAAAATATTTTGTTATTGTCACACGAAATACATACGAGGAAAATTATTTATATAACAATAATTCAAACTTTACTGTTTCGTTTATGTTTATATTTTAAAGCTGGCTCTGCCGAGTGACCTTAATTTTGCGGCTTTGTGATTTACCGGAAAAACCTATACAGGGTACACTTATATCTGTAGTTTTTTTGAAACTTATCCAACTATTTCGACGTGAAGATGTATTATATATAAATTATATAATATAATTCTATATTTATTATAACTGGTTATAGATATTTATTGCAGAATAAATTTTAAGCGTATTTTATAAACATGAATTTGAAATAAGCAATGAAACTTATCTTGTGTCATTTCTGTTTTATTTCAATAGTACATAGTACTTGATTTAATTTAATAAAACAATTAGTTTTCGTGTATAATATTTTACGACATTTTTCCTGTGTTCATAATTATCTGAAAAGCACGTAGAAGCGTGACATACATACAAGTTGTTCTAGTCACATATGTTTTAACATTGTGATGTTGATAATGTTTGTGTTTTTAGGAACTTTAAATTGTTGTCGGTGGAAACTGTCGTCGACCGTCGTCTTCTGTGGCAAAATAAGATTACAGTCACAACTTGTGAAACTGAGATGTTTTGGGCGAACTATATTTCAAGAATGCATCTGTATTTTCCATATATTTATGGATAATACATAGTGTGTTTGTGTGTGTGTGTGTGTGTGTGTGTGTGTGTGTGTGTGTGTGTGTGTGTGTGTGTGTGTGCGTGTGTGTTTAAACAAACTTATACTTAATTCAAAAACTTAAAAAATGTTCAATTTAAACAATGCTATTTAAATGCGTCAAATGTAAAAGTAGAGTCCGGGTATTTTAACAAAGGTATGCTTAGAAATAACTTTAACAGTGCTATGTGAAATAAAAAAGAGCATTTTTATTCGTATTTTATTAAATAATGCGAGCATTACAATGAGACTTGCAAGCATTGTGTGAGGAATGCGACGGGACGTGCGAATCCTTTTACGACTCCGTTTCTATTGGGAATCGCTTCATGCTCTGTTTTCGTTCTGTATTTTAAATGCAGTAATGTAATTATGTAAAATACACACAATGCATATTCTTTGTATAGTAAATGCTTTTTTTTTAACAACGCCATCTGCTTGAAATAGAGACAATCATCAATGACAATAACCTCCTACCTTGGAGTAATGTACCGTATTTTTATATAGTAAACTTATGATACAATAATTAATGTTTATTCAGAGGTTGCGATAACGTTACTAGGTCCACAGTAATTGCGATCCTGTATCGGGCTGATAAAATGTCGAGCGCGGTGACGTCATCGGCGCAGGCGCAACACCAGCCGACTACCTAAAAATAGAATGTAAACACTTAAGTGATTCATGAACGATATAAGTACTACACGCATGCGACATGTATTAAATGGATAAGTATTTAATGTAAGCGATAGTATTATAAAAAGAGCACGTTCCTAAATTAGGGTAAGGGTACAAACATAACCTCCAAACGCGGGGCTATTGTCCGTAAAAAATGCAGGCAGTCATGGCAGGAGGTAGCGGAGAGAGCGAGTGCAGACTTTAGTCGCAGCCCGCCAGTCACTAACCAGCCGCTAGAGAGACCTCGCGCGCCGCTACACTCCACAACTTATCAACAAATAATTGCATGAAGTCATCGATTAAATTAAGTGTAACAAAAAACTTGTCAGAGTGTTTCGGACGCCAATGCCCTGTTACGGTCCCGTTAACACAAGTCTGTTCCGTTTGACAGTGGACTCAACAAGTGTCCGTGAAAAAGTTTGGTGCGATCCGATTGGCTGATTTTGTTTTGATTCATTTAGTGAGTTCAGGATGAACGGGACGCCGGCTAGGAGGCCGAAGAGCGCCTTCTCCGATACGGTCAGTTGGAACTAATCATAAATATTTTCTATTGTTGTTTATGACGCTATGCTATATCAGTAACATTATAATCATAATAGATTAATAACGCATTGTTTCTCTGATATAATACGAGCTACAAACATCACATATTCTTTATAAACATGAGTAAGCGGTGTCAAACTGCGACGACAGAGAGAGGTGGTGTGTGAATAAGACGAAATAAAAGTGATCTGACCGCGTGAAACATATCACTTGCTGCTAACAAGTTTAGGTAATTTGAGGTCAAGTTTAGAGACACTTATTGTAGAGATCGCAAAATACTTTAGTTGTTTTATCACATGTTTTAAAAGATCTTCCACAATATTGTTTAAACATGCAAAATAATTAGGAGTTTTATTATCTTTTAGATACTGTGTCCGTTAAATAATACTTTATTATTATTTATAGGTATACAAAAATTGTTTTAATGTCACCATTTATTACTATCATAATACGATAAAAATCCGTACACGTAATTTATATTTTTAAGATATAAAAAGAAAAAGATCTCATTCGTATCAAACCACATTCCCCATACATAAAATAACAAAACCAGTTATACTTATTTACCATGACATTAGATAGCAAAATAAAGAAGAAATTTGCATACTTTGATACTATTTAAAATAATTCATAAATTGAGAATTTTTTTTATATCTCTTTATTAAATACTTTTAATAAATAATAATAAAAAATATATATATTTTTTCTGGAACTATTGTAATCGTGATCGTATAAAGTTAACCAGAAAAGTTTAAAATAGTTTACATTAATTCCTTCTGACAGTTAAAGTAAAGAAGATTTATAATTCAACAGTTGATTACATTAAGCACAATAGTCTAATTAGCAAAGCGGTTGACATACTATATTAGGGAAGTCGTAGGTTCGAAACTCACTCGTAATAGTTTTTCATTCATTTAAATTAATTTCTACTAAAATATACCATTTAATTACTGGGTTAATTTATTTTTGTTAAAAGGATAACTTAAATGAAGTCTTATTTAGCAATTAATATGGTGTAATATTAATACCTCTTAATAAAGCCATATGTATTCCTTGCCTTGGTTATACAATCGTAAGTCAAATTAATGTTTTAAACGATTACATTCATATGAAACTGACGTAATAAATATTTACAGTGGATTTTCACTTGGATTTGATAGCATTACTCTGGTGACTAATTAAAAATGTAACAAAAACATTTCTCAATAAAATATACATAATTATTACACACAAGCTGTTATTTGCTGTGATTTTGTCCGCAGGGGATTTTGCGAACCGTTTGTTGGTTTATTACAAATATTTCTTTTTTCACTTCACGGATAAATTAATCTGTTTTTTCTAAATACTTAATTGCTCTTGTTTCTGATCTTAGTTTAAGTTCAAGTGTTTTGCTTTGGTTATGATCTTAAAGCGATCTAAATGTATGTTACAAATGTCTGTAAGACAGGATTCTCATATTCAACACTTAGTCTAGATTTTTTTGTAATAGAAGTGAGTAATACTCTTTAAGACACATAATCAGATGTTAATAAATATCTTCTCTAATCTTGCCTCCAAAGACACTTCTTTTTGACTTGTTTCATGGTTTTTAAATGATGTTTTTTATCCATAATATAGGAAAAAGTCATTAAAAGTTACATCCTCTCAAACAGGCGCATCTAATGTAGGAAGAAAGAATAATTTCGTTGACTATCTACAACTTTTATTCTATTTGTTTTCTGATAAAACCTAAATAATATACCATTACGGAACGAAGCTGGTAGACCAAATCAAAATCAAACTTGTTACTTCCAACTTTAACTAAGTTGTTGTTGAATACACATAGATATCAGTAATGTATTTTCAATAGAAACACAGGGAGACATGTGTACGAACAAAACTTTTTATGTCCAGTAACTTCTTTTTTATAAATTTCCTCAATGTATGCGCACAATTAGTGTTTTAATATGTATAAATTACTTACAAGAATCAATATTTCTGTTGTGTATGTGAATGTCTTTAAAACATATACATATATATGTTTTAATATATAAATCAGCCTTAACTCGAAGGACGTATATGCAATTAAAAACTATTAGTTAAAAAGGAGATATATTATAGGTTCGTGATGGAAAAAATTGTTATTAAATGTTAAAAAATATTAAACTAAAACGAAAGAATTTTACATGATGTTCGTTGTAATAACTTTCAAAGAATGCATAGTTTGACGTGATTTTAAAGTGACCTAAATATATATTATTTATTTTTAGTAAAATCAGTCATAGCAGTGGCCTTTTAAGGTGTTGACATTTCAGTGTAACCCCTTTTATCCCTTAGAAGCGCGGTCATCCATGAGTACAGGGCGACAATGAAAAATGTTAGTGTCTTTAGTAAAATAAAAAATAATAATCAATACGTGTAAATTGTATTACAACCATAAAATTGCATTAAATTGCATTTTTTTTTCACTTTTTATGATATATCTTTGAAGTAAAATATTAAATTAAAACTGTTTAAAAATACAGATAATATACTGTACATGACTTTATTATCTATGGTTCTATTTCATGAAAATATTTAATTTAGTTCTAAGTATCAAGGATTGAAATAAAAAAACTTGTTAAACAAATGGAACAAATGATTGTTCATACGTATACCAAAATGAGAGTATCAATGTTGTATGTATGTTTTAGAATCGAATGCAAATTACAAAACAAAGCAACATTGTCGGCTTCAAATTCCAATAAACACGATATTCTTCAAAGATTCCCATATAAATTTTATATATTTGAACCAAATAGACAAATAAAAATACAGTAACATAACTTGTGAGGTGTTTTATCTTTAACTACGTCACATAATAATAACTTAATCTGTAGAATAAAAAAGGCTGATAGATAAAAAATTATCGACAATCATACTCGTTTTGTTTTTGAAATCAAATCAAACATACACAGTAATTAAAATATGAAATATTGCAACTATTTTTTAAAGCAAAAGTTGAGAGATTGTTGGTTCACGCAGGAAAATTAAATTTAATAAATAATTAATATTTTCATACATACATGTAAGAATGTAAGTATTTATGTATGTATATTTGAAATAACATATTTCCTGAGATGGTAGATGAAAGTGAGATTAAATATTCAGAATGCCTTGAAGTTTATTTTTAGATATAAGCAGCGCATATTTGGTATTTAATATTATATTGCATGCTTTCTTTGATAATATTGAAATATTAAAAGTTTGATATTTTATTAATACCATTAATAATATATAATATAAAAATTTTCCATGGATGAACGTGATGCATATTTATATTTTGTAAAAGAAAATTTTAGCGACATTTCCGTATATACCACAGAGCAAGTAATTGTTGAAATTTTAATAAAAATATCATCACTTTCTATTTATCTTTCACATGCTAAACGTGAACCAAATTTTCTGTTTTAATCTTCTTTCATACTTCTGTAACATGGACACATTAGTTACAACTCAATTAACTCATTTTTCGATTCCAAATATGGAGCCAATAAGCTTTATACAGATAGTGTGACAGTTAAAAAGTATCGTATTCAATATATTAATAAATAAAACTGACATAGTCATGTGACGCGCCAACACTGCAGGTCGTTCAACACATTTTTTGCTGCAGTCACTTACATAACTCATTTAAAGACGAAAAAAATGTCATTACAATTTTATTTCGAGAACTAAGAATTTAACTAATTATGTAATAAACAAAAAGAAATATAAATAAAGGTGTGTATTTGATATATTTCATTTTCTAGTGCCTGGTTCATAAAAGGGTGTAGTTATGAGGGCGAGATGAATGTTAGCAATCACTGAAAGCTTCAGCTGTTAAATTAAATCAATATCGAGCTATCAGATGGTTTTATTTGACAAATACTATAAGACACTAGCTCTTGACCGTGATTTTACTTGTTCTCAACTTATGTATGTTCTTATGAATGAATTTTTATACGTTCGAGTTGTAGTAACAAACTCACTACTAGATTATTTATTTCATAATGATTACACGCTATGGCTTGAAATTACTTTTGTAGTTTTGATTGTACTAAAGCAAAGATTTTATTCTATTTAAATGTATTTACAAGAAGAAAAAAATTCGTAATAAATTATAGAATTCTGTTGAAATTGCATCGGTTCTTTTACATAGCTACGACTAAATATTACAACAACAAAACTAAATAAACAATAATTTATACAAGAAAAACGTAATTAGTATGAAATGTTCTATGTATCTGTTGGTTTATTTAAGATACTTCAACTAAAATAACAATTTGGTACTAGTATGTCTTATTAATGAACTCGCAGCGACAAAATCGCAACGAGAACATGTTGTAATAGGAATGCAGACTCGTTGAATCACCTCGCTTTTATGTATAGTAGAGAGACAGAGATCCGTTGTACCAATATATACTGTAAATATAGTCCTTTATACATAACATATAACATCGTCGTCATCATCAGCCTATCAGAGCCCACTGCTGAGCAAAGGCCTCTTCTCACATGGAGAAGGTTTGAACATTAATCACCACGCTTGCTCAAGACGGGTTGGTGATTTCAAACTTATAATTATGAAATTATAAGTCCAGGTTTCCTCACGATGTTTTCCTTCACCGTCTGTCAGTGATGTCTAAATACTCTTAGAAAGTACATATGACTCGGAAAAATCACATCGGTACTTGCCAGGTTCGAACCCGCGTCCTCGTGCATGAGAGGCGGGCCTTGAACCATATCACCACTGACTTAATATATAACATAAAGACACATAATCTAGTTGAATTTAAAGGTAGTTTAACACGATAATGTCTCCATAATAAATGAATAATGTTTTCATCAGTTAATAATAGTTGCGGTCAACAATAATCGCTTCTCGGGTTAAAGAATTTAATTTATGTTGATAGTATAAATATTGAAATTGAATTAACTATTAATTGGATATATTGAAAATAATTAAGCAAATAAATGTTTTTATTTTATCTTATTATTACTGTAGTTTAAGAATATTTCTCGTTTGAAGTTCTCCTTTGGGGAGATTGAATCTCAACAAGTTATTATAATGTGATTACAATGTCTTTTTTATACAAAATATTATCCTTTTTTCATACAATTAAGCCTGTTATAACGCTTGAGTTGTTTCACGTGGGAAGTCTTTGGGGCGCGATGGTTGCTCGAAACTAATCTTATTTGTTACCAGCTTACTGAATTAGAACGTGCTGTTAAGGGAAAAGAATTGGTAACTGATGTAAGATTAAATATTTTTAACATACGAAATAGCATTTACAAGATGCAAAAGATATTTGAGTATTAATTTATTAACATTAAAATTCATTACTCTCATTAAAAGTTACAAAGTTATATTAATAATATAAGTATTAAGTTACAACATGAATTATTATAGTTTTTCGATTTTTTTATAGACATATATCTATAGATAAATAGATCTTGTTGTCTACCTAGCTATAGATTTATAAATTTTATAGTTAATAAAATCTACATTTGATTCATGTGACAATTAATAATATTATTTAAAAACTGACGTTCGTAAATTATTCAACCGATATCTCACCAATTCAGACAATATGACGGATTTTATTTTATGACACGTGGTTCTGATGGTATACTAGAAAAGTCTTCAAAATTGGAAGTTTTACATAAAACCTTTTTCGTATATTTTTATTTGTTAGAAATAATTTGCTTCGAGTATTCTATGCTTATATGTTTTAAAGAGACTTGTATGTATCTTGGGATACTCCGATACAGTTTACGAAAAGGTAAATATTTAATAAAACAAAATAATGAGACCAGGAAAAACTGTTCATCTTAGATTCATTCATATGATTTCAACTCAACCAATTGTATATGATTTTTTTAATAACTATTATTTGCATTAAAAATGATGTATAATATATAGAGATTTTTCAAGTACAATCAAAATAACTTAAAAGTGCTTATAAAATTCGTATTGGATCACAATAAATCGTTATATTTAATACAATACATAAACATCAAACGTATTGTTTAATATTTGTAGCAACATATTTATATTTATCCATTTTCTGTATTGGTACCTAACTTTTGGGCAAACAAAGCTAACAATACCGTCATTTCTCGTGCCAAATTAGAGCCCGTGAAAAAGATTTTTAAGTTTCATGCTGGCGTATAATAGATTACGTATAGAATTGAACTTGATTGTGAAAACGGAAGGTGGAAATACTTGAAGATGTATTCAATCATAACTATAGTACTGCATTCTTGGAATTCCTTATATTTTTACAATGAAAATTACATTTATATTAAATGTATCACAAAAAAGAGGACTTAATGATGATTTTCTATGAGAACAAGACATATATTTCATGTATCTTTTTCTTCTACCTGGTAATTTCCCAGCTATAGCCAGGGTCTGCCTTACATGTTATGAATAGTTTTGGCTAATTCTTTTTACGACCGGACGCCTGCCTGACATCAACCCTATTTGGGAATCAAATTTCAATGTCAGTTATCATCCTATCAGAGCCCACTGCTGAGCAAAGGCCTCTACTCACATGGAGAAGGTTTGAGCATTAATCACCACGCTTGCTCAAGACGGGTTGGTGATTTCAAACTTATAATTGTGAAATTATAAATCCAGGTTTCCTCACGATGTTTTCCTTCACCAATTTCAATGTATGTTTGAAGTATGCTTGTTGACTGAGGCAAAGAATGAACGAGTGTATTATGACATTGTTTAGCAAGTTAAGGTCAGTGGCAATGATAAGTGTTATGGAACACAGCCAGAGCAATTTAACACAAACCGGATCAAATAGCCGTAGGTAAGTAGCGCTGCTTTCACAGCGTATGTATGAATTGAACGTGACCTATACGCTTCGCTGATTATATTTTCTATATTATATATGCTTTATGCTTGTCCGATTATACATAGACAAATGAAACTAATATTTTTGAACTACGCGTTATTTTATTATTATTAAAACTTTATTCAAGATAATTGTATGAGATTTTCATCTAGTGTACCCGTGATCACGGTTGCTGCAAAAAACCGAAATGGCAGAAGTATGTAGTTTAAAATAATTATAAAGGCGTACTAATACAAAAATATTAGTTTCATTTAAATAAATACTCGCGGAAGTCTTAGATCTCATTAGATCACATATTTCTCATACCGCCTTTATAAAAGTATTCAAATTTAAGTATTTTGTATGTGCGTCTGTTTATGGCTTCGTGAAGCCAACACTCGTAACCCAATTTTGTTGTTGAAATAAAATACAGTTTAACGGAAAGTTTTGTTGTCACATGTAAATAAATATAAGAAAACGGAGATTGATAATATCTCTCTTTCTCTCTCTCTCTCTCTCTTTCTATCTTTGTCTCTCTCTCTCTCTTTTATGCATAGTTCGGTATAGGATCAAAGAAATTTTTTTCTCATAAAAACAACAATAGTTCACTTAAAATGAGATAGATAGGACATTTCTTGTTATAATAGTATCAACATTCGCATCTGGCCAGCGGCGATGTCAATAATATTTCTTACATTTTATGTAAGTAGTTGGGATTTTTAACAAAACGTTTAGAATTTGAAGATCATTCCTTTATTAACAAGATTTTATGATAAGTAATATTGTTCAGAATATCCGTAAAAACATAATATTAATGAGATTGTATCAATCATCACATCTCGTGTACCCATGATCACGGGTGCTGAAAAGTGGCCGAATTGTCAGGAGTATGTATGTAGTTTATAATCAAAAACAAAAAATCGGTTAGTAAATCCGATAATATTAGTTTCATTTAAATGAATACTCGCGAAAATCTTGTAGTGTAGTGTCATTACTTAAAAAACTTAATAAAAATATATATTATCATATAAAGCAATAATTTTAATTTAATTGCTTAAGTACACATACCTATTTTTATTTGATTTTCTTATTGAAACTCTCTTACTAATCGCCTTATAATTTTCAACTACATCATTTTCTTTCCTTAGTAGTATTCATAGTTACTATAAATAATGTATCTTGTTTATTGATATCTTTTCCTTTCTAGTATTAAACAAACAATTACACATTATGTCAACAAATGTAGTTTGTTCAACGGATTTCCACCGATACAGTAGGTAGGTAGGTAGGTGGCGATCGTGTCATAAATATTGACATTATATAAACATGAATTGTTTGCAGTTTTAATATTTCTTTTATGTACTGACTGATATATTTTCAGTGGGGTTTTTTTTCTACTTGGCAATTTCTCAGGTTTAGCCAGGGTCTGCCTTACATGTTGTGAATAGTTATGGCTAATAGTTTTTACGACCGGCCGTCTGCCTGACATCAAATCTCTTTGGGAATGCATTAATCAGTGATGTCTAAATACTCTTAGAAAGTACATATGACTCGGAAAAATCACATTGGTACTTGCCAGGATCGAACGCACGTCCTCATGCATAAGAGGCGGTCCTTTTAACCACTAGGTCACTACTGACTTAGTGTTAAAAAATATATTTGATACATTTGATTGTATAGCAAGCTTTAATGAGAGTTTGATTTTAAAATATGAATAAAGCGATAAAGTGATTTAAATACATAAAATATATGTATTCATTCCTTTAGAAGTCCCCTTTTTATGTGTAACTTTTGTAAAAAAATATCTTTAAAAATATGTCTAAAATCATAAATTACTAGTCTTTAGCCTAACACTATAAATAAATAATATATATATATATATATAATTATATATAGTTTGATATAATTAATGGAATCACCACAAGTTCGTCTCATTGTTTCGCTTACTACGTATAGTTGGTGCAGCTTTCTCTGATGAAGATTAAGTAACTAACAGCTATTATTAATACATAGCTTGATTATTAAGCTTAAAAGTTGAACGGATGTCTTACTATTTCCTCATACTTTTTATGTATAGATGAGTAATATAATGGTTTAGACTTTAGATAAACACAATAAATTATAAAAAGCAATATGAAGGTAAGAAATAACTTCTCAGGTTGTACCTTCCTCACTTTGTATTGATGCTGATAATGTTCAAAACTTGACCATTTCTTCCTCGTCACCCTTCTAAATCCGCGATGGATAAATCATCCATGATATATAAACTTATAACTTCTCAGAAGTTACGTCTCTTTATATCTCATGGATAACTCTTAAATAAAAAAGAACCTCTTAAACAGAAATTTCAATCAATAAATGAATGTAAACCGGGAGGTAGTAGTTTTCATTTGTTATATATTTGTATAAATCACGCTTTGCGTTTTTAAATAGCCTTACAGTCTTCGCGCCAAATATACATCATTGCAATTGTACGATTTGTCTATTTTTTGCAATGCATTTAGTTAAATACACAACACTGAATCCTACATAATATACAAATTCATATTTTAAAACTCCTACAAATTAAAATCATTTACTTTAAAGCGTGGCGAGTTTATTATTCCTTATAAAATTGTTTATATAATTCATTGATAATAATCAACCGATTACTATCTATATGTGGAATGTATGTAAATATTATTGAAATGGTAATAAGGATAATTTTTATATCTAATAACCTTCTAGAACAATCGATGGAGACGAACCATTATGAGCCACTACACCGCACGTGCTTCCCATACAAAACATTGAACAATTATTGGCGGCCATACTTGTACACCTGTTATGATGTCCTGAACTTCCTAACGACACTTACCAATATTTCTCGATTGTATTTCGATACAGTAAAATATTTTTTTAATCCTTAACTGAAACTATTATCTTGTAACGTATTAAAGTATATGCTTGTAACAGTAAATATTTATTTTCTATTATATTATATAATTGTAAACCCAAAAAGTACTGCGGTTACAATTAGATAGAGATGACAAATTTTTGTACTTTAAAAATGTTTGCATCGACTTCATACATAAACATATTTTGGACTGTGGTAGGGGATATCGAGTAAATATTCATTTCAAATAAAGAACAATAAATCATATAACTCAGATATTATAGAAATATAAATAACTACATTAGGTTTTATAATAAATAAAAGGTATTTTATATAAAGAGAATAAAACACATTTTAGTATTAATTATACCAAAACAAATATTTATGTTATTCATTAATTTATCGTATAATTGAATAGCTTTAGTCAAACTACGAAATTAAGGCAAAGGTCCGAAATAGTACAGCCATTGCATAATAATTGGAAAAAATATTATTGGCATAGTGTATATTACACTTACAGTTATTTACTTATTACAGTTTTCCAAACATGTTATCAAAAGTCGTTATGTATTTAAATTAAAATCATTTAAGTAGAACATGAGTAAAATATTCTCAATTACGTTATTTAGATTCATTTGTGTTTTAAATAAATAATAATAAATGCAATAAAGATATAGATTAATTTAATCATTATATATTGAACAAGTTTATGAGGTCGTTCTTGGTTATGTCGCTTTTGTATGTAACTTTCAGCCATTGAAATAGTTCCCTCTACATATGTACAACCCTACATATGTACGAGTATGTTGACAGCCCTAGCGTTTATTGGCCAGATTTAAAGTGTACGCATATTTTAATGACTTTTAATTTAAACCACTATACATATGATAATAATTAATAATGTTTGCCTCTTTGTTTATATAATCTATGAACCAAAACAATAATTCAACTCTCTAAGACGTAGATATTGGAAATATTGTTTGAAATTTTCTTAATTACTAGAGATCTACGATTTTAGTAGGGAACATAAGTCAAATTTATAGCAGAGACCAATTCGTTAGAGGTTCAATAAACAGTAAACCTAGATTGGAACCTTACCTTTATAGAACTGTTAAAACTAAGCTTTAACCAGGCAACACGATCTATTCAAGATTTTAACAATACTTATTTATTCTTCTTCTTGGCATTTTCCCAGCTTTAGCCAGGGTCTGCCTTACATGTTGTGAATAGTTTTGGCTAATTGTTTTTTACAACCGGCCGCCTGCCTGATATCAATCCTCTTTGGGAACGTATTAATCAGTGATGTCTAAATACTCTTAGAAAGTACATATGATTCGTAAAAATCACATAGGTACTTGCCAGGATCGAACCCGCGCCCCCATGCATGAGAGGCGGGCCTTTTAACCACTAGGTCACCACTGACTAACAAGACTTATTTATTAGAATACTAAAATTATGTATGTAATAAAAATTCAACTTAATTTTAATTACAAGTTATCGAATGAATTCAATACAAGAGTTTAATTAACTGATGAAGAAACTGATTCACATAAATGTCGATAGTAAGATAATACAAGAAAACAAAATAAGGACTACAAATAAACGAATTGCGAATTTACAATACAATTATATAGTGATTTAAGTGTATTCCCAAATAAGTCAAGGATATTTTTTAATGTTTTCTTTTAAAGAAATAAAATAAATTAATCGTAAACCACACGACCTTCGACCGTCGAACCCACGCGTGTCGCTGAGCCTCTGAAATCATCATCGCCCACACACGATGACATAACGTGAAAATTAAACAACGACAACACTATTGAATGATGATTTATAAAATCATTTACATACACAATCCATACTAATATTATAAATGCGAAAGTAACTCTGTCTGTCTATTTGTTACGCTTTCACGCCTAAACCACTGAACAGATTTGGTACAGAGATAGAGTTGACCTTGAGAAAGAACATAGGATAGTTTTTATTTCAGACTTTTGAAATGTTCTCTTGGAAACGCGATATAACCGAACTCCACGCGGGCGAAGCTGCGGGCGGAGAGCTAGTAATTAATATTCGAGACCAAATATTTGTAGAAAAATATTGAATTTCTAAACATATGACGCCTATCTGTATGCAAGTCCGTACATGTTGGCGCAAAAACAAATTATCTAATAAGAATTTGGGTGAGCTCATCTTTAACTGGCTGGGGGTGGAAGCAGCTGAGTGTTTTTTGTCCAATTTAGTAGTTTATCAATAAAATTTAACCGTTCGGTGGGCAGCAAACTTAAATTATGTGTAATAGTTGGCTTAAAATACCCCTTAATATCTTCAAATGCATAGTTCATACACGTTTTACTAATATTCACTTTACGACAATAATAATAAAGCATGAAATTCTGTATTATAATTAATAATTATCGAAATTATATTAGAGTTAAGAAAAAGAAGTAGACTTATGTTATGATTTCTGGTATGATTTGCGAAACAAGATAATAAAGGTATATACACACATCTATATACATATATATATATGTATTCAATTGAGAGGGCAAAGTTGCGGTTATTAATTTATATTTTATTAATATTTACAACGCTTTAAAAGGAACATTTCATACTTTTATATTTCATAAACTTTTAAGATTCAATAAATTTGCTGTAACATACAAGTTCAAACTCATGAACAAGATGAAGATACTTTAAACGTTTCTCAATAATTACAATAATATAAAAGAACTCATAAGTCAATTAAGAGAACGATTATAATAAACCATTGTAATCATAAATGCAGTTTTATTTACGCTCGCTATGCTAAAACGGTGGCTCAGTGGTTAAAGGGCCCGCCTCTTGTTGCCGAGGGCGCGGGTTCGATCCTGGCCCGGGCAAGTACCAATGTGATTTTTCCGAATCATATGTACTTTCTAAGAGTATTTAGACACCACTGACATACGGTGAAGGAAAACATCGTGAGGAAACCTGGACTTATAGTTTCACAATTATAAGTTTGAAATCACCAACCCGTCTTGAGCAAGCGTGGTGATTAATGCTCAAACCTTCTCCATGTGAGAAGAGGCTATGCTCAGCAGTGGGCGTTAATAGGCTGATGACATGCTAAAACACCCTAAAACTTGTCTTACTGTAGGGTGCCTAATACTTTTGCTCGTGGCTGTAGAAGGATATTATAGTACCAAAATAATTCCAATCTATGGAAAAATAATACATTATATAAGAAAACTATTTTGTACAACACTTTGTTTAAGTTACGTAGTACCATAATTTTGCTAATAAGGAATGTTTTGCGAAGTCTATTCACATGAAAAACAGATCATTGTAACAATAAATCTCATTGACAAAACGTTCTTTTAAATTTTAATATAAATACTTATCTATTCTTTGTATACTACATATATAAGAAAGCGTACCTGTTATTCTTCTTCTACCTGGCAATTTCCCAGATTTAGCCAGGGTCTGCCTTACATGTTGCGAATAGTTTTGGCTAATTGTTTTTATGACTACCCGCCTGCCTGACATCAGCTCTCTTTTGGGAATGCATTAATCAGTGATGTCTAAATACTCTTAAGAAGTACATATGACTCGGAAAAATCACATTGGTACTTGCCAGGATCGAACCCGCGCCCTCAGATATGAGAGGCGGGCCTTTTAACTACTAGGCCACCACTGACTAAATCTGTATCTCTACTTATTCTCAATGATATCAAAAATCTGTATTTGTTTGAGTAATCGGAGCGCATCGGCGAAGCGAAACGGAACGTTACTTGGACGGAAATAATTAAGATATCACAGCTTTCTCGTGTTCATATGAACGAATATCTTATGATTTAATTGAAATAACATTCATTGTATGTACCATGAGTTTTGTTTAAGGAATACAGTAAGTTTTAAAGACGAAATAATGATACTGTTTTACAATTACAATAGTTTAGTCTCCTTCTTCTTGTTCCTGGCAATTTCCCGACTTTAGCCAGGGTCTGCCTTCCTGCTTAAATTTCTCCACTTTTCACGGTCTTTGGTATGACCTTTAGTCACAATATATTTTCTAAAAGTTTCAAGGTTTTCGTGAAGTTAAAATTCTATATAAGGTACACTAAAGTGACTACGTCTAATATTTAATGTAGTATGTTTATGAAAATTAGTTTAGATGTAAGTAGTAAAATCTATTCTTATATTTATATAGAACATTTAAAACAGATTTATTGATAATATTGAAACGCCTGCATCTATTAAATACATCCGGACTTATACTATGAAAATAAAGTAGAATTTAGTGCGTCATTATTAAGAGTGTACTAGGAATAAAATATAAAATTAAAATTTATAACAAAATTTTATCCAATACAACAAGAAAAAGAGAACGCTTTATAACAGTGTTACAAAGTTACAAGAGTTTTCATTAAAAAACTTACGAAAAGGAAATTTATTAATGAAAACTTTCACTTGATTATATTGAGGTTTTCAAAATATCTTTTAGCTATATTTATCTTTTACCTACAAGAGTTCTAACTTTGACAAATCATATATCAAAAACGTCTAGTAGACAAGACTCGCATTATATCTGGATCTAAAATGTCATCCTTACATATAAATGTAAAGTTGGTTACAAAATTGCAATACCATATATAGCTATCCAAATAAACCTTTTATTAATATATGTTTTGATAATATTCTTCGATCCTAGCAAGTACCAATGTGGTTTTTCCGAGTCATATGTACTTTCTAAGAGTATTTAGACACCACTGACAGACGGTGAACGAAAACATCGTGAGGAAACCTGAACTTATAATTTCAAATTATAAGTTTGAAATCACCAATCCATCTTGAGCGAGCGTGGTGATAAATGCTTAAACCTTCCCCATGTGAGAAGAGGTCTTTTTTCAGCAGTGGGCTCTGATAGGCTGATGACGACGACGATTCTTAAATGAATTATTTAAATGTAAGTTTTTTTGGATGAACATAAATGAATTTTTACGTGTTCGTTATTAGAATTAGATGAATTAATAAATTATGTTACGCCATAGTACTTCATAATTGTTATCACTCAGTGATAACGTCTTACATCTTATCAGATATCGTTATCAACATAGAATCATTGAAATCATTAAATTATTTTAATAAACAAACTAACTTTTCATGGTTACTCACTTATTTTTTATAATTCCTAACGTCCATATGTATATAATGTGTATAAATATATATTGAATTATTCAAATATAATTAATACTTCCTGAATAAAATCAATTATTACTTTTACTATTTACTGTAAGCACAACATTCGTGTACCTTGATTGCAATATAAAAGTCATTTTATTTATTTTAATATGTAAAGATTATAATTATTTTAAAATGTATGAGAGTTTAAACATAAACTTGGATAATATCATAACAAAATTATGTTTTCGGAACTAATTCTTATATATATTTTATTTATATTATACGTTTCGATTACTTGCATCAATTGTAGCCTGGACGAAACAAGGTTCAAACTTTCCCCTTAGTATTAAAGTTTTAAGAAATACATATATTATATACCACAAAAAATCTTTCTATTATTATAATAATTATCCCATATTGATCAGAATAAGAGAGATACGTATTTAAATCTAATCATCTGACTGTATAAGTTTAAAATAGTTAAAGAAATTTGCATTTAAAAAGCGAAACTGTTACCTTACATTTTAAGTACTTCACGTACAAAAGCACTTTAAGGAAAGCTGTTTCATTGAGTTCTGCGTATTGTTATTATGTATTATATAAATATTAAAACTATTTTAAATGAAACTAATATTTTTGCGGATTATATAAGCGTATTTATTCCTAAAGAGGGTTGATGTCAGGCAGGCGGCCGGTCGTAAAAACAATTAGCCAAAACTATTTACAACATGTAAGGCAAACCCTGGCTAAAGCTATGAAATTGCCAGGTAGAAGATAAGCGTATTTTTATAACTACATACTGTCGACCTTTCGGCTACTTTTCAGCAACCATGATCAGGGGCTGACGAGATCAAAATGACATTGTCAATTAGCATAGTAATCCGAAAATATTAGTTTCAATTAAATACTCGAGAAAGTCTTAGATCTCATGAAGTATAATATGTAAAATGTTATGTTATAACACATTGTATGAAATAAACTTAGTATATTGCAATGGTAATTGTAAATAATTGTACAGCTTTTTTCTTACATTTTTTTATTCATGTTCTTGAAAATTTTTTAATTAAAAACTGCAGGTTGTGCACGTTGAAAAATATATTTTATATAAATTTTCTTTGTGAAACCTTATAAAGGTATTGAATTTGTAATTAACCTTTCAAAAACATGCCCTTTGGGACGCAACGTTATTCTCGTGATGAATAAAACTTGAAAAAAATTGAGAAAACCTATAAATTATTAACTTGTAGTAGTGGTTAGAATAATTTAACTTTAAAACTGCAAGATATATATGATTTTGTTCTTTAAAATAACGGACAGATTTTTATTTAACCGCTGATTTGGAATAAGCACGTTTTGAAAGTGATTTTGTTAACCTCAAACTTTAAAACCACTTCAAATCGGATTTTCGCTACAAATATTAAATTTGAATTAAAATATTTAAGTATTATTTAAAAATATATCATTGTGAGTGGCTACTTGTAAACGTCTTTTGACGACTTCTTTTGATGTACCTAATCTTTCACCCGAGAATTTAATATAATATACCTTTACTTAAAATCCCAGATATAAGTCAGTGATGGCTTAGTGGTTAAAGACGCGCCTCTCATGCAAGAGGGCGCGAGTTCGATTCTGACAAGTACAAGTCATATGTACTTTCTAAGATTATTTAGATACCACTGACAGACGGTGAAGGAAAACATCGTGAGGAAACCTGGACTTATAATTTCACAATTATAAGTTTGAAATCAACAATCCGCCTTGAGCAAGCGTGGTGATTAATACTCAAACCTTCTCCATGTGAGAAGAGACCTTTGTTAGGCAGTGGGCTCTGATAGGCTGACGACGATGACGACTTAAAATCCTATTGAAATTTTTAAATCACTCCTTATTTATTTTATAAAGTCGGTTATGTTAGTTCTTATGTAACAAAGACTAAAAATACATCAGTAAAATGAACTGTCAAGTCCTTATTCAAGTTATTGAGTTTACCATAAACAATATATTTACATGTTAATTGTTAGTCTTCTATTTTAGTTAACCTAGTTTAAATCTTATACCTAGGATCTGTTTGTTACTAAATCTTGTACGTATTAATGTAAAAAAAATACTTGTGTATTTTCGTATGAACTTTATCTCGAATGAGTTTGGCGAGTTAATAATTTGTTGAGATTTAATATTAAGTGTTAAAAGTTAAACCTAGTGAGTCTTACATTAAATTATGATTAATTTAATATACATACTTTTTACTAATTACGTTATATGTATAATGTTTGAACTGTCAAAAACTATATGGGTCATTGGAGACGTAGAATTCATGAAAAAATATAAGTTTCTGCTTTCTAGGCTTCAGATGCATAACTTTAGAAAATAAAGGAATGTTAAGGATAAAAATAATAAATAAAAGGAATATTATCATGTCATCATAACACATTGTGGTAAATATACGACATATTTTCCACAATCAGAATGTATAACTGCAACTTCATACTATCATTTTTATTTTATTCATTAATACACGGATTAATCTGTGATTCTTACTATCAATACTATAAACAATTTTATTTATAGCCTGCTTCCTGTCAGGTGTTGCTTCATCTGTCAATATTTATTTTGACATTGACCGTTCGCAGGACATTCAGTTATACAGTCTGTAGGTTAATATTGAATTAAAATTGACTTTATAAAATAATGTACACAAAATTAGAAAGTTATGTAAAATATGAATAATGATAACGCTTACGCATTTACTTATTAATTTTTTTGTGTGTTTGTATGTTTACGACTTTTTATACGTATTTTATTTGCGTGGTATGGAAATATGTCAAAAATGATTCCGATCTATGGTATTTATTTTATCATAATATATATTGGATCGTGTCAATATTATTTATGGCTATATGTTAAATTTTATTTCCTAGAATTGACAGATGGCCTTAGATTCATTAACATCAGCATTTATATCAGCTGATCCATGAGGATAATTCAAATAATATACATTTTTCTTGTATTTACTGTACCATGATATAAAGTATTGTCTTATATAAAGCTGCGTCACAGCCAACAAATGACGACGCCATGTTTGATGCACTGAATCCATCACGGCTAGAGTTACAGACATCTTTTGACATTTGAAAAATATTTTTTGACACTCCACAGTGGATATAATATGTGATTATCTGTAAGAACCAAATATAACTTTTAATATAGATGTTAAATCTTTTGATGTCTTTAATTGAATCTTTTTACCGCCACTATACAATTCTAAGTACTGCATTGCGTATCAAGTTAAATTAAAAGCCTACAAATATCTTGAAATAACTCTTGTTTTGTTGAAGTACAATAATTTATTCGTATAAGTAATAGTAAAGATATAATATTAATTTTAAATGTATTTGTATTCAAGTTTTCAATGTAATATATTGCGAAGTTTAAACGAGATCTCATCTCGTTGTCATGCAATCTCTTTAGTAATCTTCAGTGTAGCACAAAACCACACATCCGATGCAATTGTTATGTAACATTACATGAAAATGCACAAAAAATATATTATAGAGTTTTATTTTAATATTTCGATGTTCTATGAAGATTAAATCCTATTTTATTTAAATGAAACTATTTTTTTCGGATATACTACGCGACTTTTTTGAATAAAACTACATAGGTACTCCCGACGTTTCGGCTACTTTTCAGCAACCGTGTTCACGGGCAGACGAGATGTGAGTAGTTTTTATCAAAAATAAAGTTGCTTAGTATAGTCTAAATACATTATTATCATTTAAATGAATATTACTCTCGAAAATCTTAGATCTAATTATGTGAATCAATTTCCTCATCGGAAGACTAATCGTGAACACAGGAAGAAGTCTACCATCTTAATATAGAGTGTCTTGATAGAATTATAAATTATTCTCGTCACTGAGGACAAATCAAACAGAAACAAGGTAACATTGTACCGACTACCGCTTATGGAATGTCGAACAATATCTTTCCGTGCGCCATATTTGGTACAACGAGTTTGGAGTCAGTTCCAATGGGTGACCTAACGCTAAGCATTATGTACTGAAACGAACCTTTCGACTTTATTAATGTGACACAGAAATTGATAACGGAGAGATTAATAGGTTTATTTTTTTATATAACTGTAGATAATTATATTAATTTAAAATATTAAATTACCAAGAAAGATTGATTTGTATCTTGAACCTAGATTTCTTTTTACAATTGTATGTTTAAATGAAAGGAAATTCGAAGTAGAACGTACCTGATGACTTTACTTCCTCTTTTAGTTTTATTAAACCAATTCTTTCTTAGTTAAAGTTATATTATTTAACATAATTAGATTATTCTCACTTTAAACGTAAAGTCTAAAATGCGATAAATTTTCTTAACAATATCTATAAGTGGACAAAAAGATATTATACAAGGTCCGAGCATAGCCATTCTTGTTTCCACTTAAGTAGAAATAGGTGAAATTGCTGAAATTCCGCAGATCACTTGTATATCTCAATAAACGGGTAAAAGCAAAGATGCTGCTTACAGTAATGACCAGACTTAGATGAAACTTTATTTCTAACTATTAGTTCAACAAAAGGTAAACCAAGAAAATAAAAAAATGCTGTATATATTTCAGTGACATTTTTAAATGCATGTCATTTAGTCTCTTCGGGAGTACTAATTAAAAAACAAGTGACTAACCAGGTTTAGAGCGATTGATGTAAAGGTCGGCTAAGCACATAACATTTAAGCAAAGTAGGAATAAAACATGAGGAGAGTTGTTGACCTACAAAGCTGGAAGCTACGCTATAGCGTAATGTAAAACACCTATGTATATGTAAGCGACGCTACCGATATAATAGCTTGATTGACGAAATGTCAAAACGCCAATAAAGTTTCAAAAGTACGCCTTTTATGTCACATTAGTGTTCAAAATCGCGTGCACGGATATTGGACATTAAATTACTCACGTTTATAAACCATAACTGTATTCTAATTCAATATTAATACAGCCAATTTGTATTCGCTCTAAGAGAGTTGAAAATTCATAATAGTCTACAATCCTACAAAAAAACTTTTATACTTCACGCAATCTAACATAAAAAAATTGAGTGAAACTTAGCCGCGGACGTGTTACATTGCCGTATTTTAAAGAGATAAAATAAAACTTTATATGTAATGTGCTTCAATGAACTTGGATAACGATTCTTACTAGAGTGGATTGTTTCTTGAGTACAGGTTAAAACAGTGAAAAAGCTTTCTGTATATATGCAAAAGGAAAATTCCTTAAGTGTCTGTTGGCTTTAAAAAAAATAATACCCATTTCCTGTTTTATAATCCGGGAGGGTAGTCAATCTTTTTAATGCTCCGGTTGGTTTAAAGGTAAAACATACATAAAAAAATATCCACGTGTATTTAAATTGCATGAAAGCAATATTATTTCTAAATAAAAAATACACGTTTTACGTTAAAATAAATCAAAACACGTTTTAAGTTTTCCTACTATAGCATCCTTTTCTATTGAATGGTTTTTGGAACACAGCTATAAGCTATGTAAGCCATTCCCTGAAACTTTTTTTTAATTAATATCAAAGAAATCGCCTCTCCTATGAAACAGAAGATTTTTGAACACATTAATATTAAACTGCAATATCAAAATCGCAAAAGAAATGTATTCAGCACATCGGGACTGAATCCCAGAGGCATTAGCATATTGGAATGACAATGTGGAATCTCAGCGAAATAGAAACCGACCTTACTGCTAACACAATAAGGGTCATCTGATCAAAGTTACGTAAGAATCTCACCTTTCACTATTTACGTTGCTAATGACAATAACATATAGAGTAACGTTACGTGTGATCTGAACACGTGACCCCATACTGGATGTACGTCTTTTAATTATGACTAAATTGACATCATTAAGATTGGCAATGTCCATCTAGTATGACTAGTTGCAAGTTGGATTCAATATGAAGCTAAAAGGAAAAACTGAATTTCTTTCTAATATGAATAAACGCGTCTTTGTGTATTTTTATTTTATATATGTATGTATGAACGTTCTTCTAGTTGTTTGGTTAATAGTCACACAAAAAACTACTAAATGGATTGTAATTTAAATAGAAAAAAGTTCAGATCATTCAATAAAATGTTTTATGAGTCATAACTCATAAGTTATCTCGAAATTATTACTTGTAGTTCCTCATTCTAAGCTTACTCTATTCGTTTGCCTCAAAGACTAAATCCCTATTCTATTCGTATAATTTAAGATCAAAAATAAAAGGTTATTCTGGATGTATGACACCAGGATTGTAATGATCTATCAAGATTTCTCACTCAAAAACCCTGATTACTGTCACTGTTTAGACTTAAAATACGTGCTGGTCCTATGCTACTCACATATAATTAGATTATATATTGTGTTAAAAATATAAAAAATAATAAAAGAATTTTAAGTTTTCTGGGTTTAATTGATTTCCATAAATAATTGAACACTTACGTTCTTTCTAAATGCATTTAGCGAATATTTTGCAAAACGTTGACTTGAATAAATTTCATCCGAGGAATAAATTTCAAAAGAGTTTTCTTTACCATTTTCTAAATAAGAAAAATATTATTTAAATTTAACGAACATACTCAAAAACATTTAGCCAAACAATAAATTACTTTATACTTTTTTATTGTTTTATCTTCAAAGCTATTTTCAATTTTATATTCTCCAGAAATTTCTTGTAGAAAATTTTGCTCTCGACCTATCCGTTTCTGGTTAACTACAGCAAGGTTAAAAACCATTACCATAAGCTATACTTTTTAATAGAAAAATATTGAATATATATAATAATTAGATTGATTAACTTGAAAGACGTATGTGTTTCCAAAAACTGATCTTCTCGTATCTAAAATAGTTACAATGCTGTACAATGTATAAAGTTCCAAAAGTCCAATAAGATGGAATTTCATCATCAGCTGGTTCCATTCGTTAGAGAAATTCGTATATTTTGGTGAGATCCGCTTCATGACGGAAAAGTAAGAAAGAAATAGATATTGAGTGAATATCTAGATAATGAAAACCACTTATCCGGATTGGATCATTATAGTAGGTTTAACTACAAACTGTTTATACAGGGTGTAGTTATAGACTATTTTACTTCACAACAATGGTGTTAGTTACAGAATTCGTATTGCACACCTTATATAGTCAGTCAGAAATCATATTGCACATTATACTAGTTAAAGTCTAGAGTCAATACTTAGTTATAAACAGTAAAATATGAAAACCTAACGATAGACCTAGGTTATTTACCGGCCTCAATTATCATCTGGATAGCCTTAATGTAAATTATATAATATATAAAACTCGTATTTTTCTTATAACATTTATAAATGGAGCATGCAATAAGTGAAGTCTTGTTAAATACTACTAAATTGCGGTTTTGAATTTAATTGCGCGACCGGTATTGAGAAAAGCGCGTATAAACTAAAGTGACGGAAAATAAAAGCTATACAGACGAAGTTTTATTTATTAAAAATATATTTTCTACTAAATTTGAATATTTTAAATGAATTTTCAATTCGTAATAATGTTTTCTGAATAGATTTTTTATTAACACGCTTGTATTAGCTTGGGCTATATGTATGTATGTAACGGAATCTTTGAGCACGATTTTCATCGGTTTCTAAACATCTGATTAATTTGAAACTTTTTATATGTCTCAAGAATCAATGACAATGTAATATTTCGTTAACAATTTCCCATTATCCTTGTTAAGTTTACCAATTATTTTTCTTAAAAATACTATGATTTATAGTTATAGGAATACACAATAAATATAATTTCTATTAAGTATTGAATCCAATGTTAACCTCACCACAGAATTTGAAATTTTGTGCTAAGTTAAAAGTTTAACTAAAATGAAAATCGTGTCTGATAAAGGATTTCTAAAGCGGACGAAGATTTTCTTTAGTTGTTCTTATATTTAGGATATCATGTTTCAAAGATGACTTTCAATGAACCTTTTGAAGCATAAACGTAAGAAAGTCTTTTAAATACAAGAGTATAAAGGTGTATAAAGATTTTCAGTTAGACAAGATAATATTTAAATATTAGTTTTAATCATATCATATTAAAAAGTATGAAAAGTAACTATTGAAAGTATATCAAAAGTTACTGTTCGGTTTAAATTAAAAAATAATTACAATACTTACACTCTATAATCGACTTTAAAATACATGTATTTACGGTTTCATTTCATTGTTTCAAACAATGATCCTCTCAACACAACGTGTTCACTTCCCACGTACGTGATAATTGTTTTGTTTATTTAATTATTAATTTCACTCATTTTTTCATTGGCTTAATAACTTCATGAACTCTAAGTTAAAATGTGAATTTGAAACCAGAAATTATTCTTATGTCAAACGAATAAGATTACAACAAAATACGATAATAAACTGAAAATCATATAAAGAATGCTACATTATATTCCAGTAATAATTTCTTACAAAATAAACATAATATTTTAATATATTTCATATATTATTGTGGAGTTCATTACGTTTTGCGGTGACCCTACAGCTATATGCAAGCGACTTTATTGCCAGCCATCTGATTTTATTAAGCTTTAAGGTAAATGCATAACATATTGCTCATTATCAACACTCGTGGTAATTTAAAATAATTTAACTCTTTATTGTAGCAAATAATTCTGATACATAGCGGCTATTATTATGATTGCCTGTGCATTGGTATAGTACAAAAAAATTACCGTTGGATAATTAAAAATATTAACGTTAAATTATAATATGTAAATATAATGTTAAGTCAGTGGTGGCTCAGTGGTTAAAGGGCCCGCCTCTCATCGCCGAGGGCGCGGGTTCGATCCTGGCCCAGGCAAGTACCAATGTTATTTTTCGGAATCATATGTACTTTCTAAGAGTATTTAGACATCTCTGATTAATGTTGATTACTAAAAGAGGGTTGATGTCAGGCAGGCGGCCGGTCGTAAAAACAAATAGCCAAAAACTATTCACAACATGTAAGGCAGACCCTGCCTATAGCTGGGAAATTGCCAGGTAGAAGAAGAAGATGTAAATATAATGTCGCTTTGCATTTTGGTAAGGTAGGTACTTAAAATTATCTTACTTACTTAAAGATGTTCACATGTCGTCTGCCCGTTTTTTTATAAAATTAATTATGCGTTTTTTATAAAATTTATTATACTTAAAACTAGACTATTCCTTTATTTTCAGTTACAAAAGTCTATGTCTTTTATTGAATTTTAAGGGAATCCCAATAAATATAAGTCTTGTATTATAATAATGTTAGAGATATAAAAACAATATGTATGGAAACGTATTTAAATACGAATATGAATTTTAATGATCTCAGTTATAAAGTAATCAAACTGTATGTTTGTTCTATGTTTGATGAAAATTTAATTTAACATCGGTGTTGTTATTCGTATAAAAGTTTTAATGCAGGCACAAAAAGTTATAAATAGATAAAATGTTTTGTTTCTACTAAAGTTCCTCGTATAATATGTTTTATAAAAGTGTTCAATAGTGAAGATTTTCTAAAAGAAACTCGTTATTTGCTCAAAAGGATAAGAGGCAAAATTTCATCTGTGATACTGTTTTGAAAATACATGAAAAAGAAAGTTCAATACTTAAAAAATTTAGTGGAACTGCAGTAGTTAACCTTGGTTCCTCGGTCATGTGCCCTTACCTTAATTGAAGCAGTAAAATTCTTCTATAGATTTCTAAATTATGCCAGGAACTGTTATATTTATTAGATGAAACAGTTACATACTATATATACTTTTCATTACATTGGGAAGAATGGCGAAGAATGAACATTATCTATAGTTCTTCAATCTTTGATATGTAGACTGGTTGATATATTTTTGAAGAAAAACCAGTTTCTAACGTTTTTCAGAGATCTCTAGAACTTCGATCCTCTTGAACCTGTCAAGAGACTAACCTTTAGAAGCACTTAAGTTGATCCACTAATCTTGAACAACCTAATCCCTAACAAGAAACCTCAAGTTCTGACTGGACCGTGCCTATTGTTATGCACAGGTTAAGAATTGGAGCATACGCATGCAAAACTTAGGATAAGGCTAATTAGTTAAACAAAAAAATCAAGATTATTGAACAAATCATAATAATTAAATATTAAATTTGATTGGAAATTATTTAAATTTTATTTTAATGAATATTTTTATACTCTAAATGCAACTTATAATTCAAATATTTAACGTGATATATAGCGTCAATACAGATTATGTATCGCCTGTCGCTTATATGAGTGACGTCGGCTTGTCCGGAGCAAATTGATGAAGTAACGAGTTATGTATGCACATCTCACAACGACGTGACGATTGATATACAAGTACTGAATTATATATTTATTAAACAGTTTAAATACATATATATAATTCATTATAATGTTATAATTATCTTATTAAAACTAACAAAATAATGGTCAAATATATATTGACGAAATATTTTCTTACTCTTTTCATTGTTACCTTAATATTTCATACAAAATATATGAAATAAACAGTCGTAGATTCATTGTGTGACGCGCCATTCTCGCCATTAAGCAGCTAATCGGCGAAATAAAATGACCTCTGTCACATCATGCCAGAAATGACAGACGTCACAATATGAAAAAAACTAGCAACATTAATTTAAATTATTAAAAAAATGTGTATTTGAATATAATCATAGTTTTTTTATAAATTAAACACAATTATTATAATTGTTGAATAATTCGAAAGCCTAAAAAACTTCTTTCACTAAAAAACTCAAAATAAAGCCAACCTCACGTTTCACGAACAGTTAAAAGTAAAACTTAGTGAACGTTAGCGTCAAAGTTAAAAGCCTTCGATTGAAGTTTAAAGCCATTAAAATAAAACAACTCAAGTAATTACTATAAGTATAATGTTTCGTTATTAAAACTTGCACTTTGTCATTGAACTTAGAGGTGTTTAAATTACAAGCAGATTAATTAGAGTTTATAGGTACAGTTTTTTAATTAAGAAAATAATTTTAAATTTAAGTAAATATACTTTTTTTTGTTATTTTGTCTATATTTGAACTTATATTAATTATCTGTGTACACCCCAGTCATGTGTCACGCTATGTTTGTGGTCACACCCAAATTATTATTTTTCTAGTTAAATATAATAACATAGGTATATCTGTGTTATACGTGTATATTAAAATATAATTGTATATCTCACTTATACTTTTTTGTTATAAATTACAATAACCTCATGAGAATGAACCAATAAATCCAAAAAGAAAATAGGTATAATTTATTCTAAATTTTTTCATCATGACGACAGCCAGTTGTTTAGGTTTTTACAATTTATATTTTTACGTAGGTATGTGCATATTCTATAATTTAATATGAATGATAGAAGAAAATTACATACACAAACACACACACACACACATACACGCACACATACATGTATATATGTATGTAGTAGAATACTTGCATATAAAGCTTCCGATTTCTAAAAAAGTATGGCAGCAATATTCTTGTAAGCTGAAACTGTTTACACAGGTCGTAAGCTGACTATGCTTTTAAAAGCCTTATTCGGTAATCTGTTGTAAGGGTTCCGACGTCATGAAAATCGTTTAGTTAATTACAGGGAGTGGAATTCTACATGATTACGTAATTTTTAGTTTTTTTGGCTAGGCGTGTCAGATTAATATTAATTAAATTCTCCGGTAAAATGTTTAAGGTGTAATGAAAAAATTTTGTTTTCTTTTGAAGCTGTGTAAATATATAAATAAAATTAAAGCAATGATTATTACCTGTGGCTTTATATACCTATATGAAAAAATACATAAAGGATAGTTATTCTCTTAGTAAGGAGAACAGTGTAGTTTAACTGATTCAAATCTATGAAATGTTGTATTTTTATCACATTTTCAGCTTTTAAAAATTATACATATTTAAAAATCGTAAATCTTTTACGTGGCTTAGAAAATCAAGATATATTATCGTAACTATTAAGCAGTAAAGTTGTGAGAAGTAGCAAAATAAATAAAAGAATGTATTATGAAAATGATAAATCGGTTTAATATTTGATGATATTCTTAATAATAATGGAATATATATTAAAGCTGTGTTCTCGATACGTCTTTGTATCAAGCGAAGGCTCTTTATTTACACAAAACTGAGATCCTTTGATGCACTTGAATATTAAATTTCTTGAACAATTTAGTTTTAATAAGTTCAACATCTTGCCTTATATATTATTAGTACAAAGTTATAAGCTACCTCATTTATTTCCTTAGATATAAACTGATTCTTTGGGAAACCAACTTTTCTGAAGACCATGCCATCAAGGTCAATATTTATTACGAGCTAACAAACGAGTTCACTAGGAAAAGGTTCGTCGTTGATTTGTATGTTATAGAAGTGGGACCTAAAGGTATAACAGCTACTAAACTACAACTAAGTCTCTCTACGACCTACCAAAAGACTTGGCCCTGTCCAGAACTAATATCTCAAGGTAGTAGATTTGTTGTAAATTTTGTTAGGTAGAGAGAGGAGCTTGGACGGTGGAGGTGAGGCGTTAGATAGGGCCCCCTTAAACCTACACCTGGTTCGCAAGTCACAGGCACTGTTGAAGCTCAAGCACTATAAATCCATGGAGTGCTAAAAAGATTCTTTTCTTTTATTGATGAAATTTGCTTAATTGTGCTACTTATATATTTTTCTATGATCAGTATTCATATACTTAAGTTAAAACTGTCACAATGAAAGTATATTAAAGAAAATCTAAATGTCTCTATTTAGTTTAACGCTGAATTATTGCGGTGACAGCACCAGACAAACATGTAAGTAAATGTAGTTAGTGAAATAAATCGAGAAAGTAATATACAATCAGTTCCAATAGTCCAACGAATTATTTTTACAGCGAACATTTCTATTGAATGTCCGACGATTTATTCTGCACGATCATAAAAAGTATTTATCGGGAAAACGTGGTTTTTAAATTCCGATTTAAATATGAATACCTCCTTAACTTTCTTATTTCAGAGAAAAGCTCCAGTTAAACACGCATTTCATGCACTTTTTTTGTGCTGTTTGATTTTTGAAATAAAATTAATATATTTCGGATTTATTGCAACCGTGATCACGGGTAGATGAGATGAATATATTGTAAAGTAACCGAAACGTCAGGTTTATGTTGTTAAAAATAATTACAACGTAGCATTAATCCAAAAAAAAAATAGTTTCATTTAAATGAATACTAGCGAAAATCTTAGATCTCAATATATATTTTTTATACAAACATCGAAATGAATACAAATTTTTTTGTACATTCCGAACAGGTTAGTTTTTTAACTTTTAGAATAAACTTTTAACCAAAGTTGTTTTTATAACAATTCCAAACATAACCGATTAGCCAAATAATGAGTAATTCTGTTCACGATGATTGGAAAAACGTATGCTTGTGTTTTCAAAGGAACCGACCTTGTACCACACACTCATTGTTTGAACAATACTATTTATTATCCAATGATATTATTCATGGATTTCATAATTAGTCCAATTATTTCACGGCTCTGCTTGCTTTGTATCAACCATTTATTACATCAGCTGAGTATAAATTTTATGAAACAAAAAATTCTATATAAACTTTAAAATTTATTTTATTAAATTCACTACTAAACTAAGATTAAACGAATTGTTTTAAGATTAAAAGCAAGTTGATATATTTTACGTAAGATTGACATTTAATGCCGATTTTTACATAACAAAGCGTCTGCGTGACACTAATACTATACATGTATGGAATAAGGTTATATGAGTATTATAATCATAATATACTTCACTAACACAAAAACGAGAAAGATTCTGAACGAACTTACCACTCTTAGTAAATAATAAAAACAATATACCTATATGCTTCAATCAAAGAGACTGGTTACAAAATGCAATCTAGGTATTTTTTATTACACAGGAACCCAATTACCCAAAATATAAATGTATTTTCTTACAAATTTATACTCATTGAAAAATATTAGCCGCGAATGAAGCCATAGCATAAAATATATATTAGTCGATGTATTGAGTTGAGAGAATCTGTTGTAACAAAAAATAAAATGCCTGATTTATATCTCTTTCTATAAAACATGGTTTGTCACAGTTTTAGAGCCTTCCGACTCAACATACTTTCATAGTAATAATATTGAGTATTCAGAACAGTCCAAGGTAAACCAGTCATAGAGAATTTATTATGTCAATATTTTCTATATATTATTACTGAATATATTAAAGTTTTATAAAGTATTGGACGAATATATTCGACAACTCAATACATAATTTCCTCATAAATAGACAACTGCGAAATAAACTCAATTGAATGTCAAAAATGATAAAACCACAGATTAAGAAAAACAAAATAAAAAACAAGCAAAGTCTGCGTTATTATAGACTAAAAAGGAAAAGTTTTCCTTCTGTTTTATATTATATATCATTGAATTTGAATAAAAATATTTTAGTTGTTTGTAAAATTGGATTGTATTTAAACATTTCCATGTAATATGGACATATTTAAATATTTTATTGCTTAATCTTAAATTTTTGCATAAGAAGAATCCTTTGATATATATTTTGCAATGGCTATACATATAATTTTTCTTTCATATCATCAAAAAATTATAACAATTCCAAAAAGCTTACATTTTTCGGTTTCGGTAAAAAATTACAGAGCGACATCTGTTCAATAATTATACCGTTTTCTTGACGTCTCGCAGATTATATTTAACCAAAACCGGGGCTATTCGACAACAGATGGCGCTGTATTGAAACAATGAAATTTCAACTTCTACAGAAGAAGAAGTTCTACAATTAATAGATAGATGCCGCTACTAATTCCTAAATGAGCTCTTATTATTTAGGGCACCAAATGGTCATTGATAAGTGTTAAAGTACTTAGAAAGTTTTAGTATATTGCAGTTACGAGTAATTATCGTTATAATTAGGAAATTTATGGGCTATCACTTTAAAGACTTAGTATGAAAAGGAGTTGAACTTTATTTGGGGCATCGAATACCATTAGTATCATTAGTATTCTTATTAAATAATATTATAAATGGTATAAATTAATGACATTTGTCAAAATATACTTTTCCCGTAACAAGGGGATTTAACAAGCAATTTAGCTAGGGGTGTTGCAATTTGTCGAGTCATTTACGATGGACTCGTATAGCCCCGATGTTTGCATGATCGTAAAGAGTCCACGCCCTGAGCTCATGTATCTGTCAGCCATAGCGACCACTGTAACGAGACCTCGTTTGTATCGAACCTTAGTAATAACAAGTAGAGAAGGGCATAAACGATCGGAGGCCTGAATTTATTGGACTACAAAAACCTCGTACGCCCACAGGTACCCATTATCACGTCACCCTCGCAATTGAATCGTAACAGTAAAAAGAAAACTAGTTTCCCTCGGTCTCTATTACGTTAACCTGCCTCGAATCAGACAAACCCATTGAATAAGAAGCTGTCAAAAAAGAAAGGAATTTTACTCCAACATATTTATATTAAATAAATTAAAAGTAGTAATCACTATATATTAACCTCAAAAGATGACTTGATTGAAATGAACCGGTGTAGAAAACAAATTTTTTTTGGAGGAATTTATATTAATTTAACATTAAAAAAAAAGAGAATCATGTACAACTTGAAACGTAGGAGGGAGTCGGTCGCAACTGTTTATAGAAAGACAACAAAATTTTTAACAACCAACACGGCTATACTGTTGAAGAAGATGCCTAACAATAAAAAGAACGATACGCTACCGAAAGTAGAAGAAGAAAATAAAAATGAGACAGCCACTGAAACTGTAGACCAAGAAATAGATTCTGATGAAGACGGTCATTCAGGAGAACACGACTTAGATTACTACTTAGGAATAAAACAGAAACACACATTCTGGAGCGATCCAGCGGGTTTGGAACAAATAAGAAAAGATTATCTCATATACCATCGAGGAATATCGGAGGAAGAATATGAGAGTCGTTACAAAAGAAAAGTCTCTAAACCTTCTTGCACGGTCCAACCGAAATTCAAACAAGTGCCTTTCAAAATACACAAAAAACATAAGAAAGCCAATAGCATAAGGGAAGGCATGGCTGAGTCCTGGGTCGAAAAAAAGGGTATATTCAAACTATTCGGCAACAGACGAGATAGTGAGTCGACATCAGATAGTTACAGCGAATGTGACTCAAACGAAGATGCTAAATATTCCGACATTATCAATATTGATTGTGACAGTAGAGATGAAGATGACATATTGGATTTATCTGACGCGATAAATAAGATCACGACTGAGGATAGATTACGGAAAATAATGGTAACTTGTACATTGACCTTAGATGAGTTTCATTGATTTAGTTTATTAAGACTATTTGTAAGTAAGTAAGTAAGTAAGTAAGACTTATTTGTTTGTTTTATGATCTCATTGTATCCTTCTTGTCTGCAGGGCGTTCGGATAAAGGAGGTGTCTGAAGGCAGGCCGTGTGACAACTGTCCCGAACTCTGTGTAGGATTCACACCACACCCTTGGAGGTAAGTCAGACAAATACTAAACAAATTATATATGACTTAAAGAATACTAAAATTAATATAACGTTTAAAACAATAACAGCAGTCGCGCTATAAATAAACAGAACGTAATTGCCGATATCATTAGGTTAACAAGAACAACAAACATTGGACAGAGATCGCACTAATGACAGGCTCGTTATCATTGGCCAGCCACTCGGGCCGTCTTCATCCGGGTCGACGATAACTTATCTGTTTACTTTCATTCATTTCTCAAACGTAACAATATACGAACGTGTTTTAAATCGATAATTGGAAAAAAAATATTCAACCTTCGCGAGGAGGTCGCAGGCGCATCGAGTCCGCTGAGACCTCATTGTGATCAGAACGTTGAAAGCGTTCACACGTGTCATAGAACGTGATAAAATGTGTCTGTCGTTGAAACAACTGGAGTGGGCGGAGATCTACCGCCGGGTGATCAAAGGAGACAGGGAAGAGGTTACAGAGAGGAAAATACAGAAGTTCCCATCCAGAGAAAGGAACCACGCGGTCAAGAGACGTAACAACAACAATTACCGGTCACACATCAACTGCCAGACATGCGCTAGAGTCGCTGAAGACGAGAACAGATGAAATTGATTTATAAAATAGTGAAGTGTCATTAATGAGACTGTAATATTTGCTCAAGGTTACATCGGACTGTGACGATCACATTACTAGCGATAAGTAAACAGTTTTGAAGTTGCCAAAGCGAATAAAAATAAATACGTTCTACAATTGTATGTATGAAATATCATTGTTTGTAAACGGGGAAGTGAGTCTTTGACAGATTGCTATATAATACGATATGCCATGGGAAATTGTAAATCAAAAACGGTACACGCAATTTTAACCCTTATCGCCGAATGATACCTGTTATACTCGTGTGTTATAAATTCTCTTTCCCATGTTTATAGAATTTAATGTTTACGAAATCGTATATGTAAGTATGTCTAACTTGCATAACACGTACGAAGTGTTCAGTTACTATAGAGAGTGTTGTCAGTTAATTAATTTGAAATATTCGATCATATCACCAGTTATTATTCCATTCAGTAATCATATATCAGGTTAAGTTGCCAATTATTATATAAGTAATACTTTAATAAATATTAAATTGATATTACAATATACGAATTTATTATTCGGTCAATTAAAGCTTGATAGTTTTGCAATAACATTGCTTATCTTTTTGAATAATATTAATCGTAATTGTTGAATTTAAATTATTATTATAATGATATTGCCCTTGTTTGAGAATTATATTAAAATGTGTCTATTATTTTGATGCCAAAAAATAAGATAATATAAGACCTAGCAACATTCAAATAAGTCATAATGAAATAGGCTCAAAAGGACTCGTATGTAGTGCCGTAAAAACATTTACAAAAAATGTAAAATAAAGAATTATAAAGAAATAACAAATATCTAATATATATTCGTTTATTATTTTTCCTTGTCACTGAGTAATTAATTAGTATTCATTATTTATCACAAGGATATATCCTACAACATACAACATATCAATAATTTATAGAAAATATATGCTGTAATTGCAAATGGCCGCCGTGTATAGTTTTAGTGAATTGTACAATGTGACAGCTGCAGTTTGATATAATTGTAAGGCCAGAAGCACATTGATCTTTTGCGTGATGTTTTGATAGATTCAGCCAATCAAAGACATACCAACTATATATATAAGTATAATATAAATAACACTGGTAGCCTTCTGTCTTAATAAAATACAATGAACATTCTCGTCTTTCAATTTGTTAGATGCTTTGTCAAGGAGTAAATGTTTTTATATGTCAATTAAGATTCATTTTGTTTTGACTTCGTATATTGAAAGTATGCGAAATTCTTTCGAAAGTATATTATTTCAATTGAAACTTAAGCAAATAGTTTGAAATGCAATCAAAAACTACTTTTAACATAACACATTGATACTTCATTGCTAAAATAGTATAACGCTTTTGTAGTTTTAATTGAATTTATAATTGAATTTGTTTATTAATCATTGCATAACAAAATAAATATAGAATCTAGTTGCGACAACAAAACAATTCCTCACACGTTCTAATACATATGTATGATTTAAATTGACAATGTCTTAACGCAAGTTTGAATCGTCAACTAACTATGAATCATTTCTCATTAAATAATCTAAATTAATACTATAATGTATATATATGAATGAAAAACTCTAAAATCTTCGTATACAGTGCTATTGAAACTCGTGGTAAGCAAATATATTTATATTTTAGATTTAAAAGGCGTTTCCAACATTGTAAAAATGTAAACAGTCAAAGTGTGAAGTTCGTTGGTAACGATCTTTGAACTTACGATAACCAGTTTGGTTATTGTATGAGATAAATAAAAATATTTAAATATTTATGTAACATAATAACATTATATCATTTCAACTTTGTTATGAAATGTGAGTATGTACTGATTGTTTGTTTTTTATGTCAAATGTAAACATATTAACTATACTATTAATTAAATATTAATATTAAAAACACATAATATATAAATGTTGTTTTATTATTTTGACATTTTTAATATCCTCTTATCAATTTTTTTTATCTATTTTTGTCTTATTTTTCATACCGACCCTAGTGTATGTTAAATGATTATACCAAGTTAAATGCGACTTCAAGTAAATTTATCTATGCATAAAGGATAACAGTTAGTTTCATACATTCCAAAGAAAATTCCGATGATGTTAGTCACCCAATTTACTGTTATGACTGTTTTATTTTACTAATAAAATTAATAACAAAATATAGATGAAACTGCAAATATCTTAGGTCCAAAGATACAAGGGTGTCAAAAAGTATCAATAAACGTACGTAAAATTTAAACGGAAATATCTTTTTAGCTCTAACCATTTGACAAATAAATTTTAATATACGTGAAATCATTTTCTATCACGGTTTGTTTAATAAGATATTAATTATTCAAGATAGATTTTAATGAAAATGTGTATTGGGTTTTATTATACATATTTCCAATCTTTACTCTTCTCTCATTTCATCTTTTTAAATTTAATACGAAAATAGATAAATACAATATATTAGTCAGGAAGTGGGATTTAAGGTTTTTCTATCATAGGTTATATAATAATACGAAGTCATTTAGTTCATGTATTAACTAGTATCATATCGATATTTTTGAAGAATATAATGCTTTGCAATTTAAACAAATTGCATCAAAGTTATAGAAAACAAATAACAGACCTCCATCTATACCTACATACATCAGATATCATTTAGCATATTTCTATTAGAAAATATACATATAACTTAAAATTCCGAACTGACGGGATGCATCGATAAAATAGAAAATAGATAACACTATTAGTTGTGCTATTGAAAGAAGAGGAATTCCTTAAACTCTATTTGACGAAATAATCTTATACCTTCGAGGTATGGTTAGAAAAAGATTAGTTAACAAAAAACTAATATTAGGATCAGTCTTCTCTTCTTCTTCCTGGCAATTTCCCAGCTTTAGCCAGTGTCTGCCAATATTAGGATCAGTATCAAAAACATATACAAGCTATCACTTGTCACTATAATATAAACAAATGCAGGATATTATTAATATTTGTTCTGCATAAAGACGATGAGTAAGATTTTTAGCCAAAACAAAGGGCTTTGTCACCTAAATGAGTCATCTTCTTGAAACAAAGTGACTTATTTTGTTAACCATTTGTCAATTATGTTACAACAAGATTTTACTAAGCATTGTTGATAAAATTCTTTCGATTTAACTATGTTTGGTAGACTCGTAACAATATACAATATCTTTGTATTGTGGCAAATAAAAAATATTTAATTAGTAAAGATATATCATACTATAAAGAAGTAAAATAATAAAATTTGCATATGCAAATACAATGCATATACGAATATTCATATTTATTTTAAAAGACTCAAAGTTTTTATAACTTTATAAATCACAATTGAAGAATCATATTTAGTAATCAAATTAATCCAATTTTCTTATCGCATCAGACTCTGTAAATGTAAATTATATTATTAATAAACAAAATTATGTGGACACTGGCATATAATCTACTAGTAGTTACGTCTACTATGCGAGTGTAATAATGGCAACACTGGTTATAAAGAAATAATAATTGCCGCGCAAACTTGTTTGAAGTAAACAGGCGTACCTGTATTTTATGATTATACATTAGTTTAATGACTGGAAAAAGGTCAAGCGCAAGGACCGCAGGGCTATTTTTTCCTTATAATACTAAGGAACTTTCATATTTCTATTTTCCTTAATCCAGATCGAAGTTTATAAAAAGTAAAACATTTGTCATCCTGACAGTATTCTAATAATTTGTGTTTCAAACGTTTGCATGTACAAAGTAATTTTAAATTGATTCAAAATACTTTCACGTATGTAATATCATGAAATAAAAATTCATGTATTGAGCGAGGGCGCCATCTATTATCGAATGGCTTTAATACATTAAATTACACAATATTAAAATCTTACAACAGATGTCTCTGATTTAATTTTTACAATATATATTTTTTGAATTTTAATATGTGATGCATTTCAATGAAAATCATATCTTTACTGGATATGTATCATTATTACTCTTTGTTAATTTTTTATAACACAGTATTAGGCTCGTCTTTATATTATTTTGGACACAATCTTACTAATAATCATAATAGATGTAGATTTTTATGATGATGATGATTTTTTCGTAAAGTAACATTAAAGATTTGCAAAAATCCTGACTGACATATTCTTTCTATTATACATTTTCTAAACAAATCTATAATTTATTTCTTTATTTCAAGTTTCTATCGTAAAAAATATATAAAAAATAAAACTAAAAGTAAAATATTCTAGAAGTAATGATTTTATTTATACTCTATGGACCGACATTCGTGAATTAATATACTTAATCTACATATTAATATAACCAAAATCAGTTCACTTACACATAATGTCTTCTAATAAAATATTATTTATCTCTTGGTATTAAAACGCTATCAATACTTTTTGCCATTGATAATAATCAATTTATACTTATTACACCTATTCTCACATATAGTGAAAAACGACATTTTTAAATGTTTTTAAAATACATTTACAAATTTTTTTAGTTGTCTGTAAAAAATATGAATAAATATTTATAATAAAAATTTCTTAAATCCTAGTAAAACAAAAACTTTACTTATTTACAGCTGTCAACAATATAAAAATAAATGTCAAAAAAAATTTGAATAAGTAAAACAAAAGAAATATTTCAAAATAAAACAGAGTAAAGCGGAGGGTGTGAGTCTAGTTAATGGTACATAAATCATATTTAAAAGTCGTTCCAAATACATTCTACATTAATGTATTGCTAAATTATCTGATATCGAAACAGATTAGAGCTATCACTAATTCGTTATGTTTATCAACAATGACATCATCCAGGTGCTCATAACGCCCGCCATAACTACAAAAATATTATAGCTATTAAAGATAGAACCCTCATGCTTCCCTAAAGTTAATAATACTCTATATAATATTACACACTATCGCAGCTCAGGCTCCGCTGGTGCTGACGTACCTTTTAGTAATCCCTTGAACTTGAGAGAGCGAAACCGCTAAGGTAAACAAACGAACAACTCGTTGACGCACATTTGTCATTTGTAACTCGGATAGCAAACGCGTCGCAACGCGCTGGTTAAGTGCGCTCGCGGTATCTTTTGAACGAAACTGACAATTTTGAACACAATAGTTGAAGTATAAGCGTGATTTTATTTCTTTTAATAGGAAGTGATAAATAAGTGGTTATGTTTAAGAAAGTAGTGATTTGATGATTCATTTGTGTGTTATTTATGAAGGAAATGACCGATAACAAGATAATGTGGACGGTTTTTCTGCAACGGTTTTAATAATTAAAAAGTTAATTACCAATGGGGTAATGATACGTAAGTTTGGATTCATATAAATCGTAAGAAATTTTTGCCATGGCTACAATATATAATTGGTTTAAAACGGTAACTGGCAGGTGCAAGTTAGGTACTTTATTATTTTAATGGAACCCAAATATTTTTGAATTTTAAACACAGCTAGTGTGTTTGTTTAAGTAAAATGATCGTAAAATATAATCAAATATGAAAAACATATTAATATTCAGGTATTTTGACTACCTCTTTATAAACTATAGTTATACTAAACATAAAATCTTACCAGTGTTAATAATAAAAACATCTCTAAACTGTTTTGATTATTAAACTAAAATGTTTTACCCACAACAAATATATACTATATACCTACCTATACTATTTATTTAATTGAAACACTTCACATGATTTTATAAAAAAAGTAAAATTGTCAAAATTACATAATTAAAAAGTTACAACTTAAAATTGTACTATATATTTTAAAATTTTCTTAAAAAACACATTTAAATACTTGTTTATGTAATAATTCAAAATATTTAGATTTTTAATAATGTCTATTTATTATTTAATGTGCCCAATTAATTTGAAACTTCAAACAGGAAAATTGTTCATAAAATCATTATAATAATATGATTCATGAATTAGAAAAAACATATTATTAGTAATTGTACTCACTTGAGTAGTTAATGATTGCTATCATATAAAAGATGAAAAGTTTTATAAGGTCATTTATATATGGTTTTTAGCTCAAAGACTTTTATATAATAATTGCTTAATTTTGTTCAATTTTCAGAAGACGCTATCATTTGATTTTAATTTGAACAAAACAATAATTGTGATTTTGTAGAATAATTAATAATATTTTATTAAGACACATTCTGAAAAAAAGTTAAAATATTTGCAAAAGAATAATTAAAGCTACATTAATTGCAACTTTTTTTTATTTTTAATCATGTAATTTTGAATACTTTTCAATGAAATAGTTATTTTACAATCAAATCAAATACTATACATTTATTTTATTTGATGCAACTTGCATGTTTTTGTACTATACATAATTGTGTGTACTATACATAATTTTAATTAAAAAAAATGTATATAAATAAAAAAATCATAGTGATATAGTAAATTAATTACAAAATAATGAGACGAACCTAGATCACAATATATCCTAAATTGAATGTATAATATAAAAAAAATATACAAAGGATGAATGGATGAAGTATTAAATTTATAATAGTTAAAATATTCATGTTTCTTTATAGTTTCTAGTGTTAACAGTGCCTTACTAACAGTTTGAGTTTTTAAATAAGACACTGGCAGTTTTTTAGTTTTTTTCATACATAAATCTCGGCATATTGTAATCAACATAGAAAGTTGAAGTAGAAACTCCAAATTGTCTGTAATCTGTATTTAGTTTGACAATGCATACTCGTAGTAAGGATACTGAATGTTTTGGAGAACCAGGTATTGTGTTTAACCTTTAATATTACCGTATAAGTATTCACGATTAAGTTACAGAATACGCTGCGTATTTCGTCTGGCGATACAAACTCGTGGTAGGCACTGAACTCATTACTAATGACATGTTTGTACACAATGTCAATGTTTAAGTATAAAAAGTCAACATAACATGCAAATGTTTAGTTCCTAGTAATTGGTGTAATAGTTTAACAGAACAAATACGCTTTTAGACATGATAGTATTGTTTGAATATATTCTGTATGTTAGTTTCCAGTTAATTCTGTTTTAGTTTTAATGTTTGTATTAAATGTCGGTAGTGATGTTACTTACCATACGGTGCTTACCGCGACCTTGATCTCATTCATATTTTTTTTAGTTTTATACTTACGTAAATCATTTCGTACTTTTATTAGCACGTGTACATTTGTTATATCAAACATTTGCAATGTTTCGTGGATTCCATAATTTTGGGCTCAATTCTTGATGCAATTTTCTGTATAGACATTCAAACAGTTCTTATAATCGTAATTAATATTTGTATGTTCTAAGATATTAATCTAAATAGCAAAGTAATATAAGAAATTCAAGTAACATCTTGTTAAAAATAAGAAGAAATATCAATTTATTTAAGAGCTCAAGAGATAAGAGTACGTAAGTAGCAATAATCTTTAAAAAGAAATGAAAAATTAACAATAGTCCTAAAAAATAAAAAAAGTGATTTGACTTGCGCGTTTATTCACGTATTTTGCATTTTGATCGTAGCACATAGAAACTTTAAGGCAGTTTTTTCACTTTTACTTAATCCAAGTTTGCAATATTCACTTAAATACAGATTGTGAAGCATTTTTCATTTATAAAATTCCTTGCATTATATTTATAGATGACGTAGAAAACTTGTGCTAAGTGTACTGGCTAAAATCAAAATATGAACAAGATGCTCAAGTTAAATCTACATTTTTTTTTATCTAAACAGTGTTGACTAGGTCAAGGCTTCACTATCACATACATATATTTTTGAACTTAATTTAAAAAACGGTATTCCTTTTACTATCGATAAATGAATACTTTCTTTTAAAATTCCCGCGTCGTTATCTCAGACTTTTTACGGAGTCATATAATTTTTTTTCATACATTTTAACCCTACAGGCCGTTTCCTTATAATGTAATAGTTAGAACAGATGTTTCAATATAATCGTATAAATATTCTCCGGATACATCAATTTAGTTAACAAACAAACTTAAATCTCAACAAAACAATGATATCATTAACACGTTTGATCATTTTTTTCTCTTTCATGTGTTTATGATGAATATGACATTTATTAATACGGAAATAGTTCTTTGAATCGGAATCATCTATGTCTGAAGCTTTAATTCTAATGTGTTTTCTACTGACAGTAAGAAATTTGTAAATTACAATTTATATAATATGTCTACATTATGTGTTAGCGTTAGTATATACATACGTACATTTCTCTATATAGAATTCTTCTTTCACCTGGCAATTTCCCAGCTTTAGCCAGGGTCTGCCTTACATGTTGTGAATAGTTTTGGCTAATTATTTTTAGGCCCGGCCGCCTGCCTGACATCAACCCTCTTTGGGAATGCATTAACCAGTGATGTCTAAATACTCTTAGAAAGTACATATGACTCGGAAAAATCACATTGGTACTTGCCAGGGCCAGGATCGAACCCGCGACCTCGAGCATGAGAGGCGGGCCTTTTAACCACTAGGCCACCACTGACTTTTCTCTATATAGAATTCATTTCGGTTAAAAATTAAAATGTTCATTACTTACTATTAAGTGGTCGTATAAAACTATAGTAAGTCTCTATCTTATATACTCGGGATTACATATACCATACTTAATAGGTATATGTGATACGTGTATCTATTATAAATGAATCGTTATATTAATTACACACAAATAATTTCGAAAGTAGCCGCATGTGGATTTTAGTCATCAAAGATACATCAGCTGTTAATAAAAACATAAATCATACGTCTCAAAGAAATTGCTCACACAGCACTCACGTGATGTGAAACCTTATGTTGCTTTAAGTGCTAAAGATCTATATGACCTAGATACCTAGATGAACACTTAAAACTAAGAAGAAACTTATATGTTTAAATATAACTATAATATTAGTACTTATTTCTTCAATTGTACCTTACTGTCGACCATTTGGGCCAAATCTTTTGAAAGAGTATGAAGATACCATCTTCATCCCTACTAATATTATAAATGCGAAAGTAACTCTGTCTGTCTGTCTGTTTGTTACGCTTTCACGCCTAAACCACTGAACTGATTTTAACGAAATTTGGTACAGAGATAGAGTTAACCTTGAGAAAGAACATAGGACAGTTTTTATCCCGGACTTTTGAAAGGTTCTCTTGGAAATGCGATATAACAGAACTCCACGCGGGCGAAGCTGCGGGCGTTATAACAAATTGTTATAACGTAATGCTTCATAATATCTGCTACTTTTATTAAAAACTTAAACATCTTGTACAGCAATCTAAATTCTTTTACATAATTAATCCGTACATCGTGTAACATCATGCATATAAACAGATTCTATTGTAAAAAGCTAGTTATCTAATATATTTTTATTAATAGGAAAAATCCATAGTGGCTTAGATCATGTCACGATTTAGATTCATATATGTATGTCTATTTTGATACCGTCGCTGATTTGTCTAGTATAATAAAAGGAGAACGATTCTCATAAATATGTTTTATGGCGTCTTTAGGATATTTACGAACGTTTTATGTAAAGGTATTATTCTTAGGTATTGATCTTGAATCCAGCGGAGGTTTACAATATGAGTGACGTCATCGAAAATATTAAGTGAATGAAGAAATGTGTCTTGAAATTAATTTAAGGATCTTATTAATATATTAAGATAAAACTTCTTTAGTTATTAATTATACTGTAATACTATAAAGAGGTTTTAGAGTTCAAAAAAAATTAAAATATATATTTTCAATCTCTTCGACAACTTATAGTAATTTGTTTTCATGTATGTATTTGATAAACCTCTTTTAAGCATAACTTCCGATGGAGTGAGTAAATGTCAAATAGAAATAACGAATTTGACTTTAAAGTACTATTAATTTATTAATAATATATTAATAAAACAGTTCTCTTTATTACCTTGTTAGTAAATAAATTACAAAATAAAATTAATAAAATGCACATATTAAATCACTATCTTATTTTTGAGTACGTTAGACCTCAAATAGAATAATGACTTGTAAGGTAAGTGACACAAGTCCACTAATTGTGTACTCTGATAAGACTGTATACGTTTGTGATAACTTCGTTAATTTTAACCGACATCAAAAGAGGAGGTGTAATGCAATCAAATCAACGTATGCTTGATAAAATTTGCATATTCTCCCGTTTCTCACTCAACTAAATGCGTTAATACTATGATGCGTCACGATTTGTGTATGGAGTTACCTCCCTCTAAGTGTATTGAAGATACATTTGTTGTTTAATTGTTCTTTACAAGTTAATAGAGTTATGTTTAGCAAAAAAACGACTAAAAAAATAATAGCGTTACAAAATAAATCTCATTAAAGCTAAGTATATGAATAGTTTTCTTACATCATTCTATTCATTGTGTTTTTATGGTGTAACAGATTATAGTTCTTAATCAATATTATTATAGAATCATAATAAATAATAATGTATTTTTTTCTATTTTTCATGTAAATATTCTCGTTAGTTCTTAAAGCGACTTCATATTACCGTAATGGGAGCCAATAAGTCATTTCATTAATAAATTTGTAGTTATGCCTTATACACATTTATTTATCCTTAAAAGGATCATCTACATGTACATTTCTCAATGCTGGATGGTTTTTTGTGTGCACTAAACCTAATTCAATTTACAAATATACATAATGCAAAATATAATTAACCAAAAATTTATTTATGAGTCAAGAGTGATTTAAGGGCATTCTCTCGAAGTAACTATTTAAGGAAATATTTAATAGTTTCATAAATGAGAAAAATATTTAACAAGTAAATTTTTTGTATGTGAATTTTATAACTATTTTTTTATTATAATCTTCTATATATATAAAAATGGATTGCTGTTCCTTAGTCTCGCTAAAACTCGAGAACAGCTGAACGGATTTATCTTATCTTAGTCTTGAAATGTTTGTGAAGGTTCAGGGAAGGTATAAAAGATGAAAAAAATTGATTCATTACCGGGAAAACCATAAAAAAAGCCCTTTTCTATTTCCCATACAAACGTTTTTTTGACATTAGATTTGACAACTAACTAATATGTCTATCATTCTGTCGCACTTTAGAACACGGAGACTTATGGCTTAAAGGTAAACTCCAAAAAAATAATTAAGAAATAATTTATTTCTTGATTGAGGCAGTACGAAGTCTGCCGGGTCAGCTAGTATATTAATATAATTGCAGGAGAAAGTGGTTAAGTCTACATATTTTCGATTACCAAACTTTAAATGACAGTTTATCTTTCACGTAATTCTATTGTTGATCTAATTTTTTATTAGTGCAATATATATATTTTAATGTCATTATATATAAATATACTTAGTGCTCTCCATAACTGGCTCAAATACTTAGACAATACTTAGACCTGGTTCACACGACATTGTCCTACATGATTGTCGGCATTATATGTTGTACTATTGCATCTAATAAACAATACTATTTGTATTAATACATATTAGACTTTGATTTTATGAATCAAAACTGACAAAATTAATCAGTGTTGAACTGCTTATTTTTAAGTATTCTTATTAAAAGTTAAGTTTAAATCTACGACTAAGAATGGGTATCTGTAGTGTGAAACAGACTTAAGTCGTCAATTGAATTGTTCAAATTAGAACTTCCGACAGTTAACTGTACCGACGTTCGTTTGTCGTATTCTTATTGTACGAATCATAAACACTTCCTTCGTTTAACAATGACCTAGTTGTTAAATATACTAAATATATACAACCTTTACAACTATTATCATTTAGACTTAGTAAAGATATCAAGAATTTTCTCGTGCATTACATAATGTTTTAAAGACTTCACATACCTTCCAAAAAAGATTATTTATTGTAATATATCCATACATATATATCTATGTTATATAATGTATAGGATCTCATATTTACCACTGACCTATAAAGTTAAATCGACATTAAGTAACATACAAATAAAGAGTAATTAAAATGTATGAGGCTAATCATAAGTAAAGTGTATCTGGTTTAGTAAATAATAAAAGATGACATACTTATAACTTATATAAACCTGGAAGAACTAAAAGAGTTTAAAATTAGGGTAATGGGATTATAAGCTTCTTGTTATTTCTAATGTTTTTCCGTAATCCTAACTGATGTTTCAAATACCTCTCCATATGTATATATAGTATATACATATAAATAATTTAGAAATGTATAATCCATTAATAGTACTTGGTAGAAAGAACCAAATTATAATTTTCTCTTAATATAATTTTATTTTACTTTAAATATTTTATACATTAGTCCCATATCAGACGGTTTTTGTAGTTTAAGTGTTTGTAATTTTATTTAAATATTTTATAATTTACGTCGAATTTGTAGTATGAATATATGCGAACAATATTCATTACATTCAATTTTCTCCTTTACCATGAGTTTGTGTCGTTAAACTAAATACAGACAGTTTCTCGTATTTTATTTACAAATCCTCGCATTTGATACTATGAACATTATATGAAGCGTGACCTCATCAGTAATCCTCTTTTTCGTCAGTCCAAACATAGAGTCGACCTTGTTGTGGCATTGCTGCCTTAAAGATAAGCCAATATAACAAATGTAAATTAGTCTCTTGATATTCTCCCGCATAGAAAATTTAAGTTTTACGACTATTAGCTTGTACACTCTATTTTATCTTCGGAATTCGTTAATGAAAATTATTTAAAATGTTACTCAAATACACGCATTGTGTGGTTTAATGTTTCTTCGTCATCGATAAATATGTAGCTATGGCAAAAATTTTGTATTGAGGTCATCCTTCCCTTGAAAATAATGAATCATCTCGAACAGTGAAAGGCTGATGAACCAAAAGTTCCTGGAGAAATACCAAAGATTAAATGCCTCCAACGGAAACAGCGCACGACGGCATGCTTTGTCTGTCAAGACACGAGCACTGCCCCTGGGACGAAGCCTTGAAGTCCGAAGACCTGACTTGGACAGGCATAAAGTATACCTGTCTTAAGATACTACACCTGTACTGCAAAGTTTTCAACCGGGAAGATGTCTTGGAAATGGTACTACGGTGAGTAAGCGATAAACCAACACCTACAATAATATCCCCATGGAGATCAGTTATAAAATTAATTGAAAAGAAATCTATGCTTCAAAGTGGAGCTATTTAAGTCCATGTATTCGTTTCTTGTGCTTTGATTTGAGAATTCGTCTCAAAAATAAATCATGGCCATAAAAATTATTGCCACAATGTGATCCACCGTGTTCGCAATTATCGTTTCACTTCTACATTACACCTACGTGCTACATACTGCATACCTATTTCTATACATCCACGTAATAAATGACAACACGTAATTACAATACGTAGTTCTTTGCTAGAAATAGATAGAGCTAATTTAGGGACAAACATAAAACAACAGACGGAGATGTATGAAATTATAGTATAGAATTATCTATCTACAATTAGCATTGTTCCTTTTCATGTTTACGAGTCACCAATATAAAATGCCATGTGCTCATTAGATCGCCCGTTAACAAAGTAACGACCTACCGATTCTGAATTTAATGCCCCACAAAAACATTTAGTTCGGTCGTACCAATAAATTGAGGAAACCAGTGAACGCTATGATATTGTTTACAGAGGCTTTTTTATGTTAAAGCTTTAATGAGACATCGTATTAGAATTTAATGACAAAAAATTTAACATTATGCAATTATTTTTATTAATTCTACTGGATAATTTTTGAAATGAAGCCCTAAGTCATGTATAGTTCAGTTAAGAATTCAATAACAGCCTATTTATTCGATTTATAATTTCTCCAATCTATTCCTGTGTAAGTAACAAAGTAAAAGAAAACATGTTGTTCGAAAAACAATATACTCACTAAAAAGAAACTGGGTTGATTATTTCAGATGTAAATAAAAATTTGCAAATTACTTTTTTTATTACGCGATTTACCGTTCATTGTTTAAACAGTTCTAGGAATATCATCTTTAGATCGTTGAAAATATTGAAGCAAGGAAAGGGCTTTGAAAGTAACGCTTAGTTTGTGATGAAACATAACCGATGTCTTGTACATTATGTTTACATTCCATTAGAACGGCTGCTATCGTAAGGTATAAAGGTATCTCCATACTGCTCTAAACGGATTCGAAGTAAATGGCAGTATGGGCTTGGCATGATTCGTTCCATTAGACGGTGATCGGCGTGCCAAAGGTCGGAGTCAAGGATGAGTCTAATCTGGAACAGACTTATATTATCCCTTCTTTCCAAATATATTAACCGAGCGGCGAGCCCCGGCTTAAACGTAAACACCCTAGTGATGTCATTCAATGAATATGTTTCATTTCTTTGTATTTTATGAATAATACATTTTCGAGGCTTTTATTAGAAGTACTTCTTTAATCAGGTTTTCACAATTTCCTGACTTAGACAGGTAATCAATGTCTTCGTTTAATGAATATGACACTTTTTACCTCCACAACTTTCTAACATGTATATATGCATTAAAAATCTCATTACGGGAACTGGGAAGGTAATACTTTGTTTGTTTTGTCTGTGTATCAATAAAAACATTTCTTTTTATAGAAGACTTCTCCTATTTCATTAATAGTATTAAGACAGGCAATTGGTATTAATATTCATGTTTTTACAAGAACTTCTGTTTGTCAAAGCCGAGTTTAAAATATTGTTACAGATTACAATTGTAATATAGATTTATAAATGTTTAATTTTATTATTAGTGTATTATGGAAAGTGTTCTTTACTGTGAGTAATGGATCATTTAAATCTTACTGTCGGTCGTATCAGACATCTGCGGAGCAGACATCAATGTGATTTCATGAATTTAAATAAATCAAGTACATATAAAAATAACTTATACCGGAGCGCGACTTCACTCGATTTTTATTTGCGTATTTAATAGTTTTTTTATCAATAAAACTGATAATTTTATATAGAAATTTAACTCAAATATAATAGTAAGAGATTTATATGTTCAGAAAGAAAAAATATTTAAACGTTAAATTTTATCGTAACGATTATGGTACTAAGATACAAAGAAAGCTCTTAAAATGAGTGTAAATATATTCATATATTAGTTTAAACTATAAATATTTATGTTTATTAGGGCGTGTATTAAAGCTGGCTGGATTTATCATGCAGCTCCAGACAGCCTTCGTATGTCAATCTTGGCGTCTTACGACCGGCGAGTGTTTGTTATATATTGTAGTTACAATTTAATGTCACTCAAATCGAAGCAAAGTTAACTATATTTTTCCTATAGTATTATAATCTAGATCTTATTCTTTCCAATTTCCCAGCTTTAGCCATTGTCTGCCTTCATGTTGTGAATAGTTTTGGCTAATTGGTTTTTACGGACGCCTGCCTGACATCAATCCTATTTGGGAATAGTGTTATAACAAAGTTTTATATCTACATTTTATTTGAATTTAAACTGACGATACAAAGACTTAGTCATATCAACAGCGAGTGAAACAATGAATAATTGACTGATAAAAGAATGTGTGTTTATAAATACAAAATTTATTTATATTTACAATTAGCTCTTCTTATTATGATGAGCCATACCACTTGTTCGCGTTGTTAAAATTACCGGCAATTTGGAGTTTTTTTATTAGGTTGACAGTGTAAACTCATATTACGGGTTTTTTTCTAAAAAAAGATTTTAATAAAATCTAGCTTAATTTTATTATTTCTACTTATTTTTGTAAACCCAAGTTAAAGGTAAGCTACTGATGATTTTCGAAAAATTTTTGATAATAATTTATCTAGTTCATGAATCAATTTCTCGTATAAAAAAATTCCTAATAATATCTAGCCTTTTTTTTATCAAAATATTTCTGAGATGAGTTATGTCGTCTGTCTCAAAATAGAATAATAGTTAAGAAGAAATATATCAGCCGTCGTACATTTAATGCGATGTGAAAATAACTTTGTCTTTTAACAAGTTATTGAATAGCTATTCATGAAAACTAGTTTGGGGAGTGTACATATATTGTAATATATAGTATATATGTAGTAAGTTATAGAATTTTTAATGTTTTATTAGTGAATAACTTGAGCAATATATATATGTATATATATATATATATATATTTGTTTGTTACAGACTTTTACTATAAAATTTAAAACAAATTTTGATTTCTAACAGATGGCTATACCTAGATCATAAAAACATTATTTACAAGCAACCTTTTCTATTAAGACGTTTATATTATGCTAGCTTTCCGCCCGCAGCTTCGCCCGCGTGGAGTTCAGTTATACCGCGTTTCCACGAGAACCTTTCAAAAGTCTGGGATAAAAACTATCCTATGTTCTTTCTCAAGGTCAACTCCATCTCTGTACCAAATAACATTAAAATCAGTTCAGTGGTTTAGGCGTGAAAGCGTAACAGACAGACAGACAGAGTTACTTTTGCATTTATAATATTAGTAGGAATGTAGTTATTAGGTAAAAAGTATTATTTATAATAAAAAAAATTAAGTACTTATACAAATGTTATAATAAAGTCAAATATATTTTTTGTCATCTACTAATATAACACCAATATGTCTGTATTCAAAAATTGAATGTTCTATAATTTTTGTTAACATTTTTTTTCGTAATAACTCTGTCAAGCGCCTGGAATAGATGTTGCCACTAACGACGTGACAAAAAAATATTCTGGACTGAAAATCATTAGAACAGTGTGAAACAAGCTTAGATTATTCATAGAATTAAATATATTTTATTTAAAAAAAACCTATATATTTCGTACTAGCTCTTACTAGTGACTTTATTAGGATTTTTTGAACTCAAAAATAGATTAAGGGTTTATAGTTTTACGTAAATAAAGGATACTTTTTACGTAAATAAAGGATGTTTAAAAAGCATTAATTCTTATGATAGAATATAATGAGATATAAGATTATTCATTTAAATGAAACTAATATTTACGGATTACATATTAGATCATCTAGACGAGCAATCACGGTTGCTGCAAAGTAACCGAAACTTTGAGAGTATGTAATTAATAAAGTACTGGTAGTTATCCGAAAATATTAGTTTCATATTCAAATATGTTCATATAAGTTCAGGTATGTTCATATGAGGGAATGTACGTTTGTCCGGATCAATACTAAACATGTTCCCTGTCTATCCTCGTTTGAAATATTCAAATAGTTGACGAAATTCCTCTAAAACGATGTATTGAAAGTAAAATAAGAAACAGAAATAATTTATTTATATTTTCATATTCGGTCAGTCACCTAGAAGATTAAGTCATAGAAATATTTTCGCATATTAAACAGGGTGACTGGTGAATTACTATCGATACTTGAGGACGTGATATTTGACGATCATATATGACAAAATAATAATTAATATAACATAAATATTAATAAACTTCTAACTAAAGTTAACCGCACGCGTCCACACTTGGAACACTTGGAACGTCTCCACATTTTATTTATTTATACGGAAATTTGGTCAAAAATTAAGTACCTATTTTTTTTACATAATTCGAATGAGAATCATGTACCGAGTATTCTCCTTAAATATTGATAGTAATTCACCAGTCACCCTGTATATAAATGATGATAGCTATTTTGATGTAGCAATATATAAAATGTATGTATATAAAGTTAATACTATAAAAACGTCAGTGAAACTAAAATTGTTGTTTGGGAACGTGGAATCGGTAACACATAAATTCACGTTGGAATGTGTCCCCAATAATTGTTACAAATATAAGTTCTAAATTACTGGCGCCGAACGAATATCACGGATTTAAATAGTTCACTAAAAGAACGAATGATTATCTATTTAAAGAATCATTAATGAATGAATGAATAAATGAATGAATGAATGTAATATTTGAAGAACATTAACATTAACCTTCAAATGCGAACCTGGTTTAAGTCAGTTGAACAGCAATCGCGTAACACGCGTACAAAAAACAACCAGTACATTGTAACAGAAATGTTCACGTCATAACAACGGTTTGAAAAATGAAGTACATAATAAATATGAAGCGGGAAGAACAATTAGTTTCACTTCATATACTGGCACGAGAGTGGCCGTAAAGTGAAAAATTTATTGCTAAAATTGCTACAACCAAATGTAATACCTTCCGACAAATATATTAATGAAAAACTTATAAACTAATCGTTTCAGTTTGACAAGATTTTCTACTAAAAGTATTGTTTCATTTGATTGCACTAATAATTAATAATAATTTTGTAATAAAGTTCGTTGAACTTGAAAAATTCCTACATTCAGTACTATAAACGCGTTAATTAGAACATAATCATAATTATTGTGACGTCATAATTTATTTTTTAATTGCATATAAATATAGTGTAGCGTCAGTAGTAATATATAAAGTAAGGCAAAGACATAAACGTTCTCAGCCACCCCCGTCCAAAACAAACATCCATAAATCTATTCTTAATTTATAATGACTGTTACAACTAGGATTGTTCGCGAGACCATTAATCTTCGATATTTATTTATTTATATAAAAAATGTGACAGATGAAGTTTAATGAATTTGGACCTTTGCCAATATCTTCATAATTAATTTGGAATATTAAAAAAAAAATTGAAGTTTCTGTCGAAATTTCTATTTATAGCGCCTTTGAAGTTTAAAATGTAAAGACAGTATGGAATTTTATTATTTTTTATAACAAGGTTCGCAAATATTTTATCATTGCTTCATATAAAGTGTTGCCGTGTTTATATTGTATCCATTTACTATAAAACAATGCCTGATAAAAATGCCTAAATTTCCTTAAAGTAACAGTATATTTTCATATTGATTACCATAACGAGCATATTGTTTAATGTTAAAATATTTAAATCCTTTCCCTTTACGCCTGGGAATTGGAGACAGAAAAATTGCTATCGTTATAATATTTATATAATATATTATATATTAATTCGTGAAGGAAAACCATTGTGGCTCTTTTCAAGAATATTGAGCTAATGATTGACTTGAATTTCTACATGTCACACGTTATATAGAGATATGCACAAAGCAATATTTGTATATATGAAGCGTAAATAATCAATTTTTATAGTTATATATTTTGGTCTAATTTGTTTGTCTTTTAAGTAGACTTTATAATGTGTAAACCTATTAAATAGCATAATAACCAGGTAAAACGAGATTGTGGAGGAATATTTAATAGTGGATGGTACTTAGATTTTATTAGTCAAAATATAACAAAAATAACAATTTTATGAGCCAGTAACAATGCAGTTTACCTATCTGTAGTCGTTGTTAAAACAGTGAGTTATTTATAAATAAATGCATCTGTTATTTAACGTGTGGAGGTACAAACTTTGTCTTTGACTGAACTTTTGGCAGGCGCTCTCACATAAAAGCGAACCATTAAACAATATCTATGTTTCTCCTTGAACTAACAGACAAAAATATAACAATATATATAGGGACATATAGTTTACTTATATGTATTCTTAAGTTTATAATTGGTTTTGCTTATATCTAAAGTATAATACTACAAGCGTAGGTACTTTTATATGATGAAATGTTTCTACTTAAAATATAATAAGTATCAAAATGCTAATTAATAATTATATAATATGTGTTAGGGAGCGTTCAAGTATTACGTAACGCAATTTTCGAAGATTTTTGACCCCCCCTTCCCCCGTCGTAACGCACAGTAACGTTTTTGTGTAGCCCCCCCCCTTCTCAAAACGTTACGTAACACTCAAGTGATCAATTTCATCAAAAGACTTACAATGCAATCTAGGTATTCCCCGTAAAATATCAATTTTGAGGTTTGCAAACTTGGAATAACAAATAAAAATATCGACCAGACTAATACAATCTGGTCAACAATGTAATATATATGAAAAGAGTTGCCAGTTTGGGGGTTTTTATTAATATTTTTTAGAAACAATGCTACGTAACGTTTTGTAAGAGACACCCCCTCCCGCCCCAGTAACGCATCGTAACGTTTTACGAGACCCCCCCCCCCAAAATTGCGTTACGTAATACTTGAACGCTCCCTTATATTCGTAGGTTAAAATAGACATGTTCAATAAAAAAAACTGTTTGAAATACCGAATTTAATTATTTAATGTTTTATTCAAAACTATCAATGCATTTTTTTTAAGAATATTTTCTATTTTGTTTTTAGTGATGTAAGTTCCAATAAATCCTAAGAGATGAGTTAACTATTTTGCGTAAATGACATTAAGTATGTAGGCCTTCTTATTTTATTTTTTTGCATGTAAAATGAGGTAAAACAAAAATATTAAATGCTCTTAATATTTTCTGACCAGAAATCGTTATAACGATGTAATGCTTCATAATATCTGCTACTTTTATTAAAAACTTAAATATCTTGTACAGCAATCTAAATTATTTTACATAATTAATCCGTACATCGTATAACATCATGCATATAAACAGATTCTATTGTAAATTAATTCACTCAATTAAATACTGCGCTAATCGTTGAGGAAAAAGTTCATGGGATTGTACTACGTAATAAAGGGTATGTAAGGGTGAAATTCCTATAAATTATTATATGATTGATGTGAGAACACAGCTGATATTGTTGACAAGGATTAAGAGAAATGATCCAAGAACACGTACATAGAGCAATGAACTCTCAGATGGCGCCGCTGTAGAGACATCGCGCATACCAATTGAGGGCTTCACAGATGCTATGGGAATTAACAGGACATGTAAATACACTGCGCTACACAGCCCTTGATATGTGGGAAAATTTTGATTCACCAAACTCATCTTTAACTCCATAGTCTTTAGTATTAGATTCGCATGCGGATTTATGATTATTAATAGTAATTTTTCATCACTTTAGTAATAGTTAGAATATTTGTTGGTGGATAACTTGAATGTCGTTTTAATCATTGAAATCTTCTATATATATAAAAATGGATTGCTGTTCCTTAGTCTCGCTAAAACTCGAGAACAGCTGAACGGATTTGTCTTATCTTAGTCTTGAAATGTTCGTGGAGATTCAGGGAAGGTATAAAAGCTGAAAAAAATTGATTCATTACTGGGAAAACCATAAAAACAGCCCTTTTCTATTTCCCATACAAACGTTTTTATTGACATTAGATTTGACAACTAATATGTCAATCATTCTGTCGCACTTCAAAACACCGAGATTTAGGGCTTACAGGTAAACTCCAAAAATATAAATAAAAAAAACGTAATAGATATTTCTTGATTATAGAGCGATACGAAGTTCGCCAGGTCTTCTAGTATTGGATAAAATATTTTAATCTATTATTCGTTCTTTGGTTCAAAGAAATAGAAGCATAATTAATATCAATAAGTGATGAACAAAAATATGTTCTAATTTAATGCCAAAAAGGTTCTATTTAGATTAAACATATGATGTTAAAATCAAAGTTAGTTTAAATTTGTATCACTGAACTTATTGTTAACAATTTAATGTACATAGATTAAAGGTCAAAATGTCGGTACAAGAGACGCTAAGTTCCTTTGAGAATTAACCTAACGATGTTATATCATGAAGCTGTAGAGATAAGATCATTTCTTAAATGCACATTGTTTCTGTATAATAAATCTAAGGATTTAAAACAGCACAAGATTACACAGCAGAATCCAAGCTGTCACGCTCTAAAAACATTGTGAGACTTGTTCATGTAATGTACTTTAATGATTTACATGACTTATTTACATAAAAAATCATGTATTACATAAGTAATACAATGTATTAAAGCAATTATTATATAACGTTATTTAATTTCTTTCGTCCGAAGCTAAGTCGCGCCCATACTCGCGATGATGTCACTAGTTCTAACACTTTCTTATTCAAACATTTCTATTTCTCCAATCCTACGTGATTCTTTATGAGTTTGTGTCATTTTTCTAAGTCAATTTATTTCTGCAGCGTCTAATCCCATTCACATTACCTCGACTACCGTCCTCGACACACTGAGATAAATCTAAAGATATGTAAGTATTGTTTACAGGGAGTTCCTAATTTGTATACAAATTGAACGGGCTAAAGTTTTTGCATTCAATGAGATTGTTAATACAGTAATATATAGTTAAATATATTTGCAGTTAAGTTATATAGAGGAAATAAATTTGAATGTAAATGTACTAATTGTTACAGTCGTATAGATTTAATCTATCCTTATAATGTTCTGGTAATATGTAAGGTTAAAAATAATAAAATAATGTCATTGATAGGGTTACCATTTCTAAAATTTGGAAAAGAGGACTAGACGAACAAAGACAAACCTTCCCCGGACGCTCCCCTGATGCCTTCTAAACTAGGACAAATCCGGGGAAAACCAGACGGATGATAACCCTAGCCATTAAGAATAAGAGCTAGCTTTAAATCTCAGAACTATTGTCGATTCCCTTTTTATAGCGGAAATTAAACATAAAAACCATTCATTTATTGCTCTGCAAATTTTATGAACGATATTTTATAAAGGCGGTATCTGTTTTATTTATATTTTATTTAAATGCGATGAAGTGTTCTTCCGATTAGTCAATGATAGCCTACTGGTTACAGGGCCCGCCTCTCGTGCACGAGGGCGCGGGTTCGATCCTGGAGGCACCAATGTGGTTTTCCGAGTCATATGTACTTTCTAAGTTTATTTAGACACCACTGACAGATGAAGGAAAACATCGTGAGGAAAACTGGACTAATATTTTAACAATTAGGTATAAGTTTACATTCCCAAAAGAGGGTTGATGTCAGGCAGGCGGCCGGTCGTAAAAAACAATTAGCCGAAACTATTTACAACATGTAAGGCAGACCCTGGCTAAAGCTGGGAAGTTACCAAAAGAAGAAGAAGATAAAATGTAATATTTAATTTTTAATACTTTTATATTTCGATACAGTGAGGTTGTCGAGGTGTGTTTTACGAAAATCGTATAAGTGCAAGGGCTGGTGAAGCCTTTTAAAATGTTATTTTAAAATAGCAAATTTTAATATTCATATAGAATTATATATTTATTCACTCATTTTGTATTAATGCGTATGCAAAAACTCAAAATTATTTGTCGTTGACTGTTTGTTTTTGGCTTCTTATTCTCAAATGGCTTGATCGATTTCGATGCGGTTTTTTTTGAAAGCCAGATAATTCATTCGGTGGTCCTTAATGTATATTTACTATCGGTCTAGCATTGGCGGAGGAATTTAAGCTCTTTTCAAATCAAAGCCATTTTTGGCATAGGATTGATAACAAGATGAAATCTCACGCGTGCCAGTATAATCGTTAAATGTCAATTATTACGTATAAATTAAATCATTAGATGAATATTTTAATATTGCTGAGTCATCCATATAAATTATTATCATATTTTTTACCCCTACTACTACACTTAATATCGAATTCACATTAAGACTAACTCAATAACAATTAAATTATAAAAAATAAATACAGCATTCAAATATTACTGACTCATAAGTTAGATTACTATGAAGATATTTAACTTCGAGTTCCCTTAGTAGTTAGTAGTGACTATAAATATTTTTCCCCATATTTGTGGAGTCAACAAGTCTGAATGGTTGTCGGATACAAGGAGACAAAAGACATCACCCTTTACAAACATGCCATTAGACGCTATATGTATACTTGTATGAATATTAAGGGTTAAGGGTTGAAAACAAAGCAGTCTTTTATCGTTAAAAGTATGTATATATCGGCGCTACCAGCTTTAATAACGGATGCGACTTGAAAATAATTAGAGGCTGCCATCAATTCTTTTTAAACCTCATTAGTATTTATGATTATTGTTAAAAGTAAAACGAAATCAAAGGAGAATAGAACTATGTTTGAATCTTGTTATAAATATGACGTCTGGATGCACGACGGCAGAATTGAGACTCCAGAATTGAGAATTCAGAGTTCAGTAAGTGCGTATCATTGAAGTATGTTATTATGAAGAAACTTCTAGAAATACAGGAACATTAAGAACAATTGCAGTTTCATTTTAAAATATCATGCAACGCTCTAGAAGAAGTGACATATGTGACGTCAGCGAGGCTGGCGGCCCTCTCTTTAAATACAAGAAATGTGTAATAAATCTTTTTTTTTTTTTTTTTTGGTGTCGGGTTGGAAAATCCTCATGGAGCCCCACCGCCCTCGGGGAAGGACGGAGGGGACTGTCAGACTCCTACTGACTAAAAACCAACCCGTGTGCCTCATCTGCCCGTGTGCCGGAGAGGTGGGTATCGCCGAAGCATTCATCGCTACCTCCCCGACAGGCATTGACCCGCCAGATGGTCAGGCGGGCCCCGTCACCCGGTCATGAAACCTTAACTATGAGGCGCGCGCGGATTACACGCCTCCCCTCGAAGCCTGTAGCTGTTATCGGACGACAGATGCCCCGAATCTGTCGTCCACAGGCCGCGCTCTACGGTGGCCGGAAATCGGTCACCCTACGGCGCGCAGTGCGTCTAGTGCGGGAGGGGAGAAAGGAGGCAACCTCTCTTTCCCTTTCCGCTACCTCCTTTGCGCGCATCACTGCCTCGCAGAAGGTGGCGACGGCACACCACCCTGACTCGCTCCCCACCATAACTTGCACAACTGTCGGGAGAGAGAGGTTACCCGCTACACCTACAGCTGCGACCAAATCACGGCGCTGCTCGGCCCAAGCTGAGCATTCCGCCAACGTATGCAGTGACGTATCGTTGGGACAGTCACCACAATGTCGGCACTGGGACGTCTGATCCCGACCTATGCGGCACAGGTACTTCCCGAAATAACCGTGTCCGGTAAGTACCTGTGTTAGCCGGAAGCTGAGGGCGCCGTGACTCCTACTCAGCCACTCCTGTAGAACAGGTCTTACCGCTGCTATAACAGCGTGCCCCGCCGTGGGTTGCGCTAAGCGCGTGTGCCACTCCGCCATTAGGACCTGGCGGAGCTCCGCCCTCCGTGCTCTTATGAGTTGAGGCATCAGGCGTTCGCCTCTCTCGACCGCCTCCGCGCGCCACCGATAAAGCGTTGCGAGGAGTTTTGCCTCTAGGTCCCAGGGGGGGGATCCGGCTAGGAGACTCGCTGCCTCAAAGGAATGTGTAATAAATCTGATATATAGTTAATGGCACATATTATATGTCTAGTACTGTTTTGTTTATTTCTATATTGTCCAGCATCCTAACCGGACTATTGTAAATCAAGATGTCCGATCACTATAATTTACCTAGCAAGATTTATTTAGCAATTCAAATATATAATGCTGATATTTCATGTATGTATTATATAAGTATTTATAATTTTATCTAATAAGAAGCATATAATTAACAAATATGTACTTCGAAAACGATGTTTTTTTATTATTATTATAGAAACAAAACTCTTTACACCATTGGCAGAATGTTGTCAGATTTTATTGTCATTAGTTAAAAAAAGATATTTTTTCTTATATATTTTAAATTTGGAACTATCAATTTTTTTCATTATTTAGCAAAATGTTACAAAAATAGAAATGGAAACCAAATAGTCGTATCACTTGTCTTCATACAACATAGATCTATTAAACTATAATCATGCGGGAACTACATTTAATTACGGAATTAACTATCCCACATAGAATTCTAATACCGAACGCTGCGTTACATGAAAGCTTAATCAAAATCTGTTTAATATATACGTGATATAATTCAAGTTTCTTTTCCTATAACTATTCTAAGTATACTGTTTATATTTGGGCCTTAGTGTAACAAATGTTCGAATAATTTATCACACACCAAACATTCCCTACAAAGGGGTCACCTATCATTGTTTACTTGATGCATTTCCTGCCATTTATCTAAATTCCCCTTCAAACAGACTTTATTCGATCAATAAAAAACAACTAAGTTATTTTAATGTATATATAATGTCATTTATTTAAAAGGTATCTTTTGACTTTTGAAAATACAAGATAATCCCTACTAATATTATAAATGCGAAAGTAACTCTGTCTGTCTGTCACGCCTAAACAACTGAACTGATTTTAATTAAATTTGGTACAGACATAGAGTTGACCTTGAGAAAGAACATAGGATAGTTTCTATCCCAGACTTTTGAAAGGTTCTCTTGGAAACGCGATATAACCGAAATCCACGCGGGCGAAGCTGCGGGCGGAAAGCTAGTATTACATATTTATTAAATAATAACATAAATATGACAAGACCTTGCAATCAAGTGTGAACTGATTACATAATATATGTACGTGTGTGTTACATTACAAAAGACGGGAACATTGAAACCAACTATTGTTAGTTAACTAGCGACGCCATTTGTAATACAAATATATTATATATAAAATTTAAATTAATATTTTACTATTATTATTAACATTTGTATGAATAATTCTTTATCTTATACAATAAAATATTTATGGTTTTTTAACAAATCTTCACATAATATGTGTATATTATAAAAATAATTCATAAAAAGGTTATAACATAGGTTTAAAAAATATCGGAAATACAGTATAAAAATAATATTATATTTACATTTCTATAGTAACATGAGTGTGTTTAGTTAAATAATATATAATATTGTTGCTATTTATTCTATTTCAATATCGTCACGACAAGATTTTCCCGCTACTTTAAGTGACATTACCTCAAATCATATTAAGCATAGCGAGAATTCATTGTGTTATTGTAAGTTATAACTTTTTAAATATTCATTATTTAATCGATAAATTATAATATGAACAAAATACAGACTACAGCATATATTTCAACGTTGAAAGTTTAAAAGATTTATTAAGAATAATGGCCGCCATTTCATATTCTGTCAATTAAAACAGTTCGTATTTTTAAATTATTTTTTACTTAGTGTAATATTTTTGTTAATATTAATTGCTTCCTCTTGCGTCATGGTCTAGACTTGAAATAATTATTTAACCTGTTCAATTTCCGATTTATAAACTCCTTAATTTTATCACTGGCAACCCTTATTATGATATATTTTATTGAAAATTTAAACTTGGAGCATAGAGTATAAATATTTTCTAGTGTAGTGACCATAGACTTCATTCATTCATAGTTGATGAAAGCTATGAAATCTATTTTTAAAGTATTTCAGTGCATATTTAGCTTGTAGAGGAAATTGACGTTAACAAATTCTCCGTGTGCTATGAATTGTTCTGCACCAGACCCTATAATTGCCGTATTTTATTACTTTACATAAAAAAATTCAAAGAAATGTTAAAATTTAAAAATATAATTAAAATTTTAATATAAAAGAATTTTATAATTCTTATTTATGTTCTAAATATCTTAATTAATTTTATTATTTATTCAATTTCCTGTTTACATCCATACTGCCAATAAGAATTTATTTAATCTGTGCCAATTAAATATTATTTTAAATATAAATATATATTTCCAGAAAGACCTGCAAGTCATGTGGTTGTGATCGTCTGCAGCACTCCGTGTATCACGAGGAGTTAGTCTCTGTACGAGACCGACTCGGTCTGAGGAACAATAGGTCTAACTCATACGATAACAGTCTGCCCGGACTTACTGCGAAACAGGTGGGAAAATATAATATATATAGGTATATATAAACGAAAGTCGTGTTAGTTACTCCACTTATAACTCAGGAACGGCTGAACCGATTTAGCTGAAAATTGGCAGGGAGGTAGTTTAGAGCCAGGAAAAGGACATAGGATACTTTTTATCTAACTTGTATACTATATATCGATGGGTAATATGTATAAGGACCAATGTGTCAATTTAGCCATTTTGACTTTATTGCTTTCCATTACAAAAATGTGTATTTGTTGGTGGAATGACTTAGTTTTTATTGCAGTAAAAAAGCATAAGTAACACACTTTTTAACGTATAAGGGCTTATGTAATGTATATTATACAGGGTGACTGGTGAATTACTATCAATATTTAAGGAGAATACTCGGTACATGATTCTCATTCGAATTATGTAAAAAAAATAGGCACTTAATTTTTGACAAAATTTCCGTATAAATAAGTAAAGTGTTGACACGTTCCAAGTGTTCAAAGTGTGGACGCGTGCGGCGGCGTGCTGATACAAAACCACGCCCCCGCCGCGTATGTGTGAGTGTGTGTGTATACCTAATCTGTAGGGTGTTCACACGATGCGTAATTAATTACATAACTTTTGGTTAACTTTACTTACAAGTTTATTAATATTTATGTTATATTAATTTTTATTTTGTCATATATGATCGTCAAATATCACGTCCTCAAATATCGATAGTAATTCACCAGTCACCCTGTATATATATATATATATATATATATATATATATATATATATATATATATATATATATATATATATATATAAAACTACTAGGTTTTAAAAAAGTTTATCAAGCATAAATATGTATACATAATACGTACATGTATGTCATAGTTGCTACGCAAAGTTAAAACGCCTCTACGGAAAAATTGTTATTTTGCACATTGGGCCTTATACATAGGAGCCAATAACGACTCGACTTTTTTCTTTAGTTTCGACTTGACTTTACCTGTTAGTTTGTTTCCTTCAATACGTACAAATCTTTCGCCTTATTTACTCGATAAAAGAACAATGCCCGTTATTTGATGTAAACGTCTAAACTGTCAACGTATTAAATGTTTACGTTTTGTTGTTTTTCCAGTTGAAGTCTAGACAGTGCTATGATTCTGACTTTCAGCGAACGTGTTTACTGAACGAAACAATGTTGAATAATCTTTATTTAGATTCGGATTTTCACATTTGATATTACTATCAGTTTCATTAAATTACTTATATGATAAAAATAGGGTTTATATAAGGTTTTATGGTTTAATTTACTTGAGTGTTTTTCCTAGACGGAGTTATATTTTTCGTCGCTAGCTGACCGCACCCCGACGCTAGGTGGCGCTACCGGTCAAGCGGCGTGGCGCGCGTGGCGGACTCGGGCCCTCGCGGTACAACTGCCGCAACAGGATCTATCGCTGGCGCACTGCAAACATATTGATGACGCTCACCGCAAGCATTATGAGGACTTCGTCGCCGCTAGGAACGAAATCGCCTTGGATATTGGTATGAGCGACATCTAGTGACCAGTAGCAAAGGTTTAAGGCAAAGATTTGCCATTTGTACACATTTGTAAACTATTTACCACCTATACTTCAAGAATATTCTACGCTAATGCAAATATTGTCGTTTCCATTTTCAAATACCATTGTTTTTTACTGTTACAATCAACTTTCTATAAAATATTTTATATATTTGAACAAAATTACATATGACATTTAAAATTAAAATGTTAATATGTTACTTTTGCAGGAGTTGCTCTTCAGCACTTCGGCCAACCGATGGACTGTATGGGATGCAACAAGTCGATACGTAACGGAGGGATGGCGGTACAGGCCCCAAAGATCGGTGAAGAGGTAAGCTGAAACAGCGACATCTATCGTATTTCGAGCAATACTTACATCACCACTACTATTTTCATTAATTCCACTACTTGACAATAGACGGCACTGTAATAATATTTTGTTTCCAGGCGTACTTCCACCCAGGTTGCTTCACGTGTTCTGAGTGTGATGAACTTCTGGTAGAATTGGCTTACTGTACTCTTGACGGAAGACTGTACTGCGTCAGGCATTACTCGGAGCAATTGAAGCCACGGTGCCATTCGTGTGATGAGGTATGCACATGTTATAAATATGTACTACTATACTACTATATGGTGTATACAGGGTGACTGGTGAATTACTATCGATATTTGAGGACGTGACATTTGACGATCGTATATGACAAAATAAAAATTAATATAACATAAATATTAATAAACTTCTAAGTAAAGTTAACCAAAAGTTATGTAATTAATTACGCATCGTGTGAACACCCTACAGATTAGGTATACACTGACACTCACACATACGCGTGTCGTGACGTAGTGTTGTATCAGCACGCCGCCGCACGCGTCCACACTTGAACACTTGGAACGTGTCAACACTTTATTTATTTATACGGAAATTTTGTCAAAAATTAAGTGCCTATTTTTTTTACATAATTCAAATGAGAATCATGTACCGAGTATGCTCCTTAAATATTGATAGTAATTCACCAGTCACCCTGTATATATTACTACTCCTTGTAAACAATATTTCCCGCTCAATGTTCCTTGTTAACATTGAGTTATTGCTGGTAATAAAGTATCTTAACTCAATATGAAACAGAACTCTTTCTCAAGCCGGTATGTTACTTCGGGTTCTAATAGACAATATGTATGGAAATAAAAAAAAATAAACGGAAGCCCATACAAAAATATAGAGACCAAAATAAACAATCGAAATATAATTGATTACTATATCAACAGATTATAAATACACTTTGAATCATATTGTCATGTGTTTGATGAACACTTCTCACCTACCCCAATGTCAGTCGATTGATTTACCGCCAATAGTTCGAGGAAGATGACTCGCTCGGTGACTTAATACAGATACCTTTTACGTCTATGTATAATTATTCTACTCGTAACTAATAGAAACATAATTTCTTAGAAATACAGAGGCTTATTATTTAGCTTTTCCAGTTAAAAAAATACGAAATGCTTTTTTATGCATAAATTTTAAGTGACAACTTCAAATTAAGTGACAATTTTTTTATTATAGTTGCTAGAACATCCATTACTATGGCAACACTGTAATTAGTAGTATAATAAAGTATGAATCATAATTATTAATAGATACAATCTCGTAGAAGCTTCCAAACTATTAATATACAATTATATAATAATCATGAGTAACTAGCATGTATTTACTTTCAAGTTCTCTATATGTACTTATTATGTCATCAGCCTATAAGAGCCCACTGCAGAACAAAGGCCTCTTTCTCACATGGAGAAGGTTTGAGCAGTAATCACCACGCTTGCTCAAGACGGGTTGGTGATTTCAAACTTATAATTTGAAATTATAAGTCCAGGTTTCCTCACGATGTTTTCCTTCACCGTATGTCATTATTGTCTAAATACTCTCAGAAAGTACATATGACTCGGAAAATCACATTGGTACTTGCCAGGATCGAACCAACACCCTTGTGCATGAGAGACGGGCTTTTAACCACTAGGACACCACTGACTTTATACTTATTATATTCATACAATTTATTTATCACAGAGAAAATTGAACCGAATTTTAGACCATTCGTTTTAGTAAATGGACAGTGTAATTTCTAATTTTTCTAATATGTAAGCTGTATTATGGAATAAAGACGAAAAACAATGGACAATATTTTGCGGGTAGTTTGATATTCCTATAGAATTTTCTTATAGTTCACAGTTTATTTGTAAGTATTCGTTTATAAGTGGCATCTTATTTTGGTATCGGTGCCACAAACACTAACCCGGATACATTAGCCTGGATCTTTACGAGATGCAATTGTCGGATCTATATCTGAGATGCAAATTGCAACTGCAATTATCATTATAACAATTGCAATTATGTATATATTAGAATGACCACTGCTAAGAAACTATTATTGACTATTTTCGAGGTATACTAAATATTATGAGATCTAAGACTTTCGCGAGTATTCATTTAAATGAAACTAATATTTTCGGATTTGCTCCGCCATTTTTATTTTGATTATAAACTACATACTCCCAACATTTCGGTTACTTTACAGCAACCGTGATCACGGGCAGATGAGATGTCTGAATTAAATACTACATTTTGTTTAACCATACATATATATAAATAAAAAAATTATTAAGAATATAAATTAGCTCGTATCATTTCCTGAATAATCTTTCGATCAATAAGTATGAGGAATCAATACTCAGTACATCCAAGCTACATCAATATGTCAACAGCTTGTGTTGTTGTAACGACAGATGTGATCTAAGGTTGACGACTTGTGATAAGGAAATAATGATGAACAATTACATATCAAAAACAAATGACAATCGAGAACATTTGATGATCACTATTTAAGGTTGATGTAAAATGATCACGTGATCACGGGCAGAAAATATGTGATCATGTTCTGCTAAGTAACCGAAACGTCGGGAGTAACTTGTAAAAGTTTGGTAAATCAGAAAGATATTTGTTTTAGTGCAATATATGCAATATTTTAAGAATGTGTCCTTTGAAGTATTAAGTAGATTATGATATTTTAGATCTTGATAGTTTATACATTTACTTCAACGTTTGGTAAATATCGGTCCAGCCGTTTAAGTGTATCAGTTCTTTTCCAAAATCATATAATTTTTAAAGAGCGCCAGTGTAATTGTTAAGTAAACATTATTGTGTAGGGGTTGTACATAAGGGTGTTGCTATCCTAAAAATTGTCGTTAGAAGTAAATAATTTGTTTTATTAATATCAAATAATGACTTACACACACCCGGTGTAAAATGTCATCGCATTCAGTTCCATAGTTTTTCCTTAATAAACAAACATACATTTTCATCTATAAAAAATGGTTTTTGCTATCAAATTATTCCAAAAAATTATAAGTATCATGAAAAGTATGTGACTATTAAAATATTTAAATTTTAATTAATCTACTTATATGCGATAGTTTGATATAAAAAATCATAATTTTCATTGATATTAAAACAATCTTTTATCGATTTCGGAAGTTCATACATAATATTTAATAAATTTCTTTATCGCTATCAAAAACCAAGTGTAACAAGTACAAAACACCTTTTACATTTATATCAATGACACCTTTGAGAATAATTATTAAAACTAATTATTCCCAATTAACTTCATACTAATAGGGTAATTCATATCAAAATGACTTAATTATTTTATAATCACTTAATAAATATGTACTATTATTTTCATTATTTTGCAAATTATTTCTTTTATATAAAGAAGTCTCGAAAAACTTCTCATTTTGGTTATAATATAAAATATACTATTACATATTTTATTCTATAGCTTCACCAAAAAATTATGCAAAATTTAAATAAATAACTATTTAAATTTTCATTACTGTTTTAAACTATTTTTTTTCCATGACTTTGTCTGATTATTAATTTTATATTTCACATTAATAGTGAATCGGTTTGTGAGTTCGGGTATTTTTTTAATTAATATCAAATGTAAATTATAAAAATAACATTTTTTTTATATATACGAGTTATATTCCTTAATGGAAATAAGAAAGACGGATTTTTTCATCACACAATTAATTAAATTACTATAGTTTTGAAGTAAAAACGATAAAGGCAGACATTCACATCTCGTCTGCCCGTGATCATGGTTGCTGAAAGTAACCCAAACTTCGAAAGTATGTAGTTTAAAATAATAAAATACGCGTCGTACATATGATCCGAAAATATTAGTTTAATTTAAATGAATACGATGACTTTTTACGTCTTAGCAAAATATAATATAAGAATAGATATAAGACAAATAAGGTTTAATTAAACGTCTTTTGTAAACAATGCTAGTAATTTTAGCTTAAACATGTACCATTTGTAAAAGTTATCGATGGAATTATCCATGAATATTATACGTTTAACAAATATTTTTACAAATGAAATAAAATATCCAAGCTTAAAAATATTCTTGTTCTACATTATGTGTTCACCGCAAATCAATGCCCATACGTTCTCATCTTACAACTTGTTTTATAATAAATAAAACATGCAACTAATATTTTATCTAATATGTGTTAATACTCGCAAATTTTCCGCCTGTAAACACTTAGCCCGGCTTTGTTTACCTCAAATATAGGGAAATGAAAATAATGTTAAACAGAACAGCACTGTACCGAATTATTCACACCTTAGTTAGTGAGTAGACATTGCTACATTTAAACGTTTTTTCTGTTACCCGCCATTTTTGAATAGTACTTTTTTTGTGTCATTTATAACAAGGCAACGATCATCCGTATACAGCCAGGTAATTTATTGTTTTAATATGTATCGATAAATCATCAATTTATTCGTCTGAAGTGGTGTTCTACTTTGTTGTATCTCGTCCGAATTAGGCCGATTGAGTTTAGACATACGATTTGTGTTTACCCTAAAATAAAGCACTCGGCGAAACGAGGTTTGTGTATGAAGCATTCAGTTAAATATTGTATTCATGATTGATGTTTTATTTAATAGGTTTTATGTGTATTGATTGTGATTTTGTTATTTACAATGTTACAAAAATAATTTCACCGACATTGCGGAAAAGACATCTGATTTCAATCAAGCGCAGATTCGTCGATCGATCCTCTAAATAGCGATCGATTTCTTTGAAGTGTCGCCGCCCGAGCATGTTTATAGATTCTTGTTCGATGTAATATATATAATTGACGCACACACGCGACAACACTTCTTAACCATACCGCGTTCGCCAACTGTGAACTCAAACCTCCTTCGACATCTACCGAGGACGTATCACTTCCAGCATTGGTTCCAACTTTTTATGATAATTTAAAAAGTTGTTGTGTACTAAGTGCTATTCGAAATTTAAAATTTCGCGCGAACTTTAATGTGTTTTATGTGCGTTCGGAAACTGACGGGAAGATATTAACTGTGAGTGATGTTAAGAAGCATGACATAACTATTTTAAAGATTTTATAAGATTTAAAAATATTTTAAAAACTTTTTAATATCCTGTCCCATCTTAACAATACATACATACACTTTTTAAATTTCTTCTATATCTGATTAAAAAAATATTTTTGTTATTACCTAAAAATTACGTAAAATACAAACTAATTAAACGGAAATTAAACTGGCATAAGTATGTAATAATGGTGTCATCAGTATTAATGATCTTACATAATGTTACTGTCATTATAGAATTAACTTTTGCATTCGTTATGCCACTCGACAATAGATGGCAGCACTACATATGTTTGCACTACGTATCAATGGAACAAAACTTCTCTATTCACACTCGCTTATAACTAATTCTATATCTATAATTAGTCATTTGAATCACGTCATGTTCAATGATAGGCTGCTATAATTATAAATGTAATGGCTATATTTAGTATCGTTAACTATTATTTGTAGACTTCAGAACATTTCTATTAGAAATACATTAATGGATATTTGAATAAAACTATACAATATTTAATCTTCTTCTACCTGGCAATTTCTCAGCTTTAGCCAGGGTCTGCCTTACATGTTGTGAATAGTTTTGGCTAATTGTTTTTACATCAACCCTCTTTGGGAATGCATTAATCAGTGATATCTAAATACTCTCAGAAAGTAAATATGACTTGGAAAAATCGCATTGGTGCTTGCCAGGATCGAACCCGCGGCATCATGCATGAGAGGCGGGCCTTTTAACCACTAGGCCACCACTGACTCTTACAATACAATATTTAATATTGTTTCCATAAATACATACACATATTAACAGTCTTAATTATCTTTTAATTAGTACATTTTCAATGTCACATACGCCTAATAGCGTCTACTCACTGTCAATACAACCCCGAACTTATGACTTTGGCGAGGTCTATTGCATTTCAATCAATCGTCGAATCTATATTACTTCACGGTCAACAAACTAACTGAGACATTGTTATTATATACACAAATAAGTCGATCTGAAGCCCTTATATATTTAATTTAAGAGAAAATTAACAAAACCGTATTTTTAATATTAATAATTGGGACTTATTACCTTATAAAATCGGTTTAATTTTTACTATGAAATTAACTTTTTAATAAGTAAGGAATGTGTGTTATTATCTTTGAACTGTATAGAACAGCTGGTTGAAAATTTAGTTCATTGTGATATGTACATACGTAATTATTATGAGCGCACCCGCATCCCGTCTGATTTAAAGGTAGAAATGCCAAATATTCAACAAATATTATAATTACTTAATGCTAATGTATTAAAAGAGGAAGATTTTGTAATTCGTACTACTAATGAAATATCAATTTTTATGACTTATAGTACATATTTATTATTTCAATATAATAATTTACTAAGTAACTACAGTCTGTAATAATTGGGACATAAAACATAAATATAGTTTTAGTGGTTATACTATAATAATTTCTATTAATCCTCTCGAAACTAAAACCGATTCTGTTCTTCATTAAGAAAGTATGTATAGAATATATACTTATATTTACGTAATAATCTTTTAGTTAATTCCTTAATCTCATTTGGCTATATAGACTCAATACTCAAAATTGGCTTAAATTAATCCATCTAGTAATCTAGTTTAAACTATGGTTCATTATTATAGTATGTTCGTCTCCTTATAGTTTCCTATCTAGTAATCTAGTTCAAACTATGGTCCATTATTATTGTATATCCGTCTCCTTATCGTCTTCTATCTAGTAATCTAGTTCAAACTATGGTTCGTTATTAGTATTGTATGTTCATCTCCTTATGGTCCTCTATCTAGCCAACTAGTTCAATCTATATTTCGTTATTATTACTGTATATTCCTCTCCTTAGTTTCCGATCTAGTAATCTAGTTCAAACTATGGTTCATTTTTATAGTATGTTCGTCTCCTTATCGTCTTCTATCTAGTAATCTAGTTCAAACTATGGTTCATTATTATTGTTGTATGTTCGTCTCCTTATGGTGTAACACCGTCCACTGCGCACGGCCCGAGCGCGTCACTCATCTCATGTTTCACTCCGCCCAACTTTCACTGAAAGGCAAGGTCGCAGTATTAGCATGCACGCGGCACTTACGTTTACCTTACACGTAAACGTAACTACTTTACGTGTGACGTCACTGGACATAATTTTCGTCAGATATATTAAAATTGTATATTGTCTTATTTGGAATGTATGACTTAGTTATAACTCTATAGAATTAAATATAATAGCTTCTTCATACATAAATATCTGTACGTACTATTTTGGGCCTATTATCTACGTCATAGTGACGTCATTTCTTTTAATAGAACGGCCACAATGTGACCATATATGTAATATATGTTAATAGTATTATTTTATAATCATTTGTAAAGAATTTTCTCTAATATTCTATTACATTCTGTTACTAGGCGTGACTTCTCAGAATGTGTATCAATACATTGAATCACTTTACGGTCTTCAAAATTAAAACACGCCACCTCCACATTTATTTTTGAGCCAAAATTTTTCCTCTTTTCGCTTCTGAGTTCGATGACTCAAAAATTTTACGTGAGATCCTGATATAACTATTTTCAGTGTATGCCAAGAATTTTTATCGCAATTTTTCTATGTGTTCTTATGAATCGATTGTAGAATGTTTAACAAAAATCACTTATTAAGTATCAATGAAATTATAATAATAGTCTTTTTACATATTTTAAATGGACTTAAATTAAAACTTAATTTAATTTTTAATCACGCCTTTCACGTAAAAATTCCATTTACACATTTTAATAATTATTATTGAACGGGTTAAACTACGCCTTTTATGCTAAATATTTTCTAGAATAGTATTTTAGCAGTTATTTCGTAACTTTTGGCCGAATCATTTATTCGCAGCTATAAATCGTTTCGCGGTTTCATTAAGCACAATAAACACTATGATTTGCTGTTAGACATCTATAAAACCTACAAATGATCTTGTTCTCCTTGATACATAAATTAGTAGTCGTTAAACTATTTTCAGTAAAATTTTACACATTTTATTAGAGAAATCATAAAAATTACATTAAGGAAAGTATAGCAATTATGAGTCAAGTACATAGTTTGAGAGTATTATTTTATTGTTTTAACTATAAACCAAATCCAGCCTTGTAACGCGACATCAAACGACATAAACGTAATCATATCTGGCCACAAAGCCAAACTGATTCTAAATGTGGACACAATGTTTGGCAAGTATTGCATTTTTATTTCAGTTGTTCATATCTTGTCCCGGTGTTAGATCGCTGCATCCTAACCTCACCCTCATCAATCTCCTGCCTCCCCGTCAGAAAAAGTGACGCTGAAGGATGGGTATAATGTTATCAGTTCTGATATCGTACGTCGGTATTCACGAAGCCATAGAGTGTCTGAAGCACATTATCAGTGGACTAATACCGGATACGGAACCCGATTTTAATGATCTCGTCGAATATTATACGCATCTGCTACGGAAAACAGCAAATTCTCCCAAAACAAGGGATTGGACCACGGAGTCCGGTCAAGGTTATCTATACTTAAATGAAGATAAGGATGGCAAAATCAAGTCCGCCTCTATTAAGTTTTATAACACTCCTTCAAATTCAACCGCGCTATTGTTTTCCACCAAAATATCCAGCTTCGGTCAAGACTCCGTAGAAGAAAACTCTCAAGCGAATGGAGACTATAGAGCAGAGAAGTATCCAGCGACAAAGACGAAAACGATCATCTCAAACACATCAGAATCTTTTAGTGTTGGAAATAAAACTCGCCCAGCTGCCGATAGTACTTCAAGTCCTAGTTCATTTGACAACAGCGCACGTAGTATGAATAATGACGCCCAACTGAAACTCACTTGGGAGTATACACCAAAAACCCCCCCTTCCACGCCAGTGCCCGAAATACACTTCCAGCCTTACGGTGGTGATAATAATGGAGATATAGGTTACAGCGAAGAATTCTTAAGGTTAATATTGATTATCGTACATCACTGCACGTTAGTACAAGCCCATAAATCACGTTCACCAGTGAGCAGTAACATCCAAAACACTCATAATTTTGCACCTTGTTTACAAAATACCTAGAGCAAGTATTTATAGTTCATGTAGAACATAAATAACACGTGAACCCATTATTCATTGCGACAATAATGCATATAAAGTATTAAAATATATTTGTTTAAGATCTCTTGATGGGATTAAGTTTCGTCCTTTACAAAGAAATGATCCGAGTGGCCGCAGACGGTCGTTCAGAAGACGTACATCTTCTTCGTCGAATTCCTCAAAGGAGTCGCGAGCCTCGCGCGAGGAAGAACTCCGAATGTTTACTTCATTAGAGGAGGACGAATTTAAAAACCTTAATAAAGACGCGAATGACGGTAAATTCGGAAGTGCTCCTAACTTAGCAGCACGTTCTTATTCCAGAAGTCGATCGAGAGAGAAATCTAAAGAAAGAAGAACCGAAAGTCCTATTCCGGAGGACACCGACCGTAACACGTCCGACACAAAGCTTCCCCACTCTCTCAAGGATGTGCCCAAATTGAGCACGTTTGAAGAAAAAGACGAAACAAATGATAGCGAGGTAGATTTCTGGGCTAACCAGGAAGATTAGTGGCGCTTACTTATCGAAGCACGATCGCACCACTGCTTTCAACGAGCATGACTGATACAAATTAAATTGTTATATATATCCTATTTTGTTTGTTTTTCTGTCCCCTCATACATTTACATTCCTTTTAGACGGAACATAGACCCACCTAAGCTTTTGAATGGCTTATTTAGTGATGTAATTTTCTTGTATTTAGTAGTTTTTTTCTGCTTAAAGTAAATAGCGATATGTAATGCTAAAGATGAGCATTATTTGATACGATTGCATATTTAATTTATTTGTTATAAGTCAAAGAATCTGTAACAGTTGCACAATATACTAAAATATACGTGCTCTGAATAAACCTCGACCTACTTGCTTTTAATATGACGCGACGCGACCTTCGTATGTCACCACTACTCATGGTATTGTAGGATGCTATAACAGTTATTTTAATTATAGACTTCTTAAGTTTTATATCTTTTTGGGTATGATCCATCATACATATAATATTCTCGTTCCAATAGAATTTTTTTTCGTCAGTTTTCACATTAGTCCTGTTTAATGTTATTGAATTCTATTTGAATCATTACAAGAGATTCACGTAGAGGTGAAAATATTTTTCAGTTCTTCTGTGACAGTTTGTCTCATTTTCTAAAGAGCTGGTTTGCTTTTGAAATTAATTAATTGAATAAAAAAACAATATGTTCAGTCATTCTTATTTTTTTAGCTTAACTCTTCTTGTATTTAAGCAATTTGGTGTTTATGGAGATTAAATAAATTTGCCAATAAATCAATTCAATATTTTAGCAAAAAATCAAATAATGTTTATCCCACAAACAAGAAGTATTGTTTGAGTTAAAATAAATATTATTATCAACTGCGTTTCCGTTAATAAATGAATGATGAAGTCATTTACGATGTTTAAGATAGTTAACTGGAACATTTGTCTTTAAATGTGGTTACATAGATCCAAAGATAGAGTTACAGCCTCGCCGGCGGTTACACTGACAATAATATGTTTAAAGACGTCGGTTACATACAATCTATACGTAAATACGTTAAATTTACGACGAACAACCGCCAACTGATTTTAATCATGATATTTGACGGCTTATTTTATATCTACCATAGAAATTATTGTCTTTGGTTCCTGTAAAATGAGATACAAAAATTTAAGATCAGGATTTATATTGTTTAATTTATTAACATTATTATTATTCAGTGGTGGCCTAGAGGTTAAAAGGCCCGAGTCTCGTGAATGAGGGCGCGGGTTCGATCCTGGCAAGTACCAATGTGATTTTACCGAGTCATATGTACTTTCTAAGAGTACTAGACATCACTGACAGACGGTGAATTAAAACATCGTGAGGAAACCTGGACTTATGAATCCAATTATAAGTTTCAAATCGCTTACCCGTCCTGAGCAAGCGTGGTGATTAATGCTTAAACCTTCTCCATATGAGAAAGAGGCCTTTGCTCAGCAGTGGGCTCTGTTAGAATTATTACGACGACAATTATTATAACACTTATATGAAGACGTCTGTATAATAATCGTGGGATGTGCGTGTCATATTATTTGGCAGTATATATTTTTATATCATAAATCAATGCTGATTAATGAGGAACTTGAAATAGTAAAATCGTTTTATAGCCGACAACGGAATCAGTGTCTTTTTTAACGATATCTTGCTTCAAAGGGAATATTTTCAACGTGTTTCTTTTATATGAAATATTTTTTTATTCCATTGTTTTATACATATGTAGGTATCTTGTTTTTTTCTTTTTCTGACAAACAAATTAAATAATCTCAGATGTACAAGCAATCTATTTATTTTGTAAAAGTAATAGAAATAAGGAAAAAAAATGTTTTTTCAATTTAGTCAAATTTATCCTAGGAATATTTTGAATTATTACTGATAAAATATGTTATATGTATATATTTTGTTAAACTTATAAATATTTTTTAAACCAGAACATTAAACACAAAAAGGTTTTTCGTAGCTCCTTTACCCTGATCATCATTAAATATACATATTTTTATACAAAATTTTAGTAAATTATTTTGAGAATACAATACATAGTACTTTTAAAATATTTATTTATTGATACTTCAGAGGCAGATTCTATATTAATTGTGCCCAAAAAAGTCTTATAATTCTTTCAATTATTTCAAACATAATTTTTAATGACTTTTAAACGTTTAATGTTAAACAAATCTTGTAGATATATGTATTATTTAATAAGTCTCCCATCGCCTAACAGCTAACTGATCGCGACATACTTTGTGCGTACATGTTGTAGACGGGGTATTTATATATTTCAACTGTTTTAAGCATTACCATAAATAACTCAATCGTGACGTTTGGAGCGACTTAAATAAATATAAATCATTAATCAACTAGTAAATTTATTTCTTGATTACTTTGTTTTTAAAACTACATATAAAATTTACTATAATATTAATGTAGATTCGCTTACGAAAACTAAAAGCATTTTATAATTTTGCCTTAATTTTGTTTATTATATATTTTACTATTCCGTGAGGTAATTAATATTATAACTAAGTTACCGAACCCCTTCACAATGTATTCTCACTGCCGGCGGGTGCACACCATACCCAGTCCAAAATTAGATCTAACTAGAAATAATACGGAGCCAAAGTCAATAGTAAAGTCATAAACATGGAGACTTTTCTTTGGATTTATTCTTGGAACGCTTATTTAAGAATTTTCAGAGTGATTTATAATCGGATTATAGCAACTTCAAAAGACGTTGCAATTGTAACGTTTTGTACAATTACAATTGATGTTCAATATCGTACGATCATTGCTGGTCTTTATTAATTTTCTTGCAAATTATTGTATAAACTAAGATTAAGTATGCAATAATTTCTTTAACATAATATATGCTGGTCGTAAATCTAAATGTATGTATGTATATTGTTGTGGGGGCGTCATTGGAAATAACTTGAGGCTACCCACATCAGGTGTTCCCTCAGAGCTTAAGCGTAAGCAAACTTAAAAATAAACCGATGAATGTACGTTGACCAAGACCTTGGTACACAGACCTACGTCTAGACTGAAGGCTGCCACGATATTTGAGGAAACCCGGGAAATTACGCATTCCTTGCTATAAAAAACATGTGTTTTCTTTTTAACGTACGAAACGAAACGCTTATAATAAATAATTGTAGATTTTATTTAATATTTTTGTTTGTTATATAATTTTTGGTTAAATATAATATTGGAATAAAATAATCCAAATGAGTATGTATGTATATCTACATAAAGAGAGATTATAATGTTACATACATTTAAAGAACGTGGTCAATTGTATTGGAAAATTCGCTTAATTATAATAATACTCTTCATTGCACTACCGTAGAATAAATATAAAGACATAATGAATAAGAAAAAATATATATTTTCAATTCGTTATAACGATTTCTCTCGAAAAAATTAAATTTAAAAATATTTCGAATTGATTTGGAACTAAAATGTTACATGACGTCTTTGTTTCAATAAGAACAGAAGTAGCTATTCTCATTATATGCAGTTATTTAAACTCAAAGCGCCTACCCTATTCTTAAATCATTTAGAAATAACTAATTGCTTATAACTTTAATATTCATTTCTTTTTTTTATAAATAAGTTTGTTTAAGATTAATCTGAATATTACTAATTTATTTTGTGTCGCAATCATATTTTTTCATGACATACAAAGAAACGATGATATCAGCCTATCTTTATATACTGTTGATACGCTATTTTTGTTAAGAAGTCCAAGTGGATGTCTTCATGCACTAATTTTTTTATCAATTTTGTGATCGCCTCATATATATTTATGTAATGAATATTAATCTCCACAACCTCCACATTTCAAAACCTCATCAATAAGTACAAGTACAAATTGATCAAGCCAAGCAACTAGCTGTTTATTTATAAACACTATAATCAATCCGTCAGTCTATCGATCAGACTGTGATTTGAAGCCAAACTACATAGTAGTTGATGACATCTTAAGGCGCCATCTTAAATTTTCCAAGTCCTTTGCACCAAATCGGCCGAAGCCGACACCGAATCTCTTTAAAAGTGGAAGCTGTGAGGTAGGTAGGTAGCTGCCAGGGGTAGGGATATCAGAGGAAACACGCGATTCTCCGGTCGTTTGAAGACGCCGCCCGCGCACCTGCCCTCTCCCATCCAAATTTAAATCACAAACTCCCCCCACCGACGCCTGCGCTAAGCATTCTGGAATAACTCCTGCGATTCAGCCACCGGTGATCGCCATTCGAATTCGGGTCGCGACCGCGTTCAGTGATACAGTTCCTATTGCAAACCGACACTAGCTCCTACCATGGCCGACGTTGACGTACAAGTTCAGTACACCACCACTGAGAGAAAGACCAGGAAGGTCAAAAAGACGTCCAAGCGTAGGGAGTCTAAGGATGGGGAGGTTTCAGTCACGGAACTAGAACAAACCAACACCACCAACGACGATGGGTATGTGGAGAGGTGGCCTAGCTTTGACCCTTGTGTCTCAGTGTAATGTGACCCTCGTGTCTGTGTCAAGTGTTGAAATACAATAATATCAATAAATTTTAACTACTTTACTTAATAAAACAGCTTAGGTAATATGGCCACCCTCACATACCCGAAATAATTTAAGGTACATACACATATAGGTTTATATGTTGAAAAATGTTTTAACCATGTAAGAAAAAAAATTATGAATTACACTGTATACAAATACGGCACTAAAAATAAGACTTGAACCTTGCGTGCCCATGAACTTGAAGTTTGGTGTCGTTCTATATAAAGCTCATAGTCTATATGTCTCATAATTATATTTTTCTTGCAGCTCATTTTCAGCGGTGAATACACCAAGGCCATGAATAAGGATTGGCACAGCGGTCACTTCTGCTGCTGGAAGTGCGACGAGTCTCTGACCGGGCAACGCTATGTCTTGAGAGATGAACAGCCCTACTGCATCAAGTGCTACGAGGGCGTCTTCGCCAACGGCTGCGAGGAATGCAACAAGATCATCGGCATCGACTCCAAGGTATGCTTCAACAAAATCTGAACTATTACAACATATTTTCCATTTCTATTCATAACTCCTGCAGCCGAAATTATTGGCAAATTGCATTGTTTACAGCGGAAAGACGTATTGCATCCATCAATAATGTGCTTAACGTAAATGTAACAGAACGTTCTTGAAATAGACGTGATTAATTTTGCTCCATAGTTAATATAAATATCCATTAATATAGAAAATCACCGAAATAAATCTAGAATAAAATTGCTTTAAGTGTAGCTAAGTAACAGGTGTAGTTAACATTGTATATTGTAACCGATACTAGGAGAGTATCATTTGCGTTGCTTCTTGGTTGAGATCAAATTTAGTTTTGTCACTCCAGTCGGCCCAGATTCTTCGTTCGTACTGCACACGGCCCCAGACTAAACGTTGCCAACATCAAGTATACCTATAACTGTACGTTTATCTCACTGAGACTTTTCTGGTTAGCAGAAACGATTATATGAAAATTGTATTGAAGTACCATCTTCTACACAAACAAATAATTTGATGATAAAATACTTTTTGCATTTCTTTGGGATATATCATCAAATATTTTCACTGTATTTATTATTTATAAAATAATATTATCCGTAATTTATGATCAAAATTAGCATTATAATTGTCCGTCGTCCAGAATTTGTAAGCCGATATACGTAGGATATGCACACTGCCCATCAGCTAATTTTGAGTTGGAAACAGTCGTAACGTAATGTTTTTATTGCGTGACCTTGCCCGACCATGGATGGTTCAAACAACTAGATTCTTTTCAGCTTCAAGATTAAATTATTTCGTAATAGTATAATATTTTATTAACGTTACATTTATCTCGTTTTGAGAGCGTTCCTGTTGTGGTTTGTGGATGCCGACCGAAAATAGAATTAAATCGGGGAGGGCTTTATTTTGAAACGTTTAAACTAAACGCGTCCGTAAACAGACGTAAAGTTATCAAGTTAACGCGATCACATTGACATTAATTAAATAAACAATTCAGGTTCATTGAATATTTTGTTAACATAGGACTTGTTTTAAATATTAACATAAATCCCTCAGAAACTAAATCCTACGCGTGATAAATTGATTATATCTTTCCAAGCGAATTAATATAATATAATAAGATTTTATTGTTGTTAAATAAATGATCTCCTGTTTAATAGTCGCCTACATACAAAGGATATAATGAATAGCACATAATATGCTACCATCACTAAGCTTATGGGTTTATCTTTAGACTTATTTTTTTGCTATGGGTTTTTCCACTGTATAATATGGTCACGTTGAACATAACATATTTACTGAACTTCAAGTGGCTCATTAATCATTCAACTTGCTACGTCCAATATTTTAGACCTATGTGTAATTAGTATTGTTTATAATGTGATGTAATTTTTCTTTAACATGGAAGACCTATAATATACCTTGGTTTTACTTAAAATTTATTATTATCAATTAAAATTTCTGATTGATATAGCCAGAACGAACAAAATGTATCATCAAGCCAAAAACATACTTTCTTAATCCCTACAAATATTATAAATGCGAAATTAACTCTGTCTGTCTGTCTGTTACGCTTTCACGCCTAAACCACTGAACTGATTTCAATGAAATTTGGTACAGAAATGGAGTTGAACTTGAGAAAGAACATAGGATAGTTTTTATCTCAGACTTTTGAAAGGTTCTCTTGGAAACGCGATATAACTGAACACGCGGGCGAAGCTGCGGGCGGAAAGCTAGTAGGTCATAAAGCTTGATCTGCTAAGCCATTAAGGAGCAAAAATAATGTTCCTAAATAAGAATCATTTATCAATTGTATCTCAATATATGATTTTTCTAATCTCCCAGGATCTGTCGTACAAAGACAAGCACTGGCACGAGGCGTGTTTCCTCTGCGCCAAGTGCCGCGTCTCTCTGGTTGATAAACAATTCGGTTCCAAGTTAGACAAGATCTACTGCGGCAACTGTTATGACGCCCAGTTCGCCAGCCGCTGCGATGGATGCGGAGATGTCTTCCGAGCTGGTGAGTATATATAGCATCATAAATATCACTAAATATAATACATATAAAATTTAGTTACAGTATTCTTGTATGACGTCATATAACACGATAGTTACGATCGATAAAAATTTCAATTTATGATGACTATAAAATGAACTGTATGAACATTTACGATTAAAAATTAATATAAAAAAATGAATATTAATTATTCTTATTATTAAACAAATATAACTAATGGATATGACATCTACTTATACTATTTAAGGTGATGTATTTAATAATTTAGAGACCTTGACAATATTTACGAAGTTAAATATTTAGCGTCATCTCCTCGTATACCTATTTGTATTGGAACATAAAACAAAACGATTCTTACTTGAAATGTAAAATATATGAAGTAAAACATTCATTTATATGAAAAGAATCTTTTAAAAATTTTCCATTCATTCTAAACGATGTTTTTAAAAACGAAACAATCAGTTATATTTAAATATAAAAATTCTTTTAAATATGAAGAGAAATACATAATTATTAATTAGAAAGAGCTGAATTATGTCAGCCGCGATGTCACAGAAGTCTTTTGAAATTCTCTACAACGTGGGAATAATAACGGAGCTCTAATTAGAAGGCTTTTATAGAACCAGATACAGATTGAAGAATGTTTCTTATTTCATTCAGATCACCCTTTCAAAAGCAACAGATTTTCCGCTACAGTTAATTTCATAATACACTGATTACGTACAGTCTCAGCTGTAATTATTTCCAACAGTTTTATTTCTACCAACTGTATCATAAACGTGCGAGGTTCTTCAAAGGTTCAGTTTACATGTTATTTACGATCAAATCATCTATGTCCAAATAAGGCAGAAACATCGAATATAGACTTCAAATAGCCTGGACTTAGCGCACACGAAGCTGTCAATTGACTCATAATGATACACACGGCTCTAGCGGAACGATAACTTGTGTTATAATTACACTAGTTTACAGTATATCTGTTGCCAAAGAAATTTTAATTGTTGTTGATTAGATATGTTATGCCATTTCCAAAAATGTAATTGGAATATTTTTATCAGCTCTAGTTTTTGAGTTTCAGCTTTACAGGAATAAAACAGAAAAAATACGTAATTACTGAGAAAAACTACTAAAAGAAACATATTTAATCGTTAAGTTCTAGAAAACTACATTTTAAAGCTCTTCTCTGATGTGTAGAATTTGGAAAATGACGTATCAGAGACCAGCAATAGTCAGACATCATATTCGTATCCCATAAACTCTGATAGCGCTCTTCCGTGATGCTTAAGTCTTGATGCATACGCTCCCCCTGCTCCTCACTCATAGCTGTCAATGAATAAACGCCAGTCGTTTGGTTAGTATTGTTTCAAGCAGATTTTTATCAATAAGTTTTTAATGTCTGAACAAAAGGTAAAATTCGTTTTCTTCGGAAAAATAACATCGTAATTGTTTCTCTTGTACGATAAAAACTTATTTTAGTGTCCGAGGAAAGCAATTTTTTTTTCTTTGAGCCTTGATGTTAGCAATTATGAAGCTTGTTTTGAAAGATATAAATCTCTAACAAGATCATCTAACTCATTTTTAGTAAAGCATTTTGACTCTTTGGATATACCTTCAAATTCGCATCATTTTGTGATGTTCTTGGTCTTTTCATGTCTTGTTCTATGGGTTCAGATACTTTTGTAGGCACTGAACAGATAGATAAACGCTTCTGCACTGGACGTTGAACACAACTAGTACTGGGGTACAGCCATTTAGCCCGATTTTTAGTGTTTAAACCATTTAAGTCGACTCTACAAAAATAAGAGTCTTCGAGATGATTTTGTGGTTCTCGCCAAATAGTCGGTGTTCCAAATTTAAAGATAGTTCTTTTACCATTTTTCAATAATCTTAAATATACCACACACCTTTTACAAACACAATTTGACGCCTAAGACTTGTCATTTTCATCCAGGAGCATCCCAAAATACTCAAAATAGGTATTTTTCACCAACGGTGATATGACTTTTCTACAGTATTTAAAGACATATGGTCAGCAAATGTATCAAAAATGATCTGGATTGTTCAAACAACATCTCCTTGAACTGCTCATGACAAAAAACTTTTGATATTTTGTCTTAAAGCACTAAAATACGACTGTTATGAATTAATTTATAAGCTTAAATGACAAAAACCAGAAACAAAATAACTAGAGCTGCTCAAGAAATTTTGAAGGTATTTTTGACATAAAGAAATCATCAGTGAACAATATCAACCATTAAATTTGCGGCAACAAACAAAAAGTTAAATTTTGTAAACTAGTGTTATTGTTAACTGACTTTAAATAAGGATATGCTTTATTTGATTGTGTGTATCGGTTTATGGCATCATAATTCTTATACGGATGGACCAATTTTGATACGTTTTTTTTATTTTACAAGTCAGTTTTCTTATGATAGATCTACATTATTATTTGTTTATTTTGATCCAGCAATGTAAGAGTATCCCATTTCCAAAATGATGATACAGTACAATTATAAAAAAAAAAATAGAATAAATTCTAGTTATTTCATGTATGACAAATATTTGTAATTATTTTTAATAAGATAAGGGCTGAAAATCTTGACAAAATATTTATTATTATCAGTTGTATATCTCAAATATTAACATACAAAAAATAAATTAGTGTCCAATAATAATTATTTGGGTTTAATGAATGGGACTTTTTTCAATATTAATATTATTTTATTGTATTAATTTTTATGTAATAGTCAGTTATATATGTTGGTGTATCGATCCGTCCGTGTGTCAGTCTATTCAATCATCTGTCCGTACATAGTTGGTTCTGTACCCTTGCTTGATAAGGTGCTTTAAGGTGATTTTATAAAAAAACCGGCCATTGTCAATGCCGCAGCCTCAGTGTCTGCGCTTTTGACTTTTAAATCGAAAGTTCTTTATGTTTTTGGTATTTCCGTTTTATCTTTTTAACGATTACCTTTTATATTGATAGCTATTTATTATGAAAGAAAAGAATTCCATTAAAATAACTGTGCTTACTTATTTGAGTATAGTATTTTTTGGTAATGTTTTATAATGGCTATTAGTGAGCAAGCTGCATTGAAGTGAATTAAGACCACAATTCGTTATAAATTCACTGGCGAACTTCGCTTTTGATGTGAATGGAGGAATAAATTGATTGACTTGTACATACAAATTTATGTAAATAAATGGGTACACTGTAGAGCTTTAAAGTACAGACAAGTTTCTGTAAAAAATATTTATAATAAAAATAAGAATACACTCAACAAAGTTTCTGTCAATTTTTGACCTCGTTTATAAAGAATAGCTTACAACTTGTTAACGGAAAAAATAATTAAAGATTAACAAATAACTTTTTCGTATCCAACCTCCTTATAACATTGTATTTTAACAGTAACTAATTTCAAATCCAGTGATTTCAGTAGTATTGGATTCTTAAATAAATTCCCTGGTACTCGTAATGGTTCAGGGATTTTAAATTCAAAGAAAAACTCTTTTTATTCAGTTGTTCGTGTTTCATGACCATAAAAGTTTTTTCTCAAAATCGATACAGATCTTAAAAATATATATTCGTTAAATTGTAAGCAATACAAGCAAATTACAGAATACGAACTCCTTAAATCTAGGACAAAACTTACATTACTTTGACTGAGCCTAATTTACTATGATTGATGTAAAAGTTAGTTTGTAATCACTATTTAATTTAATACCATAACTAAATAGATATGTAGGTCTAACTAGATTAATCAATCTAGATAACTAGATCCGTATATCTACGAAACTATCTATTGAGAGACCTAGGACCTTTCATAGTAAACACTATTTTGAATTATTACCAAAAATTTGCTGTAGAATAAAATTCAACAAATATTGAACAGATTAACCATTTTCTTGGCTATATATAACAAAAAAATATTCATTAGGATATTTATTAATATAGTATAATGTTTGAATATTATTTTTTATTTAATTGTACGTAAAATTACATTCAAATCTTCATTGAAACTAACTTCTGAGTGATGAAATAAACGTGACGAAGTACATAGAGATGTTAGACCTGTCTCGTTACGATAAGGCACGTCGGTCAAACCAGACAAAAGATATACGACATTACGAAAAAATATTATACATATAGAATTAAATAATATTACTAATAGAAGAATACAATATATGAATTTGGAAGATTTAACAAATATCAAATAGTAATATAATATTTTAATTATATAACTCTCGCTTTATATATATGTATATATTTTGTATTTAAATTATCTACCTTCAAAGTTTGAAGATTTCCTTTAAAGGTTTTTCCATCTAAATATTTGTTATCTTAAAGAAAATGTGAAGCAGTATTAAATTAGAAAGCCTGCTAACAAAATGGTTCTAAACAATTTAGTATTTCTACTCTAAACTGGCTTCAAATGAAAGCGTTAAACTAAACCTAAGTCTTAGGTTCCGAGCAGAGATAAAACAACTCACAAACAAGTTTTACAAGCTTTTACATATAAATATATACACATATAACATTAAATGTAAATTATAATAAATTTATTTTTTTCTACTACAGACCTAGTGAATGAACTGAGTCATTAAGCGTAGGCGCGAAATATCTAACGTACACATAAATTTAGAATTCTCTTAACGTATGTAACCTCAATAAATTACTGAGAAAACATCTCAATGGAATAGAGAAATAAAAACGAAACGATCTTTTATATTTTTTGTAAAAAAAACGTTAAAACTCTTCATACTAAACGGATTGAGGCATTCATTCATGAAATTGGGACTCGAAAAACTTTTAGCGAAAAATTTGTATGAATACAAACTATTAAATTTCAAAAACATACATAAAAAGATTTTTTTCATATAATTTAAATACGAAATTCACTTAAACAGAAGTATACGTATATAAAAATTTTACATAATACATCAGTAAATGCATTTAACACTATTGTGTGCCATAAATGTATTTAATAAAACAGAAATAGCGATATCCATTACGAACAAGGCGTCAGAACGACCTCCGACAAATACACCTTTAATATTTATTGCTCTCATCTCAAGAACATCAGCGTCGTTAATATGAAGATCGTTTGATTAAACATTATGTATTAAACTATCACCAAGAACATAATGATTGTATTCCACACGCATAAAGTTATATTGACATAAAGTTGTATTCATAATTTATAAATTACTAATACATACACATTCAGAAGATATAATTTTAATATGATACTTCGTATCCTGGTTTAAAATATACATTTTTTCATATAGAATATATTCAAAACAAAAATTAATTAAAAATCTCGTAATGCTTAGTTGATTACAAACAGGCTCAGTCGAATTCAAATACGCCTGTAGTTTCCTTAAAGCTAACCCTCTTTAAATTAAAGCCCCTTCAGGAAACATAACCGTGTCGCCGTAATTAAAAACCCGTGTGTTTTATTTACTTTTACTCAAATCGAAACGACGGTAAATTCACTGGTTTTGAAATATAAATAAAAAGATTTTATATGAATGATGTTAAAATTATTAATGTACTTGTATAATCTGTGCTCGTTGTAGTTCTTAATACGAGTGACATAAAAAAATTAAAGAACCCCATTGTTCCCAAAGCATCCGAATATGACATCAGCGTATTAATTCGTACTCTTAAGAGTCGAAATCGTATTTGATCAATTAATTTTAATCTACAACCTACATCCTTTACCGGCGGGCGTCAGTGTCTCACCGTCAGCCGAGAAGCCTACACCGGTCACACGAGCTGTCAGTTTTCCCGCGTTTTTATCTTGACAGTACAACTTTTTCACAAGTCGATAGCAAAGGTTTATCATTATGTCCGCGGATGTGTTAAGTGATGATTTCAAATCCCGTCTCCATTTGACGACGAAGACCGTTGGACAAGAGAGGATAAGGCGTGCGCTTGAAAATAACGAGGATGTGGCCATACTGTCCATGTTCCTACCGAATGCGACAGCTGAGAGGGAGAATAAAAAATTCTGTTGTGTCATGAAAGACCAATGCCTGCTCGGGGATCCCAAAAAAACTATTGCAGGTTTATACAACTTTGATATTTTTTATTTATTCTATATAAAAAAATATTGCTCATTACACATTCATTTTTATTAATATTTATTACTGAAAGTGAAGATACCACAAAATTTCACTTAAAATCTTCGCAGGCTGAATCCATTAATTACCACATGTCCAAAGCTGTTTCATTTAAGCCGCGCTATTAATTCATTCGAAGCGTAATTGAATGAACTTCAATGCTTTCATTCAATTAGTCCCGGCATTACTTCGAAGGACGAATCCTAATTACGTTCAATGATTAGGGAAACGCTAAAAACTTAAAATAATTTCGTAATAAAAATAATTATACGTAAAAATTTAAAAAAAATCGTTTCTTATAAATGAAGTTATGCATTAACACAGTAAACAATTACCTCATTAAACAAACAAATAAAACCTTCACCTATTTCGTCTTCAATGTACATACATTAAAAGAAACTTGGAACATATTTCTAAACCTCTCAGTACATTTTAGTGTTCAACAGCAATGCATTAAACATGCATTAGTTTATAACATTCATTAAAATGTCGTAAAACAACAATATTTTACCGGCGTCTTCTAAATTGCTCTAAAAGGTGCACCTAAGAGCTCTTTGTTCAGTTTTTTTTCTTCCGGATATACTGTCTCGAGAAAGTGCAGGGAGCCACTTTTGGGGTAGTTCTATTTGAGAAGTCTTTAGAATTACGTAAAAGAATACAATTTTATATAATAGAACATGAAAAAATATATGACTACAAATTATTACATGTACACAACTTCTTAGACAGTTGTAATTAAATAATTTTTATAATCAAACACTTCTATACAAGTCAATGTAGTTATAATTACTTAATACTACATATTACTTCATTAATAACAAAGCTGTTATGCGTCATATATTATTCACTTGTTCAATTAATATATATTTTGATATAATAACTAATTATAATATATTAGTATTCATCCAGAGTTAAACCGAGTATCAATTTTAAAACCACATTGATTTCAACTCTTTGTTACTGAAAAAAGGTATCTTTTAATTGTTAATAATGCTTTATTATGAATTGGTATTTTAGTCTCATGATCAGTGAATAATAGTGTGGAAATAAAATATCATAATATATTTTTTAATGATTATTCTTTTGTTAAAAGTATAAGCTTAGTTTTTAATTCTCTCACCATCAGTGCAATTTAATTGCTTTTATCTGAATAAATACATACCCATCTCGTGTAATTTTCTCTCGTACGTATTATATATTATAAATATATCTAATTAATCTAACATTTACAAATATGTTAATACCCTCAAGCTATATTGAACCCAAAAAAGATCGAGGTAAAGGTGACATTTGAATGCACTTAAATGGTTATTTTGAACATATGGCGGTTAACCTTAGCGTCGCGGTTTTATCATATTTACCAACCCTTGGCCCCGATACTCTGCAGACGGAGATTTCCTGTTTGAACTCAATATAAATCAATTTTTCCGTCCAGGTAATGTCTCGAAGATTTCTAGACAGCGGCTTTCCAGCCATTCAGCTATAGCTGATGGCTGTCGTAAAATATATAAAACGGTACATTGTTCCTTCCATACAAATGTTATAATTGCTGTGTCTAAAGTTACTGGGTTTTTTAGTTCCACATTCCATCTCTTGTACAAGCAGAATAGTTAAAATATTGTTGCTTGGTTACACTGATATAATTAATTTAATTACATTTAATTTTACGTAAAAACGACCGAATGGTTTCCTATAAGCTCCTATTATGAATATAATTAGAACATATTGTTAGAATTTTTTTTAAGTAATTAATCCATTAAGGATTTTGCGGGAAGTTATATTAGATAAAAATATACATCAATGAAAGCTATAATATATTTTTAATGGTGGCTAATTTGCATTACATGATACACACACACATGATTTATATGTGTACTTAAGCAAGTAAAAAAATAATATTTTTGCACATTTGAGTTCGTAAAACATAAAACGAAAGAATGTTAAATATCTAGCTTTCCACGGAGCATAGAAAACTTCAAACAATCGATCTCTTATCAGCATTAACAATTTCCTCGGCGCGTTAACGTCCACGTGCTTTGTGATAATTTTTATTGTTCCAAACACATCTTGGCTGCATATAAACAAAACATATTTTTAACATTCAAGAATTTCAAGTACCTAGCATGAATACTAAATATAAAAAATAAATCTTATTAAATCGTTTAAAACAAAATAACAAACTGAATAATAAAACGGACTTTGTTTTCCGTGAGTAATTTGATGATTGACAAAGAGTCATGTCAATACATTCCAACTAAATTTGCATATAAACTCCCTTATACATTGTTATAAACATTGAAAAAACTTATTTAATTTCCGAATTCCTATTTATAATATAAAAATATATTAATGATCCACTTCATCTCAATAAATCTTTAAGTCGAGAGAGTATTCTATGTACGTTGGTCTCGTAAAAGGCTAGCGAGGCGCCCACTCGCTGACATCACTATACTGTCACCGTTAACCTTCATATATAATACGTAGGCGATACAAACGTTATATGAAAAACATACAAAAAAAACATTGTAATTTAGTACAGATATAACTGTTTCTATTAGATTTTAAATCGTTTTAGTTCATAGACAATAAATAAATAGAATTCTCTCTAATTAAAGATGGCTATAGAACTTAAATTCGTCTAAAATCATAGTCAGCATTCAAATGAGTTATCATTCTCACACGTTCACTTAATTAGTGTTCTCCACAAATGTTTGTTAAACTATCCAGCTAGGGAAAGTCGAGTGAGTTAGTGAAACTCAGAACTGAACGTATTATGTTACTACAATGGACGCCCTAGTAAACCACGAACCAAAACTATCAACCGTGACGACTGACATACGAGTATCACATTTAATGTTTAAAATTAAAAACATATATACAAGAACAACTCGTCGAAATATATAGAAATCTGTCTACCTCATTATATTGTTATGGTTTTTAGAATGAAACAAAATAAATTAATAAATCGTGTCAAGATGTGTGAGTTATACACAAGACAATAATATCGACTCAATCGCTAATTCGTTTCACACTTTATATTTACTTTAACCGTTTATAGTAATAATGTCGGGTCCATTTTAGAAGTAAATACAACTGATTCATATAAATCAGTCGGAGTTTTGACAAAACAAGTGAATCGTGTAGGAGTAGTGTACATTTGCAAACCAAATAGCGCTCCAATTGGGCCACGGTTGGTAACAGGAATGTAAATACATAAGTCCATTCCGATGGGTTTAAATATTTATTGTGCAATCTATATAAACTTTTAACTTGTATAAATAAAGCGAAATATTAAAATCTGCGAAAAACTTGTGCTCGTCGTAAACAATAGATACCTTACATGACAAATAACAATAGGATACGTTTAAGTCAGCGACGCAGAAGAAGGGTGTCTCTCTACACGCGACTTTATTGTTTCAATGTCGAACGAGGAAGTAGCTAGCTGTGTAGTCTGTACCGATGTTTATATATCAACTAAGCATCATATAAAAATTTTAAAAGTATCATAAAAGCTAATATACTTCGAGATATTTACGAAAAATTCACCTAAAACTATCATGACCAATAAAAATTGAATGTGAAAATCGATCGTAAACAACGTCGAGTCAATAATCTATCGAATCAAGTTCAATAAACCTTGAAAGGTGCAGAATTCGCGTGCATCGTCCAAATATCCTGGAGCATGCAAGCTCGTACCAAGGTTTTGAAGGACACTCGTATTATTGAAAACACGCTAACAGTGCAGTGTATTACCAACATAGAACAATCTATGTGAATTGAACTTTAATAGCCTCTGAAACGGTTTTTATTGTAAACTAGCTGCGCCCCGCGGTGTTACCCGCCGATTTCCGGGATGTAATGTAATCTATGTATATGTTATTCCTGGACGTCAGCTACCTGTATACAAAATTTTATCAAAATCGGTTCAACCGTTTGAGCGTGAAGAAGTAACAAACATATACACACACTCACAATTCACAAACTTTCGCAATTATGTATAATATTAGTAGGATAACTTAAACTATGGCCATTATGATTTAATGTTTCTATTGCATCATCGATAGCCTTATTCTATTGGGTCACCGGTTTTTGCCATCGAGGCAGATTCAAAAGTTTTTTTACCTATAATTGCCGTTATTGTTCAGACGATTTTTTAGAATACTTTATATAATTTATTCTGTGCATTGTCTAAACTAGCTGTATTATTCAACTACGAATGTCACTGTTCGCTTATATAGAAAGAACATTTTTATTTGGGATCGTACAAAAATGATGCAATATCAGTTATTTCAAAAATAAGAAATAAAACAACAAAAAAAAAAACATAAACCAAAAAAACAACTTATAACTATAAAAAATAATGCTATTACAATATACATATATGTACATGACGTGTCCCAAATAGGTATACCATACAGAAATTAATAGGCATTCAGCAATTAATAGGCAATTAATTATACATATGAATGTAATTTCTTACTAGGCACTAAGAAGATGGAGTACAAGACTCGACAGTGGCACGAGAAGTGTTTCTGCTGCGTTGTGTGCCAGAAAGCCATCGGGACCAAGAGCTTCATCCCTCGCGAACAGGAAATCTACTGCACTGGTTGTTATGAGAATAAGTTCTCTACACGCTGCGTCAAATGCAATAAGGTGGGCGATGTTTAACTGAGATATAACTCATCTAGATAAAGATAATTATAGAAAATATAAACTGATCTTCGAACCTAGCTACCAGTATGAGTAAAAAAAATATTCTAGCAGATTTGAAACTACGCTAACATCAAACCTATGAAAAGCTGTATTTTTATTATATCTTAATGAATCAAACAACATATAAAGTCTAACTCTCTTGCATTCTTCTAATTTAAAGTAATCTCGAAAGAACAGTAGTCCCTTAGTGAGTAACTAAAAGTAGAGAAATTAAATGAAACTGTTTTGAATCGTTATAGATCATAACGCAAGACGGTGTAACGTACAAGCACGAGCCGTGGCACCGCGAGTGCTTTACTTGCACACACTGCAACACCTCGCTGGCCGGAGAACGATTCACGTCCAGAGACGAGAAGCCTTACTGCAGCAATTGTTTCGGGGAACTGTTCGCCAAGAGATGCACAGCCTGCAGCAAGCCTATATCCGGTCAGTATATCAAGTCCAAGAAAAAACTTCATTTAATTCTTATTATGTTATTTATCTTGAAAGGGCTCGCCTCTCGTTGCCGAGGGCGCGGGTTCAAACCTGGCAAGTTTTTCGGAGTCATATGTACTTTCTGAGAGTATTTAGACACCACTGACATACGGTGAAGGAAAACATCGTGAGGAAACCTGGACTTATAGTTTCACAAATATAAGTTTGAAATCACCAACCCGTCTTGAGCAAGCGTGGTGATTAATGCCTTCTCCGTCTGAGAAAGAGGCCTTGCTCAGCTGTGGGCTCTGATAGGCTGATGACGTATGTTATAAACGGCTCTCAAGTATGGAGTAGTTCAGATCATAAGTTGATGTATCGTTTCATTTCTTCCAGGTATCGGCGGCACTCGCTTCATCTCTTTCGAGGACCGTCACTGGCACAACAGCTGCTTCCAGTGCGCGTACTGCAAGGTGTCTCTCGTAGGGAAGGGATTCATCCCGGACGAGCAGGACGTCATCTGCCCCGAGTGCGCCAAGCAGAAGATCGCGTAAATAACAACCATCCAACCATCTCTCGCTTCATCAATTCACACAAACCACTAACACATGAACATCTACACATAACTCCATACAAAGCTTGTCTTCGCTAGGTTTGACATGCTTGTCGTCCAGATGAAGATGTAGCTTACATACACCATAACGTTGTGAGCGTATTTCTTTTAATAAATACAGATTTTGCTCGCAGCGTTAAAACAGCTATACCGTTAGTAGAAACAGCGAGAGACTGGTGCTTCAGCCGCGACCTCAAGTTTGATATGAACTCATTCAAGGTCAATCACTAGCGATATTTTTATACAAAAAAAAAACACGAAAAACTATCAAAAAAATGTGAATGCACAAATATTTATTCGCTTCCCTTATTACGGACACTCGAGGTGTTTATATATTTTGTTTGTTACTAATGTCATCCATATATTCTATGTGACTATATCTGTGCTAATTGCCATATATTTTTGCTTGAGCCGTCTTTATATTTAATCAGGTAATGATTCTGTCAATTGTTCTAGTGCAATTCACACGATGCCTTAATAACATATCTAAGTCAATTTCGAATATATTTTGTGTTGTAATGTGACTATTATAGTTTGAGAACATTTCATATAGGCCGGTGTTGCCAGACATATTATTATTTTTAAAAGCGCTTGTCGGTTTCATTAATGTATGTTTATGTAACTATTTATTAGATACGCAATGTGAATCTATTATTTAAAGATCTTTTTAAGATTTGAGTCGATCAGTGTTGCCATAGCCGATAGTCAAGGCAGATCGCTTTCTAACATAAATGACGTAAGTCGTGTTTACTAATAAAAGAAGTAATAATAAAGTATATATGTTCTCTCGCGAGAATAACTTGTTACGATATAGTAATTGAATGTTATATTTTTAAAGATATTGATACTATTTTTGTAGCTCTAGAGTTGTATATTAAGTGAGTACCATCTGTAAGGCGACCACGTGTGGGAACATTGTAAGGTTTATCGCTAAGGGTTAAATTATTGAAATGTTAATAAAAGATTATTAATTTATATACATTACGTGCTTAGCTGTGTGATCTGATCTAATATAAACTTGTCGACCCATAGATTGTATAAACAAACAAATTGAATTAAATGATCCAAAATATCTTTACCGTTTGTTTCTATTAACTTTCCCTTCGATACCTGGATTATATATAAATTTAAATACCTATCTCAAACACTATGACAAAATTCATAATTGTATTGCATTTACATATACAGGGTGACTGGTGAATTACTATCAATATTTAAGGAGCATACTCGGTACATGATTCTCATTCGAATTATGTAAAAAAACTAGGTACTTAATTTTTGACAAAATTTCCGTATAAATAAATAAAGTGTTGACACGTTCCAAGTGTTCCAAGTGTGGACGCGTGCGGCGGCGTGCTGATACAAAACCACGCCCCCGCTGCGTATGTGTGAGTGTGTGTGTATACCTAATCTGTAGGGTGTTCACACGATGCGTAATTAATTACATAACTTTTGGTTAACTTTACTTAGAAGTTTATTAATATTTATGTTATATTAATTTTTATTTTGTCATATATGATCGTCAACTACCATGTCCTCAAATATCGTTAGTAATTCACCAGTCACCCTGTATAAAAAGTATATTATTACATTTTAAAAATGCAACTGTTTTAAAGCATCCCAAATGCTTAGTCGTCAAAATTTATCTTCCATAATTGATTCCTAGAATTTATAGAATTATGATGCTTATTGATTCCAAGAACTTACAGAAAAACATCTATTACATCACAATAAATTACCTAAATACATCTGAAAATAAAAAAAAGTCTTCCTTACTTTTTAATATATCTCAGTTTTTACATATTTTAGGTAACACAAAAAGAATAAAAAAGAAGATAATTAATAATTATCATTTAAGACGATATGTGCCCTTAAAGGTATAAAAATTTTTTCTTTGAAGGAATTTAGTTTTTGAAAGCGCGTTTGTACTTAACTATGTAATCCTCAAGATTTAAAATTTTAAAAATAACTCAATGTTACAAAATATTACACATTTCTATTAAACAGAATTTCATATAAATCGGAAAATTAAATAAAACATATCTTAATTCATATTATTTATATTTAACACAACATACAAGCATATACCTGTTGAAACTTAATTATTTCTAAAGACTAGGTTTTTTTTTACACAATTATAAAATAAATTATAATTATTTCATATAACTAAGTACATACATTAAACTGCAAGAAAAAAAATTGTTAATATCCAAAGCAGCTTTATATATTTGAGAAAATAAGATTATTTTTCCTCCATACACATTGATAGATTACATCAGAGTGTCGCATTATATAGCGGATTTAGTTGATAATATCTTGAATGATGTCAATAAAGTAAATTAGATTTTATACAATGAATCAAATGTTTCTCCTTCACATGTACCTCTGACAAGTGATGAAGTGTCCAGTTTTTACAATGTCAAGAGTGTGATGATGATCTTTGAGGCCGAAGGTAAAATAGAGAGAACAATACCACCCATTGTGCTCAACGGCACTAGTCTGGTAAGGGTATATAAATTCAAATATTTAGGACACATCTTGACACCCGACCTCAAGGATGACACTGACATCGAGAGGGAACGGAGGGCGTTGTCTGTACGGGCGAATATGTTGGCTCGCAGATTTGTACGTTGTTCGAGCGAAGTTAAGCTTACACTTTTTAGAGCCTATTGTACCATCTTCTACACGTATAACGCACTCCGGGTCCAATATAACAATGCCTTTAGAGTGCTGATGGGATTGCCCCGCCATTGTAGTGCAACAGGGCTGTTCGCGGCAGCGAGGGTCGATTGCTTTTATGCCATTATACGCAAAAGATGCGGATCCTTGGTGTATAGGTTGCGGGATAGTCCCAACAGCATCATGAAGGCAATTGCTAGCAGGTTAGACTGTAAGTATGTTAGTCATTGCTGTGCTATTTCGAGCGGATTAGTTCAGTAATTACTACCATGATTACAAGTTAGTGATAGTTTTTTTTATTTTTGTTAATTAATTTATTATACAACATAGGAGATAAGTAATATGTATCACTAACAATAAAATGAGTCATAGTCACTTGAAATAAAAAGTTATTATTATTATTATTGAACAATATACATGGCGCTGTACAGTGTTATCAAAAAAAAGAATACTCTTCACAATGTTGGCATAATCTAAAATATACAGTCAAACCTGGATAAGAGAGAAAACCCTATGAGTGAGTCGGTTTTGCCTCATAGACTTCCGTACGTGAGACTGCTACCTATCTATAACTCTAAAAGCTTTAGTTATAGTGAAACCAACGACGCCGCGGACCAATCACGGCGCCCGGTTAGGCTCGCGTGATCGGTTGTGTTTGTGCAAGGACCTTATTTGTGACAGTGACACTCCATAGAATAGTGATATCAAGACATGGTCCTAATTTAAATTAATTTAGAAAGCTTACGCCCCAAAAAGCTAACCTCGACCCCCACCCGGGGGCCTGAGATGACCTCGGTGTATAATAATCAATTTCAAAGGAAAGAAACCAGAATAGGGAAATCTTCGAAGGACTAAAGGAAGAGGAGCCAAACATGGAGATAACGTACAAAAAGCGAACCAAGAAACCACACACAAATCACGTTGTGATGAGAGTCTCCCCGAAGCTGTGTAAAAGACTAGTGGCGATGGGCAAACTACTGAAACACCAAAATGCTATGCACAGAGGAAAACGAAGTCCTTAGCCACTGCGCGGGAAACCACAAAAAACCGGACTGCCCTTGGTGGAACGCGGGCGCTGCACCCAAATGCTTCAACTGCCTAGCTGCGAAACTGGAAAAAGCGAACATAATACTTTTGACACAGAGTGTCCAGTTAGGCAGAAATGGGATGCATAAGCAAGAGCTGTGACCGTATATTGCTGAGGGCGCCCAAAAGGACACAGGTTCGAAGATGCAAAACCAAAAACAGACTTGCAAACAGTATGGCAGACGTTGCCTTCCGCTCTCCTTACTTGCTAGTCAGTTTGAAAGACGGGAGGGCGAAAAGCGAAAGCGAAAACAAATGGTAATAATACAAGGATAGAATATTGGCAGCCTTTTATTGAAAAGGATACCCAATTTGGACAGGAAGGAAAACCTTGCCCCCAAAGATTGACGAGCAGTATAATTGAGGTCGGGGCATGCGAGGAGGAGCGTCACAATTTGCAAAAAACAATAGCGGAGAAAATTCATAAATACACCGACCTTAAAGACGAAATCCTAAGCATCTGGAAGCGAAATAAAGTCTACGTAGTACCCATAGTCCTATCAACGACCGGCGTTATCCCCAATAATTTACATAATAGCCTTAAACTTATTGGACTGAAACCCACCTCTTATACAACATAAATAACGCACACCCTGAAAGTAGTTTGTTCAGAATCGGTATCTGGAACGATTTTTATACTTTTTTAAGTAGGTCATTTTTTTCTCAAATTAAGATAGAACTAAGTAAATTACAGTCATCCTACGCACGCAACACCAGCAGCGACAGTCGGCACACATCAAATACCTACGCACGTGACCTCCTAGATCAGCTGATTTGACGCCACTCGACTTTTTTTGTGGGGGCGAATTAAATCGCTATTTTATAACACAGAGACAACAAGTTTCGAGGAACTAAAAAATAAGATAATAACGCCTTTGTAAAAGTGAAAAGTAACACTGCAGTATTATCTAAAATAAAACCACAATTGCGGAAACGGTCATTAAAGTGCATTGAACAAGGCGGTGGACATTTTGAAAATGTTTTAAAACGACAACGCCGTGCGAGTGCAAATTAAACTATAAGTTTGTTTATGATCTTTAAATTATTGTTAATATTTTGATTCACACCATTTAAACACGCCGACTTTGTCGTAGGTATTGTGGTGTCTAATCAAATCACGCGTTATCAGCTGTTTAATAATTCTTATTTACAAATTTAATTTAACAAATCAGTAATTATAAAATATTGGCTTCACATTAAAAAAAAATTCAATGTCGACAATCTTAAGCCTGAAAAGTGTGATGGAAAGAAGAATCATAAATCATAATGTAGTTATTTCGTGTACTTATTATTACCTACTTCTTATTATTGTCGGACGGCACTCGGAGAGGGGGGCGCGGGCGCGGCGAGTACATTGTGTCTGTCTGTGTGTGAGTGTGCAGCGGAGTGTTGGTGAATAGCTGACCATATTATTTGCACGAAATTGGAATAACTAATTTCACAAATAAAAAATGCTAACGCACATATAAATAATATTTGGTGTATGCATTGCGTTTATATTATTTTATTCTAATTGGGGTGTTTGAGGGTGTGCGTTAATTACGTTACACGTTGTATACAATATCAAAAAGCCGCTATACTGAACACATGGAGAATAGTTAGGAAATTTTTAGAATTAGATGAAACCTTTCCACAAACTGAAATCAATCCAACACTGACCTCTACTTGACGCCAGTCCGTAAAGGTTACTTATATTCTACCAGTGTAAGCCGAGAAGACAAATATATATATATATAAATAATAATAACAATAAGCCCCCCAAAACCCAACCTTACGTCCGAGTCGAACATCAGACCACGTGGGGGGCGGACACGCATACATTTGAAACTTATGCGGCGAACAAGGCTATGGTAACCCATTCATCATGGAGCAAAGTTCAAAGAGATTACGAATAGTGCCGCTGCCCGGGGATCGCCGGGGCACACCTGGAGCCAGTGCTGGGTGTTACAGTATGCGATCCATTGGCGGTGGGGGACTGAGCAGGCGGGTTCCCCCCGAACAATTGTCTACAGCCGAACATAGTTTACCCGTTATTAGTAGTTATCAAAATTCTGCTGTTAGTTTTAACAGGCCAACTGAGGATGTTTCGCAGGGAGCTTCTAGCTCACAACCTGCGACCACCAAAGCTGGTAAACCCAGAGTACGCATGAAGTGGGACAAAGAAACTAACTTGTTTATTATGCGTACTTATCTTTATATTACAAAATTGGAAACTGATAGAGTTATGTACCCTAAACGGCTATTCGACAAATTTCAAACACAATATCCGAATTGGAATGTATCTCAACAACGTATTGCAGATCAAAGGAGAGTAATCATTAGAAATAAATTAATAAGTGACCACCACTCGCATACGTCAATATGCAAAAAGCTACTATTCTGAATACCTGTCGAATAGTACGTAAGTTTTTAGAATATGATGATGAGTTGACTGACTGTACTGACTGACTTTTTTTCACACCCCAGAAACACTGGTCACTGACCCGTGTGACGGGAATATCTGCCCCTATTGTTAGGGAGATATATAGGAAAATAATAATAATAATGAGATATAATCAACTTAAGGGAGCTTTCCAGTGTGAAATTTTCAAAAAAAAAAATTTTTTTTGCAGCATTTCTTGGAAGAAGGCAACGGAGCGCTACAGCTGCTGTGTCGGCCGGCTGCCCGTGCGACCGTTATTTCCATTGTCTCTTTCCTACCTGCTCGTGTCCCTTCCAACGTAAGCCCGGTTCGTCTTTCAGTTCGGTTTCGACATTAAGAATGGATAGATCTACGAAAAAGAAATGTGCGTGGCAGGATAGAAAAGGCTCGAGAAGTGGACATCCCCGAAATGAACGGAAAAGATCCACGGGTTTCAAGGGAACAAATCGACACGATATCGAAACGGATCCAACGTTTGCGAGCACTTCGGCAGCAAAAGTCTCGAAAAAGAGTACAGAGTTTGAAGTCCGAATCGACCAAACGTTTAGTTATGTGATTTTGGAGTTCTTTTTGGATTTCGGCGCTCTTCAGGAACTGTTGAAGTGCAAAAGCCACCCATCCACCAGCACTCAACGACGACGTACAACAAGTTTTGAAGCCGATTTACGAAGATCTAACAACGGACGATCTCTTAGAACGATGTACGGGCGCAAACACTCAAAACAATAACGAGAGCTTCAATCACTGTGTGTGGCAACTAGCCCCGAAGCACGTATTCTGCGGCAAGCAAATAGTGGAAGTCGCTACGCAGTGTGCTGTGTGCACCTTCAATCAAGGTTACGACCCGATTTTAAAAATTTTGGAGACGATGGGATGCACGATAGGGCCGAGCGCCGCACATTTCGCCGCAAAATACAAAAATGGAATACAAATAGAAATACAAAAAGAAAGGAAAACCAAAGAAAAACTATGACTCAAGTGAAGAAACAGATGGTGACGTGAGTTATTGCAGTCATAAAGAAAATGATTATTATTTAAAAGTAAACAAGGACCGTGGATTACGTAAAAGACTAGCTATCTATAGCTCAAACAGTGAAAATGAAGATCACCTCTCACCTAATGCTGAAAAAGGTAAAAAACCATAGGACTACCCGTGAAAAAAACTAAAAAAAAAAATTTGAAGAAACTAATTCTATAGATGAAAATGTTTGCGTAGAATGCTTCGATACCTATAATAACACGAAGTCCAAATCTGATTGGATCCAGTGCGTTATGTGTCAGAAGTGGCTGCACGATACATGCACTCTTTTTAGGAATTATTGCTCAAGATGTGGAAAACTTAAAATGTCCGGTTCCACTTAATGAAGGATAATTCCTTACAAATATGTTGATTTTTTCAAATGTTTAAATAATAACTAAGGTTAAACGAAATTATTAATTTTTATTTTGTTAGAGATTCATATGAATGTTGATTTTTTTTAATGTTAAATAATTATTTCTACGTTAAAACGGGGATGTTTCGTTTGAGATGATTCTATATGATAGTTTTAATATGTTATCGCTTAAACAGTTTTTTTTTTATATATTTTGTAGACATGCATAAATATAATTATGGTTAAGCATTTTATATTACCTACACATGAAGGTAATAAATAAATATTACATTGTGATTACGTGTTCTTGTCAATTATTTAAAAAGGCATCTATCCCGCATCACAGGCATTTATCCTCCTAAGTGATTTCATAGTGGGGCAACTATCCATATAGGTAGGCACCTATCCCCAAAAAATGTGTTTCGCAAGAATTACATTTTTGCAAAACCAGTAATGGTTAGGTAAATAAATACAGTTTCTAAAGCTTTATGAATGATTAAACTAACTATATTACAGGGTCAATCTAAGCAAATATGTTTAGTATTCAAATAATGAAACACTTTCGAAAAGTGGGGCATCTATCCCGGTTTTACCCTATCATTCATCAAAAACTAGCACTCAAACATAAACTTATACAAAACACAAAAACGCCATATTACAAATACACACCACAATCTTAGAAAATACTACACATAAAATGTATTACCATCGAGGCAATCTAACCGACAAGACCATTCACTATAACAGACCAGATATAACTTGACAGGATAAAATAAATAAAGTAATAAACACAACCCAATACACACAATCTACAGAAAACTATCGCTGAAAAAATAAATAAATATAACGAGCGTAAGGAAGAAGTTACAAGAATCTGGAAACAAGAAAAGGAGTACATCATCCCTATAGTTATCTCCACAACAGGTGTCGTCCCAATATATTCATAGTCTAAGATTATTAGATCTAAATGAGCCCCTCTATATCCCTATACAGAAGGCTGCTATTTTGAACACATGTAGAATAGTAAGAAAGTTCATGCAATTAGAAGAGAATGACACAACAACATAAATAGTATTTACATAAATAATACACACCATATACTGCATTCACTTGATTTGTATCCGTGAATGTAGTTTACACCAGCTTATGGGCTGAGAAAAACAAAATTCCCGATAATAATAACACGTGATATATTACCGGCACGGCTAACATGGCAATGGCAACCCATTTACAATGGAGACAAGAGCAAAGAAGAAACGTATAGGACCGCTTTCACAACTTCCAATCTTTCACAACTTGAAAACTATAGACAGGATAGACTTTCCCAACCTTACATTTCATTAGATAAATCTACATCAATAGCATCACATTCTCAATCAGAAATCCCAATAAAATCTTTAATAACCAACTTAGATGTTGCACAAGGGGCGAACAGCCTTTTACCTGCTTCCACTAAGGCTGGTAAACCCCGGGTACGCATGCGATAGACTGAAGAGGTAAACACGTTTGTCATGCGTACCTATCTTAAAATCACCAAATTAGAAACAGATCTCACTGTATATAGAAAACTCTTGCAAGAACAAATTGTTATAAAATATCCCAACGTCAAAGTTTCTAAGCGGAGGGTTTCAGACCAAAGAAGAGTAATAGTTAAAAATAAGATGATTAGCGAAAATAATAATGACATAAATGTTAGAATTAAGTATGGTGATACTAGATAAAAGAGTTATGTAATAAATTAAAACAGGTAAAATCAAATGTACTACCAATAAATAAGATTCCAATGGTTATTAAATAAAATAGCACCCCTTAGTCCTCAGAATATACTAGAGAATATGATAGAATACACGGTTAGATAGACGGGTATATCCCAAGAATGAGACAAATGTAAGAAAGATACAGAATGCAGAATGACAGGCCTTTGAGAAAGCGAGAACTGGTATGAAAGTGGACAACTAACAAAGACTCGGACCATGTTAGAGGGAATAGGAAAAAAAAGGAAAGTTGTGATCTGCATCATGTAAAACGGAAAATTAAAGTATGTACTGTCATTAAGTAATAAATTTAAAATAGTGAGTGCGTTTTAATCTGGAAAATCGCGAAATGAAATTCAGAGCGATTTTAATTTACCCGAATCCACCTGTTGTAAAATTTTAAGAGGAAAAGACTCTATAAAATCCGAGTGCTCTGACGGACATGGAAATCTTAAGATGGCTAGAGTTCCTGAATATCCCAATATCGAAAAGTGCCTTTTGGAATGAATAAAACAAACTCTTGAGAAGAGCATTCCACTAGATGGACTTTTGTTGAAAGAAAAATCGAAAGGGCTTTCTATAAAACTGGGAATCCAGAACTTTTTAGCTAGCAACGGCTGGTTAAAGAGTTTTAAAAGGCGTCATGATATTAGCTTTCAAAAAAGCAGCCGGGGAAAGTAAATCTGTGGACCAATGTGTTTCATATTACAAAAGAAAAACCAATAGAGGTGATTGGACACAAAATATTTAGATCGGGCTATGGAAGAAGCTAGTCGAACTTCGGTTCGCACTGCAGCAAGGAAATACATATAACATTCCGTTTAGTACCTTATTAAGTCTGAGCGAAACTATATAATAGCTTACCTAATGAAATTTTTAATGAATAAAACCTTTACGATTTTTAAAAAGAAATTATTACTTATTGTACAAAGCACTTAGATTAACTACTCTTGAATTGTATAAGTCGTTACTACTATACTAAATTGTTAATTAAATTAAATTATGTAATATATCTCATTTAAGTGAACATTGTATGTTCTTTATGAAGAAAAAATTAAGTTTTAACCACTAAGATATTATAAAACAGGATCTACCAGCAAACATTTAGGTAGCTTCAAACCAATTTTTACTGCAGACGAAGAAAATACTTTAAAAAAATATCTCACAAGAATGGATGATTTATTTTATGGTTTAACAGATTAGAAATGAAATTGAAGTCTGTGGCATTCCAGAATGTTCCAACGAGAACCCATCCCATATAGCCTTAGTTTTAGCGAACAAAATCGGTGTGGATATTACAAACCAAGATATTGATTGGGCTGCTCGAGCTACAGGAAACGCAAGAAAGTATCCTCGTCCAATCGTTGTACGTCTGTTGCAGCGTTCTAAAAGAGACGAATTACTTAAAGCATCAAAATCGAGCAGAAATATGACAAACACAGATTTGAGCCTACCTACTAGCCTAGAAGTACCGAGTCATAAGAAACCTCCACCATCACAATGCTGTCGCCAAACCTGATTCACAAACATCAACTCTCAAAAGTCAATCAACTCAAAAAGCTGAGATTTTGACTTCGACGCCTGTGAAGGTGAACCAAAAAAAAAGATTCCAAAAGGCTGAATAGCACGCTGTTAAAAATTTGGTCAAGGAGAATCTATTATAATCCACAAACTATAAGAAAAGCATTTTACTAGGTCGTGACGTTACGGTCAAAAACTGCTTCAAGAAAGCTGGGTTTTGGAAAATACAGATGAGCAAAACCTGCCAGAGGAAAATGATGTTTTACCTAGCAACGAAAAATAGCAATGAAGACGAGGCACCGATTCCGGAAACAGAAATAAAGATCATTCCAATGAAGCTAGCTTTCAACACGAGACGGTTGTTAATCAAGCAATATACGACAAAATTTATGAGTTAGAAACATTCAAAATACAAAAACTGAAACCCAAACGAAATTGACGGATTTTCTTAATAAAATAAAATTGTATAGCTCTTGATACCCACTTTTATAAAGTACCTATATGTCGAATGTGACTTGTTATTGCTGAATACCTCTATAAGAAAGAAACATTACCTATGAACCTGCATTAAGGAGAAACTCGGGTTAGTGAGAAACTTCTAAAAGGGAGAATAAGATTGTACTCCCTAGCAATCTCGCTTATCCAGTTTTGACTGTAATTCTACATATATTATATAAAAATGTTACAGATACAGATATTTAAATATTACTTATACTCTATTAGTAACTCATAAATTGTATGAAACTTAATTCTTCCAACATATGTACTCCATTTAGGATTTATCAATTAGTTCCGATGATGTATTTAAATATAGTTTATATAATCACAATATAATAATAATTAAAATAAAAAGTCATCCTCATATCAGTCGGTTCCGAAATATTTTTGTCCAAAGTGGTTTGGTGCTATTGGATGTAGTTCTGAGGTGAGTATTTTCATCTTTGGCACGTAGTCCACTACTGCTTGAGCCGCTGCCGGTGTACAGAACAGATTTGACAGAATTATACGCTCCTCTTTAACACCATGCTGCCTTAAAACATTCACGGCCTGGAAATTAATTGAAATATTGTTTATAATTGAGAACTCCATCTTTAATTCAGAAATTTTGGATCAGTACATATAAAATACAAACAAATTGAGAATTTAATGCAGATTCAACATGGTGTAACAACAAATTAATTATCTATTAACGATTATTTATTGAAATATTATGTTGCAAAAAATTAATATTGTAGAATATTAAATTTAGTCAAAAAGGCACACTATTTTTTGATTGATAAATTACAGAAACAATCAAAATAAAAAATTAACTGAACCATTAATATATGAAATTGTTACCTATCTTTATATATATAATTCTTCTGTGAGTGTGTATGTCACTGAACTCCTCTCAAATGACTGGACCGATTTTGATCAAATTTTTTGTGTGTTTTCAAGGGGATCTGGGACTGGTTAAGATTCACAATTTTGTCTGCTGGACAATGTTTTTAAATTAATTTTTAATTTTATTAGTAGTTGTTGGTACAAACTTTTTTTTTGACATTAGATTTGACAACTAACTAATATGTCAATCATTCTGTCGCACTTCAAAACACAGAGATTTAGGGCTTTAATAGGTGAACTCCAAAAATATAAATAAAAAAACGTAACAGATATTTCTTGAATATGGGGCGATACGAGGTTCGCCGGGTCTTCTAGTATATATGTAATTCTTTACAAAATATGAAAATTACCTGTTTCACAGTATTTCCCGTAGACATAATAGGGTACATCAGCAACACCTGTCTCTTAGCTATATCCTCAGGGAACTTGGCGTACACTACATGAGCTTCGTGAGTGTCATTGTCACTTTCAACCAGAATCTTACCGATGCGGATTGACCGACAACAATCTCTGAGACCCTAGTAGGAAAACACATTTAAATAATATTTATAAAGAGGTTTTTTTAAATATATTTAAAAATATAAACATTTTATAGGGTTAAAGATTTTTTCTCTTTTACGCTAATATATGCACTACAACATATATAAAACACAAAACTCTCATTAATAAAAATTATAGTTATGTTATGTATCAATTGATCCCTAATAATTTATTAATATATAAAATTGGACAAAATATCTAGTTTATAATTTATATACCACAAAAACATTTACTATTAAGTTTGAATACAACTAACAAGTGTTTTAAGTTCTAAATTTCATGACATTTAATACTTTATGAATGATTTCTTTTGCAATATCTTTCCAGAAGTAATATATGCAGGTGAGTTGTTCCAATACAATAGGATAAGAAGAATCTTAGTTAGTAAGCTTCGTTGGGGACAAGGAAATCTAAATCCCTTGCATGAGGTTATTCAGAAAATACTAACAGCTAGAACTAATATGAAACTAATATATATCACCCGGTCACCACAATTATCTTGTCTGCCTGTGTCACAGTTGTAAAAAAATATATATAATTTAGATGAAGTTATCCATTTTTCACTTTATGACACAAGTGTAGCGGTCATATTTATTTAAATAAATAATTTTGTTAATATTTTCTGGAATATAAGAACAAGATTACAAGTAGGCAATGTGATCTAATAACAACATTTGTTGCAACTTAATGATATCGTGATATATCTTAAAAGACTACTGTGAATATTAGTTATATGTACAACAATCAAGCTGAGATATTGATGTAAATTTTGATATTTTTAATGTCAGGCAGCTCTTGAAGTATTTACTTTAATAAAAAAGGTTTAGAACTAAAGAAATTGCTTGTACACCTATGATACATGTACTAGAGGCACAGATAAAGCTTCATATTGTATATTGATCAACATACCTGTTCCATAGCCTCCCCCGACCTCACAATTGACACTCCGCAGTTTCCCGACCCATACTTCAAACCTTTATACAAGGCTCCAGTAGGAGTTACTACTTCACAATCAGTGAATGGCAGTTTGTTAAGACTTTCTTCAATAACAAGCCTGATGAGACGATCAGCGTAGAATTTGAAATCGCTGCGAGTAGTATGCCTACAAAGTAGTTGGCCATAATATACATATTGAGTTTAAACTTTAAGAGTTTGTTTGTTTTCTGACAAAGATCAAGAATATTACATATATTAATTAAAATTATTTATTTATTAATAATAGTGCAATCAAAGGATATTTTAAATTGTTTTTGATATAGAACTGCATAAAAAGTAGTTTCAAACTAGGGTTACGAGAAATTGGGAAAAAAACATTTTTTCCATAACCTCACTCACTTGTCACGTAGAATAGTTTGTAGCTCCTTAATATTATTGTTGGATGGTAACAGCATCAGACTGTCACCAAATTGTTCCTTTATCTCATTAGCGTCCCACTGACGAATGTCGCTATCAATTAGATCCATATTTTAAAGAAAACCCCTAGGAACTCAACTCAACTCAACCTAGATTTAAATTTTAACACGGCAATCAAAACACAGTAATGTCACTGTCAAAAAGACTAAAAGTACAGACAGCATCAAATATAGACTTTCAAAATAAAGTGATTATTTAATTGTCTCTGCTCTCGAACATTTTTTAGATGAATTCCCAAAACATAAACTTCCCTCCACCAATCCTTTTAATAGAAGTATAGAAATTGATTCTTTAAGATTAGAATAGTATTGACATATTTTACATGCCTATGTGGCGATGCAGAATTACTTTTACCTAACAAAAAGATTTCTATACATATATATTTGCATGTTTAACTACTAAATTATGAGTCTTGATATGATATGTTTACAAAATAAAAAATTATAGTAAAATTATCTTTTATTTAATTTCTTAACAATTGTATAAGAATATTTCTATTTATTTTTAAATTTGACTGAATTAAAATTGGACATAAAGAAAAATGTGGCTTTAAGGTAGCTTATTGCTTTAAGATGCGACAATTTAAAATATTTAATATCTTTTTTATTTCTGGCTCAAAGACATATAGTCATGTTCATGATACTGCCAGAGGTATATATTTATAGCGTATGTCAATAATATTTGTATAGGCATAAGTTTATGGTAAAGCCTCTTTTTATATTATAATATCCATATTAGGATCAGAGAACGGATTATATATTAATGTTAAGGGTTAGGAAAAGAAATACAAAAAATAATGCATGAATGCTTTATTTGCCCAGAAAATACAAATTAATTATTGCAAGAACAACTCACTTTTAGTCCTGAACAATAAATAAATAGCTTTATTTGTATATTTCAATTACACAGCTCCTGCAATAGATGTTATCTCAAAATATCTTCAAAAATATATAACTATTATGAAATACTTTGATAAGTTTTGGTAATTAATTTATCTGAAGCTAGAAATATCTAATAGAAAAAAAAAATCAGTGACAAAAGAATATTAAAATAAAATTATAAATGTTAATATTCCGCTTCTTACATAAAGTAATCAAAAAAAAATATATAGAGGCTGGCTTTGAAAAAGATTTTGTAATGTGAATTAATTATTAGAAATATAGGAATGTGGCTATCAAAAAGTATATGTGCAAGCGCCAGGCAAACTTGTGTATATTAATTAAAAATAAAAAAATTGAGATGTTTTACAAAATAAACATACATATCTGTGATGGAAGTATCTCAACTCCGATATTTCCTACAAAACTTCAACAAACGGTCACATTATTAACCTGTATTTCATGAGAAAGTGAAATTTTTTACATCCACATATGAAAATATTTCACTAGTTTTTTGTTCTTTGCCATTTCATATAATTTCTGGTTAATTCCAACAGTAAACGATCATCACATGTGATATATAAAATTTGATTTTGATTCAATATATCGTATGAGTGATATAAATAATTTTTATACATCAATGTATTAGCCCCACCGTTAGTACTGACATGTTTTGATGAAAGTATCTACTACAGTTAAAAGGAAATCCTATTACGGACCAGTAAGGTCGATTATTGTACTAAATAACAAAGTCTAGACTGAACTACCTAGTTTTCTTAGTTTTCATCTAGTCTGAATTGACTTTGCCTAAACTACATCCTATTTGCCCCAAACCCCACAAATCCTTGATGATCCTGAAAGCGACATTAGTTCTTAATAATAATCGAATGCATTAAAAAATGTATATTCCTTCAATGATGTACATTTTTTAAATTCGTTTTGCACTATATGTTCACTTTAAATTTTTTTTACATTATGGCGTAATTTGAACTTTTCGTACTACTTAATAATATACTACTACTCTTTTGACTCTGTAAACACTAATTTAGGAATAGGATTTAGTCGGGTCGCTCGAATGAAATACCTACGTTTAATATTTCTAGCGTTTTAAAGTACGATCAACAAAAAAATAATATTCAAAACTAGACTCTATACGTCGACTACAATTTGTAACTGAATTTATTTATCGGACATCAATACGCGATATACAAGGCGTATATATTAGTTAAATCGCTATATTTTGTACATTATGCCATAATAATTTCAATAGGCTCGTATTATTGCTTCACTTCATACACCGTCATCAGACAAGCGGCTCAATAAATATATAGAAGCTAACAACCAATGTAAAGTCGCTTACAACTATATGAAAAATAAATCTAGTTAACTTTTACACTTTGTGCACTTGTTTGACAAGCGTTCAAAGTATACACCTTGAACAGTAAGTGTATTCGACATTAATAGGGCCAACGAGACAAGATAGAAAATGTAAACAAACTTTTTTTATATGTTTTTCGAAGTTTAATTAAGTGTGGTGTTGGTGATAGTCGTATAACATTTTTTAATTAACGTTTACATTTTTATTATCATTAAGTGTTAATATGTAAAATAGGAATTCTTTGATAGTTGGAAATAAAACTAAAACTATATAACAATTTGCAATTATGTGAAGCTACAATTTTGACATTTTAATATTGTAATAAAATTTAAAATATCAATATGATATTGAAGTTTATTTACATTTTTTATCTTGTCTCGTTGGCTTTAGTATAAACGTGTATCTGTATATCCTTATACCACGGTTTAAACGAAAATCACAATCTTTTAAACTGTACATTTAAAACTACCCTTTACAAATAAATTACATTAGAAATTCACTATATTTTAAGTAATAAATACGATAACAAAGTTATACGCTCCTACATAGATTGTGGTGACAGAGTTACATTTATATCAGGTTTATAAAGAATCGGACAAAAATAATTTATCTTTATATTAAATATCCAAACAGGCTTATTAACAATTACTATTAATTTGACTCACGATCGTTCCTCTGTATAATCTATGGACACAATATATATAGAAGCAGTGCTAAGGGCGAGTACTCACTGAAGCGTTATATAAGCCAAAGACACCCCAGCGGAAACCATTACAAATAAAGCAGGGAATGTAACTCGTGAGGACTGCCCTTTAAGCCAGCGACACTGATTAATAACAATTTTCGATTTCACAAACAAAAAAATTTTAAAAATAATAATTTCGTGAACCCCCTGTATATAGTGATTAACAAAATATGAGTTTCCGGTAACGAACCAGCTTTACAAGGAACTATAAGCGTCGGTAAAGTAATCTATTAAAACCTGATTGTATGCCGTCGTATAACAATTACGACGCGCCAACAACAGTTTAATGTATAATTAATTAATCGTCCGATGTGAAGTGGATAACAATAAAGTAACGTCATGTGTATCATGTAACTGTTTGTTCATTGGTAATTAATTAAATGATCGAGAATTGTCAAATCGGCGTCTATACTAATTATATCACAATGTCGACTAGTGTACGACACCATTCCTCTGTCTGGGATAGCTGTTCGGTTCGATCTTTTTGGACACCTTGGGTATATCTTGTATGGGTTCGGTCTTCGCCTTTTTGCCGGACTTCGGCGAGAAGTATGCTTTGTAGAAGAATTGCGAGAATAGCACGAAGTAGGAGAAGTACATGGCTGTTGATAGCTTGATGTTTATTTGGCTGATGCCGCACGCTCGAGGCGGGACACTTGACAGATAGTTGTGAGCCGATACATTGATAGCACAGCCGACTATCATTTGAGTCAGTTGCAGCACCGTGATCGTCATAGCGAGCATCTTAGGCGGATACTTACCCATACTGACCAACGCGTAGTACGAATACATCACACTGCAATGATAAAATACACTTTATATGTACATGTATACGATCGAAAATTGAATGACTTATTTTGTTAGGTGTTTAAAATCGAATGACGTCATAATTACATGTTATTAGCCTCAGATCGAAATAAACATAACATTATGAGAGCTGATAATTATCCTTTACTCTTCGTGACAAAAATATACATTAGGTATAGATTTCCACTTACGTAATTATATACAAATAATACAGTACTTTTAATATGTACCAATGTTAAGTTAAAAAACAAGCGATTTACAATTAAAATTAATGACTCCAGAGCCCTTTCAAAACACTTTCTTTTCATTGCTTATTGGTTCATACAGAACAGTTAAAAACAATAGAATATATATTACAATTGTTTTAATGTACAATTATGCCAGCGTTACTATTGAAGTTTTTTTATCACAATACACTCATGATAAAAAACATAGTTATAAAACATTTGAATTTACTGACAGTTTTTATATATACTTTTCGAGTTTATTAATTAGTTATTAATGCGATAATGGATATTTAAAACGAAGCGAATTTTATTTCTACTCTGTTCTTGATATTGACCTAAAAGGAGTATGTCATTGATTTGGAGCAGAATTATATAGAGATAAGAGTTATCATAATTATCATAATATGAGTGACGTCATCACCTGTGAACACAGTAGTTCATAACGACGAACCACCTCGCTGATGACGTGTACTCAGTGAATGAGAACCAAGTGTAGAGCAGCACAGTGATGTGGTGGTACCAGTGTAGGAAGATTAACGGCTTCTTCCTCAGCACTATGAACACCGTGTCTCCAAGTTCAGGCAGCTTGGACAGCACGAACATCCACGTCCAGAAACCGGATACTTTATCTTGTTCGATGAAACTGAAAATTATTTATTCATTGCTCATTTTTATGTCATCATCATCATCATCAGCCTATCAGAGCCTACTGTTGAGAGCAATGGCGTCTTTTCACATCTTTATGTATAGTCTAAGATACCAGCTTAATTCTTTAATAGTTTGAATCATTAAGTTAGTTTCTTTGACTCGTTTCGTTTCTTACATAATTTTTTCGCTAATCTCCAAGTCGGTTGGAGTTTTTTTGCTCGTAAGTGATTTCAGGTTTGAAACTAGTTTAAGTTACTATTCGTGATTATCGTAATTTCGATTATAAAGCTACATAAATTTTTTTATACATAAATAGAATGGGCATAATATTGGCGTAATTAGTAAACAAGATATATTTTATATGTAAACTATTATAATTTTATTACTTATATAATGCACGCAAGATTTAAATAAAGAAAATAATATACATATTACTATTTACTTGTAATCCTTGTAGTTGCTCCTATTTAAAATATTTGACTGTCAAATGAGATAAAAAATCCACCGGCCTTATAAACCAATCTCATACATAATTATTTGAGTTGATTCATTAATAACATACTATACATACAAACACACACACACACAAACACACACACACACACACATACATATATAGTCCTTAGTATAATTACGTCGCTTTTTATTAGACCATTTGAATATTTAAGATGTGTAGTATTAAAGTAATTTCAAGTTCATCAAATGTATGCTGGGTCGTTAAATAACGTCATATGTATGAAATGGCTTTAATATCTCGAGTGCGTCTTTATATGAAACATGTTTTTTGGCTGCGAAATTTCTTTTAATCTTTAGCTACGTTTAAATTAAGAGCTTATTCTATTTGGAATAGAGTTCATTATTCCATGTTCGTTTGTAAATGTCAAATTTGTAAATTCCTACATTTCTTTCGCTGTTAATGTGTATTACATATGACGTTATATAATCAGTGGCCATTGAGAGATATATTTCACTATTATGTACTTTAAAATCTCTATATTTTGTATTATGTCTTATGTATAATCTTCGGATTAATTATCTTAGGATATCTGATAATTATCTTCGGATGTTAATCTTGTATGACGGGTTCCCGTAGCAACTGGTTCAGACAATGGAACCATTTATAGTGCATGCATCGCTTTTCATTGAATGCAGTTTTTCTCAGTACTTGTAACACAATAGGTATCTTACTTGTTAGACACGTATTAACATATTTTTATATACGAGGTTCTATATTGTACTGAAAACAATGAAAGTATTTTTGTATTAATAACTAACGAAGAACATTCCCAAAAAGTTTTAGTATATGTATATAAAAAAGGTATATTTTTTCATAATTAATCTTAGTTTTTAATTAAAATTTAAATAATTTTGTATGAAAATGAAAGTTTACCGTCATTAGATGTAAGTATTGCATTGTATAAGTACTAAAATAAAAAAAAACATATCTAACCAAGATATATACATAGATTGTGTTTTTTCAAGTAGGAAATACTATTTGTTTGACCTCATACATAAAAGGCGATATAGAAAAACGTAACTTTTGTAAACAAGTTTTATTAAGAAAAAGATACGTGTTCATTTGAAACGTAAATTACGTGAACGTCCGACTGACCGAATGAAATAGAAAGTATGTTTGTTTGTGTGTTACATAATATGACGTCACTAATTACAGATACCTGTAATTATATCACCGATGGTTCTCTGACACCAATAGACTGATGAATGTTAGGATTCTATGTGATTATGGTCGACTAGGATTTTCACTCAATAACTTAACTTAGTATAGCAAAAAGACATCTCGTCTGCCAGTGATCACGGTTGAAAAGTAGCCGAAACGTCGGGAGTATGTACCTAGTTTTTTGACAAAGTCGCGTAGTATATCCGAAAAATATTAGTTTCATTTAAATGAATAAAACTCTCGGAAAAATTAGACGTCATTATGACAAAAAGAATTACAGTAATAAAAAAAATAATAATGTTTTTTTGTAATGAAAAAACATATAATTTTTATAAAACCTGTTTCTAAATTCTAACGCATGACGAAAAACTACATATTGCACCCAGTAATATTTTTTTACAGCATCTGATTAACGAGGTAATAAAAATTGTTGATTATAATAAAATTAAAATGTAATGGAAATAAAGAGGAAGAACTTCTGTGACGCAAAAAGACGTAACGAATTTATAAACGACCACCAATCATAGGAATAATTGTGATTCAAATTACTAAGTGTTTTAGAATTTTAATGAAAAATATATTATAGAACGATGATTTAATATATTCTAAGAAAAACAGTCATCGTTTCACAAAAATACTTCAGATTGTTATTTAGAAATTTTTTGAGAATTATTCCGAGCCATGCCTACAAAGGAATAACTTCTTTGAGCGAAGTTTTTACCTCTACGAATCCAAAAGCCAGTATTTCGCTCAGTACACGATAAAGTTAATTTTTAAGAACTTATTATTTTTTAACTTGAACGTAATGTCTGTTTGGATCTGAGCGTAGGTCATTCTTACATGAGAAATCTAACTCTTATGGTTATCTTCTTCTTCCACCTGACAATTTTCCCAGTTTTAGCCAGGGTCTGCCTTACACGTTTTCAATAGTTTTGGCTAATTGTTTTTACGACCGGCCGCCTCAACCCTCTTTGGGAATGCATTAATCAGTGATGTCTAAATACTCTTAGAATTTACATATTATGACTAGGAAAAATCACATTGGTAATTTCCGGGCCGGGATCGAACCCGAGCCCTCGTGCATGAGAGGCGGGCCTTTCAAACACTAGGCCACCACTGATTTACTTACTATTATAGTTATATACACGTGCATATGTGAATAAGTCTAATATAACATACTATGTTTCAAGTATATAAACGAAATCCAACAAACAAGATTACCTTATATAAAACATAATTTTTCGCATATATATACAGGGTGAAGGAAAACATCGTGAGGAAACCTGGACTTATAGTTTCACAATTATAAGTTTGAAATCACCAACCCGTCTTGAGCAAGCGTGGTGATTAATGCTCAAAACCTTCTCTGTGTGAGAAGAGGCTATGCTCAGCAGTGGGCGTTGATAGGCTGATGACATATACAGGGTGACTGGTGAATTACTATCGATACTTGAGGACGTGATATTTGACGATCATATATGACAAAATAAAAATTAATATAACATAAATATTAATAAACTTCTAAGTAAAGTTAACCAAAAGTTATGTAATTAATTACGCATCGTGTGAACACCCTACAGATTAGGTATACACACACACACAGACGCGGCGGCGGCGTAGTGTTGTATCAGCACGCCGCCGCACGCGTCCACACTTGGAACACTTGGAACGTGTCCGCACTTTATTTATTTATACGGGAATTTTTGTCAAAAATTAAGTACCTATTTTTTTACATAATTCGAATGAGAATCATGTACCGAGTATTCTCTTTAAATATTGATAGTAATTCACCAGTCACCCTGTATATTTTAATTTCGCTGTCCAAATACAAAACATCTCTTGTGATAACAAGGTCACTTCACTCGATGACGTCATAAGATAGATACAAAGCGGATGTTAAAAATCATCTCAATATATCACGTTGAAAAGTCAATTTTATTTATAATCGGTTTCCAGAGCGCGTCACCGCCGCCAGAAACGGTCGACCGACTTCGGTTAGAGAAGGTCGGATATAAATCGGATTTAGTGAGATTTGTACACTCTTGAATAGATTCGGATCGCTCCAATATTCATAAGATATTCCTAAACCGACCAGGACCTTGGCCTTCTTACTTGATATTCGGAGAGTGGGCCTTTTAGATAGCTATTTACATTTACGGTATCAGATGATTTAATGGATTGAATTTGCTGATAGAACATGTTGAATATATATTTTCTTTATGCCAAGAAAATGTAACTTGCCAAAAATATTCTAGAGAGAACAAATAATTTTTATTTCTTTTTGAAGTTCATGTTATCGTATTTTTGACTTTCAAATAACCTACGCTATTATTGCATGGAAAAAATATTTTTGCATGGACATATCTAGAAATCATAAAATTTATGTCGTTTTAAAATCATTTTTATATATATTAGCAAATAATTTTGTTATATAGACCTCTCAATTCCTTTTAGATAACGTAGATCACTCAAATTGCTTTATTAAAACCTCAAATATTGTTGTTTTGAAGTCGACTGTAGGTATATTAATAGTTTTTGTACTTCACGGAAAAATCAATAGACCAAATCAAACAACAAAACTTATATTAACAAATGTATTCATAATGTATGATATTTGTTAAGCAATACAAGTTCAAATGTTTACACATCCGAGTTAAGCTGTGTACGAATTATTTGTACAATGACGTGCAAGGACGTTGATCACGATACAAAGGGGTTTAATTGGATTTTTTTACTAAATAACATTATAAGATTAAATATTGTGATTGTGATTCCTGGCCCGGGAAAGTACCAATGTGATTTTTCCGAGTCATATGTACTTTCTGAGAGTATTTAGACATCAATGATTAAGGCTGATTCCCAAAGAGGGTTGATGTCAGACAGGCGGCCGGTCGTAAAAACTATTAGCCAAAACTATCCACAAAATGTAAGGTAGACCCTGGCTAAAGGTAGGAAATTGCCAGGTAGAAGAAAAAGATTGAATATTATGATGAAAGATGATTCGCAAAGGAAACACTATTTTTTACCACTCTAGAGTAGTAATAGAGGCATTTTTTGTTCAGACATTAAAAATCGCCCGATAGTGAACACCAGTCCTTATTAATTCATAACTCGAACATCAATTGTAAAATAAATATGTCATTATATATGTTAGTTAATATATAAATAATATATATATAAATCTTTATGTATTGACGTGATATATTTGTCGAAGCCAGAGTTTAGTTTTGTCAATAATATATTTCTTATATATTTTATTTAAAAAAAATCTTGATGCAATCCTTTTACATATTAACTTTCACTATATTTAAACCCAAGTTTATCTTCTTCCACCTGGTCATATTCCAGCTTTAGCCAGGATCTGCTTTACATGTTGTGAATAGTTTTGGCGAATTGTTTTAAACCCAAGAGACGAAACCTCTTAGCATTCGATGGATTCACCGTGCGGGTGCCGGGTCCATCGCGATCATATTATAACGGAATTCTCGTAAAATTTTCACATATACATATATCTTTTTCTCACAATAAGTTATTTATGTACAATGATGAAAAATTTCCATCACGAGCTGTAACAGTAGGTACCTACACACGTATATTGGAAAGATAATTTTGTGGAAAAGTAAGTATCACTCGCGGACACGTGATATTATAGCTATTAATGATAAATATAACCCCGAGCTGTTAATATAACGATAAGCTGTTCAATATAAACCGTACGATCACGGAACTCACCACTGATATGTATACATGACTGCTATATATTATATGATAATATTGGATGGATTTGGATAAACATATATGTATATATACATATATCTACGTTCCCATCCAGGTTTCACACTGATTTATATAAGATTTTTGAAATATTTTCGCCATTTACTTATATATTTTTAAGCGTAAATTACTACATTATCTTCTATTCTAACAATAAAATATATAACTCATGTTACGTATGTAGAGATGAATGTGCTTTCAAAGGGTTAAATATTTTTTGGAGACGCTTCAGTAGTTTTTAGATTATGCATTTTAAACACACACAAAATATATTTTTTTCATTTTTATAACATTATTGAGTATATGTAACATACATATTATATGTTTTATATAAACAATGTGTAATCCGTCTGTTTATCACTGAAAGGAAGCAAAACCTATCCTTATATATTGATATGAATTAAGGTAAAAACGATCCTATACACATAAATATAACGTCTAGATTTGTATACAATTAACAAAATAATTACTCGAATGTATGGAAACAACTGATTTCGAACAAAATTACTTTTACCTTTATCAATCACGGTATATCTTATCATTACAGCAAAGTTTGATAGATATGTAATTTATTTATCTAATATTATTTAACCAAAACTATTTCCGCGTACTAGATTTTAAAACGATATCTTCTAATCACAATTCAGACTAAGATTTATGTTTTTTTATTGTCGCTAGTTTTTGACCGCGACTTCGTTTTCATTAATTTCATAATTAGAAATGTATAGCCGACCGGGCGAACTTTATTTCCCTTAAAGACTGTAGATAAGAAGATTTTTGTTTTATTAAACTTATTTCTTTTTTCCTTTTCAATCGGATGAAAAGTATCCTATGTCCTTTTCCTTGTTCTAAGCTATTACTCCACCAATTTCCAGCAAAACCCGTATAGTTACCGTATTATCTATAGTAATTTGCAGGGACTGCGGTAGTCTAGTCTTTTAATACCGTAATAAAACTTCACTTCTACACGAAGCTAAGAACGCTATTGCTTCGTCCAGTTTAAAAGAACTCTAAAATATAATATTTCAATATAACAAACAGGTTATTTTATAAAAGTTATTATAACATGTTAATTGGAATAAATATTTAAAAAAATTATAATGATTACCACCCGGGCATATCAATAAAAATAATTTTTATTATTATTGGATAAAGCATTTAATGTCAATAGGTCAACGAACGGATGATTAAATAATTTGATGATCATAATGATAATTAATTAATGATAAGTTGACATCTTTTTGGACGTTATGATAACACGGATATATTGTAATCCGGTCAATGATCATATTTAAACAAATATATTGATTGATTAATTGGAATATATGTCATTTATAACAAATTATTTTTATCTTATTAATTACTTTTATTGTTTTATCAAAAACTGTATCATCTCATTGCTTCTCAAATATACGGGCATTCGTAAAATATCAACATACTCACTTAACTATTAAAAGGTGAGGTTATTTTTTTATATATTTAATCGTGTTTGTAATTATTTTTTATACCGTAATTTTGAAAAGAAAAAATATATATAGGTACCTATATTATGTATTTTACTTATGACAACTTAAAAAAATATATATTTTATAAAATATTTACATTTTATAAAAAAAATATATTTTATAAAATCATAATAACAATAAAAATGCAAAAATATTTGTTTTTCGTGTTATTAAACTATGTTTTTGTGTTATATAACTAAATTTAATGAAAGTAGTTTAAGGAGCTTTTTTGGATAAAGTTCGCTTTGGAAATATTCTATTTATAAATAAATCTTATTTTCAAGTACTCTATACTAAATATTTTCTAAATGAAAGTCTTTTATTGTATAAATATATGAAAGACTTTTAATCGTCCTCACAGTGAATGCAGCTATCATCTGTTATCATTAAATACTTTCATTTTATGAACAGTCGAATGGCACAGTTAGACCACAGTGAAAGGGTTGGAGTATGGTGAAAACAATAAAAGAGAAATTAGAACTGAAACATATAGTATTATAATTATTCTACATATTTTTATATTTAAGTAATGTTGTACGTATAATAATAAAAGGTATTCTAACAGGACACGACAGTTTAGATGGCAATGTATCTGGGACGCGATAACTTATCAGTCGTAGGTTCGAATCCTTTTACAAGAATAATTTTATTTAATATGAAGTAAAAGAGCATTGGTTTTCAATTAACACAAAGTTAGTCATCAAATTCATACTGTATACAATAAATCATGGATAATTGTTTTATAAAATTTTGTTCCAACGATATTTATTAAAAGACAAAGCCCAGCGGATTCAAGTGAAACGTTTGCAGTCAGCGATTTTTAACACAACAGTGAAAGCATATTAAAACCAAAAGACAAATTGAAGAGCCCTTTCACAGAGCACTTTTTGTTCAAGGCGAGGGTCAAGACGTGTTTGAAATTTATCATCAAAGAAGTTATCATTTTTTATTATTTAAATTAAAAATTGTAAATCTATGTACATAAATTGTATCTGTTATTCCCAGCTTTAGCCAGGGTCTGCCTTACATGTTGTGAATAGTTTTGGCTAATTTTTTTTTCGACCGTCCGCCTGCCTGACATCATACCTTTTTAGGGAATGCATTAATCAGTGATGTCTAAATACTCTTAAAGCACATATGACTCGGAAAAATTCACATTGTTACTTACCAGGATCGAACCTGTGCCCTCATGCATGCTTTAAACCACTAGGCGACCATTGACTTTGTTATATATAGTATATATGTGTCATTAATTTATATGCATTGAAGTTTTTAATTAAGTATAAGTAATGGTTAGATTATTTAGGGAACCTCGTTAAAGAATCCGTTGCTTAATAGACAACAATTAATTTAAATTTCACAGTGAAATCCGAATTGATGATGACAAAGCTGTTTAGATGAAATCGGGTCACGTAATTGTTTAACCGTAACCTTAGTACAAGTCTGCATCGTCACACTATACGACGAGTTTCTAGTTTCGATTTTAGTATGATAAACTGTGAACCCTATGTATGTATTGTGATGTTAACTTGCTCCTAGCACACAATGTTGTTAAACAATAGGGGTTAGAGTTTGTGTTTACACAATAATATATACAATTAGTTCTATAAAAACTACGTTATAACAATAACATAATTATACAACTTAACTTTAAAAATTATTTTATTATTGTAAAAACTACATACTCCCGACGTTTCGGTTATTTTTCAGTATGTACGCGTAATCCAAAAAATATAAGTTTAATTTAAATGAATGCACGCGAAAGTCATAGATCTCATTAAGTCATAAGAAGTCATCCATTTCTGTTTTAAAAACGTTTAAAACTTTCTAATTGAACCTTAATTCATTATACGATGTCTAAAGACTACTACGGTTCATGATTGCCTCGAGTTTAAAATTACACTCGTGCATCCGACTTTTACGTATAAAATTCAATGTCGAAGTGTTTAAAGTTCTGCAATCTTTATGCGCTCGTTATGTCAATTGCTATGAGGACCACTTACTTAGGGTCGGCAAAGAATAAAATTAGTGAAAATTCTGTAACATTAAATGCAATTTATCCTTACTAGCTGTTTAAATCGTCAGGACGAACGGTTTAAATTTATCGTTCATATATCTTTGAACGTAATAGTATTCATGTAGGTGTATGAATTGAATAATTGAAACTGTTTGAATCGTTTAGTTTGAATGCAAACACGTGGTAAATGATTAGAACAATTTGTATGTAAATGTCAAGTGGTATTGAAGTTTCGTAATTACTGGACAAATCAATAAAACGAACATCGAACTAAAAAAGTATTCTTACACCAAGTTCGGATCGTCACCAACATACGGAGAGTAAGAAGTTTGTCATTTATTGAATAATTATATATACATATTATTGAATGGGAAACTGCTAAGGCCTCGTACGTAGTTTTGATCTATATGCAAACTTGTAGTAAGCATATGGATAAGATGATATTAATTACATGACAGAACACATATTAAGAGTAATATACTACTGGATATTGTTAAGAATATACTATGTATATATTTATCTTTCTACCAATAACACATATATACATACTTATTTATTTTTAACTGCATTATTTTTGAGATATGATTTTTGTATGAAAAAAATATAATTGATTATATTGTATGTACAATAATTTGTGTTTAATTGCTTTGTTTAACCTCATTTCCAAATATTTTTATTTCTTTACATTTTGAACTATTTTATATAAAAAAATTGTATGTTTAAAAGAAAATATGATTTCTTTATTAAATGAGTATAGCATTTTCTTTTTCCCAAAGAAATAAATTAAGAAAAACATACAAATGCATGTAAAGAAAATATATAAGAAAAGGTTTGAATTAATAAGTACTTAATTATATAAGTCTACGGATGCTTATATCAATAAAATATAACAAAAAGGAGAGTAAACAACTATATGTAGATAAAGAATGGTATAACAAACTGATGTATGAAGAAAAGATATTTCACTGAACAGATAGATATAAAAAAATACAAGACAATAATGAACACTTGTCCGTTTTATGGCAACATAAAGAGTAATTGTCCGCCACTTAAACGGGTAACGTAGTCAATTATGAATTAAAATTGATAATAATTTTGTTTTTAAAGGAAGCTTGTTTTTCGCGAATCCATATACAGATGATGAGATCCGGCTGAGGGTCAAAGTCATCTTCGAGATACTTCCAATGTAAACAGAATCGAGATTGATTGACGCCACGGTCGCTACGAAAAATTAATTTCAACGGACGAAATATGAAGGATTTGTATGAAAAAAAACCTTAAGAAAATATTATTATGATCATGTAGTATTAAATACTAAATCATGAATATAGATATTAATTGAAGCGACCCGGTCTCAAATACGTCATAAATGTTAAGTTTAGAAATGTCTTGTTACATCACAGATCGCATCGAAATTCGGCTGAATTATAATAAATAAAAACGACCGTATCACCTTTGGTATAGGGATCATTATCGAGAAAACACAAATACGCGAACTAGACGGAACTTTCGCTTTGAGACGGTAAAAGAATAAAGAAATAGGCACGAGCATTGTACGTGAGGTGAATAAATACGTGATACGAGCCTGGAGGTGTACGGAGTGTACTATGATATATCACGACTACAATATAACATATATATTAGAACTGTGACGTATAAACATTTACTGGCAATATATTAGGTTGATAGAACTTCAAGTCACTCAAATGATTCTCCCTGAAGGAGGTATAATCATATTATCTTTTTATTTCTCATTCATAAAATATACTTTAACAGAAATAGTAGTATATACTTCACCATAAATAAAATTTTTGGTACTATCTTCATAAATCACTTCTTCTTCTACCTGGCAATTTCCCAGCTTTAGCCAGGATCTGCCTTACATGATGTGAATAGTTTTGGCTAATTGTTTTTACGACCGGCCGCCTCCCTGACATCAATCCTCTTTGGGAATGCATTAATCAGTGATGCCTAAATACTCTTAGAAAGTGGCCAGGGCCAGGATCGAACCCGCGCCCTCATGTATGAGAAGCGGGCCTTTTAACCACTAGGCCACCATCACCACCATCTCCATAAATCACTAAGGAGCACAAACAGACTACATAACTATAATATAATTAGTACGAGTTTCAATCCATAATTTCAAACCAAAAGTTTCATTGTTTTTTACTTATAAATGGTAAGCAATGTAAGCGAGTTTTGCACTGTGACGTCATAAGCGTTAAGAGCGGATTGGTAGAAAAATGTGTCGTGAGCGTACTTTAAAAAGAAATATATCGAAAAGTAATTGAGATATCGAAATAAATTTAAAACACAAATTGAAAATGAAAACTTGGAAACTTATAGTTTATATGTAACATACACTGAGAGTAAGGTCAGTGGTGGCCTAGTTGTTAAAAGGCCCGCCTCTTATACATCAGGTTGCGGGTTCGATCCTGGCAAGTACCAATGTGATTTTTCCGAGGCATATGTAATTTCTAAGAGTATTTAGACATCACTGAGTAATGCATTCCCAAAGAGGGTTGATGTCAGGCAGGCGGCCGGTCGTAAAAACAATTAGCAAAAACTATTCACAACATGTAAGGCAGACCCTGGCTACAGCTGGAAAATTGCCAGGTAGAAGAAGATGCACTGAGAGTAAGGAAACGGAATATTTGGTTTTTGGATTACTAAACAATTTTCGATATTGTTACGTTCGATACTATTGTACACTATATGAATACTGTGTTAAACAGTAGCTAATGTCAACTACCCTGTATTGTATAGAAACCTACTCTTGTTCCACTGTTATCAAACTTACCTTGGCACGCAAATGGAGTGGTAGAATCCTTGGTTCCGTAGTACGTGTATGAACTCTGGCAGCGTACGACATGCTCCCATTATACTGAAGGCAGCCAGCATGCAGTTCCATATGATCAGCGTTCGACGAAGCTCGAACCTGGAACAATAAAAATAATATTTGAATTTCTCATACAAATTTTTCAATAGCCACTTGAGTATCAATTAGCTTTTTACCCAAAAATCGTTTTAATAATTTTTATTATTATTTTGCTACAGGGTTTTATGAGTATTTTTATAAAAATACGCTCATATTTTTATAATTTATGTCCATTCAACTATACGATCAAACTATAATACAAAGTTACAATAAATACTATAATTATTAGAATTAATTATTTTTATAGACATACCTGCATTTAAATGAGACTTAGGTACAATATATACTGTATATATAAATGAGTGTTTATAGGAAAAAATAAATGTCTTTCTGTTTGCCCGTAATTTTTTTTTTTTAATATGACTCCCACGGATTCATAGAAGTCTGTAGAAAAATCAAGTCAGGGTTGTACATTCGTAATTATTACGACATTTATATGATAAAATTTGCTTTGACTTATTGAAGGCCGGTACAAGGTTGCCTTATATACTTAATATTCTGCAAAAGGTGAACTTAGTTACTATTGATAACTTGATAGTGAGGTTGAGATATGAATTAATATCTGTAACCTGTTTCCAGTGGAAATGTTATGTCTAGGGTCGATATACATATTATGTACTACGTAATATTTATAATGGTCGATGTGTGTTATGTGTGGAAATTATTGGGATTCGAGAAGCATTAAAATAAACATGTTTAGAGCAAAATATTATGAACTTAATTAACAGTAATCTTTTAAATACATTATTTTCTACTCTCTGTATTAAAAGATATTTTACAAAAAGGCCGTTTTTATAATATATATATTTTTAATTTACGCGAGACGAAAATCCAATGTTGCAAAAACTTCATTTATCTAAGGCCAAATTAGTAACATATATATTTATTAAATACTATTAAAAATTAAATATTGTGTATTACTAGAATGTTCAATGGAAATGCTTGATTGAGTTCATTTCGATTTCTTTAATGAAATCTTTTATTATTTACTTATATATAAAATATCTTTTAGATGAGATTTAAATATAAGTATATACAGGTTAATATATATGTATATATACAGTTATATCGCTATACAGGTGTTATTTATCAAAACAATTGTATAAGCCCAACACCTGTTGTGTCATTGTAATATTTAATCAGCATAACGTCATTCCGGGAGATAAGAAAGAAATTTTCAAAAATATTATTTATGTATGGAAAAGTTGAATAAAATATGGATGAAACTGCTACTTAGAATATATTAGGACTAAAGCTAGGACTAAGGTTTTTAACTTTACTTAAAGGAAATGTGTCTTCCTGTTGTAAATTAGTTTGCATTTATCAGTTGAACTGTTTCAAGGAACACTTTATCGCCTTATCATCAACAACATATTCAAAGAATATGGATATTTTGTTTCGTAAATAGTCTTATCTGTAAAAAAATGTATATATACTATGATTTGTAAGTGAAACACGCCATCGTTCAGTTTGTAAGTCATTTGAAACTCATATTAAAGGTCTAAATCATATGAGCAACAATTTTCATAAATTACCTTACAAAAATTACAATCGTGATTGTGTTATTTTCTTTGCCGTCATAACACTAACTAGCTATTTGAGATCAATTTAATGTACAACATTGAACTTAATGTGAGTTAAGGCAAGTTTTCCGTTTATGTAATTCGCACGAGTCAACTAGTTAATAGTTATGTCACAGTAAAACCTGAACCTTCCTAGGAATTTCATTAAGAAACTAAATATATATATATATGTATACACATATATAATTACACTTAAACATGTTACGAATTACGATTCAAGTTTTAACATATATATAAGTTTAAGCCTATGTATGTAAAGAAAGTATGAAACTAATATTTTCGGATTTACAACACGATTTTTTAGCTTTGACTATAAACTACATACTCCCGACGTTTCGGCTACTTTGCTGTAAAGTTGCTTTAAGTTGCTTCGGGGGTATGTAGTTTTTAGTCAAAAATCTCGTAGTAAATCCGAAAAAATTAGTTTCATTTAAATGAGTACTCACGAAAATCTTATATCTCATTAAAGAAATGATATTCTACTTGTATATTTAAATCACATTTTGATTATTGTGATGTAATTTTTTTAAATTGGTTACTTTATACATGAAGTGTATAATAAAACCATTTAAATCTGTTAGTACATACATATTTGGTTTTTATGTACACGTTTATTGGTTTATACTCATGTTTAACAATGTAAAGATAATACATGGAGATTTAAAATGCGATAACTTGGTCTTTCCAAAGACTTTTCATGGATTTCAGTAGTGGTATTAAAGAAATATTAATGACTTGTACTTATATTTAATATTTTACGTAACTTCATACAAATTAGTATGACTGCTTTGTTCCCGCGGGAACTGCACGGAGTATGAGGATTATGTTTGTTGTTATGTCATACGAGCTTCATTTATAATTACAACAAAATACGTAGTTTTTATGTTAAATAATACTAAACAATCATACATCCATTATTCATACAAACTTTAGCGTTTATAATAGCAAGGATTTATTTTAATAAGTCCTTGCTTTATGTTAGTAAAATTCCTTGCATTATTTTAGTAAAATTTATTTTAATGCTTCTCTTATAAATAATTTCATTTTATTCATACACTTTATAAACTAGCTTCATTTGTTTTGTTTATATAGTTTTTCTTATTTGTTATATCCCATAAGTTTCTCAAATAGTGAATAGACTAAGAAAACACTTTATATGTATTAGTTAAGTAATTATAAGCAAAGAAAAATAAAATACTTTTAAATACAACCTTTGACAAGTTAATTACAGTAAGATATTATATTTACTTATTAATTTTATAAAATGTATTATCTCTCGTGTTTTTAAAGGAATTTACGTAAGAAATATTTTTATACTTAATTTTAAAGTTACATATTATTACTTTTTTAATATATTGCTTCGAGAATAATTTATTATATTTTAATTAATTACATATTATAAAACTGTTTTGTTATTCCCGTGGTTTGTTTGAAATCAAATGCATAACCATAATAATAGTATAAATTACTTTCATTTTATACATGTACATATACAGGGTGACTGGTGAATTACTATCAATATTTAAGGAGCATACTCGGTACATGATTCTCATTCGAATTATGTAAAAAAAAATAGGTACTTATTTTTTGACCAAATTTCCGTATAAATAAATAAAGTGTGGATACGTTCTAAGTGTTCCAAGTGTGGACGTGTGCGGCGGCGTACTGATACAACACCATGCCGAAAAACACCTATGTGTGTGTGTGTGTATACCTAATCTGTAGGGTGTTCACACGATGCGTAATTAATTACATAACTTTTGGTTAACTTTACTTAGAAGTTTATTAATATTTATGTTATATTAATTTTTATTTTGTCATATATGATCGTCAAATATCACGTCCTCAAGTATCGATAGTAATTCACCAGTCACCCTGTATATTAAATTAACTGTACAAAATTATACGTCCTAATTACTATAATAAAAATATTACAAATCTTTCGTAACGTAATATAAGTATAAGTCATATGTGTAAAAACGTAATTTTATTATTTATGTGTATTTTATATACGATTGAATTTTGAAAATGTAATCATATTTAAACCAATACATTTTGCATCTTTATTTTAAATGTCACTATTTTATACTGGTCCCCACAGCAATGAATACTATATGCTTTATTGCACTCTGATAAAAGTTAAGGGAAAGCCTCAGTCTTAAGTAAATGAAATCCAAATAATTTTCAAAAAATGTGTTTAAAGAAGAAAACTGAACCCAATCGATGCCAACCTTCTTTTTAAAATTGCTTAACTTACATCTTATTCTCTTTGTCTTAAACGGACGTCAAATTAAAAAAAAATCTTAAATATAGAAATAAAAATTTTCATGGTTAAAATTTTGACTGATCACTTAATTTTAATATAATAATATAACTGTCATTACACATATATAATTATTAGTCTATTGTCCTTTGCGATTGTAAAAACATATGTAAATAAAAAATAAACTATAATGTATTTTATTCTATTTGTTTGAAATCGTGAATTTCACATAAGATATTTCAAAAAAGGGACATGTTTTAAGCAGGGACAAGTTTTGCCATAGTTTCTCAAAGCAAACATTTTCAGGACACTCCAAAATTCACATTTCCAATACATGTCAGTTTTCAATTTAACGTAAATATGGAATTAAAATTTGCGCATACATTATTGTTAACAAACGGGCGTACATCTATCTCCCCTCAGTCGTAAATCATTTCGATACTAATGTCAAAATTATATCGTTCAGAGAATTCGGTAGGATAACATCCACAGTAATGGAAGAATAACTTTAGGTCCGAAAAAAATAAGCAAAATTTTCTTGTGTATATATGATTAAAAGCATCTTAATCGATCAATAGTCTCTTTTCCTGTATCTACCAAGCGTTTTTTATGAACGTATAACAAAGAAAAAAAAAGAAATATTAAATAACATTAATAATATCAAAAGTAAATAAAAACATATCTTTATTTTCATGTGGTCATAAAACACTCTTATAAAGTTATTTTTTATATAACAAATAATTGCGAAACATATAAAATAAAATGACTTTAATACTTTAACAACTGAACGTGAGTTAGTTCAATTGAAGATTTATATTTTAACATTTGAAGGTCATTATTTCGTTGGGTCGCTCACCTCACAGTACCGTAATGAAATGTAAGCTAGTCTGAACTAAAATGATTTATGTTCAGACTTACTTGTATATGTATATATTGACATTTAAAATACAATAACTTATCTATAGATCATGTTGGACCAATATAATTTAATCCTGATTATGTATAGTCATACAATCTGTTTTGTTTGATAATATGAATAAAATCCAAGAAACATATTGATTAGATACCAATAATTAAATAAAGTCATCGTTTTATATAAACCGACTTAAAAGCTGAGCTGTATGTTTACCATTGGTTTTCATACTCACACTACACACGATTCGTTTCGAGTTTATCATTCACAAGACTAAATTGTTAGGAGCATAAGTGAATACGTGAATTTAAAGGTGAAAACGCTTCGAGTCGTGAGACGATGAGAACATGTAGTAAGTGTAGTCATTAATTGTATTACTTTGTGATATCTTTTTATGAGATCACGCACGCAATGCTCATTTGATCTGATTATAATAATATATAGAATTCAATTAGTCTAGTTATTTATTTGTACAACATTATTACATTCAATGAGTTTTTCATCATGAGTTTTAATAGTAGTTACAAATTACTAAGTAGACAGAAATACAGCCGTCTGTATTTATAACAAAAAACAATGAAACTCCATAGAGGTTTTAATAGAAAAATGTAGTTTTTTGTGATTTTCTTTTTTAAAATATTATCATGTATGGCCAGAAATAATGCCTGGATACTTATTACGATGACTTGACATGTCATAACGAACAATATGCTTACCCCAAGTTTTAATGCAATTCATTACACACAGTACGTAAAGTTAACAGTTTTGTCATTCATAAATTATCGCTCATGTATTATTGTCATAAGTTTTTTTAACGCGAACTTATACTTATCAAAGCTCATTTCAGAATATAGCTACTTAATTATGCAGACATTTCACGTCAACATATTAGGCTGGTACACATTGGTTCCGAGAATAAGAGCATTAAGAACACAATGTCCATCGTCAAACACAATATCGAAGAATCATTATCGAGGAAATCCGATCTAAATGCTAATACGACGTTTTATTAAAAACATTCTATTACGTCAATGGCTTATTTGTTATGACAATATTGATTATGTATACGACAAAAAAAAAGCAACAGTTTTTTACCTGTTGGTTTGCTTAGTTAGTTAGTGATGTCGAAAACTTCGGATATCTGGACAAATACGTGAATAGTTACAGAAATACTAGAATCATAATAGCTGGGGACGGCTTGTTATATGTTGATATATGCTAGTCAGTGTGATTCATAGTTGATTCATAGAATCGTTCGTTGAATCCAGTTCACAGGTTACATCATTGCTCAAAGTTACGTTGCTTCAACGAACGACATATTATTTCATCTATTTAAGATTTTCTCTCATACATACATATCAATAGGTAGACATACGTGACTTTATCATACCCTTATCTGATATATTCGTGGAAATGATAAGACATTTAAAGTATTAACATAGAGAAAAAACGAAAATAGTGCTAATATAATATTTAATTTAAATTCAGCGTTTCATTTAAATGTAAAAAATGTAACTATCACAACTAACTACTAACATTATATAAGAATAATTAGAATAGTTAATAGAAAATAAAAGAAAAAAATCAATTATATATTTGATAAATCATTATTATCAGAGCGTTAAGGCAGATTTTTTTCACTTATAAGATTATTGATAACATTGATAGAAAAATATATAGTTATTGATAAGTCTATAATAACTTTGAGCTTGGGTTGCATTCAATCTCATTTAACATATAAAATATAAAACTATACTGTTGAAGCAGAAATTAATTTGCGTTTATATCGGATATATTATAATAGCAGCTACAATATTGAAGTCTTGAAGTAAGAGACCTAGTTGATATTAGAGATGAAGTATTAATAGACCAGCCTACGTATTTTAGCAACTTTTACATCATGCTTTACAGTTATTGTCAATACATATTTGACGTAATCATCATGTAAGGAAGCCGTAGGACTGAGAACATGATATCAGAATTGTCTCCACGAATACTCAGAGTTATAATAGCTAGGGTTTGAATGATTGGTTTTACCGCTTCCAAATACTATAGAGCCTCTAGGATATATGTACGAAAACCATTTTTCGTCACAATACAAATTAATCTACCGCTATTTTGACGAAGAGTGATGTAACACAGCATTTGCTGTTGGTGTGTGAAAAACAATTCATGCGATAATTTGTGGAGCTTTTCTTCTGAAGCAGTTAAAGTGTTTTGTGGTTTAAAAGCGTTGCTCCCCTATACATCATTAATGTTTCGAACTGTTACTGCAGCTCTTTGTTCAAGGTGGAACTTGTATACGGTAACAGCGATAAAATTTTGGCTTTGTATTTCGTTAACAAAAATAATGTAAAAAAATTTGAAGTCCCTTGTTACAATACACAAAAAAAAGAATTGAATTTTTAACATTGAAGGTTTCTAGATAGTTCCAGATTATTTGACATTAAAGAGGTCAGTCCTACGAAAGGAACAAAAAACAAATTCTTACTTTACGAAAACATGCTCGAATTCTTAATAAAACAATGAGAGTCTTCTTTTATTAATAAATACTTAAAACTTATATGGGTAACTCTAAGCATCCGGATGGAAAGTAATTTAAATGGGAATCCCCCTTATAAAAGTGTAAATGTCAACAAATTAATATTGTTTCCTTAATTGAAATCAATAAGTATATGAAGTACATAAAAGACTTTTATACAAGATTTTTTTTGTAATTATAATTAATTCATTTTACATTTTAAATCTTGAGATAAATATCTTAAAGACATCTTTCATTATTTTGCTAGGTTTAAATGTTTTTTACTGGCTTAGTTACGCAATCATTTTGAAAGTGTGAAATTTGTATCCGTCGTTTTATACTTTTACTTAATTTTCAAAAAACATTTAACATCATTTAGTAAATATCTTCAATAGAACACTAAATGGTATGATATGCAGTACAAAAATATTTTAATCTGAATTACCAATATTTAATGGAAAATGGTATAAAAATCTTTAAGTCAGTTTATATTTTTTATCTCGTTTTGTAAGCTTCTTGTATCGAACGTCAAAAATAACTTAAGAAAATAAATGTTTTTGCTAAAAACGTATAAAAATTAAAAACACGTCAATTTGAAGAGTTACAATATTTTAAAGTTTGCATATTACTACACCGACGAAGATAATTTATCGTTATTTAAATACTGACAAGAAATTAACGATCACACGCTTTTACTATGAATGATGTGTCCTTAAGTTTTTCGTATATTTAGTTATTTATATAATAACATCGAAAAAAGTATATATGTATATATAGATATATAAGTATATTACCCCATCCGAGTATACACAGATGTCTTCTAAGTAACCAGGATGTTTGTTCAACATTAATACGCCAAAGAGAACTGCGAATACATACTCAGTAGCGAACACTTTATTTACATTACTTCTTATATTGTTAAAACGATTGACAAGTCAAAAAAAAACAACATTATACGCTCTTTATATAAAACTCCTTAAATATTTCTACTTAATTTAAACAAAAACATTACTTTAATTATACGAAAAAAATATATGTAAGTTTCTTTTTAAGATTCCCATATAAACGAAAATTAAACATCCAATTGTAAAATTTGAAGCTCATTCGCTGATTACGTAACAATGCAGATCTGTCGCGGCATCCGAAACGAAGATAATTTAAATATTAAATAAAATGACGCTGTACAATTTAAAATAGCGTTAATTTCGGGAATTTTTAATATTATTACCATATCGAATTATTTAATACAAACATTAAATGTAGAATAAAACTTCCCCATAGTTAGCATACTATTTGTATACAAGATAAGACTCCTGTTAAGCCATATTCAGAATCCTATTAATTTCATTAGAACTTCAATAATTTCCTCAACAATTATAGACTAAGAGAATACGTTAATTATTATTATATCGATTAATTTAAAACCTTATCAAAAGGAGATAAAAGTGTTTATGGAATGGCAGAGTTTGTATTAAATTTATATGTATATACACTTATACAGGAAATTTAAGAGCAATATTTTAAATTGCATTGGTAATGAAATCGAGAATGTATTTATTTCACTTCGCATAATTATATGTATTAAACATTAGATGGACATTGAAAAATGTTACAATGATAAATTAATATATATGTTTTATTAAGAAGAATCAAAATAATAACGCTTTAAATCTTGAAGTATACTTTGATGTTTTAACGAAGTTTGTTAAAAAGAAATATCTGATCGACAAATAAATACATGATTATAAAACTATCCAAAATATAGAGCAATTAGTAAATAATAGACATTTGTTATATACTAAACCAAATAATAAAATTATAACTACCTTAAGCAATCGATTGATTACAAAATACTATTAATTACTATAAAATGGGAAACATTCCGGAATATAGAATAGAAATTATAAAATTCTTATTTATTCTGTTTATGATTCTATTACAAATATAGAAAGTATAGAATAATTAAGTATTTAAGTACATATCTTTAATATTTTTCCTTCTCTTGTGTATCCATACATCGCAATTTCATTCTAATTTCTCTTATTAAAAGGGTTTCTCGCAGTTATTTCTATTTATATAACTTATTATTTGTGCATTAGATTTTTTTTATATTCTAAGTATTACTAGTCTATTTAGAGAACATAAATAAATATATAACTTTGGTTCTAAATTTTATGTTTGCCAGTTTTCTATATCACAAAGCAATTATGCAATATACTTGGGAACATTTGACAAATTCACAAACATTTTGGGAACATTTGACAAATTTTAGAAACGTTTCTGTGGCTGTATTCAAAACATTCCAAAAAAAATTCAGAGAAAAAATTTATAAATATAGAGAAGTATCCTAATAAAATCAATTATTATATTATTCTTAAAAATTATGTAAATTTATAAAATAAAACCTATATTTCACAATATTCTTATATGTTTTTATTGTAAATTGAATTTACACAACTCTCGTTTATTGTAATCTTAATGTTAAATATATTTTTATGGATAAAATAATATGCTATGTGAGATTTGATGTTGTGTTACAAAATATGAAATGAAAAGAAAGGTTAATAGAAAGTGGAGATGCCAATATTGTTTTGAAACCCTAATTTTCTAAATTAATAAATAATTTTAAATATAATGGATTTTTTTTTAATATTCTCTTTATAATAGCCGTTTGAATATTTAAACAATTTGACAAATGTGTGAACGGAGACAGTTTATGTCTTCTTTTAATATTAGTTCAATACTATGAATAAATATTTAAATATATGATATTTTATGTATTACTATACAGTTCAATTTCATTATTTGATTTATTGTTAACTTGTACAATACATTCTGTGTGTTCATTTGCATATTTTAGTGATATTAATGATAATTATGTGTGTAACATTTTGATGAGCAACTTTCTAATAAGAAACTGTAAGTTCTAATATAAAATGTTTGTACATACCTGGGTCTATTCTGCATGTAATATTGACCACCAAATATAAAAGCCATGTATATCCCAACATAATAGAAAGCGACAGTCCAATTCTCAGTCATCCACTTCCTAGAATTTTGATGTATAAACTCGTTTTCAAATTCAAAAATGTACGAATAATTCGGCGTAATGTCCAGGTTGTAACTCATAGTGGATTCCATTTTGGCTATACAGTTTATAATAAATCACACGGTAACAGGATGAAACTAAGCCTAAATTTAGTAAAACGCCGCACTGGTATCACCGGCGATAGATTAACCTAAAAACTGCTAATAAGATACTAGGGTTGTTATATCACAGATGCCTAAATGTCAATATTCCGACGGAAACGAGGTAAGGCGTTTTGACTTTGAGATACCGATTCCAGTTATGCTCGCGAAATGGTTAAACGTGGATTATATATTCACAGCGACGAGGCGTCGGCCAAACCCCGAGTCGATCGTCACAACGACAAGTCGAAACGATGAATGAACACTGGTTTGCAAAGTGGACCTTCCGTTGGCTTCATGCCTCCATGCCGCGCTCGCACATGACACTACTCGTATTCTGTATAAAGTATTGTAGCGCTATCTCATTATATGTCCAGCGGTCGCGCCACTCGGTGTCTGTGTCAGCTGAATTAAAACCGTTTGACAGTCTTCCGCCCAGGAACACAGATAATGAAAGTTAAATATGAAACGAAATGTACATATTTTAAATAATTTGCACATTGGAATATATATTTAAATAACTATAATATTTATATCGTTACTACCAAACATTTCTCTAAATAGTGCTTTTGATATAGAATAATAAAATTGTCTCAAATACTTATTAAAGAAGACGATAATTTTAATATTATGAGTGTACTAATATTGGGCAAATTGTTTTACATTTGAACTGTTTTATTGTAATTAATACTTTTTTTGTAAGTACAATATCGTTAAAAGTATTTTTAGTTTTATATTTTAATAGAAATACAAAGAAAACAGGGAAACAATTTTTATATCGAGATACAAAAATATAATTTAAATTTAAATAAATTGTTCCTCATATGTGTTTAAAATTTATATTTTAAAGTTTAGTAAATCGAGTATGTCTTTCATAAAACTATCACATTGTATGATAAAAGAATCATTAAAAATATGATCTCTTAAAAAAGTTTTAGTCCAGTGGGAAGCGTTTCTTTTAAAATAAATAATTTACAATATTTACTTTTGAGTGATTAAATAGAAGTAGGTATAGGTCTAATTTGTTAAGTTTTGTTTACTATTTCATTTTCTTTTATGCATAACGTATAGGAATATGATTTACGGGAAAGCACTTGCTGTGTAGACTCTGGGAATATAATTTTTAATATAGCATGTTGAGAAAGATTAAAATTAAAACCTAGGAAATATTCCCTAATTCTCGTAATATACAAGCTTTACTCATTCATATGTACGTAACAGTAGTTCATAAATTTATTTTATCCCAAAGCAAAGACCTATACATCTCTTGACTATTTTAAAAGGTTAAATATTGTGATGAAAGATTTTAATCACTATTCTTAAGAATTCTTTCTTATAATTTTTCTGCGATTGCAAGAAGGTGATCAGTCGACTGATTTCGTGGAAACCCATATTGTCGGTCACTGAAAACAATTGTGGGTTCGAGTGTGACATGAGGTTCTATAACATTTGTTTTGTTCTATCATAATTTGGTGTATCTTCCATACTTAGGTGTAGGTGCCATTTGGGAGACTTTCCAAGATTTAGGCACTATACTAGTCATTGATTGATGTCAGTAGAAACTTCAGACAATTGGCTTTATGATCATTTACATCCAACAACTTTTATACCTTTTTTTTACTTTCTAGAAAAGTCTTATATACAATACATTTTGCAAATTCTTTCGCAGTGATATCAGTTAGCTTATATGAAAATAGCCAGTGCTGATGAATGATGATTAGCAAATAACGCTATCATATTGTTAATTCCGTACATTCAAATGGTCTAATAGAAGTCCCTTGCAAATAATCATATTAATATAGGAGTGGTCGTGGGGATTTTAATTGCACAAGGTCAACTATTACTAACATCTAATAACGTGTGTATCTTTTTGTTTAATGTGTGCTAGTGGGCGTGTGCAAATGTTTCGTAGTCATATTGTTAGCTATGTTAGAATAATTGTACTAGACAAGAGAAAGCGTAAATTGTGGTGTACCAGAAAAAAAATATGTCAAAAAAGAATTTTAAATATTAAAAATATATATCAAGAAAAACTTTAATTCTCTCTGATACACTATGTTAAATAAGAGTGTAGGATAAAACTATAAAAGATTATTCTAGTGAGCTTGGCTGTATAAGAAAGACCTTCATCATTCGTTTCAGAATACCACGAAGCGTCCGCAGTTTAAACATGAAAGGGACCTATTAATATTCGTGGTAAATTTTTAAATTATATTGCTTTATTAATGATTTTATTTAATGTATGATGTGTTTCACCTAGTTTTTTATGTTTATGATATACTATGGACTATGCTTAGTCCGAGTTTCTACTGTCATGGTATATGCGATTCTTTTGTCGTTATTTATTTAATTTACGATTGAATTATGACGAACTGTTGACGCTCCGACCTTATTTGACTAAGTATACTGAAAACACCTAAGTATTTATGTCATAGTTTTTATTTAGAGCAGTTTTTTTTTATATTTACACCATTAACCTTAGAATATCAATAATCAAGAATTCGCATGGCCAAAGTAAACACCGAATGTTCAAGGTTATTTTATATTATAAACTCAGATTAATTAATTATGAATTTTGAAGGTCCGGGTAATTAATATTGGCGATGCTAATTTAAACTAAAGCTATTATTATATAGTATTCAGTTTAAAATTAATTTTCCCTAATTAGTCGAATGAAAAAAAGAGAAGAATAGAATTTTAAAAAGTGGAATTTTGTGACGGAAGGTATAAAGAATTAAAAAAACCTATTATTATTACTCTACTACAGGTCTTATATGCAGACAAATAAAGAAATCTATATGTAAATATTTATGTCCTAAATAGTCTAATATTGTACATGGTTAATGTGTATATAATTATACATATATGCTACAGTAAAGGAAATGACACTTTGTCATATTGTACATATATACGCGTTAAATTAGAATAACGTTTTATAAAGAAATTGAACTTGTAAAAAAAATGCACCTCTGACCCGTTTAAATGTAAATTAATTGGTATCATTTCCTTTTAGTGACAAATATATGCGTATATTTGAATCACTTACTAGTGACGTTTTAGCTTTGTTTATTTACATAAAACATATAATAATTTAAACATTGTACATTATTATTATTAATAATCCAAAAACTATTTATATTGTCATTTTATTTTATGGAATAAGTTTTAAATAGCTAGTAATTTGCTTTGTATTTATAACTTTATGAATTGCATGCAAATTAGCATTCGAAATAGCTGTATAAATTTATATTACATATTTAATATATTTTTAATTTTCTTAAGTATTTTGTAAAATAATTCATGTAAAACTAGTAGAACTACAGTAGGTAAGTAGCGGTGATAATGTAGGTATCTTATTATACTAAATCTTTGATGTTACGAAATCGTTAACCAAATGGTTTAAACGAAATTTTTGAAGCAAAAAGTAACAAATAAACATCTATAATTTTTTAATAATATTTAAGAATCTTCCAACGTTACCTGTTGCACCAAATAACAAAGGCTTAATAATGATGACAAGTTTGTTAACACGACTACCTATTATCTGCATATATTACAAATTCTTCACAGTAAATAATGTTTCATATTAAAGAATACTTCAAACATTTCAGATATAACAAGCTTGAAAAAATTCATCATATTATTTATCCGTCTGTGTAACTCCTGGAAAACAGGCAGTTTGGGTTTAGGAGGCTCGATATTGAATATTTCCGAAGTATTAACGAATGTGTACATATAGTACGCTGGAGTGTCTCCGATATTTATAACTCTATGGAATGTGTCAGGATTTAAATGTATGTGGTCCCCTCTAGACAATTTATAAGAGTGTCCTCCTGACGTCACTTCGGGCTCATACGCGACGGAACCATTTAAAATTGTTAATGTTATATTACTGAGATCTGATGGAATAAACTTTTCTTGATCGTAACCTGTGGGAAAAAATCACATAATTAATGAAAAATATCAAAAATAATACGATTGATATAAGCAACATTTGTCCTATTTCAATACCTGGAAAGTCAGCAGAAAATATGACATCACTGTAATTATTCCACGAATGCACATCGGTTTTTATATCCTGTAATGTACTCCTCCAGTCCAAGGCTTCATCAAGCAAAGGCATTAAGAAAGAAACAGGTTTGAAGGGGGACCAAGAGACGTTCAACAAATCTACTTTAGGGTCGAACATTCTCTGTGTGAATCTTCCGTTTAAGGAACACCATATGTCTATATAAATTGATATATTCAAGTCCTTATGATCTGCTCCTTCCTGGATCTTCTTGCTCATTTTCTCCTTAAGACATCTAGCATATTGGTGAACCATATCTCCATGTCTCGTCCAACGATCATTGGGTGAGTTTGCGTATGGATCGATGTAGAATTCCCTCTTGTTAGTATTGTCCACGACTTTTATCACAACTGTCTCCAAATCCCACGTATGTACCATCATATCCCAAGAATATCCATAAAGACCTTTCGTCCAGTTATTATATCCCTGATATATAGATATATTTTAATAATTATTACTAAGTGTGTGTTTTTAAGAGCGCTTCAAGAAAATTTATATTTATGAAATGAATATTTATGATCGGTTAATAAAAAAAAGGAAATTATATTAATAATTAATTTTAGTTTTAAACTTCTTTAGCACAAAACTATCATAAAGTTTTTGCTAAGAAAGCTAATTAGTTATCATAAAAACTACATAAATTATTTAGAAATATATAAAATTGCAGTTTAGTCTTTAAGACGAAAACAAAGGTATTATTTCTTATTAATATAAAAATGTATGGAATTAATTTGCTTACTTTAGTAATAAAATGTGAGTAAGGAAGAATCGCTTGTAATACAACGTGGAACAAAACTAAAAACAAAGTTAAATATCTTCCGTCATGTTTATTAATGGAAGTCTTGTTTTCTTCTATTTTTTCATTTACATCATCATTGGTTATAAGCATTTCTTTACTTGGGCTATCACCATCATTAAGCAATAACTCATCATCAGTTTCAAACTTTTCTTGATCGGTTTCTGTTATTCTCTCATCATTATCTTTAAGAGTCACGTTTAAATATTCATTTTTGTATAACGCCATGCAGCTCAGTTTTAGTAATTTTGATTTTATAATATCTAGATACCCAATGATTGTTCTGGGCCAATCAAAAGGATAGAACAATGGCATTGTAGCCAAGCAAACCCACGGAAACATTCCTAAAATAGTAACTGAATTGTTAGAAAACAAGAAAAATTTAAGACGTGTTAAATATATTCTATTACTATTACGATTAGTAAATGATTTTTAATCTTATTTTAACATGCATCTACGAATAAAAATTTTATTTTATTTTTAGTTTATTGGAGAAAAAAAAACAGAGCACAGGAATGTAATAAAAAATATAAACAATAACACAATAAATTAAAGACAAATAATACCCAAGTTCTTAAACATTTCTCACTAAGAAATATAGATAAATTAAAAAGAGAGGCCGCTTGGGCCGCATCTCAATAATACACTTGATAAAAGCGATGTGTACAAATAAAGTGTGTAAATTTAATTTAAGGATGTGAAGGGAGTGATGGTTAATGTACAGAGAATATTTAGCGTTTAAACTAAACTAAACTAAACTCTTAAACAATGTTAATGAAAAACAGGACTGCGAGGTGGTTTATTTTTGTCAAATAATATGTTCCACAATTTGTCATGAAACGCGGCTGAATTGTGACGTAAAATATCAACTGGAGAAAATTCGTTATTATAAGTGTGACATATTTTACGTATTAGAGCGCGCAATCCCGCATTTGTGTATGATCGCGGTACTGAATAATGATAGTGATCTGAGATTTTTTGGATGGGTGCATAATTTTACTTGTTCAAGAATTAAAGTTAATGTGTTTTTATTTTGAGAACTATGTCAGTTAATATAATATTTTTGATAGAGAAGGCTCTTCAAATGTAAACGTAAATATTTTTTTATCGAACCTATCCTGAATAGTCGACTATTCATAAGATGGAACAGAGAACAAAACACCATAGCGATGTTCCTTGACGGCGCCCACATCATCCACACGGCCACCGTCAGATCAAAAGAGAACACGAACCAGTGAACTATGAAGTAATCGGTCTGTGGGACCGATAGAAATAATCTGAAAACAGAATAAAGAATTATTTATATCGTATTGTTTACATAATGATATCTAAGATTTTGCGAGTACACATCTCAATGAAACTAAGATTTCGGATGCTACGCGTAATTAATTTCTTTTTATCTATACAGTCCCAAGGCTTTGTTTCCTTATGCAAAGTGTAAAAGAATCGAAACGTCGGGATTGTTTACTCGTAGATATAAAAAAAACTTAGTTTCGTATTGTTTACCTTCAAACTTTATTCAGATATGCACAAATTGAGTTATTAATAGATATATTCAGAATTTCCATATGAATCATCGTATTGACAAATAAGGCCAATATAACATTTGCATTAAATTTATATTTCTTTTCAAGTAATTATCAGATTGGACTCACTTGAAAGGTGTAAATACCCAATGCTCACTGAGATTCTGAACAGAATAACCAGTAAGCCACTCCGCGGTACCTTTCTTCATACCAGCCATGAAGTACAAGATAAAAAACTGGTACTTCAGAATAAAATAGTTCCAATATGGGACCGTCGTCTTTATTAACGAAGGATTCAAATAAGCGTCGACGGACCTAAATCAAATTTATCATTACAATATCATTACAAGTTTTTTAAATTAAAATAATAATTTTATAGTTCAAATGTTTACGAATGTTAGAAGTAGGTACGTCAATGTAAATTAATATACAAATATATATTAGCATCAATAAATAAAAATCAGGTTAATTTGGTGTATAAACTAAACACAATGTTAAGTGTGTCATTAAACTGATAATCACCAGTGTGAGTTGGCCTGCGTGAAGGTCAACAAGAAGCTGACGACACCGAACAGGTAGCTGTGATTGTTCCAGAAACTCTTCTCTATCAGAAATAAGTACCAGTAGCAGAGAGTGAACAATGAGGCGCTTATACGGTACTTGTACCCTAGGGTGATACCGAGGGCACCTAAAGACAAGTCATTCAAATATATTAGATGCAAAAAAAATGTTTGGTTGTCTTAATATCGTTACAAAACCTCATTTAGAAATGAAATAAGAGTGTTGATTTTTTTAGTAGATAACACTTTTTGATTATTATTAAGCGACTTTAATAAAGAGTAGGTTCTCAATTCAGTTGTATATTATCTCGACTTATGGTCATTAATTTGTTTTGGTCTATTTGCATACGATTCGAAGTTCTTTGTCGAAATGGTCTTACATATATTTTGTATAATATCAATGTATCATACTTCACATGAATAGATACCTACATTACTTAAAACTTTTAAAATGTTAGATTTCCTTTTAATAAAAAAACGACGTAATATCTAACCATACAAAAGAACTCTGCTTCCAAAATAATTTGTAGATTTATTAATATTTATTTTCTTTCGTAATTTTTTTAATCAGTAATTAAGTAAGTCTTTAATTTATAAAGTGCAAATTTCTACTTTGTCCAAACACGTCATATTCGCGAAAATTTATACTTTGCCTTGTTGGGATTAAAAGTATAGTAATTATAGAAAAATATGAACATTTAACTATTTAATATATAATAACTGTGTTACAAGCATAATCATATCGTTATAAGCCTTTTTGATATAAAAAAACTATTTACGTATTTTTATAGACATGATAAATCTGTCAAGGTCAGTCAGTGTGTTAATATGTTTGATCAAATTTGTAATTTTATGTGTTATATTAACGTTCATACATAAATACTTGAATTTAAATATAGATTTTATCTTTAAAATTTTCTATTAACTAAATCTTGCTTATTTTTGTTTATTTTACGTCATTTGTTTATCCGGAATTGTTGACTGTGTAATATACCAGTGTTTCCCAACATAGGATGTACCTACGCCCCACCTGGGGGACATTTTGACTTTAAAAGTCGACATTCGGAGATTTGAAAACTCAAGACTACATCCATACATTGATTGTTAGTACTTAAAAGTTTTTAAAAAGCGCTATAGAGATTAAAGACTGTATATATCCGTGGCAATAACACTATTTCTATATGTTTTTCTTATCTTAAAGTTTTATATGGAATTTATCTAATCAACCAAAATAAGCGTTTAATACATATTTCTATTATAGTAATTTTAGGCCGCGAGGAATTTATTTCTAAACAAAATTTATAGGTGACAATAGCCATTTTAAACCTAAAAAGTGGGACGTGGATACAAAAAATTTGGGAAACATTGCTGTATACTGATGAAAATTAGAAAATTCAGGTAGACGGATGTTTTTTTTGGTTTTTGGTTCTTTTTATATCCAAATTAATTACCTTTAAGAACTTTTAAACTATCTGGAGAGTCTAGGAAACACATTTTTATTGCATGAAATATGACGCATGGGCACGCATTGTGTGTTTTTCAGTTTCCCACAGTGATTTAATACGTTTAATTTAGAAGGAACTGTAATCTTTTCTTCGCATTCCTCATACAAATTTGGAAAACCTGCTTATATTGTATTTTTTTTTTTTTAAGAATTTATAAGGCCCATATTAATTTATAAAATTAAGGAAAGTTGTAATCACTTGAATATGATAATGAATATTTTATATCATTGTCACCGATATCTAAATTCCAGCGAAAGTTCTTGTCAAAAACCGAAATATATACTTATGTCAAAATGTTTTGCACTAGTTTTTCAATAGTCTAAACTACGAGTAGCTTTAGATTTTCTTTAATTTTGAAATCATACACTTATAACTTCATTTCAATACTTTAAAACATGATTACTACTCACCAATCCAGAGCATGGCGTATACAACTGCCATGTAGGGCATGGGAATTGCCTTTATGATGGGAATCAGAGGGAAGTGGCATATATTAGGGTCTCCCCATCGCTTGTCTATGATAGACCCTCCTCGTTCATCAGGTATATCAAACAACATACACAGACCTACATAAAGAAACAACATATTACTTCAAAACTACTTTGCTTCGATTCATATACTTTTACTTTCCTTACCAAACAATATTCTTGTGACTGCCAAACTTGACGAGTCTTTTGGTGCGTATAAATAGTCCAAAAGTTTTTCACTATTCGTTTCATTTAGTTTAAATCCAAATTGCTCTTGGTATTTCAAATCTAACGTATTATAGATGGAGTAAGTAATGGATTTCATGCAAGTGACTGTAAGTAATAAAAAGGAATAAACCAATATTAAAATGATAAATTTTTTGAAAATAAAATGTATTTCAGCACTTACAGACACGTCGCAACTTCTCCATAATGCTGTTACCGTGAAGTGAAAACGGACACTGGAATAATGTAGGGTGAACATAATAATGAAGATTCAAAATTTTCACTATTACTAAATTACTGTCTGATCAATTATGTATGGATGTTTATTAATACTGAAAGACTTGATCTGTTTTCCACCTCATTGAACGCACATGTCACCGTACATTAAAATAACGTGTTTATTATGACGTATATTTATTCATTCCTCTTCATATTATGTGGTATACGGTGACATCCGTAACAGAGATGTTGCGGATGCGTTGCTAACCTTAATTGTTGAGGAAAAGGAGGAGTAGGAGTAAGGAAATGGCAGGAAAAAATGGGAACAGGAAAAAGACAACCGTCTCTATCACTCATCGGATCTTCTGTGAGAGGGTGGTACTTCCCCATCGAGCAAGTCCATGTCCGAGCTATAGCGACTGATCAAAGCTAGGCTCTACCACCTTCGAAAAAGATAACCTTCGATTCAAATTATTACGTGAGTTCTTATTAAATCCGAATTTAAAGGGTTTGTATGAAGATTTATTAAATATATACAGATATTATTTTGATTGAAAACATAAAAATACTAGCTTTTGCCGCGACTTCGTCCGCGTGGAATAGTGACTTCGGGAAGATTTTTGGTTCTTCCCACATAGTTCCCGTTCTTGCGGGGTTTTCGGAATGGTCGAGTTCCCGTAGAATTTTCGGGTAAAACCTATGTTTTTTTTATTCACAATGAAGTACTATTAACCAAAAACATATTTATTTGTTTATTTGAATAAAGATTAATATTATTATGTTGATACAACTCAAACAAATTATTTCGACCAAGTTAGGTACCATAAAAACGGTTTTTGAGAGATAATCTTAAAAGATAGACATATACTGTCGCTGACTGTTTTTTAGATCATTAAAAGAGCTATTATTCTTTAATACATATTTTTTGTGTATCTTGAACCGTTTTCACGGCGCACGCAACGGAAGGCTTCAAAGATGAAATAATTCCTCCCGTTTTTTACACATTTACCACTATATCTTTGCTCCTATTGGTCGTAGCGTGATGTTATATAGCCCACAGCCTTCCTCGATAACTGGACTATCCAACACAAAAAGAATTATTCAATTCGAACCAGTAGTTTCGGAGATTAGCGCTTTCAAACAAACAACAAACAAACAAACAAACTCTTCAGCTTTATAATACATATTAGTATAGATTATAAAATTATAAAAATATAACACTTGTATGTAATGTGGAAATTAAACACATTTATTTCTCTAGGATTCATTAAATTCTTTACAATTTTGTTGACAAGTCTTCTCAGTGATTCTTTGAGATGTTAGTTAGTTATTATCTATTTATATATGTTTGGAATACACAAAAGTTACAGAAATAAAACGATTCAATAATGTTCATTTTTCACAAAAGTGTTTTTGTTTTTTATTTTACAATATTTTCACCCTGGTACAACTAACCAAAAAGTCAGTAATGAACGTCTATACATCTTCCAATATAAGTTTTTCTACTTTTGCTACGATTTCCGGTGTGGTGGCCTCAATCGGTCGTCCGGAGCGGGGGTCATCTTCAATGGACTCTCTTCCTTGTTTAAAAAGTCCATGCCACTTATAAACCATGGTTTTACCAGGGGCAGAGTCCGCGTAAACTGATAACAGCTCTTCGAAAATCGTCTGAGCGGATTTTCCTTGCTTTGTGAGGAACTTAATAACGGCGCGGTGTTCAATTTTCTCCATACTCACTGACTTCTTCCCGATTCACTTGTTTGCAGGTCAATAACTCAAAAGTTAATGACCCGATTTGGTTCAAACTTGGTATATATACTATTAATGAGGTGTTGAACAAGTTACTACCTGGACGAGTAAATCAACCCCCTCCATCCCCTCCATTCCGCGAACTTTTTGACCTCCCCTCGTATATTTTAATTGTCGAATTTGATCTTATTCTGTCTTTATTAATTCTAATTATTCATATACCTTTTGCCCTTACATAATAGTTGTTAAAGTTATAAAAACATTTGAAATGATGTTAAAATCCAACGGATGAAGAAAAAAAATTAAGTCTATCATATTGCATGGTTGCTAATACAAATACGTTTAAAGACAAATACGAAATAATAAGAATTATCTTTTAAAATATAATAGTGTACAAATTTCAATCGAACTGGGGTTTTCTTAATCGAGAACCACATATAATTTATTAATCTGTATTCGCTGTTTTTATGTAACCACAAAGTAACATAATTACGCCTCCGACTGCGAGTTCTACGTCATCTGCAAAAAATATTTGGAATTTTATCTTGTTTATATTTCCTTTATAATTATTTTTCATTTAGTTCCAACTTTAAATATACCATATTTTGTATCTATGAATCTAATTTATAATAATTAGGCAACGCTCTATATCTTCTTCTTCTTCCTAGCACTTTCTCAGCTTTAGTCAGGGTCTACCTTACATGTTGTGAATAATTTTGGCTAATTGTTTTTATGACCTGCCTGCCTGACATCAAACCTCTTTGGGAACCCTACAATATATCTATTGCATATTATATATTTTCATTTTTTTTATATAGTTTATCGTCGTTTTAGTTTCTTATTACGAGTAAAGTAGTGTCCGGTGCTATTACTAAACCGTTTATAAAGCGTCCGGTTTGTAAGAAATTTTCCATTGGCATAATATTTCAAAGCGCGTGCTTTAAGTAGTCTACTATATGCATTATACGCCACTCATAATAGTGTCTTGAAGTTTCCATATTATCGAATTTATTACTTAACTTCATTATGAGACTATAGTATCTTAAATATCTTGCAGTGTAATTTCTTGATAACTTGGTTTTCAAAAATAAAATATACCATTTTGAGTTTTCTTTCTCGTATATTTCAATAATACAAAATTATTCTACGCAATATAGATACGAAACGAAATGAAGAGTAATTGAGAGACAAAACTTTCAATAGGTATTTTATTATAGAAATTGTACTACATGTCTTTTACAAACAGAATACTCTCTTAAAGTTTATTATAAAATTAATAAAATAATTAATATAGATACTATTATTCCAATATCCTACGTTTTATCATTTTTCTTTTATTTGTATCTATACTTTGTGTATATATAATAAAAAACCGTTTAAAAGGATAAATATTTGTTCATATGAACTTTGATTTACATATAGACACATCAACAATGTCCAGAGATACTACATGAAAGATCTTTAAAAACTATTTAATGTAAAAAAAAGTTTGTATATAAAATATTTTCTTCTCCACCACTTCTTTTCAAATTCAAAAGAATAAAAATAAAAACTCATTTTCAAACAAAGAATGTCGATTAATTATTGGACTATTCGACGATTATAACTAAATACAATTAGTACGAAGTTTTACTACAGTCTATATCTGTCACACATGCGGTTTTATATTTTTGATGATGGCGTGTCAGGCTTTACATGATTGCCAGCCGTCTTCTCTATTGAAATAGAAATGTTTTTATAACTTTAACAAGTTGGTGGGTTAATTTCTGTATGTCTGTGTTCACGGTGCTTATCGTTAAAACGGATGTCAGGCTTGTTTTTTTTTTAAATTTCTAAGATATGATAGAGATTTCTAAGATATGATAGAGATGTATATAAATCAGAGTTATGGACTGGCCTACTCAGTCCCCCGACATGAATCCCTCTGACCATGCATGGACATGTTACAGCAAAAAGCTATGGTAAATTTTTCTCCAAATTTTGTAACAGAAGAAAAACGATTCCTGCACTTGAAAAGAACCTGGGACCCTATACCATAGCTCGATTTGGATAACTTAATTTTGAGCGTGAATAACCGATATAGAATTCTCATTAATGTTAGGTGAAGAAATACTGATTATTAACTTTAATTAAATGTCTTTTTTTGTTATTTTCTGCTTTTTTAATTAATTTCATATGTAATTGGTTTAACTAAATATATACAAAAATTTATATAAGGTAAAACTGAAATATCACTAGGCAATGTTGATGTGTGTATGCAGTTATGACTGCCGTACCATACAATTTGTCATTTGTTACGATGTATTTAATTTTATTCTATCGAATCAAGCCAAAGTTTATAATTTTTATTTTCAATATATCTATTAAATATTAACTTATCTTTTGACGTGATAACGTCTTTAAAATCGTATTAGTCGTGTGACATGTTCAGAAACTTGTGTCACACCAAATTTTTATTTTCAATATATCTATTAAATATTAACTTATCTTTTGACGTGATAACGTCTTTAAAATCGTTTTAGTCGGGTGACATGTTCAGAAACTTGTGTCACACCAAAACCTCACGAGCGCGATCGCAGGTATAACGAGAGAGAGACGGACCGATCTCCCGTCTCATCTCGAGCGCTGCCAGTCATTCCGTGAAACTTGTCACGCGGAATCCTCACGAGCGGAGGCAGGCATAGCGTTCGAGTGAGTGGACCGATCTTCCGTCTCTCTCACTCTAGCGGCATACAAACGAATGAATACATACAAACGAATACACCCGAAATTTAGCATTAAAAGTGTGAATAAAACGATAGATGTAATTTAAAATTTGAAAAAATTGTTATCTTCATTAATTCCTTACTTCCCAAAAACTTATATCACCAATTAGACGTTATCACGTAAACATCTCGATCGTAAACCTAATTTACAAACAACCAATGTTTTTTTAAGCAGATAATGCTTCGATTCTTAAATTAATTTTTTTTTTAATACATATAATTTTGAATAAGAAATCGTACTATTTGTGGTCAATGTATGGGGATACTTAAGTTTTATTTTAACACTATAGGTATTCAAATAATACTAAACATTATTTCATATAATTTTATATTTCTTGACACAAACTAGTTGTACACATTCATTATTGTCAATAGTAACATTGTTTAATACGTTACGAATCAATTGTAAAGAGACTAACAAAAACAAAGGTGAATAAAAAAAAACAAAATAAATCAAATAAAACTTTATTTAAAAAATAAATAAAATAGACAATTCTAAATAAATTGATGACAAAAAAGTGTCTATAATTTTAAGATAAGCATACATCATAATTAATTTCTAAGAAATTAACAAAAAAGGGTATATAATGTTGCATTTTTTGGAAACAAGTTATAAAGAAATTTTCCGTGGTTTTGTTCATAATATTTCTGATGCAAGTATTTCTTAAAAGCTATATAATTAGTAAATTATTTAATAATAACGGTTGTACGTGAGAACGGTTGAAATCTATTTATTTTTAATTACAGAAATGACAATAGTTTTTAGAAAATAATATTGAGAGGAATTAAATATTTAGGAACATTTAAAACTCAAGTCAACAAACAGACGAGATATTACAATATATTTAACTTTGTCGCTAATACATTAATAAATATTAAATAATTAATTTCATTATAATGTGAATTTAAATCATATTAATTAATTAAAATTATGGAGAATTATATCTTTATTCATGTGTTTTTTTAGAATATATGAAAAATAATTGTTACATGGACTTTGGTTATAATAGTATGTACGTTTTTTAAATCTCGCTTTTTTTGTTATTTTTTCTTTGTATGTATTATATACTAAATACTGGGCACGTTTTTGACACGTTAAATATCTACATATGTGAATAAGAATTTTCTAAGGAAAAGGTTTTTCAAAAATTATATTATGAGTATGTAGGTATAGCTGCATATAACATTATTTGTATATTGGTAACTTTTTGTTGAATATGACGTCTTTGGATAATTTCTTTTTATTAATTCTAACGAGATAACGCTCTTTCCCCTACTTTCTTCGTATTTCTGATTTCATCTCAAACTATCTAGATATGGAATGTTAATAATATACTTTCAATGATACTAAGAAGCTTTGTTTATTGTACGACGATTATTTTGTATGTAACATGTATATATTACATATATATAGTTTTTATATTATCATGAAAATATAATTAAAAGTATTATTACTGATTTGAAAAATAAAATATATACATATGTTAATGATATAACAAATTAAATATTTAACTTATGATTAAATCATTATAATAATAAATAAAATTAGAAATCTCACTTAAAAGTTATAATACATATCAACAGAGTCGCGTTTACTAATTAATTGGCTGAATTCAACTACGGTAGGAACCTTGGCTAAAGATTCAGAATCTGAGATATCTTCACTATGAGATGGCGACTATGAGAAGGGACCATTATAGTCCAAGAGACCATTACAGTCCAAAAGACCATTTACAGTCGAAAAGACCATTTATAGTCCAAGAGACCATTTATAGTCCAAAAGACCATCTATAGTTCAGGTGTACTGTATTGTATAGTGTGATCTAGTGCGTGTATATGACTCCCCCAGGCCCCGGCAGACACGAGCTGCCCGACAGGTACACGTCCACGGCCCGCGCCGCCTGCCGACCCTCAGCTATAGCCCACACTACTAGCGACTGGCCGCGGCGACAGTCTGAAACAATAATTTATTGTTAATATATCATATATTAATATTAGAGTGATGAAAAAGGGTGTTTGCTGCTTTGATGGCACGTTGGACAATAAAATATTAGAGTGATATATCGTCGAGGATAGTGCAAATCCATATAACTAGCATTGGATAATTCCGTATATCTACATTGGAAGCAGATTATAAAAAGAAAGTTTGAGCTGAAATATTTTCTATATTAACGACTTTTCACAATTAGTAATAATTAAAACACTAAATAGTTCTTTATTGTGAAAAAATTTCCTTAAAAGTCATGAATTTAGAAATTATTTCAACTCAATCTTTCTTGGGTACTTGGATTTGCCCATTTGGTACTTAGATTTGGTGGGTACTTGGATTTGCACTATTCCCAACGATATGTGATAGTATGTATCTGTTGTAGTGTACCTCCAGCAGCGAACACGTTGCTCCTCGGCGTTTTGTAGATGTTGTTCTTGTCCGTCTCTATGTTACTGCGAGCGTCCAGCGGCAGGTCTGGGAGATAAAATAATGAGTATATATTACAGGATGTATTAAGCACATTACATAATTATATATATTAGATTAGGGATAATTCTAAAAAAATGGCCCAACTGTTTGACAAGAAAATATCAAAACGAAACGGTCAGTCACATGACATTTGCGAGATGTAACGTCATATTTAGATAGACAAAACAAATCTATTTAACTCTTGTTTTAAGTGGAAAATGAATAGATTTTTCACTTCAATTGTGAAAATGACTAACTCATAGACGTGTGTTGCACCTAAGTGTATAAGTATGATTATTATTAAATATCCTAACAAACTGTTTATACACGTTCCTAAAAGTCTTAAACGTGGAAAGCAGTAGTTACAGTTAGAATGAAAAGTTTACATCTGATAAATTTCCGATATTCTTATGTGCAGACGCAGATGTAAGGATTTAGACGCGACAAGTTGGCTCATAGGCCTAAATATACTTAACCTTTGACTCTGATCTTACAAAAACAAACCTTATTCAACATTTTGTCCACAAAAAAAATACATTTTTGTGTGTTCTTACAGCCCCTACTCACTAAAACCACTGCGAAAGCCATCAGCCTCTATGTCGGTGTACCCTGGATCTGATTATATCATACCTAGTTGCGAGGCGACGTATCTCTCCGGTCCAAGGAAGCCCATAGCCAGCAGCACCAGGTCACACGGAACAACTCTCTTAGAGCCTTCCTTCTCCGTCATCTCCCACCTCCCGCCCGGGCCGCGCGTCCACTCAACTTCTACTGCGCTCACACCTGATACGTTGCCTTCACCTGGTAAGTAATTAAAATATAGAATTAGATAGCAAATTAATAACTATAATATTAGGAAAATCAATATTACGATGTATATGAGGATTAGATTCTAAACCATTTTGACGGATCCCTGAATAACATTTTACGCAAGGTTCTACCTAAGCCAAATATCCCTATGTAACTATTAAAACAAGATATCATCATTTCATCTTTCAGTAGAAAATTTACGTTATAATAATTAGTAGGTAACTAATTAAGTTATAATAATTACATTATTGAAGGTGCTATTTGAACTATTTGCATCAGTAGTAGTGGTGATGACATCATAATGTATAATAATTACCATCATCGAGAAACTCCTTGGTGAGTGTCGAGAATTGTCTCGGATCATTACCGAACTTAACTTTCACCTCTTCGTGGCCGTAGTCGACTCTACAAACAAAATCATAAATAAATACAATTACGATTAAAAAGTAACAAATGAGTTCACATCTTGCTCATGTCATATATTTTTTTTAGTCCCTTAATAAACAATTGTTAATAAACAAGCCTGTATCGATTGCGTTACTCAGTAACTAATGGCCCTTTGTTCTTTTAATTGCTCTAATTACAAATACATATTTTTATGTATTACTTTGTAACATCGCCGGCTACATTACATATGTTAATCATTATAACACAATGGAATTAGTATAATAAACACATTTACCTTGTTTATTTTTTTCTAAATGAACCATAAAAGTAACCACATAAACATATTCTTACATGTACCTTGGTCATAAAAAGTAGATAAGTTAGAATTGAAGATTTTTTTAAATGACTTGCAGTAAACAAGTGGTAAACTATAAAGACAATAACAAGAGTATGTGAACTCACATTTAGCAAGAATGACACTTCGTTATGGAGAATTGAGAATAGGAAGCGGCGGAAATATATTTTAAGTGAATTCATATTGTGTCTGGGATAAACTTTATTAATATAGCTCACAATCTACAATTGACCGCGAATGCGCTCTATTCCATTCATTCTCAATCTCTTTCTATCCTCCACGGTAGCGTTAAATATTTAACGCCACCTCGTTGTTTCAGTTTAGTTATAATTGTAAGAATACAGTATAGTGATGTAGTAATCCTACTAATATTATAATTGTGAAAGTTTGTGAGTGTGTGTGTGTGTGTATGTTTGTTACTTCTTCACGCTCAAACGGCTGAACCGATTTTGATAAAATTTTGTATATAGGAAGCTGACGTCCAGGAATAACACATAGGGTACTTTGCATCCCGGAAATCCGGAAATACCTGAAGACTCTTGGCCACTGCGGCCAAGGGTTTTCCTTGGTTCGCGTCGGTTTGGGCTCGGGAAGGATCTCGAAGGTCGTTATAGACTTGGCGCCTTGACGGAGAGACGTCGCGATACAGTCACAGCTGAGGAACAAATGACAAACATTATTCACTTAAACTATGATAAACAATGATTAAAAAGTTGACTTAAGAATCAAGTATTGATATAGTGAAAGCTTTATGGAGCAGTATTTAAAGCAGCGACTTCTGTGATGACGATTCACAGTCGCTTTACTAACTCAACTATCGTGTTTCACATTGTTATTGAATTTGTTAGGGTATAATTGTCATGTCATATACAGGGTGACTGGTGAATTACTATCAATATTTAAGGAGAATACTCGGTACATGATTCTTATTCGAATGTAAAAAAAATAGGTACTTAATTTTTGACCAAATTTCCGTATAAATAAATAAAGTGAGGACACGTTCCAAGTGTTCCAAGTGTGGACACGTGCGGCAGCGTGCTGATACAACACCACACCGCCAAACGCGCGTGTGTGTGTGTGTGTGTGTGTGTGTGTGTGTGTGTGTGTATACCTAATCTGTAGGGTGTTCACATGATGCGTAATTAATAACATAACTTTTGGTTAACTTTACTCAGAAGTTTATTAATATTTATGTTATATTAATTTTTATTTTGTCATATATGATCGTCAAATATCACGTCCTCAAGTATCGATAGTAATTCACCAGTCACCTGTATATTTGTCATATATTAATATCACCCTCCTATATCGTGTCTAATATTGTTATAGAATTTATCATGATTAATAGTTTGATATATAATATGTTATATTAGTCATATTCTCACCCAGTGTCCCCCCCTCCTATAATTAGCACGTTCTTATCCTTGGCACTCAGCGCGGGTAGTTTCCCAGTCCCGCCGCCTGCCTGTTTCTTCTGCCAGCCTTCCAGAAACTCCATAGCGAAGTGTATCCCGCCCAGTTGTCTGCCGCTGAGAGGCAGATCCCTCGGCCACGTGGCGCCCATACATAGAACCAGCGCGTCGTACCTGGGAATATATAACTATTATCTACTGGTTTGATATTATATACACATAAGTCAATTTTGAACTGCGTATATATCTCGAGGAAGAGCATATTCACAGTCTACCAATTTTTCATCACTGAAAATATATTTTTGTATATAAATCATCAAAAAGATATATCGGTTTCTGTGATCAATATTCTATATAATTCATATACATATAGCGTAAACTATGATAGTCTGACTGTAAATAACACTCTTTTAGTATATAATATACTATATAGTCTATCTTCTTCTACCTGGCAATTTCCCAGCTATAGCCAGGATCTCCCTTACATGTTGTGAATAGTCTGAATAACATCAACCCTCTTTGGGGATGCATTAAACAATGATGTCTAAATAGTCTTAGAAAGTACATATGATTCGGAAAAATCACATTGGTACTTGCCAGGATCGTACCCGTGCCCTCATGCATGAGAGGCGGGCACTTTAACCACTAGGCCACTGTATATAGTGTATATGATATAATTTCCTCACTCGTTAGCCAGGTCAGCGGCGGAGATGTCCTTGCCTACGTCCACGTTACACTTGAACACAACTCCTTCGTCCATCATGAGTTTGATCCTTCTCTGTACCACAGCCTTGCTGAGTTTCATACTAGGAATGCCGTACTGCAAGAGCCCGCCCGGACGATCGTTACGCTCGAACACAGTCACCGAGTAACCCGCCTATATACATATTTATTTATTTATTTATTTATTTATTTATTTGATTATATATAATGAGATAGTTTATATCTTTGTATATTGCGTATAAACAATTAACAAAGTATAAATGATATTCAGAATACTTAAATTACACTAGTATATTATGGTATGAAAATTGTGTCGATTATATGGGATGTATATTGTACAACTTAATCCGTGTGAGTAATATAATTAATTAATTAAGGATTGAGTTAATATTTATTACCTTATTTAACTGATGAGCGCACGCCAGCCCCGCCGGCCCGGATCCCACGATGGCGACTGTTTTGCCGTTACGATACTCAGGGATCTACAAGATATAAACGAAAACATATTTAGTTTTGAATAAAAACAACTTCACTATAGTTTTAGTAGAGCCAATAATATCTGAAGATATTGACTTACTCTTATAAATGTACGAAAGGCAAAGTTTTCAAAACGATAATATACTTTAGGTCCATATAGAAATTGATAAATAAAATAATTCAATATAAAAACTGAACTAGGATTATTTGACTTAGTAATTAAGCGAATTTACAAATATTCTTTGGGGCCGTTCAAGTATTACGTAAGCAGATTTATTACAATTATTTACCCCTCCATCCCCCTTGTCAGCAAAAGTAAGCAAAGCTCTTACCCCTCCCCGATGCTTACGTAAACATTTTCAATTACTATATTTTTTTTAATATAAGTCCAGAAAAAAATTATAATTGTATTTTTTTATGGATCTAAGTAATGTGACGATTAAAAATTAATAACTACCGATGACGTAATCGATACCTAGACTCCCCTACCCTCCATGTCATCCAAAATTAGCAAAGCAAAAGACCCCCGCCCCTCCGTAGTGCTTTTTTTTTATGTTAAAGGTGGCAAACGAGCAGACGGCCCACTTGATGGAAGGTGGTTACCGTCGCCCATGGACATCCGCAACAAAGATGTTGCGGATGCGTTGCCAACCTTGTTTTATAGGGATAGGGAGGGGTGGGAATAAGGATATTGTAGGAAAGGGTGGGAATAGGGAAAGGGCAACCGGCTCTCTCACTCATCGGACGAAACGCAGCCATTAAAGGCTACTTCACGCCGATCTTCAGTGAGAGGGTGGTACTTCCCCGGTCGAGCCAGCCCGTGTTCGAGCTGTAGTAACTAACCACAGCTAGGCTCTACCACTTGCACGCCCTTTTATATATTTTACATTATATTCTGTTTTTTATTATTTTTTGTTTTTCCTATAGCTTTATTTATATGAAGGTAGTGTATATAGTAGTATACCTCTGGTAGTATCCAGCCGCTGCTGAACGCGTGGTCTATGATGGCGCACTCGATGTTCTTGATGGTGACGGGAGGCTCGGAGATGCCCAACACACACGCGCCCTCACATGGAGCGGGGCACACGCGGCCCGTGAACTCTGGAATATATAAAGGTTCTATTATATAACATTCGCGGACATACACACACACGCGCACGCACGCACGCACGATGCACACATTTTATCATCGTAACATATGTGTTCGTGAAAATATTTTTTAATACAAAGAAATTAAAAAATATGTGTCAATAAGTTCTTATATTGGTTTTTGTTGATTGATGATTCTAATCAAACTTCATGCAATCGCTATGACTTATTCCCGCAAAAAAAAAAAACACGGAAAAAATACACATTATTTCCTATATATTATTTTGATGTTTAAGCTAAGCTAAATTACTGAAGCGTGACACCAGAATCAACTCAGTATATTTTACACGAAAGAGCAACTTATATCCACATATGCTCAGGAAGTCGCTCATTTATAATATATGTAGGATATTTTCATACATTATACATACAAATGCGTAAATATATCCTCACCTGGAAAATTATTAGTCTGCAATAATTGTGCCAGCGCCTGTTTCCAGTCAGCTCTATATACGAGGTCGTTCCACTTGGGTATGATGTTCCCCAGCGGACAGCCGTGTCCGCTCTGACAGAAGGGCACCCCGCACTCCATACAGCGCGCCGCCTGCACCCGCAGGCCGCGCCTCACGGACGACTGGTCGTAGATCTCCTCCCAGTCACGGAGACGCTTCTCAGCTGGCCGGTATACGGACGTCTCGCGAGGATACTTTATGAAGCCTCTGGAATATGCACATTTTTTTATGTCAAAGGTGGTTTTATATATCAAAGGTGGTTTTTTTATGTCAAAGGTGGTTTTTTTTATGTCAAAGGTGGCAAACGAGCAGACGGCCGACTTGATGGACTGTAATGAAAGTCGCCCGTGTAATGACATCTGCAACATAAATGTTCCGGCGTTGCCAACCTTGGTTGTTGAGGAAGAGGAGGGGTGGGAACAAGGAAATAGCGGGAAATGGTGGGAATAGAAAAGGGCAACCCCGGCTCTTTGAACGATATCATACTTATATTGTATATCATTGAATGTGTAGCACAGATTAATTGTTAAACTTGGACTAACTGGGTTTGATCTTGATATAGTAATGGAATATTAATCTTCTCAATGTAATACGCTCTCAGACTGTTGATTGTCAGTATAAGATTGTTATAACAACTTGATAGTGACTTTCTATGATGTATTTCTATCGTGTCATCGATCGACTAGAAAAAAATCTGGAGTCAATATTGACTCTAATATCAATATAATTTTTTACAAGGCTTATCAAGAACAGAGGGATATTTGAGGTACCACAGATAGGTTCTACCACCTCGAAAAGGTAATATGCAGAACAGTATCATGACCTCTCCACACTTCTTCTTCTTCCTGGCATTTTCCCAGCTTTGGCCAGGGTCTGCCGGGTCTGTCACACTAACCTGGTCTTATCCAGAACCTTCTCCAAGTTTTTCTTATCTTGCTCCACGTTCCTCACCGCCTCCTCTATATCAACGACTCCGTTTTCTTCAAGCTTCCCGTTAGTTTCAACCTTGGGCGTCGTCTGCTTGAGAGCCATCTGTTTCAAGGCCCGTTGATATTCATACGGGAACACCTTCGTGAACTTCTTAGCTGGTTCCGGCCAGGTCTCTAAGAGTTCTTTAGCTATTAATGATCTGGAAACAAAAATACAAACTATAGAAATGTGACATTAAAGTAATTGTATATCTTTTTAACTGGCACAGGGTAAAAAAAAAATACCACGAACATAATACAATAATTGTGTACTTAATGTAAGTGTATAATTAGTACTGGAAAAATAATTGTAACCTGTTTTTCTTTGAGATCAATAAATTACTATTATTATTAATATTAAATTCTATATATACCCAGTATACTCCACAAATTCTTCCAGTAGTTTCTGCACCTCGTCCAAGTCTTCTTGTATCTCCAGCGGCAGTAGTTCCACCATCTCCGGGTTACACTTGCTCCTGAATGAACCGTCGATGTCGTACACGTACGCTATACCACCTATAATAAAATGTACACATAAGTTACTATTATTAGTGAATCACTATTAAATTTTATTATATGAGTTTTATTAACGTTTGAGTTCAGTAGTAGTCGTTTTTGCGAGATAGAATAATAAACACACATTCACCCTAAAAAAATATGGAGAAAACTTTTTCTACAACACTTTTAGGAGTAATGGATCAACAAAATTTACATTTGTATTTTCTTTAAATGTATCTGTATCCATGTTTTCTTATCAGTTGAGTTTGCAGGCATGTATGTAACCGTGAGCGTGTGTATGTGTGTGTGTGTGTGCGTGCGTGTATGTGTGTGCGTGCGTGTGCGTGTGAGTGTGCGTACGTGTGTGTGTGTGTGTGTGTGTATACTGACCGCTCATCCCCGCGGCGAAGTTCCTCCCCACGAGTCCCAGTATGAGCACCCTGCCGGCCGTCATGTATTCACAGCCGTGGTCGCCCGCGCCCTCCGACACAGCCACGCAACCTGAGTTACGGACACAGAAACGCTCCGACGCTATACCCCTGGAATATATTATATATGATATATTATAACTATTGAGATTAAACTGAAGGAAATTAAGGGGTATATGTTATATGTAGGTACACTTAAGGATGATTTGTATAGAACATTATACAAATAGAAGAAATATAATAAGGTAAGAAATTTTTATTTATTCACTTCATTAAGAAATATTTTTTGAAAAAATATCTATAAGCAAGCGCCTAAAAAATAATATAGCCAAATAAAATAAAATTTCACTTCAGCCTTTTTGATTAAAATATACAAATAAGTTTACTTTAAACAGTATTAGAACTATTGTGTCTGTATAAAAGAAACGTATATAACCACTTAAAAAGAAACTATTAAAATATGAACCTGAAATAAGCCCTTCCACTAGTAGCTCCATACAAACAAACGTTACCGACGATCACGTTCAAGTGAGATTGGAAAGGAGAGTTCTTTGGAGGGTAGATGATGACTGTACCGCCAGACAGACCCTTGCCTGGGAAAAAATATATATTAATTATATTAAAAATAATATATTCTTTTAACTTTAAAGATAACTTTATGAAAAAGTCTAATATATTTTTGTTTTCATCCAAATAAACAGTAGTTTTAGCATTTCATTTAGTAAGATTTTCGTTAGTAAATTAAAATCTTATCTCTTATATCTTAAATGAGCAATTCTTCTATTCTTGTATATATATTTATATATACATAATTGGAATCTCGGAATCAACTCCAACGATTTTCATGACATTTAGTATATAGGAGGTTTTCGGGTGCGATAAATCGATCTAGCTAGGAATCATTTTTAGAAAATGTTATTTTATGAAAAAAAAAAAATAACAGAAGCGTTTTAAATATGATTCTTCCTGATATCTTTTGGCAAATAGTAATCCTACTTTTGCTTATTGCTTTAACGACACAACAGCAGATGGCATTGTTAAGTAACGGGAAGTCAATGAGTGTTCGTTTTGAGGTTAGACAAAGAAATTAATTGTTGATTTATATTGTTTTGTATCTTCTTAACGTGTTTACTTAAAAATACCAAACCGAAATTTAAAAAAAAACACGAAATAAATTCTAATAATTCCTAAATACCGAGCAATGCTCGGTAACCAGATATTGACATTTTAATCATAGTTTTATTAAAGTATAATATAATATATACATCTATCTATCGCAGGCTTGTGTACAGACCGACATAATCATTGGCGTCTCCCTCCAAGGTAACAGTAATTCCTTTACTAAGGAAGGCACAGAAGCTTTGTCCCGCTGACCCGGTGAGGCTGATGTCCACTGTAGTGCCATCTGGGAGACCGGAGTCGCCATACTGCCTGTTATAAGATATAATACATCATTATAGTTAATAAGATTCATCCCTACTAATATTATAAATGCAAAAGTAACTCTGTCTGTTACGCTTTCACGCTTAAACCACTAAACTGATTTTAATGACATAGAGTTGACCTTGAGAAAGAACATGGGATAGTTTTTATCAAAGACTTTTGTAAGGTTATCTTGGAAACGCGATGTAACTGAACTAAACGCGGGCGAAGTTGCGGGCGGAAACCTAGTTAAATATATAATGTACAATATGTAAAGCAGTACTCCACAGTGTTATATTTTTAAAGAAAAATCCATATTATCTCTACAAAATAAGTATTAGCACTTTGATATGTTTTTACTTTAACTCTTAACATTACTAATTTCTACTCCATCATTGTAGACGATTTTGTAGGACAAGTAGCAAATAATTGCGAGTAAAAAATATAGTGAAGCGCTAAGACAATCCTTAGTGATGTTTAATCAGTATCTATGTTAAATGTAAATTTACTTTCACATTTAATATACATGAAATTGCTATCAAACAATTAAATAAATTATGTTAATTTCCGATTAACTCGACAAGTCATTTTTAGTACTAACATAGCAATATGATATGAGAGTGTAGAAGTGAAGGCTCGGTCTTCATTAGTGATGTTCATCTGTATGTGTGCGTGTCGTTGTGTTCCGTCCAGAACTCCCGCACACTGTTGAATCAGCTGATTGTCCAGACGTTTTTCCAGTTGGAAGTCCTGTAAACGGAATTGGAATATCTTATAGAGGAAATACTTTGTAACTTTTAGTATCTTAATTACATGCGTCAGTTGGTGTCGGCTACTGTAAGTTTTTAATGTTATATAGTTATACCATGTATTATATTGTATGGTTCTTGTATTGTACTTATATTATAAATGTTAATGCCCATCCATGTAAAAATTACTTCATGGATTTTGATCAAACTTTACAGTAATGTAGTATTCGGAATCATAACATAACATTTGTATTGTGTATGAAGTCACGTAACACACGATAGATGTCACTACCGGTTTATTGCCATGTCTATTTCAACACACTACATTTTTCTCTGATACCGATTTCAGCTGTCGAAATCGCGAATAATTTTTTTTATGATATCTAAGACTTTCACTAGTAACATTTAAATGAAACTAATATTTTGGGATTACAACGCGTTGCTTTATATTTTTAAAATGTGAAATTTATATCACCTCTACCCCTTATTACGATTGCTGCATAATAACCGAAACGTCGGGAGTATGTAGTTTTAAAAATAATAAAATAACGGGTAGTAATCCAAAAATATGAGTTGCATTAAAAAAAATATATGTTAGATATATAAGTTAATTAAGTTTAGACAGTGGTGGCCTAGTGTTTAAAGGGCCCGCCTCTCGTTGCCGAGGGCGCGGGTTCGATCCCGGCCCGGGCAAGTACCAATGTGATTTTTCCGAGTCATATGCACTTTCTAAGAGTATTTAGACATCACTGATTAATGTTGATTCCCAAAAAGAGGGTTGATGTCAGGCAGGCGGCCGGTCGTAAAAACAAATAGCCAAAACTATTCACAACATGTAAGGCAGACCCTGGCTATAGGTGTAAAATTGCCAGGTAGAAGAAGATATAAGTTAATAAAGTTCACCTGTGGTTTAGATCCGCCCCGTATGTCTACTCCGGGCCTCATGTGTAACGCGTTCTTCAGTATGGGCGCCAGGTTGAGGAGGCGCGCCTTGTAGTTGTCGTTCTTCTCCCTCACCTTCAGCAGATCTGTTCGACCGACCAGCTCTTGGAAGCTACGCACGCCCACGCGGGACATGTGTGTACGGACCTGATTATAGGAAATTATAAATATAGAAGGGAAGATTAAATTATAAAAAGATACGTTCTACATCTTCTTTCAGATATAACTTTATAGATGATCCGCTTAAGATATTTTAATTTTCGAAGAAATAGATCCTTTCTATAAGTTGTAAGAATTATATTTTTATTTATAAAACACTTGAGCTATATATTCAATGAATGAAATTACTACAAATTGACTAACGTAGATGTATTTTTGTACATATATATAATATATATTACATATATGTCGTGTGGTATATGTGGTTACCTCCTCAGCCAACATGAACAGGTAGTTGATGACGTGTTCCGGCTTCCCCGCGAACTTCTTCCTCAACACTGGGTCCTGAGTCGCGATACCCACGGGACATGTGTTCAGGTGACACTTCCTCATCATGGTACAACCTGAGATTACACGCCCATTAATATTACATAATATTACTAGCTGCGCCCCGCGGTGTTACCCGCGTTCCCATGTACCCGGTGTTCCCATGTTCTTTCTCAAGGTGAACTCCATCTCTATACCAAATTTCATTAAAATCAGTTGAGTGGTTTAGGCGTGAAAGCGTAACAGACATACAGACAGAGTTACTGTCGCATTTATAATATTAGTAGGGATAGGTTTTAATATGTAATTCTTATTATAATATACATATAAGTTTCATAGTTTTTCTGGAACCTCTACTTGCTACCTTACTTAAGTGAATTTTAATATATTAACTACATATTGTAATGTACTAACCTAAAGCTATTAATGGCGCGGTACTAAATCCGACCTCGTCTGCTCCAAGCAAAGCCGCCACTATCACATCAAAACCGGTTCGTATCTGACCGTCAGCTTGAACCACCACACTGGAATATATACAAGAATAATGTAAGGAAAACCGGGATATTAGAATAGTTTATTAGGTCCTACTACTAATTATGGTCCCAATGTGTGTAAAAATGAGAAACTTGTATTTTTTGTTTCTAATGTATATACAGGGTGACTGGTGAATTACTATCGATACTTGAGGACGTGATATTTGACGATCATATATGACAAAATAAAAATTAATATAACATAAATATTAATAAACTTGTAAGTAAAGTTAACCAAAAGTAATGTAATTAATTACGCATCGTGTGAACACCCTACAGATTAGGTATACACACACACACACGCGTGCGGAGGCGTAGTGTTGTGTCAGCACGCCGCCGCACGCGTCCACACTTGGAACACTTGGAACGTGTCCACACTTTATTTATTTATACGGAAATTTGGTCAAAAATTAAGTACCTATTTTTTTTACATAATTCGAATGAGAATCATGTACCGAGTATTCTCCTTAAATATTGATAGTAATTCACCAGTCACCCTGTATATGTAAGCTTAAATAATGTTTTTGGATCGTACTACAAGATAGGATATAAAATAACAAAATAAGAGGGTTAAAATACGTAAACTTGTTACGTAAGTTATGTAGTTAGGACACTACAAAAATTATTTTTTAATAGTTTTTCATTCAGTTAGTTCACTTAACAGTCAGTGGTGGCCTAGTGGTGAAAGGCGCAGGTTCGATCCTGGCAAGTACCAATGTGATTTTTCCGAGTCATATGTACTTTCTATGAATATTTAGATATCACTGACAGACGATAAAGGAAAACATATTGAGGAAACCTGGACTTATAATTTCACAATTATAAGTTTGATACCAACCCGTCTTGAGCAAGCGTGGTGATTAATTCTCAAACCTTCTCCATGTCAGAGAGGGCTTTGCTCAGTAGTGGGCTCTGATAAACTGGTGACGAGTTTTTCATACATATTATTTAATGTATATGTCCAACGTACCGCGACCTCAGATCGTTCAACACGAGCACCTGATGTGTCTCAGCCACTCCCAACTCCCAAGGCAGCCCGGCGCTCTTAATGCCTGTCCACGAACTAGCGCCCGTACCTCCGTCGTGACCAGATATCACGATGTGCTCCGCTTTACCCTATACACATAATAATATATTATTACTGTTACCCGCGAATTTCCGGGATATAAAGTAGCCTATGTCTTACTCCTGGACGTCAGCTTCCTGTATACAAAATTTTATCAAAATCGGTTCAGCCGTTTGAGCTTGAAGAAGTAACAAACATACACACACTCACAAACTATCGCAATTATAATATTAGTAGGATATATTTGCTATTTGTTCAAGGGCGAATGAAATGAAAATTGTTTCTTACTTGTGCTGTTTACTAGATGTCGCTTGTGTAGAAAGAAATTTATAGGGTGGTGGGTTACACTCTGTTACATGTTATAATTTAATGAAGTTGTTATTTAATTTTGTTAAAAGTCTCCTATATAACTGTTCTATATTGTTACATTTTAGTAAACATTTGTAATCTCGTCATCTCTAGTTCTTTGTCATATTTACAATATATTCACAAGTCAATTTTAATTCTTCCCTCACCTTAGCGACACCGGAAGCCACTACCCCCACTCCAACTTCCGAGACCAGTTTGACACTGATGCGTGCTTTAGGGTTGGCACATTTGAGATCGTAGATCAGCTCGGCGAGGTCCTCGATGGAGTATATGTCGTGGTGAGGAGGCGGAGAGATCAGCCCTACACCCGGGACTGAACAACGGGTGCGAGCTATCTCCTCTGTTACTTTGTATCCTGGAATATAATATAATTAATAATGTATTAGTGCTCGTTGTACAGATATTTGGTGTCATTGAAAATTCGTTTTCAATATTTTTTAATACTCGTGAAAAACTGTGCAAACATGTTACAGTTTATATACGTAATTCAGTAAAACAAATAAGAATTCGACAACTTTATTGGTTGACTAATTTCAATAAGATTTTTTTCAGTACACCATACGAAATTTCGGAAAACCTTATCCAGTAGACCCTTCAGCGGTATTTGGATTGTTTATTCCTCCCAAAAGACTGAGTGTCTATTATTATTATATGTAGTATTTGTTTTTATTAGAAAGGTGACAAAAAAGCAGACGGTCTACTTGATATGTGTAGTAGTCACCGTCGACCATGGACATCCAAAACATAATGTATAAAACACAGACGCAGTAACACGTAAACGTAACTGTCTTACTTTGCAATTTATAATCAGTGTGTTATGTTTCACCAAGTGTTCTAATTTTAAACCCAAACTGTAAAACACATCTCCGTTGATAAAATCCACTGACTTGATTGACTATATTAGTGTTTAAAGTGCAGTATCAGTGTTTAAAGTGCAGACGTAGCCGGAACGGTCAAATACTACCCACTTATATAAAAACCGACAACTATTAGTGCTAGCTAAAAACACACGCATAATTCAAGCAATTGATTGTAGTGTCACTGGCGCAGTGTGTTTTAAGAGCAGACAAGTGCCACAAGTTCGGGGTTCAAATCTCAACCGAGTTTATCAGATCTTGTTCACCTTTTCGTTTGTTTTTTATTATATTCTTTCTTTTTTATTAATTTTATTATTTTTGTTATTTTAATATTAAAACATATCTTCCGAAAATAATAAAACAATGGGTTACACATGTAAAGTATGCCAAGGAAACATCGCAGTTTCTCAAAAACGGATTAAATGCACAGTTTGCGGGCATTATTACCACATTGAGTGCGTTAAGATTGATAAGGGATTAAATACCCCCCGCTCCCAGTGGAAATGCTTATCATGTAATGATGTCCGACAAAAATATAATCATGAGAAACCCAACAAAAGTACAAAGCTCCATTCACATCAATCCCAACCTTCCGGGAGTGATGAAAATAGCCTGATAACCACACCAGATACATCCCCTTCTGAGCATACACTTATGAACACGGGGAGAGACACAAACTACGACAAAGGATCTGAATTTCTTCAAAATTTCGAATCTATTATAGATAGTAAATTAAAACCTATAGTGGAGAAAATTTTCGATGACCTAAAATGTACCTTGTTAGCTCAAATACGAAAAGAGATAGCTTCTGAATTAAAATCTCTTGAGGACACTCAAAATAAAATTTTAACGGAATATAGTGTTTTGGAGCTAAACCTCAAGGACCTGGAAAATAAAACAAAGGAAACTAAGGAAGAACTATTGGACTTACAGGCGCAGGTTAATAATCAGCAACAGTGGTCTAGAATGAGTAATATTGAAGTTGTAGGTTTACCGGTGCTTCCAGGAGAATCACCTACAGATATAGTCATCAAGATCGCTAAGTATGCTGGTGTGGCCCTTACACCCGATCAAGTCGAATTTGCCACGAGAGTTCAACCGCAAAAGAATATCCCTGGCAGACCAAAATCCCTTGTTGCAAAATTAAAGAACCGGAATATCAAAGACTCAATTTTATCTGGACTTCGTAAACTTCGAGGCATTAATACAAAAAATATAGATCTTGAAGGGGCTCCTAAGAAATTTTTTGTGAACGAGCACTTAACACCCAGCAATAAGCATTTACTCAAGAAAACCAAAGAGCTTGCTTTGGCAAAGGGATATAAATTTGTATGGGTAAGAAACTGTAATATATTTTTTTACGAAGAAACGAAGAATCCCCGGTTTTTTCCATAGCTTCCGAAAAAAGTCTCATAAAAATTACGTAGTTTACTCTTTTTTATCAAATGCACTGTTGCTTAATTGTTTTTTATTTATGCTTTGTATTATGTATTTTGTAAAAGACTGTTCATCATTTCAACAATTACACTTATTACTTATTACACTTAACAAATTAAAATTACAATACTCACAATTCGTCACTCCACTTATAATATTTCTACATTCTAAATTATTTGAAGACTACACGTTCCTTATAAATACGATATATATTTTTTATATTTTTAATGCAATTAAAAATGCCTAATTCACTTCTGTTATTTTACCAAAATGTACGTGGTCTTCGCACTAAGACAGAGGAGCTACGTCAAAATATTTTAGCTAACGAATATGATATAATTTTAGTGACAGAAACTTGGCTAAATGAAAGTTTTTACAACGGTGAACTTTGTGATGATAGGTACGATTTATTTCGGATGGATAGGTGTGTATCAACTTCGAACAAGACTATGGGTGGAGGGGTTATGTTATGTTCTAAACTTTACCTAGAGGCGCAGGAAAGGACGGACTGGACTTGTGCAGGGGTTGAAGTTATTTGGGTTACAATACCGTCTCGAGTATTCCATAGCAATGGCGATCTTCATATTGGTGTATTTTACATTCCTCCGGACGCGCTGCAGGCCAAACGTATTGAAGCAGTAGAAAAGTCTCTAAGTAAAATTCTTAAATTAAAACCTTTCGATAACTTTATTGTAGCAGGTGATTTCAACCTAACCAACGTTCTTTGGAAAAATTCGACGCCTATACAAAATACCCAGGGAACTGTTATTCTGCAGAATACTACATCAAAATTCCTTAACTTCTGCAGCCTGAATAATTTAACACAATACAATGATATATTAAATGACACTGGGAAAACATTAGACTTGATATTAAGTACCATACCTATAATTGTTAAGCGCTCTAATACATCACTTGTAAGAGAGGATAAATATCACCCTAGCTTGGAAATAGATGCTGCTAATATAATATTTAAGAAACTCAACGTTAAACCTGTGAAGAAATATAATTATTACAAGGCAGATTACAATGTAGTTAATGAAGCATTAGCACATATAGACTGGCCTACAATTTTAATCGGTGATTCGATAGACAATGTTGTCCATAATTTTTATGAAGAAATAAATACCATAATAAAATCTTATATACCCCAGAATACACTTCCTAATACTTTAAGATATCCTATTTGGTACAGTAGACCTTTAATTAATATAATTAAAAATAAAATACGGGCTCATAAAAATTGGAAAAAGTATAAAAATCCTAGAGATTATGATGAGTTTTCTCTTTTACGCCATCGACAGAAAATCTTACAATCTACATGCTTCAGTTCCTATAAGGAAAACATACAAAATTTAATCAAGAAAAACCCTAAATATTTTTGGTGGTACCAAAGGTGTCTACGCAATAAAAGAGAAGAATATCCTAAAACTATGATTCTATCAGGGACACAATTTAGCAATATTCATGACATTTGTTTTGGATTTAGTAAATTTTTCGAAAGCACCTTTTGTAAGCCTGCAGCAAAATACGATAGTCTAAACTCATCTGTACCTGAATCTGGAGAGCATATTGCTAACATAACAATCACAAAAGATTCTATTTTATCAATAATAAGGAAAATGGATCCCTCAAAAGGTTGTGGTAGTGACAAAATTCCTCCTATATTCTACATTCGCTGCGCCGAAAATTTAGTTGTACCCTTGTCAATTATATTTCATAAATCTCTTAACGAGTTTGCTTCGTTTCCCTCCAAGTGGAAAGAGGCATTAATTAAACCACTTCACAAAAAGGGACTAAAAAACAATATCCAAAATTACAGACCCATATCTATCCTAAATACAATAAGCAAAATCTTCGAAAAAGCAGTGATCAATCTAATTGCACCCACTATTCATAAATCTATTCCTCTTGAACAACATGGTTTTATGAACAAACGTTCAACGTCAACAAACCTGTCGCTATTTACAAATTATGTTTTATCGTCAATGGATGAAAAGTATCAAGTCGACGCTATTTATATTGACTTCGAAAAAGCCTTCGACCGCGTAGACCACATTATTTTACTTCAGAAGCTACAGGCTCTTGGCATTCGTGGCGACTTGCATAGATGGTTTTGTTCCTATGTAGCAAAACGAAGGCAAGCGGTGGTTCTGGGTGGTGCATGCAGTGATTTCGTGTCTACAAGCTCTGGCGTCCCTCAGGGCTCAATACTGGGTCCACTGCTGTACAACGTATATGTGTTTGATATTTATACATCTATAAAGCAATCCCGGTTTCTTATGTTTGCTGATGACACCAAAATTTTTTTAAGTATAAAATCTCTTTCGGATTGCCACTTAGTTCAACGTGACCTAGACACTTTTGCAAAATATTGCGATAATAATAGAATTAAAATTAATATATTAAAGTGCGCTCACATAACCTTTACTCGTAAAATAAATAATTATAATTATGCATACAACATTAATAATATTGAAATTCCCAAAATCAATTCTATACGCGATCTTGGAGTTCAGTTAGACTCTAAATTGTCAATGAATGAGCACATACAAATGGTAACAGATAAAGCTTATAGACAATTGGGATATATAAAACGTGTATGTCAGTCTTTCTCTAGTGTCGATTGTATTAAAATGTTATACTTTGCATATGTTCGCAGCTTGTTAGAGTACGCATGCACAATTTGGTCACCGCAGTATACAATTTATAAAGACAGACTTGAAAGCATTCAAATAAAATTTACGGAATTTCTAAGCTACAAAGACCATAAGTTATTTGATAGCTATACTGAGGCTTGCCGTCATTATCACATGCATTCGTTAGAGACGCGTCGCAAGCACTATGACGTGATGATGCTTTATTCACTTCTGTCAAACGAAATAGACTGCAACGAACTATTATCTTTGGTACAATTCCGAGTACCAAATCGACGTACTCGTCTGACAAAATTATTTGATACACTGGTGACGAGCACAAAATATGGAAGCAACTGCTTAGTAAATCGTTTAGCCACTACCTATAATGACTCGTTTTCTTACTTAGACATATTCAATATGAAAAAATCTGAATTTAAAAAGGCTTTAAAAAAACAAGTGACATCTTAATTTACTATTAAAACACACAAATGCATACACACTTACCCACACACGACATGCTCACACCCACACACACACACACACACACACACACACACACACACATTCGCTCACACAATGAACAGTCTTGCTAATTAGATTAGTTATCCAATATCAATTGTACTTAAGTTACGTTTATGTTTATAATTTTACTTTAACTGTGTAATCCTGTATTGGTCTTAATATTGTTTATTTATACTTTAACCCTTAATTTGACTTTGTTCACTGTGAGAAACATATGAGAAAAAAAATGATTTCGTTATATTTTTAGACCAAATTCGTATTTTTTGTAATATTATCATACCGTATATAATATTTTTTAATAGTAAAAAAATAGTCTACGCACCTAACATCGCTTTTACTTGTTATTGTCAAAGCAAAATGCCAGCGCCACGCAGGTCGTCTATGTTCCGCAAGGTAAATATAAAGATTGTACTTGATTTTCTATTGTTTCAAGTATTTTAATGCTTTCACTAACTTATCTAGACTATTTGCTATATTTTGGTGTGTGAATTATGTGCCTTTATGTGAATCCTCAAGTTTTGTGACCCGCCAAAAGCTTATGTTTATTGTGATGAACATTGCCAAATAACCTATATAGTACCTACAATTTTATTTGTTCATCACGGTAAACGATGCCAAATACCTTAAATGATAAATTAATCCAAAATAGTTGTCTTTTTTTTAACATTTTGAAGTTATGGGTTTTATTTTGCTTATTTCGGTATTTTCTGTTGCCAACAGCATACTTTGCATGGACACACGGCAAAAATATTGGCGCTTGTGCCTATACAGCATGCTCCCTCAGATACAAGTGATAGGTCCGACATGGACAATGAATTGACAGATCTGCATACTCCAAGTTTAGCTTTATCATCATCACCATCTCTAGATTGATCTTTAGAGCGAATGCATATTTTAAGCAGTCCTGAACCTGATGCTGAAGATCATGACACTGGGGACGATCCGCCTGAATTTGACTTTACAGAAACATCATTGCAATTGACTTCAGTTCTACGTTAAATTTGCCCAGCTACGCCGACTAGAGAACCGAACTACGAGAACATACCTTCCTTATCTTCTATACCATCTCTTCCGTCTGAAGCCCCTTTATCAACTCCTGAAAGTACTACCAGGAAAACTCGAGCCCAAAGGCACATTACTCCAGTGCTGGCTTAAAGATGAAAGAAAGTTCCGAAATTCGTACTAACCTATAAATGGAAAAAAGCGTCACCTTCCGTCACCAAGCTACAATTGAAGAAAACCAAGACCATAATATAATGAATGCCTTTTTACTGCCCACTGCAGATTTCCTACAATATTTAATTATTTTTTTTCCTTCAGGCATTGTGACCGATATTACCGTACAGTCAAATCTATACTCTGTTCAAAAAACTGGCAAATCTATTCAAGTGACAGAAGATGAAATGCGTGATTTTATAGCTATCAATATACTTATAGGTATTGTCTCAATGCCTACTTACCTAGACTGTTGGAGCAGTAGATTTCGGTATGCTCCGATAGCAGGTCTAATGAGTTTAAAACTCTATCAACAGATTCGTAGATTTCTACACTTTGCTGATAATAGCTTAGAAGATACTGATAGATATTACAAAGTAAGACCAATAGCAGAAAAAATAAGAAAAAACTGTTTGCTGCAAGAAAATGAAATCAAATTTAGTATAGATGAGACGATGATTGCTAATAAAGGAAGAAAGGCAGGCAACAGAAAGCTCTAATATGTTATAAAAGATATTTTGTTATGTCTTTGTTTTGTTTTTAATATAAATAAAAATATTTTGGAAACCGCACTACCTGTTTGAATGTGTACCCTAATTTGATTATGTTCATCACAGTAAACATTACAATAAAGGGGTATTTCTCGACAGATTTGGCAATGTTCACTCTGATGAACATTGGTTTCCTGGAAACCTGAAGGTCGCAACATTTTTTTTATATTTTTTCTGGATTCCTTTGTACCCTAAACTTATATATATACATAAATTTTACATATATATAACACATTGAACCTCTGCCAAATTAAGGGTTAACATGTCATTATTATAAGCACTGTTGGATTACCGAAATAAATAAATAAATAAATAATGTTGTGCGTGTTTTGATAACTTTGGTTATTCAAGATAAGGAGATGGCAGGAAAGAAAAGGCCAACCGGCTGCCACACTCTTTGGATAAAAAGCAGCCATTGAAGGCTGCTTCACGGCGATCTTCAGTGTGAGGGTGGTACTTCCCCGGTCGAGCCTGCCCATGTTCGAGCTGTAGTAACTTTACTACAATTAGCTCTACCACTTATATAGAATAGCTGGATACATACCAGGTAGTTCCCCTCCCTCCCCCGGCTTGGCTCCCTGCGCCATCTTAATTTGCAGATCATCAGCGTGTGCGAGGTATGAGGCCGTCACACCAAACCTGCCAGACGCAACCTGCTTGATAGCTGACCGCATGTTGTGGTCCGGATCCTGCGAACAATAATAATTATACTTACATACTCGATACATCAAATATTATATATTGGTTTTCGTTATTAAAAGATGTCGGTTGACAGTTTTTTAAGGCAATAGACACTATAGACACGTTTCACTTCTAGACTCATAGATGGCGCTACCTGTGACATCTTTACATTATAATTATTATACTATCATATAAAGATGCATAACATTCAAGTATACTAACGACCTATTTTCCAATATTTCTGGCTATGAATTAAATACATTTCTATTGATTTTAGCTACTGTAACTTATTGAGCAATTTCTTTGTGTTACTATACATTTATTTAATTCTCTTACTTTCTATCATATTATTACCGACCTGGTTGAGATACCTCTCAGCGGTTTCCCCTCCTTCCCCAGTGTTTGATTTTCCTCCGATCTTGTTCATAGCGATGGCCAGTGTAGAGTGAGCCTCCATAGATATTGAACCGAAAGACATCGCACCTGGAAAACGAACAGACTAGCTTCATACTCATATATAATGAAGATTGTTTTGTTCTATGATAGCCAATGACTCGACTCGTTTACAACCCCTATTGCATAGATAAGAGATGTTTTATATAAAGGCTTTAGCCTTATTTATCAAGATAGTGCGATTTTCATATACGGCTGCATTTAATATAACTGTGCAATGAAATGATAGGCAAAATAGTATTAAGTGACCAATTGAAAACATCATGACTATAAGTCATCATTCAACTAGTGTTTAATTTTATAATTATGTAGGATATATTGATATGAATATAATTACCAGTAGCGAATCTCTTGACTATCTCCGAAGCCGGTTCTATCTCTGACAGCGGCAGGGGTTCATCCAAAGTAACCAATTCAAGTTGACCTCGGAGTGTACAGGCGCGGATAGATTCTAGAGCGCTCTCTCTATGGGCGATAAAATATCAACATTACTATGACTAATCGATGATTTAGACAAGTAATGAGTGATAATAAGTGATATACATAAGATAGTTAAGAATAAATCAAGGTTTATTTTTGCAACTAGTGTTTGACTTCTTATAATCACGACAAAGGCAGATATAGGATTCTAATTACAATATTAAAAATATATATGTTTTTTATATCATAGTCATAACGAATAATACAATTAGACATACACTACAATTGAGTTCATCATTATGTAGTTAAATTCGTTAATTCTAATTATATACTACAAATATAATATGTTCACCTGAATCTATCATAAGCGGAGGTCGTATTATTAACGGCTGCCTCTTGTAGGTTGGCTATGGACAGCGGGTCGTTGATGTGCTTCTCCCCGCCGGCTCGCCAGTGGTAATTACCGGGGTTACTGTGGAACAATGGATATTATCATACCAACATACATATTAGATCAACATTATATAGAGATATTATCAGTATAACTTCATCAATATGAATACAGATTATCGTACAAGTTAAATTTATTTATATAGTTAGAAACGTACCATCTCGAGCAACAATACAGGCTTTTGTAATTTGTTATAAACATACATTCAAATTATCCATTAAGACTTTCTCATATATATTGACAACACAGCGAACTGAATATTTACTTAGTTGGTTGTACTATCTATTTTTTTCTAATCAAAACAGTATAATAATTGTATTATCTAATATATCATATTCTCACCGTAACACCAGCATATCGTTACAGTTGCCGTACGTGAGTGCGTGTCGGTCGAAAGTCTCCTGAGACAGAATCTCAAAGGTAATACCACCTGGAACATTGGGATGAAGTTAATATAATAATATATAAAATTTTGGTAAAATATATAACTAGTATTCTCTATACTTGCACGTTAAATAATGAAAGATCGGTGGTTATATCTCATAGGGATAATATCATCTAACAATTTTTTTAAAAATACATACTACAAAAATGTCTATAAGCTTGTATGGAACATTATAAAATTGTATGAGGTAATTAAATCAATATAAATACCGATTCTAGACTGTGTGCCTCTGAAGCACTTGTCGATAACTTCTTCACTCAAGCCGACCGCTTCAAAGATCTGAGCGCTCTTGTATGACTGCAGCATGCTGATGCCCATCTTGGCCATAACTTTGGCCAGACCTGTTTCTATGGCCTTTTGATATGCCAGGTAGATGTCGCTGTCCGTTAAGTTCGGGTCTATGAGGTTGTCATTGCGGAGTGAGAACGCTAGCTCGAACGCCAGGTAGGGACATATGGCGTCGGCTCCATAACCTGGGAAAAATGACGTGTAAAATATATCCTACTAATATTATAATTGCGAAAGTTTGTGAGTGTCTCTGTATGTTTGTTACTTCTTCACGATCAAACGGCTCAACCGATTTTGATAAAATTTTGTGTACAGGAAGCTGACGTCCAGGAATAACACATAGGCTACTTTACATCCCGGAAATCCGCGGGTAACACCGTGGGGCGCAGCTAGTAATATATAATTTCGGAATTAATAATATATATACAGCTGATCGGATGAACTCTATTCCGTCCTAGAGGCCATATTTAACAATATATTGGAATTTATTAACTTTTATTCGATCGAACGGAATTAAATATCCTATGTTCGTCTCCTGGTTATAAAGCTATCTCCCAGCCAATTTACAACTATATCTCTACAGCCGTTCTTGAGTTGTATATAGTGTAACTAATATAATTTTCTTTTATATATGTATTTTGTTGTTGATAAGGAGTGTTAGTTACCTAGTAAGACACACATGTGATGCACCTCCCTGGCCTCAGCCGTCTCCACGAGGATCCCGACCTTCATGCGCTGACGGGTCTCGATTAAGTGGTGATGGACCGCTCCTATAATATAATAAAATATGGTTAAAAATACTTTATTTCTCAAAAAGAAATTACCTTTCACTTACTTACGGTTTGAGATATCTTTATTAATTCTCACAAGAATACAATTCACTTTGGAGAAACTAATGTACCTTACATTAAAAAAAAATTATATAATTGGCTAGCGTTAACAAAAAAAACAGAGGGTAAAGTTAAAACATTATTCATACTAAACAACAAACATTACAGAGTGAGCGTAACTGGAAGTGTCTTTTTTTATAATGAAGATTTTATTATTATATTATTATTTCTTTTGTTTTAAAATATAGAATTTTAAAAGTCTTTTATATGTAGACAAAGATTTAGCACGTTTTATATCTGATGGGAGTTTATTGTAGAACTGAGCACCTTGATACATTAAAGTTCTTTTTCCGTAATTAGTTCGTGGGGCATATAGATTTATGTCATTTGTTCGTCGTAACATTTTTGTTTGGATTTGGTGTTTTTTTGTGAAAGTTATTTTAGAGTGGATGTCTTTATGTAGAATTTTTCTTATTAGTAGGCAAGTGTTGTATTGATACGTTTGTGAAATAGTCATAAGTTTCAAATCTTTATAAGAATCTTGAGAAAATTATGACTATAAACAATTATCTAAAATTAAAACTTTGACAATCATAATTAATGTATTAAATTTTGCTTTAAACAAGAAATTTAAAACATACCCTCAAAGCAACCATAATTGTGTTCAAAACAGCGATAAGAAATGCAATATACAGGTACAATATACAGGTACAAATATACAGGTGTTTATATACGTACATATATGATAGGACCGTATGGTCGTATCGTTTTATATAATGATTGGCTGAATTAATTTTGACAGCAGTTTTATTGGAAAATTATATACAGGGTGACTGGTGAATTACTATCGATACTTGAGGACGTGATATTTGATGATCATATATGACAAAATAAAAATTAATATAACATAAATATTAATAAACTTCTAAGTAAAGTTAACCAAAAGTTATTTAATTAATTACGCACCGTGTGAACACCCTACAGATTAGGTATACACACACACTCACACATACGCGTGCGGCGGCGTGCTGATACAACACTACGCCGCCGCACGCGTCCACACTTGGAACACTTAGAACGTGTCCACACTTTATTTATTTATACGGAAATTTGGTCAAAAATTAAGTACATATTTGTTTTACATAATTCGAATGAGAATCATGTACCGCGTATTCTCCTTAAATATTGATAGTAATTCACCAGTCACCCTGTATATTAAAAAATTAGAAATTACAAAGCGCGATAATCTTAGGAATTAATCAGAGTTTAACAAATAAAATTTGAAATTACAGGCTATCTGATTGTGCTTCCAGCAACGGTGTGATGTATCTTAGTAAGATCTAAGACTTTCGCGAGTAGTCAATTAAATGAAAGTAATATTTTCGGATATACAAAACTACATACTCACGACGTTTCGTTTACTTTGCAGCAACCATGATCACGGGGTAACGAGATGTGATAAATAATAATATATCTTACACTTTATCAGTATGTACCTAGTGCTAGTAAGGAGCTGATAGGCACCCTGGTTGGTCCTGCCTGTCGGTCAGACAACACCAGTAGCTGGTAGCCAGCCAGCGCCGCGTCGTGCGCCTCGCCTGCCAGTCGAGTTAGCGCCGGCTCGAGACCCATGGGGCCGTCGGATATATCGAACGTACAGTCGATCACCTTCGTCTGAAACATACATATAAATTCTTACGTAGTTTGAATCAACTACATACAGATATTTTACACATTTTCATTCATAAACCTACATTGATACTATCGTATGCGAAGATTTATGGGCGAAAAACTGAAAACGCTATGAGTGTATTGTAGCGATGGTGACTTGTAGTAAGAGAGTAGTTATTCAGTAGACATTTTGCTATTAAAAGAATTATTGTTGTTTGCTCTTAAGGAGAATTAACATCGTGAAACTAGACCAGAGATTTAAAAATTTATTTTGTTTCTTGCCTACTTTAAGATTAAATTTTTTTTTATTTTTTTTCACCTAGTGAAAAATATCTGAAACCTATCCTACATAAATGAAATTAAAATCGACACCTAGGTCTCTACACAACACTAATTTTTTTCTGAGTCTTTAATTAGTAATTACTCCTTTAAGCAGCGCCCACGATGGGCGCCAACTATTAGCAACTTCGGAAATGGCTGAACTACACACGAGTTATTGCACTTATCTATAGAAGAGGTTGTTCTACTGTTGCTTAAAGTGAATAAAATTCCATAGTTCTGCTATCCAAGTAGTATATTTCCCAGCTATATTTACCCTCCAGCCGCGATGCGTGGTAGCGATGAGCGCCTTAAGGTCAGGTATGGACAGTACAGGCTGTGGTAGAAACAGTCGGTGTACGAACTCCGCGCCCGGATTAAGAATATTAGCCACCGGACCGATGGGACACATTAGGGACATCACGATCTTCTCACTGGAAAAGACAAATAAGACTTGACTTACTACACGCCTACCCGGGAGGTGAAAGAAGTGGGGGGGTTGTGCAATCCTACTAATATTATAATTGCGAAAGTTTGTGAGTGTGTGTGTATGTTTGTTACTTCTTCACGCTCAAACGACTGAACCGATTTGGATGAAATTTTGTATACAGGAAGCTGACGTCCAGGAATAAGACAGGCTACTTTATATCCCGGAAATCCGCGGGTAGCATCGCGGGGCGCAGCTAGTATAGTATATAGGTGAGATGGAAATGTCTCCCCCCTCCCCAAATCCCTTAGTAAGCCTCCCCCGGCGCTGTTTTTACAACGGAACCTTAGTTTGTTCATAAGTAACTGATATTAAAACTATACAGAACTCATATGTATAATGGTCAATACTCAATGTTATTCGTATTTAGAAATAATTTAACACTAGAGTGATCTGAAGTTTTTATATTGAACGTGCTTTATATCAGGGACGTCCTTGTGACATATATTAATAAAATTTCCTATGTATAAGTATAATATCACTAATCACATAAAATTTATTTTCGTTAATATATCGCAACATTAAGAATACTCATTAGTTATTACTTATTACATTGAATCTATTCAATAACATTGTTTTCCTGCGAACAAATACAGACATGTGTCATAGATATAGCTGTCTCATGTTAACTTATCAATCACATATTTTTAATTAATTAATAGTTGTATTTTAGGTTACATCAAAATTAGTCCACTTCCCCGTAAAAACAGTTGTGGAAACTTAAGTGGCATAACTGTCAAAATATGATTATTATATTAAGTTGTAATATACTATATAACATACAGCATACTGTATGTTTCCCTAATAATAAATAAATATATGAAGTAAAGTCTTTTTTGTACCGGAATGGGTCTATGGGTGGGTTGGTGACCTGCGCGAACAGCTGCTTGAAGTAGTCATAAGGCAGCGGCTCGAAGCGAGACAGACAGGCTAGGGGCGCGTCGTTACCCATACTACCGAGAGCCTCCTTCCTGTAATACAAATATTACTATTAGGATCTTAGACTATCAATACAAGTAGCGTGCTTATAAAAGCGACTTAAAGTATTATACATTATTTATCTTATTTTACCAACAATTGTTTACACCAATACAATGTAAAATACGTATCTATAATCTAGGGTACAGTGTAACAACTACTTAAAGGTATACTCCGCATGCATAATAAATAAGTCTACTTTACAGAGAGCCATAGTTAGTAGAAAACCACTTAGCATGTGTGCATCTCGACCTCTAATAACCGCAGTCGTTAAATGACATTGAACGTGGGTGTTTCTCTACTTTAGAAATCATTATGAAATAACAATTCTGCAATACACAAGCTGAAAATCTATTTTAAGATTTTTGTATCTTTTGAAATTTATTCATAATTAAAATTAAGCGACAAGTAGAACCTTTGGAATAATCTGATGTTAAAAGTTACCATTACTATAAAACATACAATTAAAACAGTATAAGTGTCAAAGAAGGTTATAGTATATGCAAAGTGTTCTCAGTTATACGTCTATATGTAATTAAAAGTAGTTTTCTGTTTAAAATCTATTGCGTTATAATATTTAACAATTTTACATTCAGCAAAGAAATGATAATAGCTCTAATAATATGTGTATATATAATTATATATTTATCATACTTGTTCTGTATCATAGGTAGTAGCAGCATGTTGATGGACTCTATAGTGTATCCAAACAGCCCGAGCCTCTTGTCCCCTAGACCTGATATAGCTCCATTCACACAACCATTAGTCGACAAATCGGTCTCAGAGACCGACTTGTAAATATCCTCCATTGTTATCTACACACAAAGAAAACACATATTATATTAGCATATATTGAAATTATTAACAAATAAATACAATAAGTTATGTTATTAAAATGATTTTTATATACATCTTATCACTCACCATCTATAATAAATATTTTATGTGATCCAACATCAAAATAGCAGCAGAAAAATTATATTCGAAAATTATTTTTATATATATGTATTATTATTATATAATCTAAGTATACATATATACATAGAAAATAGTAAATTTATATTTCTTATACAGCTATTAATTTAGCTTAAAAAGTATAATATGTTTAAAATATTAATATGTATAGTCACAAGTATAGTATTGTAGACATAAATTAACTCAAAATCAATAGACTATATATCTGTATGTACCTGTATATATCTGTATATACCTGTATATGTCAGTACATACCTGTTCCTTGAGCCACTGTGAGTGTGGTCTGCTCCTAGCGATGTTCATCTTCAGTTCCACATCTTGTATGATCTTTTTCTCCATGGTGTCCACTAACAACATGCGGCCTGGCTTCAAACGGCTCTGTAATAATGCATTACAATATTAATATAATACAAGAGAATATTCTTATTTGAATTAAATTTATGACTTGTTTATTTCTTAATTTTAGAATGTAGAAAACTTTGAAATGTATATACGGGGTGACTGGTGAATTACTATCAATATTTGAGGAGAGTACTCGGTACATGATTCTCATTCGAATTATGTAAAAAAAATAGGCACTTAATTTTTGACAAAATTTCCGTATAAATAAATAAAGTGTTGACACGTTCCAAGTGTTCCAAGTGTGGACGCGTGCGCCGGCGTGCTGATACAACACCACGCCGCCGCACGCGTATGTGTGAGTGTGTGTGTATACCTAATCTGTAGGGTGTTCACACGATGCGTAATTAATTACACAACTTTTGGTTAACTTTACTTAGAAGTTTATTAATATTTATGTTATATTAATTTTTATTTTGTCATATATGATCGTCAAATATCACGTCCTCAAGTATCGATAGTAATTCACCAGTCATCCTGTATAAATATATATATATATATATATATATATATATAGAAGAGAGGTTCCCAATTTTTTTTCCAAATGTTGATTTTTTTTAGAGACGAAACCCCTCAGCATTCCATGGATTCACAGTACGGGTGCCGGGTCCATCGCTTATTCTGATTTATATTCCTACCACATATTTTCTCAAATTTTATAAAAATTGGAAAGATAGTATAATAAGAATTTTTTAAAAGTAAGGGGATGATTGTTTTAAATATTATCTGCCTACATTAATATACAAAGTCAAACGATATTTATTTTTTCATTACCTATTGTAAACCCTTATTTTTATCAAGCCAATGTAACATAGATAGTAAATAACTTATGTCATGTATACCTTTAGTATAACCTTCTCCGGATCAACATCATAGACTCCCACTTCCGAGGCCATCACAAGAATGTTTTCACTAGTCACATAGAACCTGGATGGTCTAAGACCATTTCTGTCCAGAATGGCGCCTGAGAACAAGACAAACATACAAACATGATGACCAAGTCATTTATACTACTCGATATAGAGATTAGAAGATCTTAAGTCATTTATTGACTCACACACAGTGATTAAAATAAAGTATATAGAAGAACTGCAATGAAATTCACAGATAGAGTGTAGAACCAAATTTTTACAGGAAGAAAACATCCTTTTAATCTTAGTTAGATATAATTAACAACATACCACAATATCACAATTTATATTAGTTTTCGAGACACAGGTCTATTACGAAAGATGACAACGTAATAACCCTAGATTTAGTTATTAAGCTAAAAACAAATTATGTACATTATTTCATCGGTGTTAATAAATTGTTATTATTATACCAATATATCTTCCATCAGTAAACGACACTAAAGCCGGTCCATCCCACGGCTCCATGGCACAAGCTGCCCATTGGTAGTAATCTCTCTTCTCCGCGGGCATGGTGACGTCATTATGCCATGCTTCCGGTACCATGGTCATCACAGCTTCCGGTAGAGATCTATGACCGCAGTGTAGGAGGAATTCAAGCACACAATCAGCTGAGCCAGAATCAGATAAGTTGGGTTCGACCACCGGGTAGAGCTTCTTTAGTTCTGTAAGACAAAATAGGTCAGAACAAGGAGTTTTTATATATATTTTTTAAAGGTCTGGCCACAAATAATAAAAAGGCTCTCACCATCTCCAAAAATATCACTCTTCATGACACCTTCCCGGGCCTTCATTAAGTTGACGTTACCTCGTAATGTATTTATTTCTCCATTGTGGGCAAGCACTCTGTAGATGTAACATAACATAGTATCAGTACAATACAAAAAAAATAATAATATTTACACTATATAACTAAATGTAATCAGTAGGGCCCGGATTAATATGTAAATACATATTTTTAATTTACGCGATTTTCGGTGTAGAATGTGTTTTTTACATGGATTGTCATATTTAGACTGTGAAAAACCAACTTTTATTTTCCATATTTTACCATATTTCAAAGTTATGTCCATATTTTACAAGAAAATGTCACAATCATCCATATATTCACAAAAATACATCAAATTTACGTTCCCGCCACTAATGTTTTGGATAAAAAGAAAGGATTTAATACGCTAAAAAAATTAACAAAATTTTGTGCGAAAATTTCGGGGGCTGTAGACGTGGCTTACACAATTACTGAATTAAGCATGTTAAAGTATGCACCCATCACGTCATGTGACTTGAGATGAGACCAATCAGCAGATATAATGCTATATGTCGACCAAATGGTCAGTTTTCATTTTGATAATTTAAAGAAGCAAATCATTGCAACCAATTTGATAAGGCTAGTGTAATGGCAGTTGAATAAAACTGTTATTTTTTGTTGAAATAAATAATTCGCTACTTTTTTTCATCGTTTTTTAAATGTATCTTAACGATGTACGTCACGAGTGACCCTTTTCTTATAGTAAAACAATGTTTAATTATGAAAGTATTTAATTCTATACTCCATATTTTTTCCATATTTTAGATTTTTTAATACATATTTATCTGGGCCCTAGTAATCAGAATAGTAAAGGTAAATTTTATATCAATGTTTTATAGTTAATAAAAAATTATATATCACATGATATATCACGATTCATTCGTGTATTTTAATTATTTGGTTAATATCAGGTTAAGTAGTTGAATAGGTTAGTAAGTGACTAAGAATTTAATTTTCGTTTTTTCAATCCCAATAATATGACTGTACTCCAAGTATATTTGTTGCTCGTTATACCTTTACATTATAAATACAGAGCGGATTTTTGAATATTTTGATAGATTTACTTGAAAAGAATATACAAAACTGGACGGTATAGAGGTTAAAAATTAAATATAGAAAGAGTAACCTCAAAGGATGGGCTCTTTCCCAGCTTGGGAAAGTGTTGGTTGAGAAGCGAGTGTGGACCAACGCCAGGTATGTAGTGAACGCTGGGTTGCTGAGATCCTTGAAGTATTCCTGGAATAGATTATTGTTTATAAGAATTTAGATCGAATAGATGTTATTACAAGCCTTAGATGAATTACGTCACAAGAGTTTCAAAAACATGTTACATTTTTATTTTCCTTCCCCCTTGATGTGACGTAACAGATATTGCAATTTTATCCTCGCTTTTGCGATAGCACTTGTAGGAAATCTCGAAAAGAACCAACGTGCTAGCATCTCTTAAATATTAAAATCACATAGTTTTCAGTTTATGGAGATCATATACTATGACAAACCCTTTGACCCTCAGCGCTGCACATAATGACTCTTTCAAGTGATAACCCTTTTCCTTTTAATGTGCGACATTTTTTTGGATGAAACTCAGTTTCAAGTATATGTTTTAATGATGATAATATAGACATTAGATACTATAAAAAATAAGTCTAGCAAATTTTGTTTTGATAATCATTTAACAACAGCTAAAACCAAATCTTTACATTTTTCACTGACAGAAAAAACAAACGACTTTATACCAAAATCATACAAAAATGTAACTATAATTACCCATAGCTGATTGGATGTGAGGAGTCCCTTGTAAACAACAGTCCTCAAAGACAAGCTGCAGATATAGAAGCGGGCTCCAGGCACCACCAGCTCGTGAGAGGCGCGCTTGCGTAACACGAAGATCTGGAAGAAGTAAGAACAATACATTATAGTCACGAACTCTTGAGGAAATGTAGTATGTAGGGTAGATGTAGATTTACGTGGACGAGTTGCTGCGGGGCGGCGGCTGTCGAGCGACGCGATCTGAAATAAAAGCTTCAAGAGTGTCTTCTGTTATGGGTCGATGGAGTTTGAAGTCGCAATTTTAAATACATTGCGAGTTCATACTTAGAGTGTGTGTGTGTGTGTGTGTGTGTGTTTGTCTGTGTGTTTCTCTCGCTTCTTCCTTCTTACCTGACGAGCTAGTTGAGTTTCATCCTCGATATCTCCGGTAACAAACACTTGCCGCATATACGGCTCCGAGTTACGAGCCACTTGACCTGAAATTGAGCCGAATAATATCATTACTTGATGATCTTTAAGTCTCCATACTGATATCGAAACTATGCTTTGTAAATGTACCAAAAAATTATCAATTCCTCATGATTTCAATGACAGTGTTCATATTGAATTTAATTTTAATGATCACAAATGCTCTTTCCAATGATCTATGGATATGTTTTCAATTACAATCTAGCATTCATGACTCTGAACTAAATAATTACGTCTTTATAAAGCAACAACCATTTGTGTGATAAAGATCCTATACTTGATATATTGAATATAAAATTTACTAAAAAGTTCAATCAAATGTATCTTCAGGATACGGACTACAACATAATCAACAAATCGTTACTATAAAAAGTTTTTTTTTGCCAAAATTAACTACAAACATGCAAACGTAGTCCGCACCTTATATGGAATTGGAAGCATACATCCATGTATTACAGCTTTACTATATATATTACATTAAAATTTGCTCCACCCCGTCCTTTTCATTCGACCAATACATGGAATTATGCATCAGATAGAGTTACCACGTTAGAGGAACTCACATTAGACCCGAAGCTGAATGACCGACGGGAATAATGTGAGTTGATCCAACGTGAGATTTGTAAATAAAACAAACCGTATGGTCAAGCATCGCAAGACCGCTCGGCCGCTAACGAGCGAACCAAAACCCGAGAACCGACTTTACAATGTGAACGACCTGCAATGATAGTCCCAGACAAACAACAGCGCGATGCAACGTGGACGAGCCGTCCGGTGGTGGTGAAACGAACTCATTCAGAACACAAAATAATATGACATCGAAGGCATCCTTCACACGAGCTAAACACTCGGCTCACATGAACGATCATGTGAAGGAAGCCTAAAAAAATATGTTCGTATAGACATAATGATTATACTAAAAAAATCTATTCAATATGACAAAAGCCAATGATATTAATTAATACAATTTACATTAAGTGTAACTAACTGTATATGTTTAGTGGGGACTCACCGATAGTAGCGTTATTGGTGGGTACAGTTCTCCAGCAGATCACGCGGAGGTTGAGGCTCTCAGCCAACTCCTGGAACTTCTTCTCGATGTCCTGATGGTGAAGTTTGTCCAGGAAGAAGATGCCGGTGGCGTACTTCCCGAACGGGGGTAAGTCTATTTGGTGACTGTCCCTACAAACAAAAAAGAAGTTCGATTAAGTAGGAGTATTTTTCATACATTGTTTTCAGGGTATAATTAAAGTTATGCTCATTATAAATAGCGAAGAAAAACAAAACGCTTACTTATAATTAAAAAACTAATTGATGTAAAAAAAAATTAGTTCACCAGACTCATGACAGTCCTTGCCAGTACACCCTCTCTAAGTTTCATCACAACCTGATCAATGGTGCAAGTATGGAGGAAGAATGTACCCACATCGTTACCAAATTTTTAACAAGGGATGATTACTCGAATGCCTAAAATTCTGGCAAAACGTGAGCTAATTACTGTTATCAAGTCTTAACACGATACTAATTTAAATATTCAGGGCTATAGGAAGACAGGGAAAAATGCTTAAGTGAAATATTTCTGCTCTGAAATCTATATATATAAAAAAAATGAATTGCTGTTCGTTAGTCTCACTTAAACTCGAGAACGGCTGAACGGATTTATCTTATCTTAGTCTTGAAATGTTTGTGGAGATTCAGGGGAGGTTTAAAAGCTGAAAAAATTGATTCATTTCCGAGAAAACCCTATAAACAGCCCTTTTCTATTTCCCATACAAACGTTTTTTTGACAGTAGATTAACTGACAACTGACTAATATGACAATCATTCTGTTCGATTGAAACAGGAAAAATGTAATTAATACCAATACCTGGTTATTTAAGACGGAATAGAGTTCGCCCGGTCAGCTATACATAATATGTATATTACTAATGACGAAATTAACGCGGACGAAGTCGCGGGCAAAAACTAGTCATAAACTATAATCATTTCTATTTCAACAGGCATAATTTTTTTAGTTACCTGGCGCCAATTCATTACACTTGATTAATTACCGACCTTCTATCTTATAATGATAAACTTTTAATTAGTTTAAAGATTAATTGTAAAGTAATTTAGAAGCTTATTGTTCCATTACTATTTAAATTTACAATACTTGTTATTTACCACTATATCATTATATACTTTCTATTCGCCCTATTAAATATATACGAGTGTATGTATTAAGTACATGAAAATTTTATGTCTTTATGATTTCCAACTGATAATTAAATAAATATGTAAGTAAATGCATTCAAGGTAAATAGTACAAGTGATAATATGAGAAAGACTGAACTAGTTCAGTTTGTCTTTGTCGTTTCTCAGATGACGTCATATTAATTTTTTATTTATACATTTAGACAAAAATTTGTTGAAAAATTTTGACCTTTTTTCAGCGAATTAGGAAAGGAGAACCCAACTTATCCCTTGTATACCTTTAAGTGTTGCATGTGATTTTGCAATATTATTAATTACTTAATTAAAAGAAAATTATTGTTGTAACTGTGTCTTGTCACTTGAGTCATGTTTCCAATTTAAATACTTGTGCAAAATTTAATAAAAAGGAAAATTATACAGAATTTATTATAATTCGTAAACCGTAGTCTTATTAGTTATTACTAAAAGAAAAATATACACTATTTTCGAAATAATTTATTAAGCATGTAACACATTAGGTAACTAATTAATGCATTCCCAAAGAGAGTTGATGTCAGGCAGGCGGCCGGTCGTAAAAAATTAGCCAAAAACTATTCACTGGCTAAAGCTGTGAATTTGCCAGGAAGAAGACTAAGATTTTGTCTGTTTCAATATATTTCCTCTGTTATTTGTTAAGAGGTATTCTTACGACTTTTTAATTAAAGCAGCCACTCTAACTATTTCTGGGAAGGGGTTCGCTGGACGTGAAGTATGCTGACTAAAACTGGATATAACGAAGGTTATGATGGTGCGAGCGAGAGGCTGCATGCGTGCGCATCTTGATAGAGCACACTATTGACCGATATAGTGTGGCCATATCAATCATAATCAGACATCAATTTTGCACTATGTCAACACTGGCTGGCGAAAGTGTACGCGGGTAACACATGACGTGAAATTAAGATGTATGGGAGTGTGACGTCATCCCGGAATATTCCAGCACTGATAACAAATTCACTATACATACATGCAATAATGCAATGAATACAAGCATATTATGCAATATTATTTAATGCCTATTTTATTAGGATATTTGATAGGAACTAATCAATATAACGTACAATTGTTTTGATATCAAGCGTTTATCGTTTTTATTGTTTTATATTGTATATATTAAGATGTTACAGAAGTATGGGTATGGAAAAAAACTATAGGAGTAATGACGTCATCTGATAACGGAAAACTATACAGGAGTAAAGACAGGCTGAACTAGTTCAGTCTTACTGGTTATAAAATGTTTCTCATATTATCACTTGCACTATTTACCTTGAATACATATTTATTTATAGCATGGATATCATAGTCGTAAAATGTTAATGTACTATTTAATATAACAACTAATGTATACATTATTTGTATGGGTTTATTTGTAAGGATGTGTGTTATCAACAGCTATTAACTGACGTACTGAGAAATGACAATTGTGTCCACAATGGTAATTGTATTTAGAACTTCGACGTATTACATCGTGTGAAACTTTTATTGCTGTTATTATAAATAAAGTTACATATCTTTATTACAATTAAATATTAATAAAAAGTTAAGTAGAATTAATAAGATAATACAATTAATAAATAAATTTATAAATGTATGTTTTAAGAAATCGCTCCAAAGAAAAATTCACATTATGAACCTATTACTGAAATCGATGTCACTCGTAAATACATAATGAGATCAGAGGATTATTAATTCATTTGAGATTACTGTTTTAATTGCCTCGCTTTTAAAACTCGATTAAAAATGTAGGTAAATCTAGGTTTTGTAATACAGTCAAGCCTCTTTATAGTCTAAAATTAAGTGATTGAAATATCAATGAAAAAACTATATATATGCTGATCAACCAATGGCATTACATTGACGTCATCATGACGGGCCGGGAACAATAAATTAATTCATTGAGACTGAATCTCAGGAGACAGAACAGAACAAACATTATATGGTTATCATCAACATCCGCTTGTGAGTCGTGACTTAATAGAATCCCCACAAGTATGACTCTTGAGATATAGATATAACGCTGCCTTTAGTTAGTGATCGTCTTCGATATTGCTTAGGCTATTGATAAGGCTTCTTTCACACTGGAATTGTGGGATATTTAAGTCCTATTCTACATAATTTTGAATACTGTATGGAGAAAACACGAAGGAATTAATGTGAACTTTGATGTAATAATTGCGAATTAAAAAAAGAAAATCATAATGAGATCTAAAACTTTCGCGAGTTTATTAATTTAAATGAAACTAATATTTTCCATGATCACGGTTGCTGAAAAGTAGACGAAACGGGACTATGTAGTTTTTCACAAAAATAAACCACATAGCATATACGAAAAATATTACTTTTATTTAAAGGAAAATCAGTTAACATCCTTTATATTACATAAGCTAAACTAAAAATCTATATGTAATTTTCAAAAATAATTGAGTATTATTTAGCCTGTAAATATTAACATTGATGTAACAGTCACGATTTTACAATAAGCGTGTTTCATAATTGTATTCTCATATTACGTCTATGGGCAGGCATTATCGCAAAACTTGTTGAGAATATGTCATGTATGTAGACTTGAAGTAGGGCTGCCTTAAAAATGTCACTGTATGAATGTTGGAACAATTTGATTGAGCCCATACACATGGTCGGTGTTTGTCGGCCGATCTATGTTTACTACGCTGGCATTCACAGCTGGAAAAATGCCAGAATGGCCAACGAATCGGGATATTTACATCTCGATGCCGGCCGGTGAACTTAAATTCACAAAACATCACAAACAGACGGAGTTTCAAATAATACCAAAAATAAAATAAAATGTATTAACTTAATATTAATAGCTATAATTATGTAACGAGATAAGATCTGTGAAATAAAAATCAAAGTTGAATGACCTCCGTAAACTATTCTTTTTATTCGATTATACATAAATATCTCATAGATTTGCATAATAGTTTCTTGACCTGATATATAAGGTCGGGAGTTTATTAAATGGGAATATTTGAACTATATGTAACCTAATATAAGGACCAAGGAGGTTATTATAAGAAAAAAAATACAAACAAATATTGTAATTAACCTCTCAAATATTGTAATTCTCTTAGAGAAATCAATACAGATAAAACAGATAAAAAATTCAAAAAAACAATAAAAAAATATAATTAAATTAAGATAAAACAAAGTTGAACGACATGTCTTTTAACTTTTAAAATATGACTCCCATACAACATCTGTAGATATTAGTAAAAACAAAGGTATTCTATTAGAAAGGAACACATTCGAGACATCAATAAATAAAATTTGTTTTCTTTTACAAGACGTGTTCTTGGCCGGCTCGCGAATTCCAAAGCTTGTACATATAAATCTCAGTCGCATATGATAAGATCTATCATAATATCAACAGCTGACTTCGTAATTGAAAACAAACTATTTATATTTATTTTTTATTGAAGGATTTGATTCCGATCGTTAACTATGAAAATATCTCCAAAATAAGTAATAATATTTTCATAAGTAATATTTATTTAGTTAGTAATTTGTTAATATTGATATGAAAATTTTTGTTGGCGTCATAATTTCATAAACCACGCCTCAATATTTTTATCATAAAAACGATTTTAATAAACAAAACATAGTAAGATGAATAAAATAATAATCTTATTTAATTAAACGTAGATATAAAAACTTAAATCATTGTTATTTTTTCCATAAAAAAAGAAGCTAAATGATGAACAATTACTCGAGTAAACCGCGGATAAGCACTAGTTTAAATCTACAAGGAAAAACAAAATGAGACCATACATATATGTGTTGGTAATTAGAATAGAAAAACAATACATATATGAATTAACAATACTCATATACATAATTCCTATGTAAATACTTACAAACATATCTATATAATATTGTCTATTTACCTGTTTGCTTTAAGACCTAATCAAGTACCACAACTTATTTACTATATAGCATAAAAATATATATGTACATACTTTGAAGCTGAATAAATTCAAAGTTATATATACATATGTATACATAACGTATTTAAATGAATTAGTCATATAAAAAAGCCTATTAATCTTTTTTATCTTAACGGTACATATTCCATGTCATATTATAATTTCGTTCCGTATTATTATAAAATATGTATATGTGAATGTGTATTTTTTATGATTATTTATAAGCTGTTAATTGATTGTAAACAGGCTAGTGTATACAATGACAGCTACTTATGTACTATTGTTAAGATAAGGATCTGTCCACTATTGATAAAGTACTGTAACACAGTATTAATGAAATTAATTGATTAATTAATTAACACAGTATTAATTAATTAATAGGACAATGATTCTCAATAATAAAAAAATGTATTTTAGATAATACAATGATTGAAAATTAATTTCTTAGTGCAAACATGCAAAAACAAAATATGTTTGAGGAATGCGGTTTTTATACGCTACTGTAAATTACACTTCGACTCTTATCGCGATATTTGTTATTTAATTTACGAATTTTTGTTTTAGTAACTACTAGCTTTCCGCCCGCAGCTTCACCCGCGTCGAGTTCGGTTATATCGCGTTTCCAAGAGAACTAATCAAAAGTCTGGGATGAAAACTATCCCATGTTCTTTTTCAAGGTCAACTCTATCTCTGTACCCATTAAAATCAGTTCAGTGGTTTAGGCGTGAAAGCGTAACAGACAGACAGACAGAGTTACTTTCGCATTTATATATTAGTAGGGATTTATCGTAATTTTGTTTGTGATGATATTTTTCTATATCTTGAGATTTATCTTAAGATATATATGTTACCGGGATGTATTAGATGTCAATCAAGCAATAAATGCACTCGAGATATCTCGAGATATATTATCTTTTATTTATTTCCTTATAAATGCTATAATTCATGTAATAAATTCAAGATAAGATTATATTAATGACAGATTAAATACTTACTCACTAGTAAGGTATATTTTTATTATGATAATTTTCTCATTTATTTGGTCAAGGTTACCTATACATAAATATAAATCGTTTAAACTGGGATATGTAAGCGATTTTTAGAAAATATCTTGGACCATTCAAAAATTACCAATTACATTCTCGTAAATAAGTTAAATATGTAACTTAAAAAAACTCAATGAGAAGATTTACTAATGAAAAATTAAGTAAGTTTTCGAGTTTAATTCGACTATGCAAACCCATGGTACGGGCGTAGAGGCCGCTAGTAGTGGTTTATATGTAGATTAGAGTTCTAACATCGCATATATACTGCGTTTGAACTGAGTCCATTGAATATTGTTATAACTAGTATAAACGAGAATGATTGGTCCATCTGTGACTTACGAACAGACGTCAATAACATGACTTTAATATATTGAATAGCTAGAACAACAGTGGACTTAGTATTGAGTGTTCTGACAAAAAAGGAAAATCATAGAACAAGTGTTTGCTATTTCAAGTATATATATATATAATTAAGAGAGAATTACTCTGTGATATATTTTATATTATTCGTGGCAATACATTACTACTTTTATTAGGAGTATATATGTTGCATAATAAAATTGTACATCTACTACGTTTGAAATAAAAAGCTAAGTATTGGAAACCTTTTTTCACCTAACAGAGCAAAAAATGAAATTTGTCTATAAGCTTATGTGTTCTAATAATACATAGTATGGCTTGTTTTCGATACTGAATTTTTTAATAAGAAAATACAACATTCTTAATGAAGCCTTTATAAAAAATAAATTAATTAAAAAAATACGCATTAAATCATCACTACAACGCGTGATTACTTACGAGGATAGTTTAAAAAGAAACTAAAAACAATCAAAATAACTGGTCATTGTAAATACTTTAATGAATATTATATACATATACATACGTTATCTAAAAACGTAAACAAACGTAAAGACAACCCGACCTCAATGTGTTTACGACTGATAAGTTTTATTTGGTATTGTAGCACGAGACTCGTGCGTGCTCTCGCCCAATATCTTTAATATTATCTGACTTCTAATCCATTAACAATTACTATATACTAAATACTTATTATTTTTAATGTACATAAAAATATATATTTTTATATAAATAAAATTTTCATTCGTATGAACGACATCATGCCTTTGCATAAGTGAATGACGAAATTAAAAAAAAAAACAATGAATTAAATGATGTTATTACTTATTGATATAAGATGTTTATCAATATTAAAACATTCTTAATTTAAACTGTTGTTTATTTATTCTGTTGTATTTTTAAATATTATTGAGTAACATTTGTTAGTCAATCAGTAACGGAAATAAAACAAAACCTTCATGGTTGCCATGACAGTTTTCATTAATGTCAAACTAGCTACTGTAGTTTATTATTATACTCGTACAAATACTATAATATCATTGTTAAGCGGTAGATTTATTTGTATGCAATTTGTTTATTGAAAACTTTAGAAAAAATATAAATAATACTATAAGATAGTCACTGTGCCTAGTGGTTAAAAGGTACGCCTCTCATGCAAGAGGGCGCGAGTTCGATCCTGGCAAGTACCAATGTGATTTTTCCGAATCATATGTACTTTCTAAGAGTATTAAGACATCACTGATTAATGCATTCCCAAAGAGGGTTGATGTCAGGCAGGCGGCAGGTAGTAAAAACAATTACCCAAAACTATTCACAACATGTAAGGCAGACACTATCTAAAGCTAGGAAATTGCCAGGTAGAAGAAGATAAATAACACTATGAGGTTTAGGACGATTTAATTTTATGAAGTTCATTATTTCTATATTTATAGATGATATTAAACGGTGTATAATAAAATATGCAACAGATCTCCTTGCATATATAAAATGTATATGGACTATGGAGAGATATTATTATTTCTAAGAGTTTGAATAGCACTATGACTATTAGTATATAGTAACAAATAATTAAAAAAAACTTAAATAAATTGTGAAAAAAATATTCCAATTATAATATGTAATCTGAATATAAATAAAATTTCAGTCACGTCTATACGAGACGCCATATTTACAAATGTATTGTGAAGGCGTTAATAATCTGTGAATATTTTCCATTTACATTAATATATTCTGTGCAAATTATTTGATGCTATACAACCTCATTTAGCAGGCCTAGAATTCGTTTTATTTTAACGATATTTTTAATACGCGGTTACGAATGAGGGTGAAATTATTTTTATACTATAATTATGTTTTTATAATTTTATTAAAAAAATATATTCTACGTTCTATTTAGAAATGATACATAAATATACATATGTATGTGTGTATATATTCTCTTGGTTCTGAAACTATAACATAAAGTAGCACGTCCGTACTAATAGAACCTTGAACAGCGACAATGAAACTCAGATTTCCAACAATATTATTATAAAACCACATTATATACAAGTTATCTGATACTTTGTGGTCAATATAATATAATAACAAAACTATACATAAAAATATATAACAAAAGATAGAATATTTTTCATTTTTATATATACATATAAGTATACTTATATTCATAGTTGCTATAATCACTATATGACAAATGTAAATAACAATTTTGAGTTAAGCATATATATTAGAGAGTAGGGCTGATTTCAAAATAACATTTAAAAAGGCGGTTTTTTAATGTATTAGATAAAAACAATTTATTCTTTAATGAATTAGATACATATAATTTTGATACGCATATGTATTATTACGTTCAAATTATCACATAGTAAGACAAACTTATAAACAAGGTAACATTCTCACCGTATATACATATAAAGTATCATAAATATAAAACATTCCTTTAAAAAAAATCAATTAAAGAACGACGTATAAGGGGAACCATGAAGTACATACGTCACACGTATTTTAGGATTTTTGAACACTTACCCCCCCCCCCCTCCTAATGTGACGTCACACATTTATATTTCTTACATAAAATTAGCTCGCACTTCCTTAAACCTATTTAAATCCTTACCATTCAAAATTCTCGTGTATTTGAGTGTCTCACTCGCATTACAAAACCGCTGTAGAAGTTAAATGACGTTGATCTATAGATTATTATCTGTTCATATATGTATATATTTTTAATTTTCAATTCACATCCAAACTTTGCGTTAGTATTTAAAATTTTAATATGACGTCACAAAACTATTGACCCCCCCATGTCACACTTCGGTAACACCCCCCCCCTTTATGGTATGACGTACTCTACGGCCTTATGAGTTTTCTATGACATATCTATTCTTTATCAATCACATATATACATATATCGCTCACAATAAATCAGTAATAATTGTCGACCTAAATATATAACGAGTGTATACTGCGCAGTACAATACATCGTCTCCTTAGCTTCGTTAAAGACGGGGTCAGAATTCAAACCGCTCTGATTACGTAACACTATCAAACAACGATAAAACAACGAATTCGTCCTGAAGGCTAGACGACTAAATAGTACTACATATATATATATACTAGCTTTCAGTTCGCTTCGTCCGCGTGGAGTTCGGTTATATCGCGTTTCCAAGAGAACCTTTCAAAAGTCTGGGATAAAACTATCCTATGTTCTTTCTCAAGGTCAACTCCATCTCTGCACCAAATTTCATTCAAATCAGTTCAGTGGTTTAGGTGTGAAAGCGTAACACAGACAGAGTTACTATCGCATTTATAATATTAGTAGGGATATATGTTAATTACCTCAAGGGCGTCTTCAATATCATATGCATTATATATAAATACTTATATACAGGGTGACTGATGAATTACTATCGATACTTGAGGTCGTGATATTTTACGATCATATATGACACAATCAAAATTAATATAACATAAATATTAATAAACTTCTAAGTAAAGTTAACCAAAAGTTATGGAATTAATTACGCATCGTGTGAACACCCTACAGATTAGGTATACACACACACACGCGCGTGCGGTGGTGTGGTGTTGTATCAGCCCGCCGCCGCACGCGTCCACACTTGGAACACTTGGAACGTGTCCACACTTTATTTATTTATACGGAAATTTGGTCAAAAATTAAGTACCTATTTTTTTTACATAATTCGAATGAGAATCATGTACCGAGTATGCTCCTTAAATATTGATAGTAATTCACCAGTCACCCGGTATAATAACTTTGATGTAAATAATATATGTTATAATATGAATAAAAGAGGCCACGTTTAATATCTTGGAGACAGTGAAAATTAATAGCATTTCGTTTCAACTCTATTAATAAAACGATCGATAACACAGAGTAATTAACGAACATTTAGTACACAGATAAAGAAATATATTTTAAAACTTACAAGCTGTATTGAAATTAATTAATTAAATGAACGAAGCTGTTGTCTTTTTTTTCTCTACAGCCAGTACATAATATGATAAACAGATATATTTATATCAAGCACAGAATATGTAATTATAATAATTTATTATTATTTTTTTCTATTATTTTTTATGAAATACCAAGAAATTTATTAGGCAAAGATTTAATAAATAAAAATGAGGTCACCTTCCATCCCTCTGATATCGATTAACTCAACAAGTTATATGAACTTTCGAAACCAAAGTTAAAAAAACATATTTCAATAAATACGACTACGCCTTTCCGAACACTAAGTAAAGTTTTTTCATTTTAATTAGGGAAAGAACCAAATTTATTTCTATAAGAGTCCATTTTTAAAGTAAACAAACTAAAAGTAATGAAGTAATAATTCTTTAATTCTATCATATTCTTATTTCAAACATTTCGAATTCCAAATTCAAATTAGACCGTCTTAGTCATATATGGTATTATAATTAAAAAAGGTATTTATAAGTAGGTTTTATATATTAGTTATAATTAGCTGTTATTTACCGCAAAACCACGATCACGAGATACAGGTAACTAAGTAATTTATAAAAGTTATGCGTCTTGGTTCATCCTACATACATATATATTATGTTAAAAACAATATATGTAGTAGTAAGTATACTTATATCTGTCTTTTAAGTTTTTATTTAAAGATATACGTAAATAATAATCTTCCATATAAAAAAACTGTATTTTAGAATGTTACTAGAGTAGGGCACATCTATGTACATTCCGGCGTCGGGACGTGACGACCCCATCGCCCACTGGTGTATTCCGGTGCAATCAGTCACGGGGGGGAGGGCTGGGGGTACAGCCCTGGGAGTAAGACGGTCACGGATCTGGCAGGAGGCCGTCCGTGGCTGTCTTGGGGGGCAGGGGATACTCGGGTCTCTCCGGAGGCCTGAGTTCGCTTGTGGTCGGTCGGTTTCCTCTCTGTCTGCCGTCGGGCGCTTGCGCTCGTCGGTGGGTGGTTGGAGACTGGCCGCGTGGGCTTGGGTGGGAGGGGTAAGGGGTTAACCCTCTCGCGATTAAGCAAGCCCGCCAGGCGGGGGGACACTCCTGGTCACTTGGAGTGAGCCCTCGGGGGGGGGGGAGGTGGCCGTTCGCGGCCCGCCGCCGGATCGTCGCGGATGCATGCTTCGGCGTTTCCCGTGGCGATCCACTTGGCGGCAACGGAGAGTGACCGCTGGTGTTTTAGTGGGTAACATGGGCCCTTCTGGCCGTGAATCCCACATAACCGCCTCTGTCTCCCCTAGACGGAGGGGTAGGTATAAAACCTTTCACCGCGATAAAAAAAAAAAAAAAAAAAACATCTATGTACATGCCCATTTAAGTATGACGTAGAAGTTGTTGAACCATTAATTTATATGATACCTATTAATTAGCAAAGAGTAAGAGGACATAGAGCAGGCTTCGTGACGTCTATAATGAGGCGAAGAGAGTACTTAGGCAGGCCATAAGCAGGTCAAAGGAGTCGGCTCGCGAAGAATTACTCGCGCGTCTAGACAATGACTCGTGGGGGCGTCCGTACCTCGGTGCCCGAAACAAAATCCGGGCCCAGACCGCCCCGGTTACGGAGAGTTTGGAGCCAGAGTTCCTGCGAAGCGTCGTGTGCACGTTGTTCCCAACGGAGGCCGCACACACGATGCCAGCAGGCAATCCTCGCGAGTTGGACCGGTCGGAAGCCATACCGGCCGTAACCCTGGAAGAGCTCGAGAGATCCCTGTCGCGACTCAGAGCCAAAAAGACCGCCCCTGGGCCGGACGGCGTCCCTGGATGCGTCCTGGCTCTCGCCCTGGGCGAGTTGGCTGAGTGGTACTTGGGGATCCTCAATGGGTGTTTAAGGGCGGGCCGCTTTCCATCTCCTTGGAAAGAGGGGAGGCTCGTCCTGCTCCAGAAGGGAGGAAGACCTGCAGACTCGCCGTCTGCATATCGTCCCATCGTCCTGCTAGACGATGCGGGGAAGCTCTTCGAGCGGATCCTCGCGTCCCGTGTCGTCCGACACATCAGCAGGGATGGACCCGATTTGGCCGAGTGCCAGTATGGTTTTCGGGGTGGACGGTCTACAATAGACGCCATCCTGAAGGTGAGGAGCCTTGCTGATGACGCCGTGTCTAGGGGCGGAGTTGCGTTGGCGGTGTCCCTTGACATCACCAACGCGTTTAACTCGCTTCCCTTTGGCGTCATTGAAGAGGCCCTCTGTTACCACAGACTGCCGCACTATATTCGGCGGGTAATCGGGAGTTACCTCCGCGGACGGGAGATCTCGTTTGTGGGGGTAGACGGTAGGGTGCATCGTCACGAGGTGCGCTGCGGTGTTCCACAGGGGTCGGTCCTTGGGCCTCTCCTGTGGAACCTCGGGTACGATTTCGTACTCCGCGGTGCCCTCCCGACCGGGCTGAGCGTCGTCTGCTATGCGGACGACACGCTCGTTGTAGCCCGAGGCGGTGACCTGGCAGAGGCGAAGGCGCTTGCCGAGGCGGGAACCGCCTTAATCGTACGGCGCATAGAAATGCTCGGGCTGAGGGTGGGTCTCGAGAAAACCGAGGCCCTCCTGTTCCACCGCCCTCGAGCAGGACCTCCGACGGGCGCCAGCATGAACATCTGCGGCGTCCGCGTCGAGCTCAGTCCCCGGATGAAATATCTGGGGCTGACTCTGGACGGAAGGTGGAACTTCCGGGAGCACTTTCGCGGGTTAGTCCCGAAACTCCTCGGGACGGCGAACGCTCTCGGAAGGCTCCTACCGAATATCGGTGGTCCGAGCGTGGCATGCCGGCGTCTCTACACCAGTGTGCTGCGCTCGATGGCGCTGTATGGAGCTCCAGTGTGGGTCGGTGCCCTCACAAGGCCGAACGTGGCTGCGCTGCACAGGGTGCAGCGCGTCATGGCGGTGAGGGTGGTACGAGCATACCGCACTGTCTCACATGAGGCGGCTTGCGTGCTGGCTGGGACGCCTCCCTGGGAACTGGATGCCCAGGTTCTGGCGGAGGTGTACCACCAGCGTGCGCGAGAGCGATCCCGGGGAACGAGTCCGGACCGGGATCGGGTGGAAGGTTGGCGGCGCTCCGCGCTCGCCTTGCTATTTCGCCGGTGGAGGCGGAAGCTCTCTGAGCCAGTGGCCGGGTTGCGAACCGTGGAGGCTATTCGCCCGCTCCTCAAAGAGTGGGTGGACCGCCGACACGGTTCCTTGACCTTCCGGCTGGTGCAGATCCTCTCGGGGCATGGTTGCTTTGGGAGGTATCTGTGCCACATAGTCGGAAGAGAGCCGACCGCGGCGTGTCACCATTGCAGTTGCATGGATGACACGCCCGATCACACCTTGGCGGAGTGCCCTGCGTGGGCGATAGAGCGTCGCCATCTCACCGCGGTGGTTGGCGCAGATCTCTCGTTGCCGGCAGTGGTTCAGGCCATGGTCGGTAGCGAGAGTGCCTGGGAGGCGGTGGTCCGGTTCAGCGAGTGCGTCATCTCGCGGAAAGAGGCCGCTGAACGAGCGCGGGAAGATGACCCCTCCTCGGCGCCCCTGCGTCGACGAAGGCTGGGTAGAAGGCAGCGGGCCTACGCTCGCCAAATGCCTCCCCAGTGAGAGGAGCCTCCGGGCGTTGGTGGGGAACCGGCGTCCGGGCAACATAGGCTGGAGTGAGAGTGGCGTGCTTGGCGTTCCCGGCACGCTGCTCTGGAGTAGGAGGGGAAGTGTGGTGAAGTCACTGTGACCCCTGCCGAAGACGGAGTCCATGGGACTCGTGCGTAGTGAGCGGAAGTATGGCTTGCCGTTCCCGCTCACTAGCCTACGCACAGCGCAGAGAACGCCGAGGAGTTTAGTGGGTGGAAATCCCACACGCCCCCGCCGTGTTTTCCCCCGCGGCGGGAAGTCTTTCAAAGATTCTCTTCGTAAAAAAAAAAAAAAAAAAAAAAAAAAAAAAAAAAAAAAAAAAAAAAAAAAAAAAAAAAAGAGTAAGAGGACATTTTCAATTAACGACATATAACTGGTTGGTTATAGATAATTAAAAATAAAAGGAAAAATTAAAAAATAATTGTCTTATTACTTTTTTTAAAAAGAGAATGTTAAAGCATAAAAACTGTAGAGCCTGTAAAGTAAAAAAAAAATAGTTAAATGTCAAAACCCGCGAGTATCCCGTTTTCAGCTGATTCATCCGTTTGAAGCTATTGGCGGGAAGCCAAGTGTAACATGAGAGCATTGTTTTCAATAATTGGCAGAATGCCATATATTAAGCATTATTATAAAGCGCGGATTACCTAATATGTAATAATTATGACCAGATTTTATAAGAATTCTGAGAAAATAACCTAAATAAAATAAACTTAGTGTTTTGTACACAAAAATCTCTCTAAGAGTTCTTTGATCTATATCTTTAAAGTACATACTTTGACCACAAACAGTCTAAATGCTTCTTTATTGTCAAATATCAGTTAATATTATAATTTATAAAATGATTTTAAAAATACTTTTATTTAATATTATTGAAATTCAAAGAAGAACACGATCTATTTAAATTCGAAAATAATTATGACGTGCCGTGTTATGAAATATGACGTCGGCCATCTTATTGGAGATGCAGTATGAAATATTATCTCATGAAATTGATAACATATGAGACCGTTATGTATGAAACAAGAACTCATACACATATCCAACACTAATGACCAAAAAATTAGACCCTAAATGTATTAGGCGTTACAAAAAATATAATCAAAATCATAATTGAACAATTCGAACTAAAACATAAAAAATATACGGTCCCTAATTTTATAAGTCACAAAAAATACTAAAAGCTCTGTTTTAACCTACTCTGTACATATACTAAAACAAGGCGTTCCAAAATTAAATTTCTGAAGAGATCGATTTTCAACTTGAGTTGTCAGAAGATTGTTGAATGTTGACATAAGGCAACTTTTGTTATACTATAAAGTATAACCGATTAAGTAAATTAGTTAAGTAATTTAGTAATTACTGAGTACTGACCTTAGCTGAGCGCAGTAGAACTGGTGAGGGATGGCGGTCAACACACCAGCGCCATCGCCGGTGTCATTGTCACAGGCGCACGCTCCACGGTGCTCCATACGCTTTGCGAGGACTTCGGCATCGCGTACGATCTAATATACATATTAAATATTCATAAACACATAATATTACCTGGCCAGTATTAAATATTTATATTCTACAACTTTTTAAAAATCGAACGATTTCAAAAAATCGATTCGAATTACTCCTTCCATTGCCCTTAAAGTATAGTGTAAGTGATAAAAATTTAACGTCGCCATGACATTTTATTATTGCGAGAAGTATACATATTTCCATTTGCAATGATAATTTGTATTCAATGTCTAGACAAAAACACATCTGCAGCAATTATTAGATGGATTTCAAATTACTCCATAAGAATTATATATAATAATCAAATTGAATAGTTTTATTTACTATATGCTTTTCACCTCAGTGTTTATGTACTATTTCATTAAAAACTCCATACATATTTTCTATGATCTTCAGTCACAATAACTTAAAAAAACAGTTATGATTAAAATATAGTAAAAAATATTATACATTGATAATAAATATAAATAAGGAAAAACTTCTGTTTTTTATTGATACAAATTATTATTATACAGTATATTAACAACTTTGAAACTCAAGTATATATCTAAGATATAGTTTTATGATTCAGATGATAAATTGTGGTTACCTTATGGGAACGTTTTCCGTCGATAGCAACAACAAATCCAACACCGCAAGCCTCGTGCTCGTTCTGAGGGTCGTACAAGCCTTGCTTGGGTGGTGCTTCCCACTCCATACCTGGGTCAAATGAAGGCATTGATGTGATGTACATCTTTCATATAGAAATATACCTTATATATAAAACCTACCACTTTTAGAGTAATAAATATTTCAAATTAGTACCTTTTAATTTGCCATCTAAGATTTAACAAGTATATCTTAGTATTATTGTATAAAACTTCCTTAATTACAAAATAATCCTATCAAGTCTTTAAATACAAGTTCATACTGTCTTTCCTTTTAAAATTTAACTCCTAACTGTTCATCATTATAGGAACAATACAATTCCATTTCCAATCTTGGACTTAAGGCAATCAATTAGCTTTTCTAATTAAAACCTTTTTGAGGTATAATTCAAACGCTAATAACCTTCAAGATAGGTCATAGTGAAGGTCACTTTAACCTTCACCCTAAATCTCATTTTGTTCTTAAACCATTCTTTATATATTTTTATATTAATAAAATTAAGCAATATATACCACAAACAATTTTGGTTTAGGTTTTCTCAATTATATTAACTACTTTGATTATGGAAAATGGCCTTTAATAAAATTTTTTTAGGACCCAAATAATTGTATAGTCTTAATTGAACATAATATTTACAATTTATTCCAATGGAGAAATCAGAATTTAAAAATGGAATTGTTATCAAAGATGCTAGCATATGAAATAGTGTAAGCAGATAATAGTAGGAAAAAGATAATATTATTAATAATTAAGATGAAAAGCTCTTAAATTGAATATTATTTACAATGTTTATCAGCATTTAGCACCACTCAGAACTAAGGTATTATTTGTATAAAATAAAAGATTTTCTTAAAATTATTGCGCAAATGTAGACAAAATCAAAATGTAAGTATCTGTAATATTGCGTTTCGGAAGTACCTTTTAAAAATCAATTTATTAATGTGTATTAAGAACACTCAACACGTGGACAAAATATTAATAAAGTAAACCAAAAAGAATTAATGCAAAGTGCACAAAATTTGCTACCTTAAGGTAAGTTCGGTGGAAGTACAAAACTGTATGAGCGAATCACTACTTAAAGTTTTGCACTGTAACAGATAAAATCTGTATATAATATTTAGTAACACAATGTTCGATATGAAGATTTCAATTATTTAGGACACTTGAATGCCGGCAGTTCGTAGTGACCTCTAGCAGTCGACTACAATAGCCGGTGACACGCGATGGACTAAACTGAAACGAACGAACAGCGAACGCAAAGAATGAGTAGAAAAACTTGGCTATTTTTAGATTCACATATTCTGAACGAATAAACGAAATAATTTTCTTTGGGTTTCAGAACGGCTCACAGTAGTATAAACATATTTGTCAGTTAACTATTTTATCCTAAGAAATAATTTTTTTCTTAGAGTAACAAAATACTTCAATTTTACTTATAATTTCTACAAATTATTCTGTACTAATAGAATACTTCTATTTACAAATGTGCATTATTCAATTTCCCCGTAGCAAAAGAAAATATGCCTATATTACAATTAGGTCCTATATTAAAATTAATAAATATTTTTATAAAGTTCTAATTAGTACCAATACCTTGACATCGAAAAGATATGAAAAAGTTTTACCTATGTCTTATTATTCGTATTGGTATTCAAAAGCATTGAGAATATCGATGTCTTTGTTTCAATATTTAAAAGCTGGTTTTAATATTATTTAAAATATTTCTGAATTTTCACACTAGCAACACAAACTATCAAATCTGTCACGGATGACGTTTAGTTCATATATGTCAGAAACGTCACAGTAAAGGAACTGGCCAATAGGCGTCTCGTGACGCGAGTTCCTTCTAGTGTGTACTGTGTACCATCACTTGCAGTTAAACAAATTCGCGGCAATGAGTTGAACGTTGTTCGGAATAGCGCGTAACCAATTTTTACGAAACTACAATTTGATTTAAATTTTGCGAAAATATAAATTGTAAAGTGAAACAGTTTTTTAATTAATTTAAAGGTTTAAAAATAATTAAAATATGCTATTATAAACGTTACTAAATAAATCGTGAATATTGAAAAGTGCGATAATTAAAAACTTCGTTTTTGTGTAATATTTGTGATCAAGATGAGTTTAAGTCGTTTGGGTGGTGTTCTGAAGTTTGATTCGGTGAAAGTTAGTCAGTGTAGTGCATTAGTTGCAAAACTATGGGGACCTTGTATTCGGGAAGTTAGCACGAGCAGTTCAAATCGGGCTGTTGCACAACACAACAGTAAACCAGATTGGAATAGGGCCGTTAGCGAGGCTGAGAAGATCGTTGGCTATCCGACCTCCTTCCTCAGCCTGCGATGGGTGCTCAGTGACGAAATTGCGAACGTCGCTTTGCACTTACGAAAACTCGTTGGAAGCAACCATCCATTGCTCAAAACCGCAAAGTTAGTCGAGTTCCATTTTTAAATAACTATGAAATTATTTTGTGGTTTAAAATGAATAAAAATTAGTAATTTTTTTAAGTTCTGTCAAGTAAATAAATAAGTTGAGTGTAAGTTAATGAAGTAAATTAAGTATAATGATAGGTAAAACTTCATTAACACACAAACAAATGAATGTTATTTGCGTCTGGATTATGTTAATCATACCTTTGCCTCAGTGAGCAGGTCATCCATGGCTGTGTTGTTTATTGCATTCACTGTGATTATGAAACGCAATACAACAGCTACATTTTGTAAATGAATTGTATAATGACGCAAATCATTCAAATTTTTTTGGACCAAAACATTATAACTAAATAAAGAACATAGGTTTTTTTTATTCAGCCGAATTTAATCTAGAAATATGCTTTACTTTTTTTTGTAAGAGTGAGTACATTTAAAGCGAAATATTGTGTGTTTTGAACAGGAATCTTATATATAATGGAAAGAACAACATGCAAGCGTGGGGGCTGATAGTATTGCTGGTCTCCAAGGCTGCGGGCCATAGCCCGGAAATACCGGATATGGAGCAGGACAAAGCAGCGGGAGTGTTGCACAGGTAACGAAATATAATAGATAACGTTCGGTAATCGTAACTAAGGTGTTACAACAATTTTCTTATTATATATTACGTTAATGATACATAGTATAGTACATACCTACGTACGTTTGAAAGACGCGTAATTTTTGTTTCTATTTAAATTACATATTTTGATAATGAAAGCTTTGTATTAGGGTCAAAATTTTTTATTTTTGTTTAATTTAAATAACGCATCCATATATAAATTATGAATAATACGTTTGCCATGAAGTAATTTTTTTTAAAGAACAAAATAATTTATTATTTTCTAGTTCTTCTTACATGTTAGCTATTAGGAAGCTTGTAATGTTTTGTAGGCTTTGTTGAAGTATAGTAATTATATAGTATATGTATTGTATGTATTGTATGCAGCCAGCGCGCTCTAGCGGAGGTGACGGAGATGATCCGTACATCTCACTTGGTCCACAAGGGTCTGGTCAACATGAACACGAGACTCGGTCCTGGCGAACCTGATGATATGATGTTTGGGAACAAGATCGCTTTACTCAGTGGGGACTACCTGCTAGCCAACTCCTGTACTGAACTGGCTAATCTGAGGTAAGATATATACCCTTCCCTTTTCCCTCCCTTTCCTACTTTTTCCTCCCCCTCTTCCCTAAGTAAGGGTGACACATCCGCAATTTCTTGTTGAAGATGTCTATGGATGTCTACTACATTCATCAGATAGGTCGACTGCTCGGTTGCCCCCTTTTCCATAAAAAAATGCTAAAGAAGGCAAAACAGATGCGTTGCCACTCATGATTTTTGAAGAGGAGGAATGGGAGGGAATGGGAGGGAAAAGGGAAAGGGTAACCGGCTCTCTCTTTCTATAGATTACTTCACGCTGATGTTTTGTGAGCTCGTCAGCTAGATAGTTTTAGAGCTAATACCGCTTACCACGATAAAAGTATGTTTTGAATTTTGCAGATTTTCGATTCTAACACGTGTTTTATGAAATTTCTTCGTAAATACTATTGCTTTAACATTATCATTGAGATGAAGTGACATGAATGGGATATTAGACAGGAAAAAATAATAAAAAAATTCTGATTTATTTAATTTTAAAGAAACTTTCCTTTTGAATAATGTACAGTTTTCTGACATGTCTCATAGATTCCAAGAACCGTGAATAGTCAGTACAATAATAAATAGAAATCTTAAATTATATTTTAACTAAATAACTCAATATAAGTAGGATACGTTCCTTCTGTAGTAAGAATTGTTCTATATAGGAATGTTGTAATTTTATTTGTTAGTTAGACTAAAATTACATGCAATTAGTTTCTAGTATCAATACCTCCAGTAGTTAATTATATTCTAATAAATTTTACATTTTTCATCTTACGGTATACGAATTATGAAATTTGGGTGTATTTATTAACATTTTCTTTTCCATATTTTATAGATTTTCAATAATATTTTCCTTCCTCAATCTCTATATATTAGAAATTAACGGATCGACTGAGTTCGATTTTTTAAATTAAAAAAATATGTATCCATAGAATAAAAGTTAAGTCTCAATAAATTTGTGTGTTAGTAAATCTTATTTCAAAATTTGTTTGAACAACGAAACAAAATAAACTGTCTTTTAACTCGAACGTACTTTTATGTGAATATGTGGCGTAAATGAAAAAAGTAAATAGAACATTGCTATTACAAAACACATTTACATAATCTATCAGAAAAAACATATAATTTGAGTTCATTAGAACAGAAATCATTCCAAGAGTTATAGGTAGAGATAGAAACACGAAAATACACGCACACATACAAAAAGTCACGTGAATAGACACACACACACACACACACACACACATACACATATATATAATATATAATAATATATATGTACATATATCGTAACCGTAGAGAAAGTTATGTACATGACTTCATACATGTGTTCTCGGGTTACATACGAGCACTGCAGCGGTTCATTAATATTTACCAATACAAATAGCTATAATTATATAATATAGTATGTATGTAATTGTAATTTATTATGTACTCGATAGATCGTTATAACCATTTTAATTTTATGACGATAACGCAATAGAATATATGCCATATTGTTTGGTACATAATAAAATTATTATTTTACACACATAATATATCTATATCTATTATCTTGTAAAGAATCTTAAAGTCAGTGGTGACCTAGTGGTTAAGGCCCGCCTCTCATGCATGAGCGCGGGTTCGATCTTGGCAAGTACCAATGTGATTTTTCCGAGTCATATGTACTTTGTAAGAGTATTTAGACATCACTGATTAATGCATTCCCAAAAGAGGGTTGATGTCAGGCAGGCGGCTGGTCGTAAAAACAATTAGCCAAAACTATTTACAACATGTAAGGCAGGTCCTGCCTTAAGCTGGGTAATTGCCAGGTAGAAGAAGATTTTGTAAAGAATCCTCGATCTCATTAAATAGTTTTTAACGGATGGCGGCTTTGTTTATAAGTAACATATTTTTTATAGAAAATATTTTTAATAGCAGAATATATATTTTGCTTTAACAGATTATAGTTTACTATATTCAAGGACATTCTGTTATAAATCATATAACCAATATTTATAGCCATCTATTAAAATACATAATAATAATAATAATATTTTAAAGTAATTATGTAGTAAGATATATTTTCATAAGTACGAAAGAGTTTCGTAAACCTACATGCTGACAGTTTAAAAGTATTTAAATCGGAAGTTATGACGAATAATTCTATTAATGAAGACTTATGACTTGAAAAAAACTAAGTCTCTGCTACTATGTATATTGTATTGTCTGAAATACATTAAATGTTTACGAGTTATATAAAACATGATAAATGTACACACAACACGATTGTTAAAGAATCCGGCCTTTCCAAAACTTTCCAGTTCATTGGACGATATATAACATTTTCTTTTAACTATAATAAAATAATTAATGATATTACATATATAATAAATGCGAAACTTTGCTTGTATGTTTGTTTGTTGTTTACGCAAAAACGAATCATCAGATATTAATTAAAGTTTACAGTAGTATAAGTAAAACCACAGAATAAGATATAGGATATAATTTATTACGAAATTTCGTGTAATTCCCGCTTTAAGTTTCTTCACACAAATCATAGGTGTTGCTGGTTGATATAGTAATCTAGTTTTAACATTTAACATACTTTATACATTTCTCTCTGCAATTCCAATATTAAAAAGAGCGAAATCACGGGCAACACTAGTATTACATTTTTTTAATCTAATAAATCAATATAAAAAGAAGCTTAGTTATATCTTCTATTAACGACTAACTAGAACACTAGTTGGTTCAATAACTTCTGTATGTATAAGACTTAGAAATTATAGTCCAAGTGTTTCTATTATCTATTTACTTTTAAATATATCTAATAATTACCTAGTTATTAACTTAGTACAAACAATTTTTAGTTGTTCTTACAAAGCCTATAATTTTAATTTATAATAATTTCAAATAAGTGTTCAGTATAATTACATTGGCAAGGTTGGTATGTATGAAGGACGTTTGGGATATCGTCTTAATATTTGTTCAAGAGATTGATATGAGGATGTTTTAACTTACCTGCGTAAAAAATGTACGGGGAATTTTGTAAGGCATTTTATACTCTCATAATTTTTATATACATACCTAAGCGTCTGTGTGAAGTAAAACGAAGCTTTCTCCTATTATAATCTCATAGGAATTCATTAAATTTTTATTTTAAAATAATTCGTTTTAATATATATATATATATATATATATATATATATATATATATATATATATATATATATATATATATATATATATATATATATATATACATATTATGTGTAGACACATATTGATGTTAAAAGTTTTATCTTGTAAAATATTGTGATGTATTTTATACAAATAATGTACCTAGACGTATTATTTGATGGAATGTTCGAGAAATGAAAGTTCTAGAAGAACAATACAATAGTAATCTTGATAATATCTTCCATACAAAACATATTATATTGAAAATATATGTATACTAGCTTTCCGCCCGCAGCTTCGCCCGCGAGGAGTTCGGTTATATCGCGTTTCCAAGAGAATTTTTCAAGTCTGGGATAAGAACTATCCTATGTTCTTTCTCAAGGTCAACTCTATGTCTGTACCAAATTTCATTAAAATCAGTTCCGTGGTTAAGGCGTGAAAGCGTAACAGCAGACAGACAGACACAGTTACTTTCGCATTTATAATATTAGTAAGGATTTATATTTGCAAATAAAGTATTTTTCATATATTATATATATCTCTATATTGCCAGTCATTCGTATCTTATATCTCAACGGTACATCGTGAGGTAGGTCCTAAGGTCAATGGTAGCGCGTTCTCAAATTCACACACGTTAATTAATTGTAACGGGATTCATTCTACGAGATTTTTTTTTATTTAAACTTTTTGATTTTGATATTTGAACTCAAATATTAAAAGCATTAGGATTCTTTTTGTTTGTATGAAATAGTCGAAAGTAACCGAACAAGTAAGTTTCGCGAACCGGTTGTCCCTATGAACGACGAGATGTATCAAGTGTATGGAATGCATATATATTGTATTATTACATATGTATGTATTAATTATGTTTATTTACGCTTCCTTCGTCTATTTAAGATGGCATCAGTTATAAATTATTTATAACGCCCGTCTGAATAATAGATTATATGCGATTAAAACGTCGACGTGTAATGTCTCGGAAACGAGATTTACAAAGGAATTTATAGAGAAAATTTAATTAATTTTTATATGAAGTAATATGTTAAATTTATATTTCGTTTATTCTATCCAGGAACCAAGAATTGGTGGAGCTTATGTCTTCAGCTGTCCGAGATTTGGCGGAGGCTGAATTCTTAGGAGAGAGAGATGAACAGAACAACCCGCTGCCATCACGACCACTGCCTCTACACCAGAGAGAAGAGGCTTCAGGTGAGAGAGAGACGACTATACAGAGAGCAAGAGAGAGAGAGAGAGAGAGAAAAAATATTTCTTTAACACATAAAAACCTTACCTTCATAAAACATTTTGCTTTACATCTTACAATCAGACTTGATACGTTTTTAATCGTAAATATATAAGCCAAATAATCATTTTTAACAGTATTCCATACAAAAAATTCATATCCAAATTTAACTTGATTGGAATACTTAAAACCAGTCAGTGTTGACCTCTCCGTATTTAAATCACTATGCAAATAGGTTAATCCTATTTGCTCAGTAATTAATGAGACGTGCTCGCATCCGTCAACAGTGCTAAGATCACACTTAGCTGAGAAACGAACCCACTGACATTTTCTTATATATTTTGTTATATAAATTGTTTGAACTCAAGTTGTTTAGTTTGAGATAGGAGTTCCTCAGGGGGGAATTATGGAACCAACATACATATAGGCTTTATTATTGTGTGTGTGTGTGTGTGAATGTTTAGACTTATAATATATTAAATAATAATAATAATTTATTTTTATCTCAGACATAGTCCATATTTAAATATTAGTAATACATGTCAACCTTATAACTAATGTTAGTAAAAGCAAATGATAATAATAATAAAAAATTAAAAACACAAAAGATTTTGATAGTAAAATAAATAATATAACTCAGTAAAATGAATTTGGTAAGATTCTAATGTATCTTGTAACGGTAAAGTATTATAGAGTAAGATAATTTGATTGCAACAAAACATAAGTTAATTTATTTAAGCTCACATTCAAGTGAATAAAGAAACAGCAAAAGCTTTTTTACTACATATTTTATGACTTAGAAGACAGGTATATAGAAGGTACAATCTTAAAACTTAAAATAGTCAAACTGATAATTCTAATACAAATATATAGAGAACAAATCAAACTATATTCATAACGATTATATTGAAACAAAACCAGCCATCATATAGTAACTATGCCAAAGGTTTTCGATGGCCTTATTTTTGTTTTTCCATTGTATGTTAAGGAACCGCGTGTATTGAATACGTTATATCAGATAGAACAGCTCCATTAGCATGTAGTGACGACGCTAGCAGGTTCATGTTTAATATGAAATACCTTGGACAATGGATAAAATTATTGTACCAGACTGGTTTTTCTTGGACAGTACTTATATGGTATTGTCATTTAATACAGCTTCTTATTGCTTTAAGAATTTTACTACAGTCGTATTTTTTCTTGTGATTGAAAATTAGATATTAATTTCGTTTATTGGTTATTAATTTTTAACAAAAACTTATTGTGTCTGATTGTCCGTTACTTTTGGCAAGTATGAGTGTTTTTTAAAGCTATCTAAAAGGACACAACTTTCGCCTCCACCGCCGTATAAACCGGTATCCGTAAAAAGCAACGGACCTCCAAACTGTTACGTTGCCCCCAATACATGAACTGGTCAACAGACCAGCTAAATGAAACTAATATTTTTCGGATTACTACGAATTATTTTATTATTTTAAACTACATACTCCCGACGTTTAAGCTACTTTGCAGCAACCGTGATGACGGGCAGACGAGATGTGTTCTGCAAAGTAACAGAAACGTCGGGAGTATGTATATTAAAATAATACGTAGTAATTCGAAAATATTAATTTCATTTAAATGAATACTCGCAAGTCTTAGATTTCATTATAAATGATCAGATGTCTTCTGTTGTTTAACAACATTATTCAGTTAAAATCAAAATCATATGATGATTGTAACATAAAGATTAGTCTAGTGCCTCAACAAACACACTTTGTATTGAGAGAAGTAAGTCGTATGTGATCGTGACTATGGTAATGAAAATTTCTCTTTTCCCATTTGAATCTACGTCTGTATACGTTTGTGGGTTGCATCGAATTAAAATAATTTTATACGATACATACAAATTTAATTATGAAACTTGTTTTATACACGAACGTCGTAATTAATGTTAAACAATTGAATTTACAATGAAATGTAAATGATTCGAATAAATAAGTCATCACAGATTTAGGGATTTTCCTGTGACTTGAGGAAGTTTCCTTGAGGTTAAATAAAAAACCTATTTGTGTACAATATGGATTGAATATTAAAATAATATACGGAACCCACTGGGTAAGTTAGTTATATTTGAGATAAACCGAATATTTCGGTAAAGATCAATTCAGATAATTTTTAATCAAACACGAATATAGCTTGTATTTAAGTCCTATTAATATTTCAATTTAAGGTATTGTTATATGTAGTGAAGGTCTTGAAGCAAAAATAATATTTATTCTAAAAATAAATGTTTGAAGGATAATTTAAATAAATCGATGTATTAACGGTTGTTTCGGATCACAACAATTGTATAAATTTAAATATATTTCTGACATAAAACGGGGTGAACAAGATGATTTATTTATAATAAACTAGAAGACCTGGCGAACTTCGTATCGCCCTATAATCAAGAAATATCTATTACGTTTTTTTATTTATATTTTTGGAGTTTATCTGTAAGCCATAAATCTCCGTGTTTTGAAATGCGACAGAATGATTGACATAGTTAGTTGTCAAATCTAATGTCAAAAAAAACGTTTGTATGGGAAATAGAAAAGGGCTGTTTTATGGTTTTCCCAGTAATGAATCAATTCTTTCAGCTTTTATACCTTCCCTGAACCTCCACGAACATTTCAAGACTAAGATAAGATAAATCCGTTCAGCTGTTCTCGAGTTTTAGCGAGACTAAGGAACAGCAATCCATTTTTATATATATAGAAGATTTGACATAAACAAGACAAGTATCACTAATAAAAACTTGCAACATTTTATACAGTAAATACTCTTTGTGATTTATTTATAATTAACGTAACTTCGAAAATAACTATTACAAATAAAAATGTGCTTTAAATCAATGCAATAAAGATCCTTTTTGTCTATCCGAATTGATGGAGATCGTTCATAATATGTTTTTATATAGAGTGGGACTGTATTCTGTCTCCGCTGCCTATGTCTGGTGTGTCAGGATGTATGGGCAGAGAGTGGAGCGCGAGGCATGTACTAGCGGCCGGAGCACTGCTTGGGAAGAGCTGTTCGGCCGCGCTCAAGCTGGCTGGACATGGACAGGGGCTGCAGACACAGGTACATACATACACACATACATACACATGCATACATACACACATACAACAGAAATAATACCAGGAAATATCGTCAGGTATAATGCAGTGCAATCAGGAATAATTGGTTATTCAGTATTTTCATTAGAAGCAGATTTACAAAGAAAGTATAATTTTCTCACTGTTACTTATGAGTTAAAAAGTGGGTATGAAAAAATGCCTTAAAAATTTTGAAAATTACTAAGTTCTAATCTTCCCAATCTAATCTTTTCTGCAATAGGTACGGAATTATCCAATGCTAGTTAGATTTCCACCATCCCCGACTATACAATCAATTCGATTTCAAATCACCAACATAAAATGACTATTCGATTCCTTATATCAAAATATGTAACCAATATTATATTTCTCCCAGGGTTATCTATTCGGTTGTCACCTAGCGTTAGCGTGGCAGGCGTTCCTTGACTTAGAGGCGTTTTCTGGTCCAGAGCCCGCGTACTTCTCACTCGTAGGAGCTCCCCTCGCCTTCACACTTGAAGAACGTCCCGAGCTGTACCGGTATATAGAGGCTGGGAAAAGGAGCGTTCACGACGTGGACTATCACGCGGTTAGTAATATAACTACATTAATAGCACGATACAATTACCTTATTTTATTTATTCATGTACAACAAGTAACACAGAAAAAAGAATAACAAAGAAACAAAGTTATACATAGGAAAGCTTATCTCTATGAGAGATCTCTTCCAGCCACCCTGGAGTGTGAGTAATTACCTTCTTCATCTTCTACCTGACAATTTCCCAGCTAAAGCCAGTCTGCCTTACATGTTGTGAATAGTTTTGGCTAATTGTTTTTACGACCGGCCGCCTGCCTGACATCAACCCTCTTTGGGAAGGCATTAATCAGTGATATCTAAATAGTCTTAGAAAGTACATATGATTTGGAAAAATCACATTAGTACTTGCTCGGGCCAGGATCGAACCCGCGCCCTCGTGCCATGATAGGCGGGCCTTAACCACTAGGCTACCACTGACTATACAACTACCTTCATATGACGACACAACAACCTTAGTAAACAGTTTATTGGAAGTAATTAATGTGTATTGGACTGCATTTTTGAGATGATTTCGCTGATTTTCATACATCAATGTAAGAAGATAATTATAATTATTTATTATAATAATTATTAAATATATTTAATGTAGCGTCAACCGACTGTTGTGTATTATAAAGATACTTCTCTATGTTAAGAGCTCCACGAAGAGAGTCAGGAGTTCCGAGTTTCTTGTTCAGCGTTTATTAGAATATACCAAGTCTTATAGTGGGCTCTTATACTTTATCTCATATATATGTTAATATATCGTGTCCCATTTCCAGCTGTACCAGGCCGTCCTAGAAGGCAGCGGTATCGAGCAGACGAAACATCTCCAGAACGAACACGTGACGCGCGCCAGGGAGGTGCTTGAAGCCTTCCCTAACTGTGACGCGCGGACCGCGCTCACTAACATCATAGTGGCCATGTTACCGTGACACACACACACACACACACACACACACACACATAAACACACAGACATACAGAGACAGACACACGTCATACACACACACACATATACATACATAAGAAACAAATACATCCAAGAAGATAGACCTCTATGAATATTTACATAGCTATCATGAGATTGGCTCATTTATCGATTTTATTACTCAGCCTATAGATTATTGTATAGACTAAGTGAATTTTGTATTGAAACTTTTTTTTGTACTTTTTGTATTATTTTTTTTACTATAAAGATAACTGAAGGCTACGTCAAAGAATTATTACAATAACGACTTGATACATTCCAATTAAGATAATATTTGAAAGATAAAAGTGAAAAAAGAAATTGAAATTAAAAGTGATTATAAAATATATTTTATTATCTACGTCTTTAATGACACAATAAATTTATATATTAATTAAAACAACATACAAATATGCAGTTACCAAATATATAAACAATGAGAAGTTTAAAAACAGATCAACTTGATTATTATTAATAATAAAAATATTTTTTAAATTCATATAAAACGTACATTTTATGTATAATATAAGTGATATTTTTATTTTATTTTTATATGTTTATATGACGGGGCTTTTGCTCTTTATTATAATATACATGTTGATCAAAATTGTGTGTTTTTTTTCAAACCCAAATAAGTCAAATGTAATTCATATTTAAAAATTCCGTTAGAAAAGTTGTGACACAAATTAATATGAATTAAATTAAAAATATAAATATTTTGGTTTGTCAATTAAAATTCCAAACGTTAATGACATACTAATATTAAGTGAAAGTAGAGACTATTAAAAAAATATAAATACATATTTAAAATGAGTTAGTTCGTATCTTTGCAGTCCTGGGAAGGTATAAATAAAACATAGCAGTGCGTTTTATTAAATTATTATATTAATAAATAATGGTAGTTCTATTTACATGACACATTCTCTTGTTTTGGCAGAAGACAAAATATTATTACACAATAATGTCTGTCGTAACGCGACGAGCGCGTCCATTAAAACAACCCTCGATAATTCTACCATGCTTATTAAACAAAACTTTTTGGTTACTGTTAAAAAAATACTGGTCGTTTTTGGTTCGCGGCTTTCTTTTTTTTTTAATCGACACAAGTTCTAAATTCAAATCGCGTGGCGCCAGTTTAACGTTGTGTCGACTCACAACACACTGAAGAAAGACACATACAAGCAGTCAAGCACACGTGAGTTAATGGTATATATCACAGGTATCTAGTGTGGCCTAAATGATTTTATAATTTCATACAAAAAATTCAAATTTCATAAGGACTTTACATCTACTAGATCAGTTACAACCACGATTGCATTCATACATAATATCAATAATCTTGTAAAAAATATTTCAAAGTGTTTTAACAAATTTTTGTGCTCACTTTTAAATCTCGTTACATTAAAAATATATGATGCTGATACATTAAAATATTCCATTATCTTAAATTAAAAAGAAAACATTTTGGTATAATTTGATGACGCACTGTGTAATCTTTCGGAATATTGATATTTCATTATTACGAAAAAAATATTTAAATTCTCTGTTCTGTGTGTTTCTGTTTTGATATGTCTCGTCACACAATGCATCAACATGAGCCCGACAACACATTGGCAAGACGGAGGCTTGAGTAACTAAAATAATTTCTTAATAATTTAGGCAAGAGCTGTATGCCAAGCGTTACCATAAGACAGACGACGTCGCACCATTCGTTAATTGTTTTCACACCGCTCCTACACTCACCCTACATTACAACATACATAGACCCCGGTGTCTATTATTGCTTAGTTTTTATAAGTTTTGTTCTCAAAACTTGTTTTTTTTTTTTTTAAACCTATAAATAATTTCACGTTCCAATAAATTTACCATTCAATAAATACGTACACGTAAAAAATATAAACTATATCAATAGTTTAATCTTTAAAACAAACTTTTCCTTAACATCTAATTATATATTAATAACTATTCATCAGTATGTTATCATTCATTTTCAATAATATGCCTACTTTATAATCTTTCCAAGCGCCTGAAGTTTTTTTTTTTTTGCAATACTCTATCTTATAAATTTATTAATCTTTTTTAAATGTATGAACGTATTTTTATTTTTTTCGTTATATCTAAATCAGCAGAACAATTAATAGATGTCGACTCGATCACTAGAGGTCACATATTTTAATAGTTCAAAAATTACTTCAACCTTACAATAGTACGTCTCAGACACAGGCACTCAAGTAGAAATTAAAGAAGGCTCATGAAATTTATAAAACAACTGCCAATAATATAATGTCAAGACATAAAGCAAATGCATATATTAAATATTAATAGCTACGATAACACTAAATTATTAGAAAGAAAATGATTTCATAATGGTTCACGTAATAAATAAGTTAAATATTCTAAAAGTTAAAAATACACACCTCTTAACCTAATATAAAAACACGTCCGTGGCTGCAGCGAGTGAATACAGAGTCCACTACTGATTACACCACGACGACGTGCGTACTAAAATAAACAAAAATATATAGGCAGAGGAATGATGTTCAAATTATTAAAATATAAGTTACCTAAGAGACAGACAAAGGTACAACACGTGTATACATACAATGAGAACGTCTCCGCGCTCCGCACATCATTGTTGTCTTTTGTACTTTCGCTCTGAATAATGAATATAAAGATAAATTGTAGTTAGTATCTTATGAGATCATTGCATCGCGTATAGAGACTATGCGCTTAATTAGAAAAACATATGTAAAAACATGGAGACGAACGTACGCTAGTGTCATTTAAAATACAGCTTGTAAAAAATATATAAACTTATACGAAACTTTCGAGTTGACGGTTGAACTAAACACGATAACATTATACAAATAACTCTACGGTTACAGTTACTGTCTAACAAACACCTTCCATACTAACATTGTAACGTAAGACTAGCAGAAATGCGATTAACACTACTAAAATATAAACTTAAATTATATCTTTGATAGAAAACTCACTCGGCTTACATTGAAAAATATATGTTATACGGTAGTCAATTCCAATGGAAATACAACGAGGAATCTCGACGAATATTGGACCAGTAAATATATCGACCTTAGCTATTACACATCCAGGAACTAAGACAACTTTGGAAAGCAAATAATTCGAGAAGACTTAGATCGAAGGGGTCGGAAACCTTTGGAGCGCTGCGGAACTGAGCTCAGTGTCGCTTAGAAGCTGTTTGGGGCGTCGAGCCCGGCTTGTGTCAGGTGGCGGACTCCTGGTAGGGGCCGGTCACGGTGCACGGGTGCATGGGGAACAGAGTGGTCCACGACATTGTTGTTTGTGTGTCTGTTCGTAACATGACCTGGCGACTCCTCCTGGCCGCGGTGGTCGCCTCCACGAGCGCCGAGAGCGACCTGTACCCTCCAGGGATCGTGTTCTCGTTGTTCTTCCACTTTTCTGCCGGTGTCTGCCTCTGCTCCAGGCCGGTGGAGGCCGGGGATGCGGTGTTCGAGCTGGCTCCATTAGTCCCCGGTGTGGACGGGCTTAAGCCTAACTTTTTTAACCTCATTTTTTCTTCCCACTCTTCAAGGCCATGTTTTGGACGATTCAGATTCCTGTGTTGGTAAAACACGAGTGATATTCTCGTTGGGTTCACTCTGTTCGGACTCTTCACCGCGGTGGTGGAGTGCATCTCGTGTTTCGCACATTCGAACAGTACACTCCCGTGACCTAAAGCGATAGCGACTCCTCCCATTTGACTGTCTTTAAAACACTCCAGATTGTCGTTTATTCCAGTCACTTCACCGATCGGTTCAGCTTTTGGTGGTTCCGGTGGATATGGAATGGAAAACGGTGGCGGGTACAAGCACCAGTTGGGCGAAGACTGACACCAATTGGGATTTGGATTCTGGTAGAAATTTGCTGCAAAATTTGGATTGTATTGATATCCGTATGAATTATAACAGTGGGAATTTCGTATTAATTCTTCTCTTTTGTATTTTTCTGCATTATAATAAGCTATGCTATTGTAGTCGTTATAAGAGTTTTCATACGGGTTAAAATGTCCATAGGGGTTTGGTGTAAAAGAGTAAGCGTTGGTCATCGTGGGATAGTTTCCATATCCTTGTACCGGCACTTGATTGCTGTATGTAGTTTGGTTGATCGGTTGAAAGTTGTTTCCTGTGAACTCTGGCGCGGGTTTGTTCGTTGTTATATTCTGAGAGTCTTCATGGTTGATGGTGTAGTTCATTTGTTGTTGTGATGTCGGCGGTAGCGCGTTCATTCTATTCTCTTGGAGGCTTCTGTTTTCATAACCTTGGTTGTGGTACGATCGTTCCGATGGAGGGTACGGTTTAAGAAACGTCGAGTTCTCCATGCCGTCAGAAGGATTCACATATTGTGATCGCGATGGGGGCCTCGCTTTAGGCACTCTAAACAATGCATTCTCATTTTCCGTTATTTGGTCTCTAGGTTTCGTGGGGTCCCAACTTTTCGTGTCTGGAGATCTCCATACAGTTCGTCGAACGTCTGAATTAACCGAGTCATGATTAGGAGATTTGAGTTCTTGTGAAGGCACCGGTGATTCAGGAGTGCGTTGGGTTTTTTGTGATATTTCAGATAACCTCGGTGAACTAGGCATGTCAAATTCTGGTAACTTCTGTGTCATATCTCCTAGAGCATTAAGCTTTTCGGATTCAGTATTACTTCTGGATATATTATCTGAATTGCTTTCACTCCGATTTGAATCAGGACTAAAATTATTAGCAGCGTTTAAATTAGCAGTTGTAGAATCTGGATCTTCTTTCACAACATTACTGAACATTTCTGAATTATCGAAGTCAGGCCACTGTTGTGGGGCCGCATTCACTTGATTTATATTCTGCGGATTACATTGGTCTCTCTTTTGTAAATTTGGAGTGAAACTTGGCAACTGATTAGGATTTTGATTTTGGCAATTATTATCCAGTACAGGAGCAACGTTGTGCGGATTGTACATAGCGTTTTGATTGTGTAAACTATAGCTTTGGTCGTAAGGGTTGTACGGAGAATCCAATACAGTGCTTGAGATCTGATTGCTCTGTAACTGAGCGTCAGTGAAATTATCGATCATCGTGGCCATGTCCAGTAATGCAGGGTTTGCTAAGTTTGGATTCATGAGACTGGAATTGTGTACATTTGGATTGACGAATGCGGAGTTATAGTGTGGAGTGTTCGTGAAGTTCGTGTTAACTTGCAGGTTCATAGCGGGTGTGGTGGCTCGTGGTGACGCGCTGCTCTGACTGCGTGGACTCGCGTTGTTTCTAATCTCATTAGGTTGAGGAGTCTTCGGCGTCGGCGTGGGACATTGTGATTTCTTCTGATTATTTGGACTTTGTTGTGGAGTGTTTGTTGATGAGTTGTTTGATTCAGAATTTTCTTCGTCTTTTCTCTTCTTTCCATGCCGTCGACATGGCTGCAGTGGGACGGATCTAACGCGGACCTCCATAGGGTATCTGTAATTGTAAATGAAATAATTAACATTCTGATTTTTCAATATAAATAAATAGGAATATTAATATAAGAAAAATATTCATAAAATTTTGTACATCACCACTCACTTGTCCAAAATTTCCAAAGCACCGCTGGCTATTTTTTCTTCCTGGCCTTCTTTAGACCCAAATTCATCTGTGGTATCCAAAACATACAAGGGAAGTACATGTAACTGTTCATCATTAGGTTTCGTGAGTGCTCTGTGTTTGGCGAGTGTCACTACCGCTGTGCAGCCGTTGTTCATGTTATGAAGATCTCTGTGTGCGTGAGCGCAAAAGTCTATACACGCCGTTACCCCTGAAAACGTAAAACTAATTTAGGTATTTTATTATATGATAAAAAGTTTAATATTTTATAGGTTTTCTAGCTGTTGAATGTTGTTTTTGACATATTGTTTTTACCTGAAAACGGTCTTCCAGGCTTAAAGCCCAAACGGCAATCCGACGCTTCTTTCTCGAATTGACACTGATTCTCAAATGACTTTGGCGCAAGGTTCATATACAGCGGGCTGAGTAGGGTCGCCAGGACGTGCATGCGTTCTTCGATTTCACTCTCCTCTGTTTTGACCGAAAGTCGAAACTTACGGACAGTTTTTGAACGGGCGTATTTACATCCATTGTAATACATGGACCAGGAGCAGCCGAAACTGTAGGAAGCGCCGCACGTCTCCGGGTCGAGCCCTTAAACGATAACCAATGTTTATATGACAATATAAAATAGTCCAAACACGTAACACTACAAGAATATTCTCACAATACTTACCTTGACAAGCACAGGTTCGGTTTTCATTAGTAGCACACCGACGTGTGGTCGGTAAGCCATATCTATTCAGTTTGTGAGACAAAAGCGTGTAATCTAAATCAGCTTCAGACTGCGGTATTCCTTCCCAAGCCACTAAGCAAACTACTATCCAGGATGTGGAGCATTTGTGACCATTTCGGAACTTAACTACGGCTAGTACTTTTTCAGTATAGCTGGAGCGCCGTATTATCTGAAGTAATTAATTAATTAGTTATTAAATATCCTTATATTTAATATGAACTCATGAAAATATAAGTGACTTGGCGATCCATACACTCACCCACTTAGCCATCGGGCAACCCTGGGCCGTTTTGCCTTCTTTTCCTGTGTAACAAACTTTTTCGATGCGCAACTCTTTACCAGATAACCCTGTTCTTGCTTCCAGATCTTTCCTTAGCTCACACAGAGACGAAGCAGCTCCTAGAAATAAATAGTGCTTAGCTTAAGAATATGTGACAGTTATTAAAATCTTCAAGAAATAATAGATTTTTTTGTTATTGTATCGTTCAAAATTGAAACAATATTAAAGAGTTAGATTAATAAAGATATTTACCGAGGTGAGTATAGTAGCTTCCAGGCTCGGGAGGATTTTTGTCAGCTGGAAAACAATTACAGTCTGGTACTTCTGTTCTGGAATTGTTTTTTAATCTTTCTAAGTTGTCTAAATATTCCTTTGAGTAATTAAATTGGTTTTCTTTCGTTGTTTTTGGGAAGAGCTCAGATACAGGAGTCCCAGGTTTCGATGGAGTTTTCGCATTATCTGTACTGTCTGGATCTTCTTCTAGTATTTCGTCTTTAGTTTGTAGACCCGCACAAGCTCCGTCCCTTAGATGTTCTGGCGGAGGTTTCTTCACAGAGCCTTGTCTACAACACGCATATCCTATTTCATTTCTAAAGGCACTAGGCCCTCCCTCTCCTGCGAACATATAAGGCTCACTCCGTGGAGGTCCATAGAGCAAATTCTTATATATTTTATGTCCAGGTGGTGAATGTTCGGACTTTATTTGTTCTATATAATATGGAGGTTTTAAATCAACGTCTACATTTTTTCCAGAGTTGCTTCGACAGTCTACACCCCGATTAAATTTTGATTCAAAATTTTTACTGAACTTTTGGAAAGCCATATTTTCTTGCATCCTTGGAATCTGAGCGAAGTCTTCGCTTGTATTAATTTTTCTTTCGTAAGATATATTTTGGAAGTTTTGATAGACTTGAGGTTTATGATTTACATTTTCATGTTTTATTGTAGATATTGGTGGTAACGCCATGTTCTGCGCCCCATTAGGATACGGCAGATGTTTTAGCCCTTCCATTTGCTTACTAAATGTGTTTTGATTCATCAATCGTTGTGGTTCACTCTTAATAGTTTCCTTTCCATATTGGTAATTGTCAGGTATTTCTAACTTAGGAACTAAAGGCGCCGCTGCTTGCCTATACTTAATATCACTGGTCTCTCTTTCGTAAGTTCCTTTTTGTGTATTGATTTTTTGAGTCGTAGAGCAGGTTTGTTGGTTGATATCTGATACTGGTCCAATAAGCATCTTCGAATGGAAATCTTTGTTATCTTGCTGACTATAATTTAAATTCTCACTACCGTACGCGTCTGCATATTTTTGTGCTTCATAAGGCGTGTTCGTATATGTACTGTATTGTCCTATAACGTTAGCGTGTGATGGTAAATTTTGCGGAGTTTTAGATACGTTCTTCAATATAGTTTGTTTATAACCTTTCGGAACTTGCGTTCCCCCCTCCCATACATGGTGGCCACCACCTCCGATATCACTCAAGCCGTAGGCCTGAGTATTTTGTGAATAATTACCAGTGACAGGGTAACCCTGTTCACCTATGTGGTAATTACCTCGGAGATGGTGGCTATACGATAAAAAATGACCGGTGGTATTTCTATCGTCGTTGACACCGGTTTTTCTATCATCTAATACACGAGGAGGTCCCTCTCCAGGATCGCCTTTATCTGGCGGAGTGTTTGTTCCGTCTCTTATATGACTTTGTTTATTTAAAATCATTGTTTTAAGTCGCGAATTTAAATTGACCCTGTCCGATTGTGAGAACATTTGTTGCTCTGATTCATCTTGTCTATGCTGTTGCATTTGTTGATTTTGATGATTTTGTATTTGATTTTGCAACTGTTGTTGTTGATTTTGCATTTGTTGTTGTTGGTTTTGCATATGATTAATTTGTTGTTGGTTTTGCATTTGCTGTTGATTTTGCATTTGCTGTTGATTTTGCATTTGTTGCTGGTTTTGAATTTGCTGTTGGTTTTGTATTTGTTGCTGATTTTGAAGTTGCTGTTGGTTTTGTAACTGCTGTTGCTGCTGTTGATTCTGCAACTGCTGCTGATTTTGCATTTGTTGCTGATTTTGCATTTGTTGCTGATTTTGTAATTGTTGTTGATTTTGTAGTTGTTGTTGATTTTGTAACTGCTGTTGATTCTGTAACTGTTGATTCTGGATTCTTTGGTTATGTTGCCACTGGCGTTGTTGCCAGTCGTTTTGGTTCTGCGTCTGTCCATTATCCGTGTACTGCCCGCTCCCATAGCTGCCCGGATACCCATTACAATCGAGTGAAGCTCGCGGACCGTTGCTCCCCTGCAGGTATCCAGGCTCGGCGTTTCCCGAATGCTGATTGTTCGACGCATTTTGTTCTTGCCTCTCACCATCATTACTCGCTTCCCCCGTGCTGTTTTCCCCGTTGTTGTAATCGTCGTTATGCTCCGAGGTGTATTCGTTGCGGTCGTAACTCTGTTGACTCACAGTGTATACCGACGCAGATGATGTTGGAACAGAACTCTGATAGGATGCGGCTGAAGCGGGTCTGGAGTCGTTCCCTGTAGTGACGCATGTAGTCGGGGCCTGCTGTGCGTATTGTTGTTGATACTCTGTCGTGTAGTGTGGAGCCCGGGGAGATGGCACCGGAGTATAAGCACCGCGATTTGACGGAGGACGTTGTGCTGGAACAGCTTGAACGCCAGTTTGATAATACGTGTTGTTTGTGACATCGAATGTAGTTGCAACATTTTGGACGGTGTACGTTGTGTTGGTCTGATAGTGGGGGGAGGTGGCGTAAGGAGTGTGATTGCCCTGGTAGTCTAGAGTTGTTTGACCCGTCTGCGTTGGCAGCTGCTGAATAAATTGGTTTTGCCAACCTGAAATGTAAGCAAGTGTATTGTCAATTATCACAATTTATTATCATAGTCCATTATATTCATATGTTAAATATTTGATAAAAAATTGTATACCTTGCGACGGATCTGTTTGCCACGTCGTAGGAAATCTGTTCGGGTCACCCGCGTAAAATGGCATTGGAGCCTGGAAAAGAAATTAAAATTTTATTAAATTGAAGAACATTACTGAGCTGATAAAAACTGGGAAATGAGCCCTGATAATGTTATTCGATATTCTTATCTTAGTATATCTTGAAAGAAGTGTATTTATAGAGATTTCAATTAGAAATAGACTTTCAAATTAGTAAACGAATGACTTTCAGATTGAAAAAGGATATTGTAAAAACTAACGTATTAACTGTGACGCGATGGTTACAATGTATACAATATATAAACTACAAAGCTGATAATACCGCGAACAGCAATAGGTAAGTGTGTCAAGGTCGAGACAGGACCTCGGTCATTGTTTACCTAATTACATGATAGAGGCACAACACCAAACGCGAGGTCAACGAACCTTCCCGCCGTGGTCGGTAACAATCAAATAATTTACAATTAGGATAACAAATAAATATTTTTATAAACAATATGGAAGCTTCCTAGTAATACTATATACGTATTTTTATTTTATTAATACTCAGTTGTTGTTTTTATCTGACGACGCTTTTGCGTCCTCAGATTTTTTCGCTTTTTTAGGCGTGTATTAATTTTTTTTGTGTGTCTGTTTGTGGCATCATAGTTATCAAACGGATCAATCAATTTTGTTGCATTTTTTTCATTTGAAAGTCGGTTTTATGAGCTATTTCTTAACAATATTTGGTTCATAGCGATCCCTCATTGTACAAGAGAATTAGTTCTTTTGTAATATGATGTAAGTAATTTTTTGCCCATAGCTACTCGATGATATGATGGCCATGCTTCACGCTCCATTTATTAAATGAATTGATAAAAGCCTCATCTTTCCCTGAATACAGTGAATTGTTATTAAACAGGGAACACATTCGTCAAGAATGTACATTTTCGAAGAAATTATATTGCTAAGTATTTTTTAATATTTATGTCGAATATCAACAGATACTTATAAATCCGATTATAATATATAAAGTACACAACTTCCCCAGTTTATTTATACACAGTCCGTTGAGTTATATCCAGATATTTTTCAAAGAACTAACTTAACAGATGTTTACGTAAGAAGAGTTTAATTTTCTTTTAAAAGTGTTATTCTTATTTCAAGGAAACTTTTCCTTGTGAAATATTATAAAGCTCTCTTTTATTACGAGAAATATATTCTGTGTCATGATTGATTTAAATTATAGAGATAAAAAAAAACATTTTCGTCTTAATAATGGCAATGAAAAATAAAGTTTTGCTTTTGATTATGAGAATTGTTGAACTGTGGATTTCCTGAATTTAAAGTAAATACTTTTTATCCGATTTTTATTATTCAATTATTTTCAAGTATTTATTTCACGATTCTAGGAACTTTATTTAAAATTCAACATATGGTGAAAAGAATATCGAATATAATATTAACAAGGTGAACTAGTTTTGGTAATATAAGTGGATCGTTTCAATTATATTCAATAATATAATTTGATAGAAATCATGAAAATATTTAAAGGATTATATGAAAATACGATTATTTTTCAATTTATAATAAATTTGATAATGAGTTTTTGTTATGTGCAATAATTTATTAAAATCTCATTCGAGGTCGTACATTAAAATGAATTGTATAAAGCCTCAAACACAATTAAGAAGCACAAAGTTGATTTTCATTTTGTAAACCGGCTCCGACAATGTTTTATTTGGTACAACATAATAGGGTAAAGATAAACAAATTAGGAAAGCTCTTTGAAAGGCATGAGAATGTTTTATTTAGGAGAAGAGTTTGCGGTCAGACTTATATTCAAATTCACTGTACATAGTGTGCATGTTTGTCAATTTACATTTTATATACGATCGTATTATGATGCAAACGACTTGTTCGCTTCAATAAATATATTATTAAGACCCTGGAGGTAAGAAAGCAGCATCAGTTATTTTATATACTATTAAAAATCGTGTAATAATTGTCACTATATCTGTCCATGATTTTGTCTTCGGCATTATTCAAAAAGAAATGAGAAAGAGGAGAGAATATTTTAAGTCGAAGAGCATTCCCTATCAATACATCAATAAAACCCGAGAAATTGCCATAGTGATCTTCATTTAAGTTATGAATTGTTGTGTAAATTATAATAGTGGTAGTATTTCCATATCACTCACCATGGGTTGGCTAGGATGGTCTTGCTTCATAGCGGGCGTGGTGGCTGGTGCAGGGCTGGGGGCTGCCGGGGCGGGCCCGGGGGACGCGGATGAAGGCACACCGGGACTCAAACCCGCAGGAACCACCGCTCCTAGAGGCTTGCGACCACGATAACTCTGGAATAAACCTCCGATTATCAGATAACTATTACCACATTTATTTTGTCACCCGTCCGTGTTCGAATATATAGAATATGATATACGATGCATACATAACATGAAAATTAAAATCGATTTTATTTTATATAACTTAGCGTGAAGGTTCAATTATTTTTGTAACCTTCAGTCATAAAGTTAATATTTAAATTAAAAGTTTAAATTGTGTTACAAAAGTCGAAATATAATTTCAAAGAAATAACGATTTCCGTAATATTCTATTTATGAAACGTGTTTAGAAATACAAGTTATAATAGAATAATTCGAACGTTTAACAGTTTACAACTACAACTACAGTTTCCCGATATTCTCGACCAGCCAATGGTTCAGAACCATACACGGTCGCTGCGTAATTTCAAATTGAAATAGAAAATTGGTTATTACGAGTTGTTCGTCATTATTTTGTATTATGCTATATAATAACACTCATTGGGTGTCATTAATGTTATTACGATATTTACTATACATCGTATAAAAGTTGAATACACTTGGAATGCAACAAATTACAAGTATTTATTTATTAATCAAAAGCTTGCGCCGTTGTTTTCGACGTATATTTCAAACGTTCCATTGTTATATGAAATAAAATTTAACGCAAATTAAGTTTAACAAAACAAGAAGAACGCCTTGACGGTCGGACGAGTGTTCATTATGTTAATTCTGTATTGAAAACAAATTGAATCGAAATTTTGGGATGTCTGTCGGTCAATATTACTTTAAAATCTATATGGCGTCAAGCATTATACTCGATTTCTTGGGATTTTACCTAAAAAAGTATCATATTACACAAGAGTAAATTATTAATTTTTTGTGTGTACGACTAAAAGATAGAAGTTTTTCGTTTAAATAGAAATATAATAGTGATAAAAAATTATCTGTTAGTGTGTGTATTAATATTAATTCGTTCCATTGGTCCGTGCATCAGCTGTGGATCTCAATGTTTGCCGCTACACTGACTTCATTTACCTAGTCTTATTCCATTACATCGGATTCCGTTACAGACTCTTTCTTTGTTATAATGCAATTTAAATCCACTTAACAATACAAATATTAGAATTTACTATGAATGCTTTGCTATTATTAAGTCTCGAAAGATTTATATGGGATGGAAAAAATTTCTTTGTTTGTTATTTTTGCTAGATATTAAGATTCTATCTATCTATCTATCTGTTCTAAGGAACTTCATCAGAAAAACGTGACGTTTACACTAGCTTTGAGATTTTATCAAAATATTGTTTGATTGGTATTGATTTTATTTACATAAGAAATATATATAAACCAGGAAGGAGAACGTCAAGAGTCACGTAGACATTATGTATTTATAATGTCATATAACTATTAATAATTTTCCACCGTTAAAGGTACATGCATCTCAAAACAATAACTCTGAATTTAGGCCTTTACAAAAGCCGTCTATTAGAAGCAAACAAAGCCTCATTGTTGAACCACAACTTGCCTGTAAACTTTGATGTATAACTTTGGTTGGCTCTCGTTTTAATTATAACTAAGACGATCATTAGAATGATAAATATAAGTCTAATTCAAATCTTTGAATAATTTCTAATAAACAATTGGTACTGACCACGTCCATAGTATTTGTCGTAATTAGACCCATTTTCTGTTAAATTTAATATTAGGTTACTTACAAAAAATCTCGTAATAACTTTATTATATATCAATAATAATGTACAGATGTTTTCTCAACAGTATAAAGGTTGCTTGAACTTTGTTGTTTTGGCACCAGCTCGAGTCCTATACTCACATTTTGTTTTGTTTACAAAATTAATTTAGCATTGTTTATTTTATAACTACATGAGGTTTATGTATAGAATCATGTACTTTTTACTAACAGTGAATTTGATGTTAAGAAGTTACAGATATAATAATATTATATGATAAAAAATTAACAGCAAACTTATTAATGTATTTAATTAATATGACTTGATGTAATGAGGTCTATGATTTTCGCGAGTATTCATTTAAGTGAAGCTATTATTTTGGGATGACTACACGTTATTTTGTTAATTTTAAAATGTGAAATTCATATTTCGTCTGTCTGTGATCACGGGTGCTGCAAAGTAATCGAAACGTCGGGTAGTAGTAATCTAAAAAACATTACTTTTTTAAATATAAGTTGATGGTTAATATACTGTATATTCTACTTTAAAATAAGTATGTTATAATCCTTATGTATCGTATATTTATCAATCAAGGTGGAATTGAAAAAGACACGCCCGTCCCAATTAGATAGTGTTATCAGAGGTTATGGTTTCCGAAAAAGAGACAATTAATCAACCTCTAGAAATAGGACGCGATAAAAAAGAATAAAAGTTTTACTGAACACTCTCCAGATATGACTGAGGTGTGACTTATTATTTGAATATGTTTAAAAACATTGAATTGTATGATATTTGAGTCAGTGGTAAAGTATAACTAATCTAGGCGGCCGATCTCCGATAGCTGAGGACAGAAAGCCAGAAACGGCAAATGTATGTAAATATGCCGGCAGAGAAAGGCCATATTTTAGGCAAAGTGCGCCGCGGGCAATAAACTCGACTCATTACAAAAATATTATTCACAAAATGGTTTTAAAGAGGAATATATATTTTTTAATTCATGGTCCTTTTAGATATTCTTTATATATATTAAAAGTTGTTAAAACAAAGATATATTGGAATATGAAAAAGTAAGCAAAGTCTGGTGAATTTCTCATTATACGTACAAATTAAATAGGCTTTATGTGTATACTAAAAGGCTAGTGATCTTTTCTTTGTTATGACAAGTAGTTTCTTCAACGCCAGCAGATTCTTCTCTAATTAGCGCGTCTATATCAATTAGGGAGTTACTTTAATATGTAGAAATGTCATTTCATTTAGCACATTCGAGGTTAATTAAATCTATTTAACGAGTTTCTGCTCCACAAATGGGTATGCGATGTTAAATGAGTTAGTACTCATTTTCAACAGTCACTTCCATACTTCATCCCGCAGAAAGATTTCTTAATTATTATTAATGATTATAGCTACATTATTCTTTAATATAACAATGAATTCCCGCCTGTTTTTACACTATTATTGTTGTGGTTTTATTTTTAATTCTAGATATTTCTAAAGTCATAGTTTATTCAGTACAATATGTCCGTACAACGCCAAACTATTGCACGATCATTTCTCTGTCCCTGTCACAACTGTCAAACTGTTTCTAATAGAATCTTAATTTGAACAATCTATGTTTGTATTTGTATATGTACAATGCAACCTCTTTGATCTATGGTTTTTGTAAACACGTGACTCGAATTTAAGATTTTGAATTTTGATTATTTTCTTAAATATCATTTCATAAATATTACTATTTTTAATCCGAGAGTTCCTGTCAGTTTATCAAACTATTTTATTTTATTGAAATAAATATTTGAATAAATCAACAGTTTTTTAGTTTATTTTTTATATGAGAACTTATTAAAAAAAAATTGAAATTGTTATAGAAAATAAATAAATAATGAAAGCAGTTGAGTTCTCATGTTTTAACATGGGCAGGAAAAATAGAGATAAGTCTTTGTATATTAAATATATAGCACTGGAAGGGATTTTTTTTTACTTTTTACGGACATTAATAAAACGAATTCTTCTATTTCTGTTGTATACATGTATGTATATATGTTGTTGTATATGTCGATCCTAGTAATACGTTAATAACAATAAACATGTTCATGTTTTGATTGGCGAGAGATTCAGCATACAGTTTTCATACAGTAATTTACTGACATTTAAATTATTATTTATAACATTAAATTAAGAAGTTTAAATATATATGGTTCTATATCTTATATGTACTTAACTATATAACTGGTGCTATGTTCGTTTTTAATTGGTATTATTTAAAAGCCAATGTTTCTGTAATATATGAACATTATCCATACCATAATTGTATGATTTTTCAATTATCGGAACACTAAAAATCGATCAAATAGCTTCTGTTGACCTAACCAATATGAAGCTTGAATACAAAAGTTCGGAGCACGAATGAAAAATATATAGGCAAGAAACGAAAAAGACATCGGTTTGAAATACTGAATTAGAAATTTTATATGTAACTATCCGACCCGGCAAACGTTTTGCTATATAAATATTTAGGGGTGCATGTATTTTTAAAACTACATTATAAAAAAACCAAAAATTTGAAACAAAAATTAAAAAATACTAATATAAAATTTGGTAAAGCCGTTTCGGAATTTAACAATCAATTGAGACTTAAATTTTCTTATTAATATTATTAATTCATTACACTTCCGATCAAACGACTGTCTATGTCTATTCGTTAATTTTTTTGTATAACGTTCATATATTCTCGGAAACCATGAAAGTGACTTATCGCCAATAACTATGATACAGAATGTAGGTTACTTCGTACGCTTGGAGGTGCACTGGTGGTGCTTACAAATTACAACCTTATATATTAGACAATAGAGTTCATAATATTTGTTGTTGTGATGTACGTGACTAGCTGTATAAGAAACACGTGTTAGACCACGTTGGGCGATATTTATTCCTGTCTGAAGCGGGAGCGCCCGTACAATATGCAATATTTTAATACTTTAAAACAAATTCGTTCTTATTCCCAATAACAATAGAGGCTATATTTCCATGAATGTTTAATGATTTTCGGCTCACCGTACTTCATACATTTTATATGTCATGAATTACGAATCTATTGCATGTATTTATATTGAATATTATATATATGCTGCGTGTGAGTTCAAACCATTGTCGTGATGAACGGTTGAGATGATGCTGTCTCTGTCTGACGACGTATAATGAAGCGAGACAGAATAACAAAAGATATACCAAAAAGTTTTCCACTTACGTGTCTGGGAACACTCGCCCAGACGGTCAAAATACAAGATGAATCTTCATCAATATTTTACACGACAAATTACCTACTGATATATTAAATAAAGTTTAAATTTGAACCTCACAAATTTAACTAGAGATGGCAAGTATATTACTTAAAGCCTTTATTAGTATAACGAATAACCAAGCCTTCCTTCATTATGTATCGTTATTAAAGATTCTGTTATATAATATCTAACTCTTTATATATAAGTATAACAAATACTTATTATTTTCGTTATGTTAACTCCACACGAAGGTCACGTCATTGTTGTCTCATTGACTTCCCAACCTTCCTGGTCTAAACTATAATCATATTAAATTGAATATATCCGCTGTACGTACATATTTCGTTTAACACAATTTACTATAAAGCTACTAAAATATAATAAAATAGTAAATTTTCAATAAAAAGTTTTGGCGGGAAATTGTATAATGGAACGTCAAATTCAAAATGGCGTCCACATAAAGGGTCTGTAATGTTTATTTGAATCTTATGTCGTTTGGTCATACTAAATGTTATTTAAACTATACAATACAATAGCTAATGTTTATAGATTATTATTTGATAACAGTGTGTTAATTCGCTGGTTATTTCTAAAACATCCGTATCGTATATCCAAACATTCGCTTCGCATTGACTCATGTTATCATTACAGGTCAGTTATACCTGTAATGTATAATTAACAATTATACATAAGTAACTGGTCTGTATAATTCATATATATGAGACGCAAACAAGAAACAAGTTAAACTTCTTTTATAACATCGAAGTAAAATCAAGTTAATAAATCAAATCAAATCGCCCGCGGTCTTAAGGTCAAAACGAAATGTCGCTTCCGATGTAAAAATATTTATAATATTCATTAGAACTTCAAGTTATTAAGAAACTTTGTAAGTTCAGTTGCATTTATTGTAAATTACACTTCATATATCGGCCTTTGCCTTCAAAGCTATGAACGAGGAACTGAATCAAACTCTACATAAAAATATAATAACTATTAAAACTAAGAAGTTTATAATTTGTAATAACGAAAGAATAATTTAATACTTTTTTACGAAAGAAATACTTAGAGGAGGACGGAAGAAGTGACGTCACGACTCGCGCGCAACAAGAATGGCAACCTCGCTCGAATGTTTTGTAAATAGAACGATTGTGAGGCCGAGGGAGACGGACGATGTACGGGATGACACACGAGAATGAACTTTAACATGTAACACTTAAAGAAGCTTTTAGCATACACCTTACAATACGGGCTACGTGCTGTTAGTGCGGTGCTCATGGCAACGAGAACAGTTTAAATATATATTTTTTTTTTATCGGTTATTATTCATCCGATATTACGGTTTACGGAGCTAAGATTAATTAATAGATTAACACATGCATGAAATCGTGTTAGTTAAAAATTAATTAAAACTTCCTTTATTTCAATTTTTTTATTGAGATGATAGTTATTAGATTGTGCAATATTATATTCTATAACAGATTTAATTTATTTATGAAAATTATTTATTATTACGAACGTAATATACATACTAATTAAAAGATGTATATTCTGTAGCAGAATTTAATCAGAATGTTTCCGCAGTAAAGGAATCTACTTAAATATGAAACAATTTTCATCTAATATTCCATCTCAATGTATGGATATAGTACAAAATAATAAATAAATAAGTAGGAGGGGGGTGTTTCGGACGGGGTCGTCGACCCATCGACCGTCAACCCCTCCCCTCATATCGAACCTTCACGGATGTGTCTTAGTCATTTATAGAAAAGTAGGCTGTATGTGAATGTGCCTTCGATTGAGAATTAAAAAAAAAATAACCTACTACATATCAACGATTATCTTAATGTACTAGCTGTACTAGCTGTATTAGCTAGCTGCTTAATGTACTAAATGTAATGTACTAGAAACGAAAATGTTAGTAGATAATTAACATTGAAAGAAAATAAAGACATAGAATGAAGATAGAATTAATATGCAACAAAAAAAATGTGCTAAGCATAGGACTAAAGAACGTGCGCTACAATATTTACCTTGATGTCTTGTAAGACCTGCAAACAATTAATACACATTAGTATTTAATCTGTCACAATGACATTTAATATTTATAATCTGTACAAATAGTTTATATAGTCTGCAAATATATTGACGACCGGGTGAATGACGACTTGAGAAAAAAATCATTCAATAAGTAATATATATAAAAAATCTATTAATATTATAACAAGAGCCTTACAGATATTAAGTAGTATTACAGAAAATCCATTTATAACTCGAATCTGATACAAAGTTAGAAATAGATCGATCTCCCGCGGCTAAGACGAGGCGCCTTACAAATAGGGTAGGTCAGTTTTGTTTACCGATCTACTATAACAAAGATATCAAATTATTTACGATAATAACACTTATATTGAAAAACATATTAAATGGATTTTATTTATACCCGGTTCGTACAAACTATCTCCATAAGGTTAAAATAGTTGTGACAGTTGTAACCGGGTGTTTTATCCGGTTTGTAAGCATTATCAGGTTATGAAGAGTCGTTCGTTGTAAAAGCTCGCTCATTAAACACGCCCGGGTACTAGACCGGGTATAATTCGATACAACATAACATTGGATACAATCATATTATTTAATACAATAATTGTAAATCACTCATTTGTTGATCCCTACTAATGTTTTCTCTACTTCTGTCATCAGCATATCAAAGGCAAGGCCTCTTTCTCACATGGAGAAGGTTTGAGCATTAATCACCACGCTCGCTCAAGACGGGTTGGTGATTTCAAACTTATAATTGTGATATAAGTCCATGTTTCCTCACGATGTTTTCCTTCATCTGTCAGTGATGTCTAAATACTCTTAGAAAGTACATATGACTCCGAAAAATCACATTGGTACTTGCCAATTATATATTAATAATTGTATATAGGTACTTAATTTCATCATTCATTCGATGTATTGAAGTAAAATCGAGTTTACGATGAGTTTGAAACAAAATCGAGTAGATTCCATAGTAAGGTATATTCCCTAGTGATTTCACAAAATCGAGGTAAACATCCCGCGATCACGCACAAGGTCAAGGCCGGGATCACACCACTCCCGGGACCGGGACCGGGACCCGGGACCCGGGATGAACAGATGAATGAGGGTTCAGGTTGTAACTTGTTGGTAAACAAACCTTACATGAACACGTACTACCTACACCGTAATATTAATCTTTATATATATAATTCTTCTGTGAATGTGTATGTCACTGAACTTCTCTCAAACGACTGCATCGATTTCCATGAATTTTTTTGTGTGTTCAAGGGGATCTGGGAATGGTTTAGATTCACAATTTTGTCCGCTGGACAATGTTTTTTTAATTAATTTTTAATTTATTAGTAGTTGTTGATACAAACGTTTTTATTTTTGACATCAAATTTGACAACTAACTAATATGTCAATCATTCTGTCGCACTTCAAAACGCGGAGATTTATGGCTTTAATAGGTAAACTCCAAAAATATAAATAAAAAAATGTAACAGATATTTCTTGATTATAGGGCGGTACGAAGTTCGCCGGGTCTTCTAGTATATACCTATAATTAAAACAAGTCATTATTACGTTTATATACTCATTATGAGAGCAATGCTAATTTAATTTTATACTTCAATTAATATTACATAGTTTAAATTAATGTAAATGCCGCGATCTAGACTCGAACCTGCTACCTGAATGAATTATTCCAATTGCGTTCCATACTTTGGATTTTAGCTTATCTAAACGATCCTTTTATTATTTATATGTATTTAATTTTAATTTAAAGTATAATTTTTGAATGCATTATAGACGTGTTGATTATTATAATGAAATTTATAGTAATTTTTGAGCTACCAACCGTGCAAATGTATGTACCAGGATTAGAATGTATGATTGTTACAGCTATACGAAAGTAATATTATTCTAATTACTACATACTCTCGACATCTCGTCTGCCCGTGATCACGGTTGCTGCAAAGCAACCGAAACTTTGGGAATATGTTCTTAATAATAAAATACGCATAATAATCCGAACAATATTAGTTTAATTTAAATGAATACTTGCGAAAGTCTTAGATCTCATGTTAGTCTAGATTCTATTAATAAATAATTATTATTTTTTTACTTTTCGCTGGTTTTTTAACATTAACTTTATACATATATATTATGAAAGATATGTATCAGTGAGTTGTAGTAATTCACGTATAGTGTGAGGTTGATGGCGTCGCGGCGTCTAGCGTTACCATGAGGGAATATGATGCGATACTATATAGAAACTTGTGTTAAAATTGGCGGGAATATACATATATATTAAAAACACATATTCTATTTCATACATCTACCAAAACCAGAAAATTCGCTAAGCTGTATATATAAATAAAATTCAAACAATCTTTCAACAATAACATAATATAAGCGCCGTCTTCACATCCTACTTATATTATAATTGCGAAAGTTTGTGAGTGTTTGTGTATGTTTGTTACTTCTTCACGCTCAAATGACTGAACCGATTTTATTAAAATTTTGTATACAGGAAGCTGACGTCCAGGAATAACACATAGGCTACTTTACATACCGGAAATCCCAGCAATCCGCGGGTAACAACGCGGGGCGCAGCTAGTACTTAATATTTAAGTAATGAATTAAAATTTTAAATCTTATTACATCAAAATGGGTTCATCCATTTCATAGTGATACACGTAAGGATCGACGTCAAAGTGAATTATCATAACTCATAAGATGTATCGTAAGATCTATCTCAAGATATTATTTCCATCATATTATAAATACGATAATAATAATTATAGGAACCAGGAACACTACGTCTTTGATGCTAATAGCGACTTATGAACGAAGATGAAATACCTCAAAGATATTCAACATTATTATATATATCTTCTTCTTCTACCTGGCAATTTCCCAGCTTTAGCCAGGGTCTGGCCGTCTGCTTGACATCAACCCTCTTTGGGAATAATATATTTATTCATACAATAACCATATATTAATTATCAAAACGATACTGTACTACTATGCAGAGAGAATAATATTATTGAAAATCTCTGTATTAAAACCTCTTTAGACTAACCTACATGGTAGCAAATTTAAATAATTTCTTTTTATATGTAAGAATATTGTTTTAATTTAAATATATCTGTATATACTCTGAGGGTATACAATACGAGTGAAGTCAATTACAGTACACATTGTAACGACGAAAATACGTACTGAAAAAGGCTCATGAAATAATAATGGATGGCGGAATTACCTTGTTTTATGCTGCTATTAATTATTTAACATACATACATTTCATTATATATGGATGTATTTACCTTCTCGTTTAGCGTAGTTATAATATAGATATATTTTTCAGCCGTCTAGACGCAGAACCCAGACTTCAATAATGCACTTAGCTTACTCCCCGTCAAACAAGTTAGAATTAAATCCGAAACTAAAATCGATATATTCATTAATTATTTAATATTAGTATTTAATTTCTATTAATTATCATAATTATGAGATCATATATAAATCGTGACCATGTAAGTTTGTTTGTCTTACAAAGAGGGTTGATATCAGGCAGGCGGTTTTAAAATCAATTAGCCAAAACTATTCACATGTAAGGCAGGCCCTGGCTAAATCTGGAAAATTGCCAGGAAGAAGTAAGTTTGTTAAAACAATGTATAGCCTTAGTAGGCTTTTATTTATAGTAAACAATTCCCACGTGGTCAGTACACATGTGTACTCCAATTATTCCGTCTGGACTTTTATTGATTTTTAAGTTTTCCATCATCCGTCAGCCGAGTCTCGTTTATTTAAAAATATCCGGCCATATTAAAACCAGTCCTTTGATGTTACCAACTAATTGATACTCTGTTAGCTTTCGGATAAATTTGACGTATTATGAAATATGGCTAGGCTTTGCGAGTATTCATTTAAATGAAACTAATATTTTTCGAATGAAACTAATACTACGAGTATTTTATTTAAAACTACATACAACAAAGTTTCGGTTAATTTTCAGCAACCGTGATCACGGAATGACGAGATGTGAAATACGCGTAATAAATCCGAATAATATTAGTTTAATTTAAATATTATTTAATGATTTTTGTTACTTATAATATACAAGTAAAAACATATAATAATTATTATATATGTATATATATTAGTTATATGTTAGTGTGTGTGTATTCGAGTAGTAAGCACGTGTTTTTATTTACACTATCACCGTACGTCTCTCAATGAATCGAAGCCACTGGCTGACCTATATTTTTATTCGCCACGCATTGTGTCTATGTCAAGTGGCATTTAATTGTCAAAAATACACGGCCACTGTGGCCATAGTGGCCGACGATGGCCATATGAAGAGAAATGGCATTTTATATTCATTATGAAATAAAGTTTGACTAGTTTGACCGTAGTTAAACGGTTCGAAGATAGCTTATCAGTTCCTAAATTTATTTAGTGGACAATGTAAATATAGATAAGATGTGTCTATGAGTTTATCTAAAACTCGATAATTATACAAGTGAAATATTTTATCTTTATTTATTATTATTAAAAGCATCCTCTCATTTTTTGAAAGAATAATTTTTAGGTGCTGTATAAAATTAAGTGTAAGAAGTTAAGGAAAATTATCATAAGTTTTAAAAACAGATTTTTGTGGTATTTTTTTTATTTGGTAGTGTATTAAATATTTATATTTTTCAATGAGTTAATTAAGTGACTGTATATGTATATTTTTGTTAAATAAGTGCACATATTTCTTGTATACTTATTTTTGGAAATTTGTATAATTTTGATACCAAAATTTAAAATTATTTTTACTTACTAAGTAACTGTTTATTTTAACAGATTAAAATAAAACAAAATGCAATTTAATAATAATGTTGAAATATATAACAGGTAAGGAATTAAATTTCTTAATATTTAGAATATATAGAAAGACAGTTAAGCGTCAACTATCTATCAGAAATACATCTTCTAAAGCAACGCTCTACCTAGAGACCCGTGCGGTAAAGACGTTTACAACAATTAATTTTTAATAACAAAAAAATTAAACATAATTAATTAATATTTCCTTATATTAATTAAACTTACAAAATATAAGTTTTTATGACACACCTCGAAGCACTGGCAGCAAACAAATATACAAATGCCGAGATCTTAAGAGAAGTATAATTAAAAAAAAATTAAATATGTAACAGTTTCAAAAAGTTTTTATGTAAACATAAAAATCGCGCACCGGGATAGAACACATAAGTCACAACACACGCGTTCCAAATTTAAAAATCGGCGGGATGTTGCATGGAGTTACATAAGCGGTCTGCGGGCCGGCGGCCTAGCACGTGACTGGTGCCGGTGTGACGGACCGCGCGCGCTGTGCCCCCCCTCCCCCGCCGCCCGCCGGCCGACCCGCGACCTCCCCCCGTCCCCCGCCCGCACCCCGCGCACCCCCCGGCCTCCTCAGGCCGCGCGCTCCCCTTTATAAACAAATTACGATGAGATACGATGCTTTTAATAGCCTTGTGTTATTACTTTCTTTTTTTATGTTGTTTTTTTTTTTAAGTTTTTAATATCAAAATTCCACGGTAATTATGTAGACTGTACGAAAATGTTCAAGCTCTATTTTCCATGCTACATAAGGTACATATGTTTTCTTCTGTTTTTCATATATTTTTGTTGTTATATATTCCCCAGCAGTGAGCCGGCCGGCCCGGTGCTTCATATAAGCATGTATTCCTCATGATAATTGTCGTCATGGTTTATTTATAAGCACCAAACATTTCATAAATCATTTATAATAGCCCATTGTTGTAACTCTAAAGGTATTCCGTAACATATAACTGAACCTTTTCATATTAAACATATTTCACATTTTAATATTTAAACTCTAAGAAGTTTTATATTAAATTATTTATATATTCTCTACATATTAATGTATTATTTTTCACTAGTACTTTCGGACTTTTAAGTTATTTCAAATCATATAATAAATGTTTTTTCATCAATACGTCTTAACCCGTTAATGATTTCTGTATCGTTCTATTTATCTTTTAGTAACCTTCAAATATCAAATCCATTTTATATTCTGTCACAAGGTTTTATATACTATAAAATATTTTTTAAATTAATTATTGTTATAGTAAATTTAAATAATAAAACTACTACATATACAGGGTGACTGGTGAATTACTATCAATATTTAAGGAGAATTCTCGGTACATGATTCTCATTCGAATTATGTTAAAAAAAATAGGCACTTAATTTTTGACAAAATTTCCGTATAAATAAATAAAGTGTTGACACGTTCCAAGTGTTAAAGTGTGGACGCGTGCGGCGGCGTGCTGATACAAGACTACGTCACGACACGCGTATGTGTGAGTGTGAGTGTATACCTAATCTGTAGGGTGTTCACACGATGCGTAATTAATTACATAACTTTTGGTTAACTTTACTTAGAAGTTTATTAATATTTATGTTATATTAATTTTTATTTTGTCATATATGATCGTCAAATATCACGTCCTCAAATATCGATAGTAATTCACCAGTCACCCTGTATATACTGGTTTCTTTTTTACTATGTATTTACTATATATTCGTCTCCTTGAGACAGTATCATAGTGTATATTAATAATATATGTATGTATGTATGTTTTATTCATCAAGTTTTAATTAATAAGTCAGAAACGAAACGAGAGGACGTGTGCTTTTAATTAAAAGTTTGTTTGATTGAACCGTTTAATATATATAATAAAACATATAACTTACATTTATATTTATGTTGAGGAGCTAGTAAAAGTATGAAACATACATACATACATTTTATTATGAAAAATCTATTACTATATTATTGTCCAAAAATAAAATTCATTTTCATATAAATATATAATCAGTATATATATGTTCTGTTTTTTATTTGTAATATACATATATTACATATAAGTATATCTAATCTGAACACCCTGTATATATATTTTTATTGTTATATATGTACATTGTATTTTCAGTTCCGTCGTAATATAAACATGTTATCTTAGTACATTACTTCCTTGTACGGAAACACGTATATTTTCCTTCAATTAACGTATTATTTTCTTTATAAATTAATTTAATTAAATTTAAATTTAATATATCTTTATAACTATTATAATAGAGAAAATATTTTCCAAGAAGTTTAATATCATTATATAGTGTATATAATAAGTGTTTAAATTATAATTACAATGGAGGTTGTATATGTTCCGGTCGTAGCTCGTAGCGGCTCGTAGAGCCTCGTAGCGGTCCGTAGCGCTACGATTATGCAAAGGAGGCGATATTTCATGTTTCAAGCAGAATAATATAACTATTGGCTACGTTCATATAAATTTACTATATAAAATTGTTTTAATTTGTTAGTATTAAATATAGATAGAATATATATGTATATATACTGGTTTTCCTTATATTAAATTTTATTATTATTATTAAAAAATTAGTATATATATTTATATATGATAATACTAGTTTTTGTCTGTGAGTTCTTGACTGTCATAACCTTGGAATAAGGTTCCAAGAGAAATATATCTAAAGTGTTATATTATATATATAAGTAACGTGACTTTATACACAATACAACTATTATATCTTGACCCACCGACAACTATACGAGATGAAGGAATAAATTACAACCTATATCTCATTCTGATGTATAATCTACATCGACGAAAAATTTCATCGGAATTCGTTTAGTATTTTTTAAATTAGCTAGTTCCAAACATCTTCAAAAGATTTTTTATATATAGGACCATAGACTTTGAGTAGTGTTTGGTTCAAAATAATAGTTTAATTTGTGTAGCATGTATTTAACTATGTATATTCCATGATTGACCACTCGATATAATATCTACCAAGTTCCCAAGTACGTGTATCAGTGAACAAGGTTTTCTCATTTCCCGCACGGAACTTTTCTAATATCATAGTTATACTGTTGCTTGTTTTCTGACTTTTCTTTGGCTGAAAATGAAACACTATTTCCATAACTATTATATCTCTTTTATTGCTTTTTCTCCTACAGTTTCTTCGGCTCGGAATAGATTTGTTCAAGTTGGGACTAGCGACTTTATTGCTCGGAAATAATGTCTGTTCTTTGGAAGTGACGAGATATTGATATAATGTGAGATTGTCGATATATACGTTTATATTATAACTGACAATTATTATAGTTATATCTTATATATAAAATTCTGGTGTTAGACAGAGAACTCCTCCGAGACGACTGTACCGATTTTGACGAAATTTTGTGAGCATATTGTGGTTTGAGAATCGGCAAACATCTATTTTTCATACCCCTAAGTTATTTCATTGTTCACCATAATTTTTTTTTTTTCGGACGAAATGTTTTTTTTAATTTTTTTATAATGTAGCATTAAAAAATACATAAAACGCAAAATTTTTACTTTCTTATCACCTACCCCTTTTTTTATGTCAAAACAACGTTTGTCGGGTCAGCTAATGTCATATATGTATTTCGTTTATTCTGAACTTTGATTGAGACTTGACTCTGTTTTACTTGTGCAATAACTACATGTGTTCGGTCAAACATTGGCTATTAGGTAAATTGGTAGCCCTCATGTCTGGTTGTGATTTCTGTCCCTTACTATTAAAACTCATTAAATATATTCGAGTTTATTACTTGTCATTAGTAGAGGACCTGAATGATATATTTGAAGGTTCTCCAAGTAGGTTGTGAAGCTCATAATCAGCGTAGTTGAGATCCAATTGAATGTAAATGTTGATTTTTAATTATGCAGAGCTCTGCAATTTATGCACGACCGTGTCTCAGTTTTCTGTGTAAACAGCGAACAAGCTCAATTTGCGTTCGGAAATGTGCACTTAAAGGACTGTTTCTGGACGAAAATTAAAAAAGACTCAACTAGGAAAATAATTTATATATCACCCGTGATATAGATCACGCGTTTATATTATTTAAGGATTAAACGACACTGGAGTTTCATTAGAAAAAGTTCTTTTGTCGTCCGAGTGAAGTTTTCTTCACAATGATCGTAATTAAAAGTTACCAGCTAACCCCGCTAGAGGGCGCGAGCTCCAGACTCGCCTCACAAACAACTTGACAGGTTTTGAAAGACTTTAATAGGTTTATTATCAGATGAGGCTGTGTCTACTGATACAGATTACACGATAAAAACATTCATACAGCCTTAAACACATCTATGTATACTGGGTAATATATATGTGAACATAAACTAAACAGAACGTATTAATATATATTATTTTACAAATTAATGACCATACGATACGGAAATTAAGCGCTATATGAGTATAGGGGGGTAGACTCGACACCCGGGGGTTGAATGGGGGTTGAGAAGGGGTTTGGGGGTTGATAAAAGGGAGGGGGTCTAGGGAGACTGGATTGTCTGGCTGGTTGAATGAAATACCTGGGTCTGCGACTGGCCATCAGACGTACGGAAATACATTAGGCCTAAATTAACAACCACCCTCAACATACCTAGCAATAATAATACCTAGTTGTTTATACATGTTAAAACCAATATGTTACATATTAACATTATATATTATTGAATCCTAGTGTTGTAAGTCTTCATAGCGATCCGTCTTCATAACTGAATCTAATAAGAATGCAAATGGATTCTGAGAGTACAAACATAATTCCATTATTAGCGGAGACGTCCCGTGATATATTATCAAGTTAAAATTAAATTAATTCCGCCCCCCACACCCCCCTACACCCCCCTCGCCCCGCCTGATATATAGAGGATGTTTAATTAAAATATCTTTAAGTGATTTACGCGAGCACCGATAATACTAGGTTCAAGGCTCATTTATCGTTCAATGTTTTTACGAGTCGTGTGATTCATGATGTGTGATAAATAAATGATTAATTGTTTTGTAACATTACATTGAACTTACAGATTGGAGATGTATATTATATAGAGAAAATGGTATATACTTTTTGTACACACTGGTATATTATTTTGTACACAAATGGTATATACTTTTTGTACACACGAGGTATATAAATTCTAATAGTTTTTTTACTAGTAAAATATTTCAAGTTTTCCATAAGAATATTATAAGATGTAAAGTAAATAGAAAAATAAATATATTGTGTTTTTATAAGTTTTTATCGTACAAATTGAATTTGGTGCAGCGCCGCTATGCCTCGGGAGGACAATTTCCACAGTAAATTAAATTCAACGCTCACCGGAAAAAGCTACATCCTAAAACAGAAAATACATAAGAAATACATGTTTGGGAACTATTAAACTTGCTTATGATAATGTATTGTGTGGAGAAATTGGGTGTACTATAAACAAAATAATATTCTAATTATATATAAGGATACTATTAAAACCTCCTTGATGTAAAAATCAATATAAAAAATATATAAAATCCATAGGTAAATTAGCAGGAATGTATTCTTGATAGCCCATAAATGTACAGTTAAGCTAGATTTAAAGCAGATTTTAGAGCTTTATCCGAGATATATTAAAAGTCGCCTGCTAAGCCTCTTAAGGTACACACGGCGACCCGCCACCACCCCGAGCTACGTAACCGGAACAGATATGATGCAGAGCTACGTCGCCATGTGTACAACATTATTTGCAATACAAATTATACGAAGATTAGAATATTAATTCCATAATTAATTGGTTTATATATGTACGGTTTTATTGAAACTTTTATTTAATAAAATAAAATATATTTGGAATATTTTTTCTACATAATATTGAGCATTTACTTATAATATTTATAAGTTCTGAACAAAATGTCTATTTCATAGAACTTCATAGGGACTAAGTTTAAAAAAGCTATGATTTTAAATGAAAAATAGTGTTTTTGTTGAACTAGATACAATGTAAATGTACCCGAGCCGGTTCCTTGAATTTGACATCTTAAATGAATAATGCATGTTATACATTATGTATATTTCATTATCTTATACAATGGTACAGTTATTTTTGTCGCTATGATAATGAGATCCCTTCGCTTTGTATTTTAAAATGGATGACCTCATAGTTATTTGATTTTCCTTTTAAAGTTACTTTATTATATTTGTATGAAATATTTATTAGATAAGAAATAGTTTTTAAACTCAATGATGAGATGTGAACGTCTGTTCGTGATCTATTGCTGAAAACTGAAAAGTAACCGAAACGTCGGGAACATGTAGTTTTGTCAATATGAGACGAAAACTCTTAGCATTCAATGTATTCACCGTGCGGGTGCTGGGTCCATCGTTGTAGTGAGAGGAGCTTCAACAGTGACTGTGACTTGTGACCCAGGTGTAGGTTTAAGGGTCCCCTATCTAACGCGTTAAACGCTCATATCCACCGTCCAAGCTCCTCTTTCTACCTAACCAATAATTAAATAAGATACGCGTAGTAATCCGAATCATATTAGTTTCATTTAAATGAATACTCGATTAAGTCTTAGATCGCATTATATGTAAATATTTTGTACCCTATCGGTACACCGTAGACATAATATGTTTTATAATGTTATTTGTCGTAAGTCTGCTGTGTTTTTATACCGCTAGTTGACACCACACAGCCGGCGTCGCCATCGGATTTATATCACTTGTTGCTCTTATTCTTTCAACGAGCGAGTATTGCTAACAGATTACTACATGACAATAGTGCGTTGGATATATAAAAAACAACAGTTTCTGTATCGACATATATTTTGAATGGTTTAAATATTTAGGGATGGAGTGTGTAGGTATCGATTGATATCGGTAAATCGATAATTTTGTCACACTTTTTCAAAATACACAAAAACACTAAATTAAAAAAATTATAACTGAAAGTTTTATATAAATTAACATTTACAAGAAGAGTCGTATGAGTGTGAATGGAAATAAAAAAGAAAAGTGAATAAGTAGCGGTGAGATTTAATCGTACCCTTGAAAGTAATCTGGTCGCGCGCCAAACGAAACCCGTCGACCATAGATAATATCCGTGCGATCCCGCAATCCCGCAATCCCGGCAATCCCGGCGGCACGTTAACCGTTCCCCGTGTCACTAGTATCTTATTAGTGTCGGGCACAAAAGTCACTCCAATCCACTTGTTGCTCGAGTCCCGTGCCGCGGGATGCCGGGATGCCGCAATCCCGCAGCGATATCCACAAGGATAGTGGCCTTTTATGTGAGCGGTTTACGTTTTGACACACACTAAACACGTTTCGGTTCACTTTTAACTTACTCGAATGTTTTATGACGTCAGGATTTATTTGGTAGTTTATATTTTATTATATTAATACTAGAATCTATTTAGTTATAATAATATATTTATAAATCCTCATCTAAGTCACTGGTCAATGAAAATATTTCTTTATAAATCCCGTCCCACATAAGGCCGTAATAGCATGTTCTATCGTATTTTTCCGATTCAAAGATTCGTTTTCATATATTCTGTGTAAAGGAATACATTCTCGGGCAGACATCGGCTAGTTAGTGGTATCGATCGCATCATTATTGTATTTTGATCTCAATAATAATGATGATAAAGTCTATAATAGGTAAGTCGTGTCTTAGGAAGCAGGCGAAAATGTATGCACGTATGTAAGCTTCATGTTTTGTATTAAACATACTTGTGTGTGTGTGTGTGTGTGTGTGTGTGTGTGTATGTGTGTGCGAGCCAGACGGGTCACAATAGGGCATTGTTTAAAGTACTTTTTAAGTTCTGAATGTTCAGCCTTGATTTAATTGACTGACGGCGTATTGCGTACTTTGACTGCGTTCTGTATTTACCTTTTGCGTTTCCCTTACCGGTGATCGGTACGTTAATTGGGAAAAAGATACAAATAGTATCTTATAGATAGTATGATTATACAAATAACAATTTAAATTTAAATATGATTACTATAAAAAATAACAGTGCAAATCCTTGAACATTTGAAAGAAATGGATATACATAATTTGTTTTCAACGTTTTTTTATCTTGACAGAATTTATACTAGAACCAGTTAGAGAAGAATTTTAATGGAATTAAAAAGAAGCAGTTTAATAAAAAAAGTTTGAATTTAGACAGAAAGTAATATAATATATTTTAATATGATATATAACAACGACATTAACCAAAGAAGTAAAGAACTGCATATGTTATTGCACAAGTAAAAATTTAATTAAAATTCTATAGCTCGGGAGAGTAAATGAAGCCGAATACAGCGGAGGAAGTTCCGTGGGAAAACTTAATATTAAAACAGGCGGAGTTCAGACGACGAGGAAATACTGATAAAGATATTACATATATAATATATATATTGAATATTGTTACCAATCAGACACCGAATGAAATATGCATCGACTCATTATACGCAATTTGGAAAGTTAGAGATTTTAATATACACGAAAAATATATTATAAGAACTTGGAATGATATGAATTTCAGCTGTGTTGAATATTTTAATTGAACTCCAAAAAATACATACGATATTGTGATTTAAGAAATTCAAAAATAACAGATAAATATCGAAATTCCTTATCAAATATGTATATCCGATATTTTCTGTGAAAGAAGTAATGTTAAATTCCATTAGTATCAATATATAGAAGACATTAATAATTTGAGTATAAATGTAATTATAACAGAACAACGGCACTATTTCAAAGTTAGAGCACCATTGAAACGGCAAAGGGACACCGAAAATGCATAACGAGGCAATAGAATGCATTAATGAAACTTTCAGGCAATAGTTTAGAGTAACTATCCAATAGCGACGGGCGGCCACCCCCACCCAGCACCCCCCAGCACCACCCAGCACCACCCAGCGCCACCCAGCACCGCGAGCCGTTTAAATGAAAATTCTAAAGACTTTTCCCTTAATAAAAATATCTAATCTAATCTCACGGAATATCATAGACAAAATAACCTCACTTTTTTATGTTTTGGCGCGTAAATTGTGTTTTCTATAACAAAAAATAATAAAGTGTTGCCGTATTGATCGTGGTTGAGCGCATGCGTCCGGAGACGAAATTTGCAATTACAAAGTGCTCTGTGCAAATTTCGTCTGAGTTTATAATTCGCTGGCGACCTCCAGCGGCCTCTAGCGGCGAGCTGCGACTCCTGGCTGTGGAGCTTTTCAAATAAATTTAACTTAGATATGCGCCGTTTTCAAAATCTCTAAACGATTTACGAACGATCGCCAAATATGAGGATGTACTGTAATATATTGGACATAACTTTTAACTCTTCTATTTATTTATTTTTTTCTGTTTCGATTATCTCATTTTGGTATATAATGAACATTTTCAAAGTAATTTTCTTATTTGATTATTTTCAGTCCATTCAAACAGCCGTTCAATATCCGACACATAGCTACCTCCTTCGTCGACTATTGCAGTGAATATTTTACGAATGCCCAAGAATTGCATGATTTTATAAAACTCGGCCTTCACTATGATTGAAAATTTTGTTTACATTTTTCCTCAAACCTACGTTTCAAAATAGGTTGTCCTTAGAAAATATATAACTTAGAATACCAAAAAAATCTTTATAAAAGCATAGAAACAATTTATATAGCGTCACATAATGGCAAGATAAATCTCGGACGTTTCCGAGGAATGCAGAAATTTTAATGAGTTCAAAATAAAATAATGAGTTCGCGAATTTCCCGAGAAAGTTTCGCAATAAGGAAATGCATTTTCATATTAGTATATAGGAGAGATTGGAAGAAATCTGTTTCGCGGCCATCGGGCCTTCAATCAGTTATAGCATCTCAATAGTATGTAGACGTGGCCAGATCTAGCTTCCGAGTGCAACGTAAGTGCAGGGCCCTTCCCGGTCCGGGGGGGCCCGGGAGGGGGCCCGGCGGGAGGGGGGGCACAGTCTGGTTGCCATGACAACCGCAAGATGGCCACCGCGAAATTAGTACCTACGTCTGCAGGCTTTATGCGCACCGTCTTCATTATGTTGGATTTCAATTTATATCAGAATTGAACATAGATTAGGAGCTGCATTAGTTTGGAGCGGTTTTTGTTGATGAATTAAACTCACAAGTTAACTGATACGCTGCAGTTTGAAACTCATAGGACTCGATGTGGACGAGATTACTCGCTTATATTAATTAGACGATGAGATTTTTTAACTTTAAATATAAGTCTTATAATAGTTTTAGATTTGTTATGACTATAGCAACGAGTTATTATATTCAAATATTAATGCAATTAATGATTGAACAAAAAATATATAGTTTTTTATAATAGTATAATATCATATAAATCAATACAAGCGCTATGCCCGTCGTCGATTCCTTTTAATATTGTAACCTCAGTCAACTCCGTCTGGTACAATCTTTCTGTAACTTTTCAAACTTCTGCTTTTTCTATTTCAATTTTCCGCCGCTACTACGGTTAGACGACACTAACTCACCTCATTTCTTTTCTAATTACTTTTGTGAGGACACGTTAAATGTGAGAAATATTTTTAATATTCATAGAAGGAATTAATATAAATAAAATTAATTAATTGATATAATAATGATTTTTCTTATTAGAGTTTTTACAGATGACTTGATTTAATTAAGGTTTAAAATTAAAATATAATACAAAAGTAATGGTTTATAAGAAGTTATAAGACAATTAGTAGTGGTGTTGTCCGTACGGTCTTTGAACGTGATTTAAGAAAAATCATCTTTTTGTTATTCTTTATTTTCAATGTATTAGCTGATTGGAAACACATTCACTAATAGTTTGATGACAGTCTGTTTGATTGTTCCTATTTTATGCCGGAACAGAGGACAGATTTAATTATATTAAATTTTGTACTGAAACGTTTATTTGATATATTATATATAATTTTTTAAGTACATATTTTTCTTTAAAAAGCTTCGTTTTTTTCGTAAAGTAATGAAGATTAGAGAAAATAGTTAAAAGAAAAAAAAAAATCATTCCCAAAACTGAAAAAGAATAATATAATTTCGCTCATTTACAGAAGATTTATATTTACCTGAGACAAGATAAAAACTATTTTTTAAACTTAAAACACATAAAAGAACATTTCATAAACAACAGAAATGTATTCAGTTAGTGAGCTTGAAAGCGACGCAACAATGAAAACGAACGAACTTGACAATGATAACGCTCACAATCATCGAATTACTATTTGCAATTCAAAATACGCGCTGAATGGACTACAGGTGGCGCGGAGGAGGCTGGGGGACACGCGGAGATACATTGACGGTTTATTATGAGAGCAATATGTACAGTGCGGTCGAAACCAGCGATGTACTCGCAATAGCTTTCGACCCCGCTGTGAACAGTGAATGCCATTTGTTTTCAAGCCGCGGACACGTTACACTTTATTCCTATATTCGGATTTGGAAAGCGAGAGTGACCCCGTTTTTGTTTGATTTATCACCGAGCGGGCAAAACGATTCGGTCACCTGCAGTCTGTTAGTTAATGTACTTAGAAAGCTCAGTTTCATTTTAATAATATTCATTAATAAATTAATAATTTATATTTGACCAGTGATATTAAAAATACGAGTTCGATACATTAGAAAGTATGGTTAATGTAGAAACTTTTAATAAGTTGTGATAGTTGCTGAATCTTCTGTCCTATATTCAAATAAAACAAGCATCTGATATGTTAATAACGAACGCACAAGTTGTAAGTTCATGTTTAAATTAGTGATAGCATAATATTATAACACATAATGGCAAGGAAGGGATAAAAATAAAAGAACAAAAAGGTTCCAAATGATAAAGTACTCACGGGTGTAGTGGTAGAGCGCCCTCTGCCGCGCCCGCGCCGAGACTCGCTCTTGACCGTCTGCAGCGTCCCGTCCGGCGCCAAAATAAGCTACAACAACACAGACACACCACATACTTAACATAAAGCAAAATAAAGTAAAACAAAGGAGAACGTTAACACAAAATAAGGGAAAATTAATAGACAAACATGCAATGGAGTTGGGTTAGATGGCGACAGATTAGTGATTTTAGTAGATGATCTTTTTCAATACGATTTATTTCAGCTTAAACAGAGCGAAGTTCGAATATCAAAGAAAGCGCCCTCTATGTTGTAGAAAGGGCAAAGATTGTCGTTGACAGGGTAGAGTATATTTTAGCTACTAGACGCTAGGTGGCGCTGTTTCGAAGTCATGTTCTCAACAATATCTACAGATGGCACTGTTAGTTCAACAGAAACGTTATGGCTATCGTTTAAATATAAAAATTATAACGTAATTATAAAATGTAAGAAATTTATCTTGTTTATGTAAAAATAAATACAAACTTGTTATTATTTTATATATTGTGTTCCATTAAACTTATAAAATTGCCTATCATTTTCTATATTATATCTTACAGCGAAATATAATTTGAATAGAATTTTTAAAATATTTCGACGATCCTAAAACGTTATTTTTGCACAAGTACATAACAATGATTATCGAAAGCGTAAATTTCCGTAGAGCGGACTCCTCTAGTTAATCAAGAGTCTTAGTTGAAGCTGTTAAAAAATTAAGACAAATGTCAAACAAATGTCAGTTGTTATGTATGTCAGTCAGCTAGTCGCTAGTCGCTAGTCCCAGCGAGCCCGCGGACGTATTCCTGTGTATACAGAGACTGTTACCGGGCACATGGCATCCACTCACACCTGGCGTTTTGGTTCGTTACTCCGCTTTTTGTGTTAGAATACGAACGACATTTGTTCTATCTCCGTCCCGCTCGCACGATCGGACCTCTCGCTTATCTATTCTCATTCAAATCGCAGGTTTTGTAATTATGAGCAAGTGAAGAATCATTTTATGTCGTGTGATTTAATGAAACAAGCTAGGTCGGTTGCCGCAGCTGCGTCGGTTACAGATAACCGGTCGACGTTAACTTAATTAGAATTGATAACTTAACACGTAACTGTGATACACGCGCGGTTGTAAACATTGTAATCGGTCCAGCACTGAAAGAGACGCCATTGAACAAATCACTAATAAGTAATAAGACTAGCTAATAATATTAATATTTGAGTCGCTGTAAGCGACTAAGTGTGAACATAATGTGTGTTATATTTAGTTGGTCGTTTGTTTCTATATATAGCGTAGTGACCAAAAGCTGTTACTGTAGCGTGTAGCCGAATGTGTCGTGGGAGGTTCATTGAGGCAGGTCGCGACACGCAAACCCTGATCCATTGATCTTAAACGAGCCTTGTGGCAACACTGTGCGAGTGTGAATGGTCAATAACATTTATCGTAAGGGATACGACCTTTGTAGATTGAGGGAAAGATCTCTTTATTCGCATTATATACATTTATAGGTTTTATAAAATATATATTATTAAATGTTAAAATTGTATTTTATATTTAAAAGTACTGTCTTATAATTAAAGTACTTAAACGGAATTAACGATCGCCGAGTCGTTTTAATAAGCCTTTGAATTTTATTGTAATTATAAGTCATGATTCGTTCAATTGTCCCACTATGATGGATGGAGTGGCAGTTGTTTAAAGTCGGTTAAGACGGCAGGTGCGATGTATCCAAGATAGAGACACATGATAATCTCTGAACTTAATCTGTACACTAAAATAACGATGTTAATTGGAATGTATTTTGTTTCTTTGACCGCATGTCATTTTGCGAGCCGTTACGAAATTACAATGGGACGTTTAGTGCCGCTACTCGGCGACAGATGGCAGCCATTCGCGGAATTACACGGTCCTAAATAGAAGTTTACGATGTTAGAGTTTATACGGCGTAAAAATAAATGCCAAAAGCTCGCTTAAACACCATATGCCTAATATTTCATATTTAATATATATGCAAATATTAATAATTATGATTATTATGTCACAAATGTTTGAAGATAAGTTTCTATTTTACGGTTTTTATAACGACGTATGGTTTAGTCAAATGTTCTTTAAAGTTGAATGTGTCTAACATATATTTTTCATAAATATGTTAATTTATCAGCCAGCCTTAGAAAAACAAAATATATTTCTCGTATCGTTATAATATTTAATTTAAGATGAGATTTATGTTATTATGATAAAATTATATTTCATTCTTTTATTAATTTTAAAAAACATCAAGTGATTTTATCTTTTATATGGAATAATATTAATACTGTTTGCATCGACTATGATAAATTATAAACAATATCCAAACAGTTTACGTAAGAATAGCAACGGCTATAAAGTTAATATTAGTATGAACGATTTTTTTCTATTAAATATTAAACGTCAAATATTTAGAGGTGAGATTTACTAGAGGGCGCCGCGAGCGTCTCTTGATGGGTTACTAATAGTGCAGAAAATATGGCTGTCATCCACTTACATCGCGGAGATTAAGTTTATATAAGGGACTTACGAAGAAACGGATCAATATGACTAATAAAACAATGATTACACATACATATTACGTAAAAAAATTGTATTAAAAATAACTATCAGAACGAATTAATTGGTTTGAATACAGAAGCATTAAATTTCGCGAATATTAGAATACTGTTTTAGTATATTAAATATTTATATATTAATGAATCAGTTGGTCGCGTGGTGGTTACCGGATTGGTCATTGTTTAACGAGGACGGGGTTTTTATCCTGTCGTCGACGGAAACTCAATTCAGTACAATCAAGCTGTGACGTCGCACGCACTGCTTTTGACTGTTTCAATGTCATTGGAAATTATTACTTAATATACATATATATAACGTTTTTATTTGTACTACAAAAAATATTAGAAGTTTGTATTAAATGTAAATAAAAATATATATTGCCTGTATACTGTATATAGCTGGATGTATATAAATATGCCTGGGAACGGGCAGCCATTAAAGTAATCACGTTTGTAATACGAGACACTCCACAAAGAACAATGCGCGAAAATCATTGACATCCTTCATAATCCACTCACGAGTGAATCTGTGCAACGAGCAAATGCGCTTAATTTAACAAATTGAACCGCCTTCCGCCGCGCCGAGTGCCGGATACTCTATGATGCCGCGCTTGTGACGCACATTACGTTCAGAAACAAAACAACTTTGAATTAAAAAATTTACAAAGTTTCCGAACGCATATCTCATGTCAATTATTTTAAATTTGGAATCCGAATACGAATACGATGATTTAGTCAGTCACATTGTGTCAGTTGAGTCATACGTCCGTACTACAGTTTATTGTGTTTTTCGACGCGAATAAAACTAATTTAAGGTTATTATAGAACTTTGTGGTGTTTATTGAGACAAAAGGGGGCGGGACTGGTGTTTAGCATAACGAATTATAGCTTTGGTGAGGCTGGGACGGTACGATATATATTTCTCCATTCGTTTTCCCGTCAATGAAGTACGTGTAATGATAGTAAGTGTACACAGTATGAACCAAGTTCAAGGTTACTAACACTCGCCGCTGGTCGAATATTTCGTACCCCGTTTATTTCGGGTCGGCTCACAACTTTTATCCGTGTAATCTCTATGTTTAAAGGAAAATATCTCGAGATATTTAATAAACATTACATTAGATTTAAAACGATTAATAATAATTTATTTCCTATCTTCTCTCTAATAATTACATTTATTACTACGTAAATTTTTCTCTACCAAATACGGATGCCAGTATGTAAAATATTTCTATTAAATTTTATATAGCCTGAATAAAATTCAAGTCAAAATCAGAACTGATTATATGTCAAAAAAAATTTACAAACCTACAAAATTTAGATACTACAATAAATCTATAAAGATACCGCATCTATACCTACACCTATATCTATATCAATCTATTTTGATGCGTACTAAATCTATATTTTTATCTCCTAATTACTAAATTAGTATTTATAAGGTATATCATATTATTTCATAATATTCCCAAGTCAGTGTGTGATGTTAGTATAATTTGTCTAGACGACATAAAGCTTGGCAGGCTTTGACGGGGTGACGAGTGACGTCATCACTATATATATATATATATACAACATAGTTAAGCCTTATAACATATATAAATATTTAATATATATATATAAAGAATTCTATATATATCTGTCCCCTTAAAGTAAAACCTAGACGCCATAAATACAGCCATTGTTAGTAATATCTCACGAAAACAGACGCTAAGTGAAAATAATAGTTAAAAGCTTTCAGGCTTAAATAGAATAAATCTTTACTTACAATACATAGATAATTATAATTTTGTTTATACCTATTTTTTCACTAAAACAAGTATACATATACAGGGTGACTGGTGAATTACTATCGATATTTGAGGACGTGATATTTGACGATCATATATGACAAAATAAAAATTAATATAACATAAATATTAATAAACTTCTTAGTAAAGTTAACCAAAAGTTATGTAATTAATTACGCATCGTGTGAACACCCGACAAATTAGGTATACACTGACACTCACACATACGCGTGTCGTGACGTGGTGTTGTATCAGCACGCCGCCGCACGCGTCCACACTTGAACACTTGGAACGTGTCAACACTTTATTTATTTATAGGAAAATTTTGTCAAAAATTAAGTACCTATTTTTTTTACATAATTGGAATGAGAATCATGTACCGAGTATTCTCCTTAAATATTGATAGTAATTCACCAGTCACCCTGTATATTAGAAGTACATATTTTTTTGGTTATTCATCTTAGATGTAGATTGAAAACAATTTGTACCCTCTATCTACGCATAACATCCACCCTTCATATAATTTCTATGATTTATAGAAAATATAAATCATACATATATTTCCGAGATTACCTGATAGATATCAAATATTTATATACACATATATATTTGATTCAGAATTCCTAATAAAAGAAATTGATGTCAAAGTCACTAGTATGGAAAGAATCTGTGATAAAAGTAAAAATAAAAGTAAAAGGTGTATGTTTCATTCATAGTGTTGGACGTGACCGAGCCCGGGATTCAGATCCCGGACGTAGATCCCGGACGGCACGCCTCTATCCCGGTCAAGTAGACAACTTGCTAGACAACACGCGCACATTTTTTTACATTCACTAGTATTTTCGTATGTTTTCATGACTTGTAAATAGTTGGTATAGTTTTTTGTTAAATAGATCGTATGTAAAAGATTTCTGATGATATTTATGTTAAATATGATTTAAATAACTAAAAATTTTATTTTAAGTAATCGACGAGAAATATACCGAAAACTAGGTAACCAAAATTTAAAAAAAAATCAATCTGAATTATGTACATTAATTTACAAATATTATGTCTGACTAAAATACTAGTAAATTAAGTTCAAAATAAAATCTATCTAAATTCGATCGCTTTACATAAACCAGAAATGAACTGAGTCTCAACTCTCAAAGTCTATAACGTCAAAGGTTGTTTTCTTCATAGTAAGGTTCTATATCAGGCCGTAATGTTTTCCTTTACGAGTTAACGCGACCCCTGGGTCCGTACGCGGGCCCTTCAGACCCGTCTGCTGGTCGTCTGGTCGTCTTATCGAGATTAATGTTATCAACACAAGGTCACGGCTGAAGAATGTACTCACTGGGAAACGAATTCCTATTGATACTGCATTTTAAACACACACACATGTATAAGACTTGTATGTGTGTGTGTATAAGAGTTAAAATTTTGAATATCGAATATAAAGATATAATTCTTGTTGGACGATGGAGGTTTTATATATTTTTAATATTTTTTTTCAATATTATTAATACATAAGTATATACATTTATATATAAAATACTTAAATGTTTATATATAGGGACTAAGATATATTTTTTGTTAGACAATACAGCTTTTTTAAATATTTATTATATATGTAGTTGCTATGAATATAATACTTTGTATGATAGATACATCATGTAAATTTACATTACGTCCGAACATTTTCAGTAAATGTAATAATACTCATGATATATAACATGAAATGAAAGTCATGAACATTTATTATAATTCCACGATATAATATAATATTCTATATATAACAAATAATTATATATGTATGTATTCTGTAAATAGACGCGGAAGACTTAACGCGGGGAACTTTCACCCTCAGCCAAGGTCACGCGGACAGAATTCGGTTGTTTACTGAATACTGGAGTATTGAAAGTGAATCGAGTGTTGTGAACGCATATATCGATTATAAACATCGATACAATCGGAATCGATTAACAATAATATTCAACCTAATCCAATATAATATCGTCGTTCTAAATATTTTTACACGTCTCCAAAATTATATACTAGACGCTCGCAATTTGTCGACTCGGCGTAATTTGGGCGGGAAATTGATTTTTTATGCCATTAAAGAGCGAGGCGGGGCGCGGGTCACGAAACTTATCGGATTTTCAGCCCGCCGTGAGTTTACAGCAATACGAAGGTTAACAGCTCTACTATCGCCGAAATAATTATCTGTCAAGACAACGTGGATAGCACAGATAATAAATTACGTTGACGTTTTAATTTTTCGGCATGACGTTATTCGGCCAAAATTTAAGTATATTTTTTATTTTTATATGATTTTATTGGTAGATTTATTATATGTATGTTATAACTTATTGCTTTGCATGTTTATCATAATTTGAAATGTGAATAATAAAATTTGTGAAAGAACATTTTCGTTTTCATTACAACGACTGTTAAAAATAAAACAAAATAACAATTTCCTTGATTTAGATGATAGAATCTTAAATATTCTTTATAAAATCAGAGCATTATTATTACAAGAACATCTTTAATTGTTCCTTCAAAGTCTCCGTCTACGTAAGTCGATCGAACACGGAAGCGTCGGAACCTAGGTATACTGCAATGCTCTTACGAATTTAATGCACACAGACACAAGTATTCATCAAAACAAACGCACACAGGCGCAGCTCGTCACACACACACACACACACACACACACACACACACACACAGTACGAGCGACCTGTGTCAGTGTGAGTGAACGAGAGAGAGAGTGTGACGAAATTTCACTTTCCGTTTTGGCAACGTCGCGCGCCTCCCCGGCCGTCGACATTTGAAGGGGTGGCTGTTGGCTGTTGGCTATACACTACGATAATACAACACTACTCACTAACAGAAAACGAACGTTTTAATATTAACAACGTTTATAAACGTTCAGGAAATATACAAAAAAAAAATTAACATCATTTCATTATAATGATGACGAAATACATAGTTTTATACTTTTATGTTTCATTCAAATTTAATCGTATCATATTCGACCTATGATCGATATAATTAAAAATAATTCATTATATTTGGCTGTATATTTTGGTTCATGTGCAAGTTAGTCAAAAAAATATATTAATATAGTTAAGTAACGGTATAGTGTGTAAAGCATTTCAAATACGCACCCACTTCAAAGCTCAGACGTTTCTCGGAAGTGTCATCCTCGAATGTGTGACCGAGACGGCGTATATCGCTGTCTCACTCTCACGACTATCGACTTGCAAAGGGAAGCAAGTTGAGTACTTTTCGTTCATTTCGGAGTTTTATAATTCACTTCGCGAATGATAAAATCGAAAGTAATGTGTTGTTATAACTTTATAACAAGCTATATGTTGATTATAATATGGAGTTTTATGAAAATATGGTATGGAAAAACATATATTTACCGATTTACAAATGTTTATTGTAATTAATTGAAATAAATCAATAGAATCACCATACAATGACTACGTATGTAAGAAATGAAAAACCTCTCATTAAATATTCAATTATTTGTTTTTCTTTAAGTAATTACTAATTAACTGATATTTAATAATTATCTAGTATATAATTTCTAATAAGAATAAATTTTCCTAAAACGCGATCGAATCTTAAGATTTTGTTCATTGATTATACCTAATATTAATTTGGTGAAAACTTTTCAAATACATGATTCATACTATACTATAATATATGCTTATTGCGCAGTAACTATAGTGAATGACATATATCTTAATCGAGTTAAATTCATAACATTATTTATATATGTATATAACCATTAATTATTGATATTTTAATCTTCCTTTCGCGATTCAAAAGTCCTTAGCTTTATAACAGTAGATAAAAAAAACCAATGAGGTTTGATATAAATCTATTCAGCCAGTAATTTTATGTTTTTTTTTTTTAAGTTTTAATATGAGTGTTGCCATGTTATAAAACTAATAATACAATCGATCGACTAAGGCTGTACGGGTCGTGTTACGCCGGATGCGCCCGCGGAAGTGGCGCACTCGCAGGACGTACGCCATCTTGTGTTCGAGCCTTTATTGTGCAATTGAACTTTTTTACTAGAACATTCGATTTTAAATTCCTTTCTACATAAGTTAGATTTAGTCTAACATGTTCCCATGCTAATAAAAAAAAGATATATTGTTATCTTTCAAATATAAAATGTACTTCTTTTGATGCAAGGACAATATATTATCATTCGCGACATCCTCGATGTATTATACTAAAATAAACCTTATCTTTATAGTAATAGAATTGTTTTCATAATAAAGAATTTAAACATGTGACAGTTAAGCGAATCAAGCGCTTTTATTATTTTTTTAATACACCAGGTAGCAAACTATTGTTTGACTCTTGCGCAACGAAAGCTGCGATTCATTAAATGCACAATAGCTTATAAATCGCTTGCTAATTTAGCTTGCAGCTGCTTTGTGGTAACGTTGAGATTTTAAGACGATCCTAAGTAAAGCTGCGGTATTAAGAAAAGAAGTATAAGCCGTTATTGACATTATATTTAATATATTTAACAGAATTTTGGTATGTTTCATTAAGACAAACTAAATAAAATATTACTTATAGCTTCATTGAAGAAACTATAAAATTATAGTCACCTGAATAAAACTGTTAAAAGTCAATTAAAATGAGAAAAGAATACAGAAATACACCTATACATTTACCCATAGCATTTTTTTAAATTCTAAGATTATACGTTCCCTAAATAAAATGACAGCTCGATACTAGTGTTGCAAGAAATAAAATCTAAATAAATTTATAAAATACGTCAGAAAATTTCTTCAAAAATCGAGACGAAAACGCAACGTCGCATTTTTCACCCTTGCATTACTCAGGGCAGGATGACTCATTCAACGATTGGCCACCATTATAACAAACTATATATTTATATAAAGTTCTCATTAAATGTTCACGTATTTCTCGTATTATAATTAACTAGAATCTGTCGACTTTCACCCAGTCTTTACTAACTACTGTTACCTTATGCACGAACGCCGTCAGCTACGTTGGATCTGAAAGACTAACTTACCTGAAACAAACATAAATGAATATTAAAGCATTTCATGTAATTCAAGTCTTTATAACAGATTAAAAATAGATGCGTTCAATTTTGGATGTCATTAGAAAAAAGAGCAAAATATATTCTGCCAATGTCATATAATAAAATAATTAAAAAAGAAAACCACGTAATATTAGTTTAAAAAATGTCAAATTTGACATTTGCTGTCATATTAGTATACTCTAAATTTTAATCTATGTAGTATTATTTATTATGACGTATAGTTAATATACATTTATTTATTATAGTTAATACACATTTAAGTCTGAATTTGTTGAGTCTTTGATAATAAACATGCATATTTTCAGATATTACAATTAGCTTGTAAATTGGTGAAATAAATAAATTTATTTTATATTTGTATCGTATTATTCCAACCTCATATGTATCATATGTATGTGTATATAATCTGTGGCAGTGTTTTATTCCAGTGACGTCTGTCTATGAAGTGCGTCAATCTCTATTAAATCGTCGTTTTCCTAACATTTATATAGAGTAGCCTTTTCCCGTGCACATAACACGATTTATACAGCCACTGGATCGATATACTATTTAAAAATATCTCCGTAGGTTCTAGACTGTAATATAGCTATAGATTTAATAAGTGTTTTTAAATCAACAATATTAGTTATTACTTTTAGTTTACGTAAAAGTAAATAGTTTAGATGGAATTTAGAAAACATAATATTAGTAGTATAAGTTAATTTTATTTTAAACCAGATTTCGCCCGCAGCTTTGCACGCGTGGATTTCGGTTATATCGCGTTTCCAAGAGAACCTTTCAAAAGTCTGGGATAAAAACTATCCTATGTTCTTTCTCAAAGCCAACTCTATGTCTGTACCAAATTTCATTAAATTCAGATTCAGTTTAGTGTTTTAGGCGTGAAAGCTTAACAGACAGACAGACAGAGTTACTTTCGCATTTAATATTAGTAGGGATGGTAATTATACATATATGTATATGTCAGTAGCACTATATAAATATGTCGGCGAAGTTATAAATGCTGTATGTATTCGATGCAAGTGATTCAACATTTGAAGGTACTCGGGGCATGTTATCGCGGATAAATGGAACAATACGATAAATCCATCGTCGGAGGCAGCTGACACGACGTACACATGGTGTTCACTTCCTAACGCGCAGCTGTGCGCGTGCGCACTATACGTTATGATGACTGACAGACAGAAAGGTCATCCCATAGATTGTTCATCGTCATTAATATTGAACACCATAGTGACCAGTGATTCGTGGTAATGAGTACAGGGTGTTCTTTTTTCATTCTCATATTAGTCTTCTCTAGCTTACAGTAAAATAAGCCAAGGAGTATTTAATGTATTTAATATTTTACCACGGGAATACATCCTTGTTTAGTAAATCGCGGAATGGGTTAAATGTGTTCAAAAAACTGTCAGCATTAAAAAATATAGTGATAGGATAGTACTTTGCGTATTATTATTTCATCTATTGTTATTCTGTTATATAAAATAGTTTAAAATTCTAAAGTCGACCCATAGAAGTATACCTGGATGTACCATAAAAAACGGGTCAACGAACTCGCGGACCAGCTGCTCCAATTCAAAATGGCGGATATGTCAAAAATAATAAATGCACAGATATTATAAACTGAATGTCATAAGTTGAAGTTTAATTTTGATTTATGTATTGTTTAACATTATACTGTTATGTATATAAATTATAACAGCGTTATAAAATGCATTTTATTTCATGGATGATTCTGACGCGACATATGGCGTATGCGAATGACATGCGTGACCGAATAGTATATAGCAACACTAATTACGTGTTAAATTTCCGATGTGAAATACGGTAAAACCGCTAAAAATTTATAGTAACATTATCTAGGGGAAGACAACTGTAATTGTATATGGCAATACAATTACTATTTTAGACAAAAGCATTTATATTAAATGTAGTACAGATAATATTTACGTATAGATAATATAGAAGACTTAAGTCACAAATTCTATCTATAAAAAAGACCCGTAAGAAAACTTTTAAAACAGTAAGGATTACAGATATTTTTAATTAAATATTGACTTCTAATATTAGTTATTTCTATACAAGTTTCTCATGGCTTTCTGTATGGCCCATTGACTTGTGAAATCGTTAAAATTCCTTCAATTTGACATAGCTAAAGACCTTCCTATACTCTTCTTACTACAATTACAAATTCGTCCACATTCGTCACCACGTCGCCGACAATCCAATAATAGAAAGTTCATATTACAGTCCTTGATTCCCAGGAGTTTTTTATATAAAAAAATTTAAAGTCTATAGCATAAATCAAATAAAGGTGTCCCGGTATAGCGTTACAATGTTTGAGCGAGGCGCGCCGGAAGTTTCTAAACCGGAGCTAAATCATAAATTATACTTTACCGTTCCCGCCGGGATTTGGTTACGTGTTGCCTTATTATCATCACTGGATTGTCATTATCTGGCGAGGACTCGCGTTACGGTCAATGTATTCTATACTAAGGAACCCAATACGAAATTCATGTAAAAATTTATTGGAGCTAATGCGATGAACTTTATCGGAGTAAGATACATACATTGAGTTGTTGAAGAATGTTATTCAAAGTCGTAGCTCGTGTATAATTGCATTGTTTATGTTAACGTGATTATCAACCCCCATTAAGTAATTAGCACTCCATCATCAGGCATCATTAGAGTATTTTATTTACCTCAATTGCGTTCCCTCCTATCTCCCTTACCCTATATCGGTGCATAAAAACTGCAATTACCTATCAGTAGCCTCACACAATAACCAAGTTGGCAAAGACCCTAACCAGTATAGTGTGAGCTCCCGCGTCTCGCTGTGACTTAGAAGATGAGGGACCAGGGAGGGTGAGTGGCGAAGATGCAGGGATCAAACGATAATGGCTATCACTGAAGGGGTAGAAAGGCTTAAGCCGGGAGGTCGTTAGCCTGGCTTTGATTGTTCGATGAGTACAGCAATGAGTCACTTACCGACGTAAATAAACGGACGATTCATACTCGTTTTATATTATATTTCACTAACTAGCAGATTAGCTCAATTAATATTGCTGTATTTTAAGCACATGAGGTATATATCCTCGTATAAAACTGTTCAAAGTGTGATCTCGCTCGGGACACGTTAGTTAAGGCTGAACGCTTGTCTCACTCGTAGATATGTAAAGGAGGTGCTCTTATAAAAATAGAATATTCTGTTGAACTCTCTCCCAAGGAACATAAAAGGCTGTTCACGTAAGAATCGTATGTATTTGCTTTTTCCCGTTTGCCCCTGCCTATGTGCCTCTTGTAAAGTAGGCAGTGCGTTCAGTAGGTTATGCGAGCCCCCAACTACTCCTTCCACTATGTTAGTATATAACACACATACATTACATACTATATAAACCATCTTTACCCCTTTGCTCTCATTACCTGAATCGCCTCGGGTGGAATCTCTTTACAGCCAGTACATTTTAATTAATCATGATATTTTCAATAAGATTATTACTTCAAGTACGCCGTTCATTACCTTAGCTTACTTTCTTTGCTTGAGGACTTTTATTGCGGTTTTTTTTAATCAATGAACCCACATTGAGAGGCCAATTGATTTATATTCTGTTATGGCGGAACTTGGAATTGAAATATAATTAGAGCATATGTATAAGTAACAAAAAACTAATTGCATTTATCCTTATTACGAAATATTTATATAAGTAATCTTCTATATATATAAAAATGGATTGCTGTTCCTTAGTCTCGCTAAAACTCGAGAATGGCTGAACCGATTTGGCTAATTTTAGTCTTGAAATACTCCTGGAAGTCCAGGGAAGGTTTAAAAGGTGAGAAAAATGGGAATAATTGCCGAGAAAACCCTAAAAACAGCCCTTTTCTATTTCCCATACAAACGTTTTTTTTGACATTAGATTTGACAACTAACTAATATGTCAATCATTCTGTTTGATTGAAACAGGAAAAATCTGATTAATTATGGCTTCTACGATGGAATACAGTTCGCCTGGTCAGCTATACCTAAATATATTAGTCTTGACCAAACTAACGTGGACGAAGTCGCGGGCAAAACCTAGTTTAGAATATTTTTTGACTGACCATTTCATATAGTATACTAAAAATTAAATTTGTGTTGTCATATGAAAAAAACCTTTATTTTAATAATCAATATATTTTTTATATGGCAATACAAAATTAATAAAACTTAAGCTGTATACTCAAAATCATTGTCTGGTTTTGTAACGTTAAATTAAAAAAAAACCAAATGTCATCTGTCGTGAATATTGTAAACATGTAACATATTAATCGTAGGTCAGATGTATGTAGGTTAGGCGTTCAGTGTGGGCGGAGCCGGGTTATGTACTGGGGCGCTTTGATACGCACTACATTATTATAAACATTGCGTTTTTTTTCAATTAAAATTACTTTCATAGCTCTCAAGATGTTTAGAAATGTTTTCAAGATGGCCGACTGTTTTTTTAGTTTTAAATATTTATGGTGGAAATAATTTTGTCATTAATATTTGTGTTTTTAATTTTCAACGACATGTTTACTGTAATTTTTCAATATAATGCGTTAAGTTTTTTGTTGGTTCTACATCGAAATTTAGTGTAATTTTCGGTGGTTAAGAAAATCGATTATATAATGGATGTGGTCAAATTATTTGTATTACGTATGACAAAGATATTGTCCTAACGGTTTCTAAGGACAAAATTAGAATGCTTGGGTTATGTGGTTCGGGGAGGGACTTGTTAACGCTGCATGCCTTCAACGCGTTAGGGAAGTCTCTAATGAACTGAATGTACCTCAGACTAACTTAGATTTTACTAGCTATGGACCGTGGTTTGCTTGTCTATATTCATATTGACATTGCTCTATATTAGTCTTACATATTATTTTTTACTTGCATTTATATATTTTTAATTTTAATGTAATTTAAATATACACGACAACCTCTTTGGTTATTATAAAATTTTCTGTGTTCCACGTACCGTGTCAAACAAGCAACAATTTCTAAAAGGTAAACATAGTAATGAAGCCCTGGGTTTTTAAAAGCAAAAATATTTTTTTTTAAATATGTGTTAAAAGCACTTCAAGTCAAGCATTATGCTTGGGGCCCGGGGCGCGGAACTGCGTACGTATGCGTGGGCACGCGCGATTTTACCACCGCATTGAACTGAACGCACCACTTACTCGCACTGCTTTACTTAATGGCGAGAGCTCTGTGTATGAAAAAAATCCTTTAATTTATGATATTATTAAAAAAAAATCGGCTGTATATTTTAAACTTAAAGACTTTTATTGTGACATAAAAAATAGCTCCTGTTAGACTGACCTGTCATCTCCAATATAGAGTTATCAAAGATTTTTGAAATATATTTTAGCAATATAACGCGGAGTATTCCGTGTCGCATTTAATGCGTGGTAGGGGTGCATCGACGCACCCCTCACGCACTTACACACACACATACAAGCAGTGCACCTATATTATGAAACTAGAGCGTGATTGGTCGAGATGTTTGCATGTGTGCGTAACTGTTTGGTTGTAGAAAAGAGGTCGTATAGATAAAGTTATTTATATCTGCGCGTTCTAGGCTATATGAATTAGTTGCGTGCATTGGGGTAGTCTTCGCTAGGAAAAAGTATTGATTTGTTGCTTGGTCGAAGAGTGCTATGGAGCTTTTGCTGTTTAAGATAATGCAATAATAATATGCATTTTAAAAGAATTAATACGTCGCATCACAATGTAGGAGCTTGTGTAACGTTAACTCGTGATTGATATGCAAAACCGGTTGGGAACGACTGCATATCAGTAATTTTTTTGTTGCCGTACACATGAATGGACAGAAGTTTAATTCTTCTTTCAACTTTTATTATGAAGCGACAATAGATTCTTTATTCGATGCAAGTTTATACAGCCGCCATCTTGCCGTGACGGGTTTATGAGAATAAAAGATTTTTTTTTTAACATAAAATCTATTCTTAAAATAAATTATAATATTCCCATAGGTATATACATACATAATGATTTCGGATAGTTAATTCACTTTAATTTAAATATATGCGACGATATAATAGAAAAAAAAATCAGTCTTACTTAAATAATATTAAGAATATTTGAATAAAGTAAACAGTGAAAAAAAAATCATTAAATTAATTGAAATACACCGAAGCTGTTACGAAAGGACTGATATAGATAAAAAAACATTACGTCGGCTGAATGCAAGATGCATTAACGTTACATCAGCTGATAGTACAAAAACGGACCATCTGCTGTTGAATCACCGGCTCTTGGCGCGTGCCGTGAAAAAAAAAATCAAACCGTTATACTCTGTGGACCCACGTGGCCTCGGCTTGGACCCCTTGGTTCGAAATTCGAATCACGATATATTTTTTTTGGTCAATGTCACCGCGAATACAGTTACATTTTTATAGTCTGTATTAGTATTTTTTTCTTGTATCCAATATCTGTAATGGCGAAATTATTTTCTTATATATTTAGCCAGACTATTGTATTATAAGTTAATTATAACAAAAGCAATAAAATGATATCACATACTATTATTTTTGCCATATTTTTTCTATAAATATCATTGGCGTAGCATAATGTTATTAGAGCGGAGTAATCCGACGATATAAAGTATGGATAGTGACTAATAAATCCACTTTAATTTCAAGATGTCGCGACGATATTCGTGCCATTAATTTGGATGAGAAGAACGAAAAAAAAAAATCGTCGATTACAGTAAATGTATGAATAATTCGCAAAACAAAAAAGCCATTAAAATCAGCGATAAAAGCAGTGGATTTATAACAAACTTTCTTGGAAATGTTTATCGCTATATTGTTTTCCAAGTTTTTGAGAATAAAAAAACTCTCATTTACATTTAATCAAGACTATTTTTTTGTTATATCGATTCTGAATTATCATCTTACTCATTAAAATATATATAACATTGGCTGTATGTAAAGTATCGTATATATATATTTTTTGAGAACATTGATCGAAAATTTTGATGTAACGTAGATTTAAAGAACATCAAAATGGTATACAATCGTAACATCTGCCACACACCTTTATTATCCGTGATAAAGATTCTAGTATCGCTATGATTGGAACAGCTGCGGGCCACGAGCGGCTCAATGTGGACACATCACAAAGGTTTAAGGCTACATATCATATTATTATTAATAATAAGTTGATTTTAAACAAACATATCATATATTTAACATGTGAATTCTCTTATTTATAGTATACTAGCTTTTTAGCAGCTTCGCCCGCGTGGAGAAGAACGAGAGAACCTTTCAAAAGTCTGGGATAAAAACTATCCTATGTTCTTTCACAAGGTCAACTCTATGTCTGTACCAAATTTCATTTAAATCAGTTCAGTGGTTTAGCCGTGAAAGCGTAACAGACAGACAGACAGAGTTACTTTCACATTTATAATATTAGTAGGGATTTATGATGTGAATTCTCTTCTTTATAGTATATCAAAGCTAAAATGATTCCTAGTAAAGGGATTAGATTGTTTATTTTAATGAGAACGCTAGAAAAAAATCTGAGGTACCATGATAGAATAATTAGTTTAAAAGTAGGCTTCAAATAAAGGTGATTCAGTACAGAACAAGGCCTCCCTCCCGAGCTGAGCTTTACGGCGGTTGTTTTAAAACTAATTTGCTAAGTTTAAGTTACTTCGCAGCCCTTAACTTATAATCGTAAATTAAGTCAAGTAGCTACCTACTATGGAGTTTCAGACGAAACTTTAGCTTTGGAATCTGCTTTATATTAATTATTATATGATATTTCATTGTGTGACACATATGATTATCGTGTACTATTGTTTGTTAAATTCGATTTAAAACAACCAGAAATTTCTTACGTTCAAAGTAATGTATAAATTTCTTTCATCACATAATTTTTCTGTATTGTGTATTCAAAAATCACGATTATTGAACATTATTTCATCAAATAAAGATGTCTGAGACTTAACTTTTGTAATTTATCTATTTATATAACTATAATTGCATTTCTAATTCTTATTTTTTTTATACCAATTTGGAAATAAATGAATGTTGAAAAGAAATTGCCTGCGATTTTTCATGGGCTATTAACTTTGCAGTTGTTTTTATTACAGTTTTATGGAAATACCGGCCTTTGTTTTGAATTTTGATTCGTATACATTATTACCGTTGTCGCTTAGTTTTGCGGTATCTTAAAAAAAAAGTAATAGATTATAAAAAATACATTGTTAAAAAGTCATAATGAGAAAACAAAAAAGGAGACTTAATTTAAATAAAATATATTTTAACAGATCTAATCTAAATATTAAGCATATGTATGTATATGCATAACGTTTGTTTTCATAAGTTTTTGACACAACGCTCCCGCCATTACACAAAGCACGAAAACGTTGACAAGATGGCGCTAATCTATGCAGGCGAATAAATTAATGCAAATACCTCGTAAATAAGTCATACAAGTCTTTGCGTCATTCACAAATAGATTCCTTTTTTTACGGATACAAGTGTTTTTTAACCGAAACTGTTTTCAAAATATGTAGATATAGTTTTTTTGGTTTTATTCAAAACAGTCAATCCTGTCAGTAATGCCTGTTTGTAATGCTGCAGCGGGATTTTTAACTCGTTTGCGGAAGTGTTTAAATTTGTTAGCGACGCAAAATACTTGGCTCTTCAGATTTCGCTTTTTATATATTTCATTATCTGTGACATTGACAACGTCACAGCTGTCAAAGTCATTAAATGAAATAATCGTGTGTGACATTGGCAGAATGTAATTATCCTTTTGCTGCTATGCTTAATTATGATTACGTAATTAATGGTAATTATTAATTAATGCTTACCTTCTTCTCCGTCAGTTTCTCGCATCTTCTCTGCTTGCATATCTGATGTGACTTGTCGTTCCTGCACGGAGCGCAGTCACCACAGTTGTCTTTCCGCTGGCAGCCTATACACTCGCCACATCTTTTTCTTTTCTTTTTAGTCTGCGACGAAAAGAACTAATATTAAGTCAATTTTGTTAGTCTTTAACAGCATTTGTACTGTTTGTTTTTTATATAATAATGCAGTAATCGCTCCCTAATCTCACTGTTAGCGTTTGCGAACCTTCCGAACACAAAGAATGCAATTATTTCTCAGACAACAATTCGGGAGTATTTTGAACTCGTTAATAATTCGTCTGGGTCATGCGCTGCGTTCGATCGTGACGGCTGTGTGAGTGATAATTTACAAAACTTTTAAGTTATTTAATTAGAAATTACGATGGCATATGTTTAACGAGGTTATTAACTGTTGACTGTTATGTTATTACTAATAATACAATTCTCAATTACAATTTTATTTAATACAATGTCCATATCAACATTTGAAATAAAAAAAATGAATGCATATTTTATTTTGATCTTCATAATAGTAGACATATTTTTTATACTTAATAATATCCAAACCCATAAACAATAGAATAACTAGTTTTTTTTTTAATTTAATATATTAAGAAGGATCTAATTGAGCTATAACCATAAACTCTAACATCTGTTTGATATATATTCTATATTTTATTCGCATAACAACTGGCTCTTGTCAAGATCAAAATCATACGAACAGCTGACGTAGGATATGGTAGTATAACTTTTTTTTTATTACGAATTCGGCAACGAACAAACGCATTTCATACTCATTATTGAACATTCCACAGACGGCAATAATGTGTAGAATAATTCTAATAAAATTTATAATATTCATTAATTTAGTTGCAATATAATAAATAATTGCTAGAAATAAAATATAAACTATAATTCAAATAATAATTTCCAACCGCTATCAATATTTTTTTTCTTTGTATCTGACAGATGTAAAGAACATCGTGTTGTTAGAAAATTCTTATTCTAATTAAATACTTCTAACGCCATGTGTGCATTAATGTTTTTGATAATGGCAATACAAAACTAATAACTGTGTATAATTTAACTGACATATATAAATGAAAACAAATATAACTCTTAATAATGATGTTTGAAAAAGTTATTATTTCTTGAGATATAGATTAAATAGACTTTTGACATTATGAATTACAGATAATAAATAATTTTAATGTATTATATCGTCTGTTTTAGTTGTGTGTTTCGTGTTTTGTTTCTAGGAAACTTTCGCATTGGATTTCCCCGCTTTGAGTCACACGTAATCAGCAATTGAAATATACCGCCTATTACCGAAATATAAAGATCTCATTCTCGCAAAGGCTGTCGTTTGTCAAATAATCCAATTTATATTCAGGTAAGTGTATTCTCGTAATAAATTCTTTTGCTTTCCAATGAATGTTGCCAGTGAAAAAAAAAATTAAATTATACCATTTAAATTTCCCAGACAGATATTTAAGTATTCGCTCGGAAATTCGATACAGCAGACCAAAGAACGGGTTTTCAGCTTATTAAAATGTAATTTTCTGATAACATTCGCGTGCGTCTAATGATTCAGATATAATCTCAACATCACTCACTTTATAATAGAACAGTAATAAGATTAATACACAAACACGTACATACACCTCAGCGATTTAATATTGATCACTCTGTAATATATATAGTCTGTTTGAATTCAATTTGTTGACTAGCATCTAAAGAGAGCAGTAAAAAGTGTAAAATAATTGGTATAAAAGCAGCTGTTTCAAAGGTGTTCATTATTAGACAAGGAAACGCTGACATTTTGAAAGGAATGCCACTGTATATTGAACCTTTTCTAGAACTTAGATGTTTTTTTTCATTATGATTTCTCAAACACGACAATTGCATGTAATCGACGCATACTATTCTATTTTATTGGCTGCCATGTTGTATGTACGTTATATGAACTGTCATAATAATAAAAATATTATATTTATTTGTTAATTATCCTTAGAAACTTAAGATATTTAATGTATGCTATTCAGTTATTATATTAAAATAAGTCATTAGAGCCACTTGTTATGGAAATCGTTTTTGTTAATTAATTAAGTTTTTTGTTTTTTTTTTAAATTATAACATAAATTTAAATTAAAAATATTAATAACTATTGAAGCTTCTTAATTACTGTTAATATGTTCAAATGAAACTCCCAGTTTGTAAGCGCGACACGCGTAAATCGCCCGACTTTAATTTGTGTTTTAAACGAGAGAGGAAGTTAATTTATTGGAGGAACAAGCAAATCGGCTAACTATTAAATTTATAGCCGCGAAGACAGAGAGTTCGGCCGTTAGGAGGCTCGGAACGGAGAATAAAAACTGCTCCCGAATAATAAAAGGTGAAATTACTGGAAAAGTTTTTCTTTTTAGAATTCCCCCGAATATGTTCCACGGTTCAGCGTCGCCATGTAGTCGAATAAAATTCAGAGAATTCTCATATATTTTGTCGAATATTCGCTTTTCGCAATCCCCCGGCGTCTTGTTTACGCAATTTACCAATTCGCGGAAAGAGACGTTGGCTGTCGGTTTGATTTTGTACCGTGTTTAAGGGATTTTTAATTCAAGTTAGTGACGGAAACCTTCTTTGGGGGGATGAAGTTTACTTGTGAGATTTAGGGAACAAAACTATAAGAGACTCACCTGTTTTTCGCTGGATATGTCGTCTAGTTCCATGGGTCCGGTGTTCATGGGCGGCGCGCCGTGCATCGGGGACTTAAACCCTGCTGTTGAAGACACCGCCGCCACCTGCCCACTACTCTCTGACCCCATCTCCATATTAGAACAGTCTGACTCCGAACTATTCGCTCTCATTTTCCGTCTCTCCTTTTTCCTGAAGTCCGACCTGGTCGGTGATGAGCCACTCCCGAAACCGTTCACTTTCTTCTCGTAACTATTGTCGATTAACATCGGATTTTGGAAATTACTGTGATGCAGCCCGTTCGGCGTGTACTTGTCTTGTAATGATTTCATATCGAACGGCTCGTTTTTCAATACATGAACGACTGTTGGACTTTGGATGTTCTGTATTAAGCTACCGTTCTGATGTAGAAGCGCCCCATTCTGATGCAGTATACCATTCTGGGTCGGGAATGCGTTAATCGTTGCGATGTTCGGCTGGTACAGCTGTATGTGTCGGTCGTCGATGTACGCTTGGCCCGTCGGTGCTAGCTCTCTGGCTTGTAAGGGCGCCGGAACGATGGGGTAACTCCGAGCATTCACAGCGGTCAGAGTGTGGAATGTGGTGGCATTGACCGGTGAGAGGGTAGTCAAAGTACTGGACAAGGGCGCCACCTGGGCCAAGGTGGTCAAATGTGCTGGCGACGAAGGCGTCGTTAGTTGCGTGAGCTGGGTTAACTGACTAGGACTCGCGCTGGGTGTGGGGCTCGTTGTGACAGGGACTGGCGTCACACTCGGCAGACCGGTCTCCGGTATGACTGTGGTCTCCGGGAACGTCTGGAACTGGCTTTGGAAGGACGGTAGCTTGTTCGGTATCGGTTGTAAGGTGATCGACTGGTATTCGAGGGGTGATGAGAAGCCCGCCCGTAGTATAGCGTCCTTGGAGTTGACCGTGATGGGCATGGACTCCCAGGGCCGGTACTGCGGCTGGCTGGCGATGACGGAGACCGTGTCCCCGGTCCTCTCGTAGTACTCCCAGGCGGGGTCCAGCAGCCGCGCGTCGGCCGCGAGGAGCCTCTGCTCGTTCTCCGCCATGTCTCCGAAGCTCGAGAAGGGCGGTAGGTGCGCGCTGTCCGCGCCCGCCTCGCTCCTGAGCGTGTCGCTCATGTTTTCACGCGCCGCAGCCTCATCCCGTCACTCTTAACACTTCTACCTTAATAATATAAGCTCTACTAAGTCTATATACGTTGTACTGAACACTCTCGACTGATCTGGAACTTGATAATTTGTACTCTTCGAACTGGCTTCGTTATGTCCACCTTATACTAAATAGCACTTAATTAACGATTATACGGCACACCGGTTAACACTACACTAATCACAATATATTCGTTATCTCACTATCAAATAAATTATATAAAAAGTCCTTAACAACAGGCAGATAACTTATTCGAGTCTTAATAAACTACTTATAAAAATCTTTGGCTGACTTTTTTTTAGAGAATGCTCGAGGAATTGGTACGTTTTTTAAATTATTATTTTTCTTTAACTATTAATAAAATCTTTTGTGCACTCGTTCAACGATCTATTATTATTTTGGAACGTTAAAATACTGGTCGTTGATAGTTTTTTCTTCGTAATTTTTCTTCAAGGCTTCTCTTATTGTAAATACCGATCATTTCAGACTTAAATTAATTTGTACTGTTTGGGAGTTAGCGTATACTATTTTGTCGTAAATTTTATCGTTAAAAGGTTTTAAAAAATAGTGCTTATATAAAAATTTTTTTGAAACGAAAGATATGACTGGAGGCTTTGGTTTGAGGCTTGCGTGGCTCTTGGTTGTTCGTCGTTGTGTTGGAGGTGAGGCGAAGGCTGGCGGGGGCTATCCGTGCGGCCTGCACCAATCTACAAAAAAACATTAAAATTAGCACAAAAATACTATAATAGTCACAATAGTAGTTTCTTTTTAAGTTTGGTTAGGTAGAGAGAGGAGCTTGGACAGTAGAAGTGAGCGTTTAACGTGCGTTACATACGGTCCCTTAAACCTACACCAGGGTCACAAGTACCAGTCACTGTTGAAGCTCCTCTCACTACAACGATGGACCCGACACACGCACCGTGAATACATTGAATGTTAAGAGATTTCATATTTTTTATTTAATATATTTCTCAGTTATAATATCCATATATAATTGTTTTTTTTTTTGTTTAGTACACTATATTATTTTGAATGCAAACCTATTTACGAGTTCCCTATCACGCATGCGTACATCGTGTTTTGAACCGTTTCTAAATCGATGGCGCGAACTGAAAATGTTTGTTTTTAATATCTATTTCGGCAGATGTTTTGACAAATGTTATGGATATTTAAGAATGACAAAAAAAAATTTAGTTTACTTCAATATTAGGCTTCTGTTTTACAATATAATAGTGTTGTTCTATGTTATAAATAATATGTAATTTTTTCGTTAATAATTGTCATTATTTCGTCCCATACAACTTTTATCCCAAACTTTTCGGATGTCGTCACATGGCCGTTGTAAACGTTCTATTTATAGCCTTCGTAGTCAACTCTATTTCGGATCTACTATTTTAAGGGAAACTATTTTTAATGGTTACGATTTTAAACCGCCTTTTGACTTATAGCTTTCCTATTTTTAATTGTATTGTTTTTGTTACATTTCTATCTATTTATGGTAAAATATAGAATTATTTATGATATTTGTAAGATTTTATTATATGATGTTATTATGTTATTTATAAATTTTGATCAGAATTATGAATGTTTACAAAAATGTTAGGCTGAAACAATTTTGATATTGACATTAAAACAATTGTCATCGTTCTTAGGTACTTTTATTACATACTTTAATATATACATATATATATGTAAAATATAGTTATTTATATGTTTACTAAAAATATGTCAAAACCCTAGTTTCAGTATACTTAATAATTCCTTTCAATGTCGGCTTCATTCACGAAACTTAACAGAGAATCAAATATGATTATTTTGTTAAGTTTAAAAAGATCCAATGAAGGGAAAGGGTTTTAATTCAACCCAATACAACATAATAAACTAAATATTATAATCGTTATATTTCCATACACAATCAAAAGGATTAAATATATGGATTGCGTCATCGAGTCTTAAAAGTGCGATCAAAATGTCCTGACTAGTAATCACGAGGCGAAACTATTTGTAGATGAGCACAAAGAGCGTTCCTCGAAAAAAAAAAGATTAAAAAGCTCAGTCGAAACGGAACGCAACCTGAGGCGCTAGTGTGCGTGCGTCGTGACTATACGTGACGTGTGCATGTGTGCGTGCGGAGTCGTCTGTGCTGTGTGTGTGTGTGAAAGCGATAGTATCTGGGTCTCGGTTGTCAAGGGCAACCGTACAATCGCTGCAGCGAAAGCATTGCGCTTTCAGCTTTGCGCTGTAATTATACGGCTTATTTTTAGTGGCGGATGTTGTCGCTTTTTTGTACAAAAGCGTTCTGGCGCAACGACCGATGCATGTTTAGATGACGTTCGGAAATCCTTGAATCTTGAACTGAACTTGATGCTACTACGGCTTTCATGGATTCGCTTTTACTACGACTTTGAACATGAATAGTATAGAATTCAAAACTTTACATCGTATTCTTTTATCTTTTATATGTATTGTTTTATATTAATAATAATGCGATCGTGTGTGAATGATTATTATTCGTTTATTTTTATGGCCGGTCTGTTACACGGTATAACTTCCGCTGGTGGCCAGTACCTGCGCAGGAAGCAGATATCGTTGCCGTGATCACTGGCTGATAACTCATTGATAACTCAATATAAAGATATCAGTACATACGAACTCAATACAAACCTTTGACTTGTAACTATTTAAATACTTATTTATGTAATACGATTTCAAATTTCTTTCATTAGCATTTCAGCAGGTGTTTTTTCATATAATGATTATTCATTAGAAAGTATTAATTTCTTTTTAATTAAAATTTTAATTGGCTTTCAATTAATAGATAGTAGATGTTCGTGTTTTCGAAGTTATGTTTTTTTATATATCGTTTATATTTGACGACAATTTCTGACACATTATACCGTAATGATAACTTTAGCAGGATACGTCTATTACTACCTCTAGTAACACTGTCATAAAGACTAGGGTTTTGAGTCTTTTGAACGACATTTCACAGTAATCATACGCATTCACACACGATACTATATTTGTTATACTGTTCGCCATATTATTATTTATAGTACGATTCCTTGGAGGAGTTTTGTTTGGAAAAAAATGATTTTTTATTTACTATTTACACATTATGTTTAAACTCAAATAATCTTATAGTTAGTAAATTAAATATATATATGAATTGAATTAAACGTGTGTTATATTAATTCAATTCCAGTAGAGTTATTTCAATCTGTTACAAATCCGAGCGACAAGTATTTCGGAATTGAAATAAAAGGAGCTCGCTGACTGAAATCTGCGACACACGACTCGGATGAAATTTAAAAATACCTGTGACGTCACCACCAAAAACAAAACACGATCGTCAGATAAGACAATGATAACGATGAACCTCACATATAGAGTTACCATCCCATTGAAGTACTCCAAGCCAGTTGAATAGCGCCGCAGATGTGGCGTTTTTTACAATCTTTCCCACAGTACCACTTTTTCTTGTGCCTCACCTAACCAACATAACTTGCACCCCGCGTTGTCTCCATCAAATATTCCCGACTCTATCTCAATGTAATAAGAATGATAATATAATCTATTGATTTACAACAATGCAATAATATGTTGGTAGTTATAGTTTTGTTGAGTTTTTTTTTTGTTAAACGTCTTTCTCCTATCGGATGCGACATCGGAAATTGAGTATTTTTTGTACTTACACCTATGAGACTAAATTGTTTGAAGGAAGTCACACATGTAGCATTGTGAATGTACGGATAATGCCGTTTCCTTTAGGGATCTATTAGATTTACGTAATATAAATCACATTTATTATATTGTAGCTAAATTTCGAGCAAAAAAGTGAAGAAATTTCATATCTAGGTATTTTTGATTAAAGTCTTGAGCGTTATTAGAATCGAATGCAAAACTGAATGAGATCTGTAACAGTGAGTTCACATTCAGTGGTCGTACATTCACCGGCGAGACTTCTCTAAATAAAATATCCTACACGACTAAACTTTGTCCGGCGTTATGTTTGTATTATACTTTATAAATCTCCGAACCGGAGTCCCTCGGTTTGTTCAGGAGCAATAAAACGCGGATCATCCGCGAGGATGTAGGAATCGTTTTAATATATCACTCATATCAATGGATGACGTTCAATTGATTTAAAATAATATTGATTTAGATAAGCGTTAGATTAATAATGAAAAAATAGGTAAAAGTATAAGTAATCGATCGTCAACTAACGAGTGATTAGTGTTAAACGTCTCGTTATAAAATGTAACGAATCACGATAGAATATGGATGAAGGAAGCAACTCGGTACAGAAAGGAAGCATTGCACAATTCGTTGCTCTGGTTCCAAAGCCGCGGGGCTCGGGGCGAGGGGGGGGGGGAGGGGGGTATAAATTGGCCAATTTGTTTATTTGTTTTCATTGGCCTCACTGAACTTGACTCGCCATTATCGCATTCACGGGAGGAAGGCGCGTTATTTATTAGATTATTCCGTGGGACCGACGCTCCGGACCTACTAAAGGATTTATGTTTATTACGATTACGGATAAAACGATGATAGAACGATATGATAGGATGGACGTATCATGACACTACTGGATGAGGAATTGATGTATAAGGACTTGTATACACTAGAAGTTAGAACTTCATCTGGAATACAATCTTTACAATCTTTGAAAACATTATAGTTATTAGGATCTTTGTCAGTCTTTGATTATAAATAATTGAACACTAAGCTTTACAGCACTTAAGCTTTAATTCAAAGATCTACACAAAAATAGGAATGTTATATGATTTTGCAACGATTAGTCCACAGTAACCTAACTCTATATAAGAAAACAATATTAGTTTGTCAAAATTAAAACGAAAAAATATATATACTGCAAAAGAGAGTAACAGTAAAAAGCAATGTGTTCAGTTGATAGGGATATAATCCGAGATGTATAAGATATTTTGTATAAATAGTCCTACAATAACTGTAAAACTGACATATACATATATATGTATATAACAAAAATATTAAACTATGAATGTAAATATTTCTATTCTTTGTAATGTGTTAGTAAATTTACACTAGCGTATTCCTATGACTTTGTCCGTCAACTAACTCATTTCTAATATGAATAATATATATTCTCAAGTAATAATAACATTACTTTGTTTAGTCTGTAGAAGAGATACGCGCGGTAAAACTGACAAATTGTATATGCATTATTAAAATTTCTGATCATTTATATATAATTCAAAATATATATCACTATAAACATAAATATTTCAGTGTTTGTACTTTTGTTTCTTCGTCAAACTTAAATGTTTTTAATATATTCATAACTACAAAAAATAGAATCTAATTGCTAAGACACACTAGACTAAAATAATGGTTACATTATACTAAGAAGTTAAGTTATTTTAATACAACATAGATAAATAATCGTTTTTAGTTAACCTTTTATAATTCTTAATATTCTATATCCTCAAATACAATTTGAGGGTTCAGTAGTGACTTAAGCTTCTAACTCTATCTATATTCATAAAATATTCCTGAGTTTATCATTCGTAGTAATTTACCTAAAACATTTTTACTTTTTGTACTCTCAATGGCTCAATTAAATGAAAATACTAAAATCCAAATGCATGAAAGGTATTGAAGATTAAACTCCACGCTGTTACAAAGATTGATAATTAATGGGAACTACTTTGAAAACTAAATTTGTCGCGAAATAATGTCTGCAACATTATAACATCTTTTAGGAGTCACGCACCAAACGTCGGCGTTATTTACAATCGGAGTACAAATTATCGAGCATCAAGCGCGGTAAACAATAACATATAACCGTGTTACCACCAAACAAGGAACAAGTCACTACGTTGTCCTCTCTACATTTCTACAAACATTACTCCACACATATAATTCTACATTAATTTACTTAGCGAATGGTACCACTCAATGCTTTTAAAAGTTTCGTGTATGATGTACACAGTGTACCGTCAGGAAAGAAAGGTTATCGCGAAAGCTGCACGAGGAAAGCTCCGGCGGAAGTTCCGCGTCACGCTTCACCGCCGGCCTCCTAACAAACACAAACAACGAGAAGCTTCCACAACACAACAGGCACCACACGAGGCCAACTAACACCATACAACAACAACACTAGCTGTACCTTCAGCGGCAGCTTGATCCATCCGCGCCTCCTTACGACCTGCCTCTCGCCGCCTCCGATATAAAAAAAACGACGCGCGCGAAAAATAAACAAAAAGGGATGTAGTTCGCGATCGCGTCGCGCGTGTCCCGGCCGCGGGAGCGCAAGGCGTGCGTGTGTTCGCGTCGAGGGTCGGCGGCGGACTGGCGGCCGGCGGCTGGCGACTGGCGGACGGCGACTGGCGGCGGGCGCAGCTGCCGCGGCGGCCAATGGCGGCCGGTCACGTGACGCCCCGCGCCCGCACACGCTTGTTTACAAATAATAATAATAGGCCCGCGGCCGCTGGCGCCGCGCGACGCTACGCCCGCTACGGCCGCTACGGCCGGCTACGGCGCGCTACGAGCCTCTACGCACAGCTGTCGCTGCATTTGGCGGGATTCGATTCGCCTCAGCTTATATCTCTAGCGCCGGCTCCCGGCGTCGCTCGTCGTATCGATCGTCGTCTTCTCCGCGGTGTTTTTCGGTGGCGGGAGTTCTTTCTAATCGCCGCTTCATTTCCATTTCGTTTCCGCTGCATGTTTATTTTCTATAATCATATTATTGTCAATGTGGGGTCGTGTATGTATGTTTGTTTCGCGACAGGTTGTTGTTTCCGATTGTTCTGAGTTCAGGTCGTAAGGTGTAAGGAGGGTCTGAACCCCAGTGCATAGTTCACGTTCACCTATATACCGCTGGTCCCCTCGCCGGCGTCCCGTGTCCCGTGGTCCAGTGTCTGCAGGCTGATCCCCTTCACCTAGTTCCATCCCCCTCCTCGTTATCTCGTCGATCACCTGTGAAGCTTCATCAATGAACAATAAATGACATCATACTCGAAACACTTTAACATTATTTTTTTTTTCATCTCGGAAATTTCAATTTTTGTCAAAAATAAATTTAATTTAATGGTAAGTTAATATAGAAAATATTTATAATAAACCAGGAACTGTTCGATAAATCATATATCAATATTGAATTTGAATCCAAAATTAAATTAAAATTATATGTAAGCCAAGTCTTATATACAAACAAACAGACATTCATATCATACAACTACAATAAAATTAAAAACATTGTTCATTTAATAATATGTCCAAAATATAATCCAATTTCCTTTCCAATATTACCTTACATCATACATATATGTTTTAACATATATATGTATATAATTATACTATATATTCCACATATAATCGGTAATACAACACCGCATTCAATATTACCAACATAATAATAATCCGTCCAACATTTGTAAAGACATACATAAATTATAGTGCTAATATTATTATACAAAGAACGCACTTAAAATTACGACGTAAAAGCTCAATTTGTGAATCATCAAATTAATTCAGACCTTATTTATATTAGTGATAGAGTTGTTTTTTGTATGTGTTTTTATTTGTATAGTTAAGTTATAGCTGGTAGCCGATCGATATGCGCAGGGACTGCTCCAATGTTGTACTGACTTTAGTAGATTCGATGTAAAAATATTTTATTTACGAACAAACTTATTAACTTAAATATTATTATATATTAGTGTTTCATTATTGGGGGATAGTATGGTAGAATGAGTATTTTAGGTTCAGAAATTGCAAGATTCTTGAAAAAAAAAATTAGTGTGTTCATAATGGTTTTAATTTTATCAGACGTCTTATAAGAGTTAAATATGTTTTGAAGATGTAAAAATAAAATGGGATAGAAATCATGTCAGTCAATTTAATTGAATGATTTTATTATAATTATTACGCAATTATATGTTTGTATGTATATATATGTATGTGTGTGTTGTATATTCAGTGAGTGACGTCATAGCGTCACGGCGCCCGCGCGTGACTCATCAAATTTTCACAAAATTACTCATTTCGCGTCCAACATCACGTTATTATTTCTCATATTTATGAATTAGCACCATCTGTGCCCGCTCATTGATTACATTTTTGTCATGTCCGCCCCCGTTATGGAAACAGAAATTAAATTTATGACCGAATTAAATTATTATATAACATATTTTATTTAAATTATAGAAGCATCAAACATCGTGCGAATAACAAATACATTGTTTACATCGCGAAAGATACGACGCAAATAAAAAACCTAACGGCCGTACATACAAAGAAGTTTTAATATAAACAGAAAAATATGGAACAAACAGGCTGACCTATTGCGACAGTTGCATCATAAACTCGAGCGAGAAATGAAAAAAAAAAAAACTAAAATTAAAAGATTGCAATGCGTGCAAGCATTCTTGCATCGCACCGCGCCAATTTCATTGCTACAAAAGTGCGTAATATCGATTACTGGCTCCCTCACCCCATGCTGCCTCTCGCTCGCACGACGCACGACGCGTCCTCGGAACAATAAAAGCTTATAATCTGTATCAGCGCCAATGTCAACTTTCCGCGGGTAACGGAGCCGCCATTTTGTTTCCTTGGCGGCGTCATAAGTCCTTTTTTCCCGCCAGTCGCGTCCCCCGCGTGGTCGTCATGACAACCGATCTGTCTCACGCACAGAACATAAAACGCAACCATTGATTTTTTCCCCGCTTCCTCTTTTACTTTTACGCGTGTCGAACGACTTTTTGCTTGGATTTTTATTTTTTTTAAAGCGTCAATTTTGGCGCTCGACGTGCGTAAGTGTTGTGACGACTGTAGAATGTAGATGCCACTAATTACGTCACATATTTTGCTACAACAGATTTGTTTTTAATTTTTATGTATTTGCATGAAATAGCAAATATATTTAAAATTTCATACCCTTCTATATTTCTTTAATAGATATATTTTTATCAATATACATAATATTCTGATTGAAACGAAACAAACCAATCCTTCCAGTACTCACTTGACCGTTCTCATATATATGTGAATGAATAAATGTGTATTATCATCAAATGCCCCCCACTTAAGACACTATGTGTTAAGGTAGGCCCGGGACCCCGGGGCTGAGCTGTCCCTTGCCGATTCACCCTCGGCGATCCAACTCAATCGAAGGAAATGCCTTGAAAATTTGTCCCGGATTTTGGAAAAACATTGCCATTTGCCCTATTTCCTTTTAAAGATATTCAGTGAAAATAGAAACTGATTTCGGCAGATGTTCATAGATATATTGTATTTATGAAATTATTTTGTTAATAGGAATAAATTATAGAATTGGGGGCACTAAATATTTTTTTTTAATGATCGCGCGGAGTCTACAGATAAGTAATACATTTTTTAAGTCGCTATATAACGAAATTTATATTATGTTTAAAGTTTTCTAATGTTATATGTATTTTAATATATTTCTAGTAAATACAAAGATTTTTTAAGAAAAAAATTATTCGTCACGCTGTAGTTTGTGATAAAAATTGAATATTAAGAAGCGTTCAAAAACAATGAAATAAATAAAAATAACATATATTTTTATTACATTTATTATATTTCAAAATTGTATTTTTCATAATTTGCATATAAAGTATGAAGCGTGTCAAAAGTATGAAAATATACAAATACTATATAAAACATTTTAAAAATTAATAAACCGAGTGTCTTAAGTCAGAGCCGTTGAAAGAACAGGGAAACTATTATTATCTATGTAAAATGAAAAAGACGATTTATTTAATGAGATACATTATTAACATTGAAAACATTTAGTCAAAATAACTTCAAGAAATAAAACATTTCGGGTCTTATTGTCACACTTATACTATTTCATACATTTTACATTCCAACGTAAACAGTGTTTGGTTAAAGAAAAATATATCAAAAATAAAAACGGGAGATCAAAATACTTCCAATATAAATGTATAGTAATTATAAATAGATTAAAATTGTAAATTATTGTACATATTCTATATTATTATACCGTTCTTAACTTACTTAATAACTGCATTAAATATTATCAATTAATTTCGGATGAAAAATAAAATATTCACAAGCCAAGATCGAAGTTCCATTAACAATATCTCTACTATTTACAAATCGTATAATATTACATATAATACTTGAATTACGTCTTATATTGCTATTATTGTTAATTATATGTTTATAATACTTGCATTTAGGATGCGTTAATATACTAAGGAAATAAACTAAGCTTGTATGTCATGACTGTTTGTAATATTGAGCGAAATAACTTTCAAATTCATTATTCACTCAAAACTTAACATTGTTTACAGCGCCATCTGTTATCGGGGAGCTATATTGTCAAACATCTTACATTAACATCACACGAAAATTGTCAGACAGTTATTTAATATTAATTATTGTTCATGATTGTACATTGGCAGCAGCTCGGGATCCAGAATACGTCGGTGTACAGGTTCTGTCCACTCGACTCCAACGCCACCAAACGTTTCTGTATATACTTTTGTTCGCATCTAGAAGTATAGCCGAGAGGTATGGTGCATAACCCACTGCATTCTGTTGACCTAGAATTGTCGATAATAACATAATAATTATAATCTTTTCATAAAAAGTACGTTATAGTTCATAATATTTTCGAAAGCTATTCAATAACAGATGTCGCTGCCATTAAAATGTTTCATTTAGTAAATCCACACAGATGGCGCTTTTGAGAAAAAAGTTAATGTAACCACAAAAATCCTTTTACTTGTTCCATGACATTTAAAGTTACAAAATATCTTAGGTCATGTGATCCACTAAAATAAATCGATTAAGATTTCTAAAATTTTATTCACTGATTTACGTAAAACCCAAATCCTTAGTAAATATATTAAGTTGTAACCTTTTAAAGTCTATGAAATTGAATACTTTCGAAAATCAAGCATCATTAAGTGACATGATAATTTTTGTTCTTTTATTTCACTATCTTTCAAAAACATACTTAGCTTTTTTGCTTACTTTAATTATTCTGCCAAACATATCTTAATTTTTCTATAATTTATTTTTATATTTCATATTCATTTATCAAAAGCATATTTAACTTTAAATTTGCGCTCAATTTAGATACGTGTTTTCGTGTGGGTGTTCTAAACTGTTTCAACTCACGCGCATATCTCAGCTCGTACTAGTTGCGTCATGTTATCAGGCATGTTGACGACGTAGCGCCAACTGCCCTTGTTGTTGAGAGCGGCTCGAGGATTGATGAACTGTGTCCGGACTCGACACAACTCCTCACCTGATGACGCCTGGCGTCGAGGACGCTCAGCTGATGAGTCTTCACTGGAATTAAGAGAAAACACGTCTTAATATCATAATCAGCCTATCAGAGCCCACTGCTGAGCATAGCCTCTTCTCACATGGAGAAGGTTTGAGCATTAATCACCACGCTTGCTCAAGACGGGTTGGTATCAAACTTATAATTTGAAATTATAAGTCCAGGTTTCCTCACGACGTTTTCCTTCATGTCAGTGGTGTCTAAATCTATCAGTAAGTATATATGACTAGGAAAAAACATTAGTTGCCAGGTTTCGAACCCGCGCCTTAATGCATGAGAGTCGAGCATTTAACGAGGCCACCACGACCAATTCAATTATTCACAAACAAAATATAATCAACTGCAAACATGACCAATTACAATAGACTATGCTCATTAATACATCTATCTAATTAGAAGTAATATCGCTAATTCCTTTTGGAATAAGACGAATTTACGCAAGGGACTAACAGCCAATCCCAGAGCGACTTGAAAACATAAACAATTCATAAAGACTGTCCTCATTATATAGGACATCTTTCTTGTTGGAAATATCAAATAATATATCTAATTCCTTTTGGAATAAGACGAGTCTATACAAGTGTCTTACTTAGCCAGTCCAAGAGCGATCCTCAAAGCCTCCGCCCCGGTCAAAGTCCGTTTCTCCGCAGCCTTAACTAGTTCTGTATTTCGTCTTCGTCTGTCGTGTCGGCTGGTGGTGGTTCGTGTAGGGAAGGTGATTGAACGTTGGATGGACACCTCCGCGTTTGATCGAGACGGTGATATATACCTTGGAAATATATAAGAATTAAGATTACTTCGCTGACATAAAAGAACGTGTTGTATATATTACTTATTTCATTACATTTGGATGCTCTTAATTTATCCTATGTACATATTTACTTTATAATTGTAAGCTTAACGCTATTTATATTCTGATATTTATTGGGAGTTCTTATGATAGTCAACTAACGCCATCTATATATTTGTTATAATAATGTTAATAATATCTCAGTACAATAATTTAAATTACCAAATACTTAACAATTGGTTTTATAATTTATAATAAGAACCTTGGCTTGTTTTACGTAATGTTCAGTGGTTTATTATTTAATAGAAACTCTTATGAGGGGAACCAGGGCGCTAGTATGATATTATAACTTATCCTCACCTAAATGTTACCTTTGAATATTATAAATATGATGTAAGTGTTAAATTGTTGATTTTGTTACTAGTTGTGGAGCATTAAACATCTAAGTAGAAGTACAGCCTAAATTATTTCTAACAGTACTCACTTCCACCATTCGCTGGGATTGTACTGCGTCACGCCGCTAGACGCTCTCAACCAATTCGACTCGTAGTTCTGATACAGCGGGCCGTTGAAGTAATTCGGATTGTAAAGGTTCAGATTCTCGTTTTCTCGAAGCCGTCGGTTCTCATACTGGAACTGGTTTATGGAGGGATCCCAGAAAGTTGGTGATGAATATCCTTGGAAGCCGAACTTGGAATAATTGGCTGCCTGATAGGCTTTGATGTTGTACGGGGTTGGATCTGCGGCAGAGGGAGGCTGGAGGGGCGCTTTCTCAGAAAATATATCTGAAAATCATAGACCATAGAAATATTTAACAAACTTATAGTTAATATTGTCAGGGATATTGCAAAGCCGCGTAACTAACATCGGAAAATTCCACGTATGTACATTGGAAGCAGATTATCAGAAGAAAGTTTAAGCTGAAATATTTTGTATATTAACGACTTTTAATTAAGTAGTAATTATTTTGTATTTATTTTATTTGTAGATACGCGGAATTATCCAATGCTAGTGACACGAATTTGCACTATCCCCTACGACATGCGTTCGTAAATATTTTTAAATAATTTATTTAATATTGAATCATCTTAGTTTCATAAAATCTCTTCTCATTGTCATATTATAAATTAAAGTTTATGTTAATTTGATGATTTAATTTTTTTATTGCTATTCTTATATAGACAGAGTATTGTATTTGTAATGATCTATTGGACAAAATGTACGTAATGCATTGGACTAAAAATTTATTGGATTTACTGCAGCCGATTCTTTAAAATGTAAGGACAAAATACAAACGGTTTTATAGTTTCTGTCTAATAATAATGTTTCTGATATTTATTTCAATATTTGAAATATTATTTAAACCAACACTCTTTTTAATATCCCAATTATGTTTTCACTTCTCTTATAATTTATAACTTTAATTACCGGATGTACAGGGCTGGCATCGTTGGAATATTGTTTAACTATTAATAAAATTTAAAATGACATGTTTACCCTTAAATAATACATATTTAAGGAAATGAAATATTTTATTTTCTTCATGTTCAGTTTCAAATAATAAAGATTTTTAATTTAAGAGAAATAGATATAAATTAAATATAATAAATCTTCATCATAATATAATCTAATAAATTTGTTTTTATCTGTTACCCTAATGATTCTATTATCGTTTAAGTCAACTCAAATGTCTGAACATAATTTCTCTGCTTTCTAATGAGTTACTTATTCGACCTTAGTTTCTATATATATAATTAATAAAATGATTAATGTTTTCTTCTTAGAAATTTGGCCACAGATTGAAATTTAGGGACATCATAATACTGTCATATATATGGAGATGATTTTCAATATTAATGATTATTTCTCAGTATGATTTGTACTTATTAGAACATGTTGAATTATTTTCGAATCTCTTATAACACATTTCTGTGATAAAAATTATAGTTTTCTAGAATTTGATAGAAATTGACAAAGTATCAAAAACATAAAGGTACAATCTATATGTAGTAGACAAATAATTTTCCAAATATTTTTCTATTTATACCTTTTCTTAAGTCTTAAGACTTCGCGAAATATCCAATAAGATTTCAATCGACGTATTCCTTTTAACTATCTTATTGATATCAATACAAAATACTGAAATCTTTTTAACAGTAGATCTATTTGAAAATAAATAAGTAGATTAAAATTAAAATATGTATAACACAAAACAAGAATCTGTGACTAACTTAATATCGCGTTAAAGAATTTACTAAACAAGCCAAAAATCGATTTTGTTTTATAAAATACTAGCTGGGCCCCGCGGTATTACCCGCGGATTTCCGTGATGTAAAGTAGCCTATGTGTTATTCCTGGACGTCAGCTTCCTGTATACAAAATTTTATCAGAATCGGTTCAGCCGTTCGAGCGTGAAGAAGTAACAAACATACACACACACTCACAAACTTTCGGAATTATAATTTTAGTAGGATTAGTGAATACGGAGTTCCTCATACATCAACTCACCTTGGTTGTACTTGTGGTACTTGGTGTTGTAATCTTTGTGTCCTTCGTCGACGAGTGATATCTGGTCGACGTGTGGTAATGAGTTTGGTCCGTATCCGTAAGGGTAAGTCGTCTTTTTATTGTCTTGGAAGTTGTCGCGAGACTCGTCGGACAGCAACGTGCGGATGTCGTACTGACCGGCTTCGACCAGTTTCCTGATCACCTTCCTGGAATAAAGATACGATTATTTTTTAATTATATAATTTAATTCTATGACTCCTTAGTCCTTTATTCATCATTTATCTTTGACTTATTTTGTAGTACCAATCACGATTGTAATCATTCGTTCAGATTCAACAGCACTACAATGATATAACCACAATCATTATTTTACACAAATATATATGTAACACATAGAGAACCATATATAGAATTTATTTAAACCCTTTCTTGTTTTAGCTTAAAGAAATTACTAGCTTGAAGACAAATTCAGTTTTATTATTTTTATATGTGTAGTATAGTGTGATTAAAGCAGTTTTAAAGATGATATGTACATTAACTGTACCATTCTTATTACTATCAATGGTCCATAAAATTGTAGGCCATAGTAATTTGGTTATGTTCCTGTTGTCCATTTATCATAGACCCATCGTTTAATATATAACTTACTCTGGATATGGGTCAGGATGCAGGCAGTATGTAAGACCAGGTTGTGCGCAGGCTGGAGCGCGTCCAGGGGGCGCAGGCTCATATAAACAATTCTGGCCATAGGGACAACTGTATCCCGCGCCTTCCGTGGCAGCCCATAGTATCTAAAACGTGAATAAACAAACAAATTATATATATTCTTTAATTTGAATAGGAGAATATGACTTAAAGCAAAATATAAGCTTGCTATCTACAAGTTAAAGTTATCTACATATAATCGTAATAGCTCTTTTTTGTTTTAACACTCAAATCTTTTTATCGCTTGATTTATAAAATAAAAGAAATCACGGAGTTATTGTTATAAACATGTTTGATAACAATTGTTTATCACGGGCAGACGAGATGTAATCACAGTTGCTGAAAAGTAGCCTAAAAGTCGGGAGTTTGTTTTATACAAAAATCAAGCACGAATAGTATATCCGAATAATATTAGTTTCATTTAAATGAATACTTGCGATAATCTGATTTCATTTATGTTACAGATACGATAGTATCTCATATGAAATCCCGCCAACATGTTACATATGTATGTATAAATTACATATCTTTATGTTAACATTGTTTTATCCTTACTAATATTATAAATGCGAAAGTAACTCTGTCTGTCTGTTACGCTTTCACATCTAAACCACTGAACTGATTTTAATGAAATTTGGTACAGAGTAATTTGACCTTGAAAAAGAACATAGGATAGTTTTTATTCCATATTTTTAAAAAGATCTCTTGGAAACGCGATATAACCGAACTCCACGCGAGCGAAGCCGCGGGTTGAAAGCTAGTATACATATATGTCATTATTATAAGTATATCATCATCGTTCGTCATAATCGGAAGTCGTACATAACTCTGCCGTCAAACGACCGCCCACAGATACACTTACAAATGTCAAAGACACAACTCAGCCGTTCGACGACTTTTATAATATACAAAAACGAAGCATCATTGATAGTTCAAAAATCCTAATAGTAATTATAGTATATTTAAAAAATAATAATTATTTCATTATAAGTAATATTCAAACAAAATAATACGTTTCAGTATTTTTTCCTTCAGTGAAAAAGGTGTTATGTTACATCATATTTTTTAAAAGTAATATTTTAAAAGCGAAGAGTTTGTTTGGTTTTTTTATTAAATCAAATTGTAACTACTCTGATTTTTCATAAATCTTGGATTGTACTGTATAGTCGTCGATAGAAGAAAAACAGTACAAAATAAAAATACTTATAAGATTGAAGCTAAAGTTAGGACTTAGAAGACATATTTCGGAATACAAACCTAGTAATAGGTATGTTACTAATTCTGAATAAAAATTGAGAATACTAAACTATTTTATCTAACAACACCTAGATATTTATATAGTTAAGTTACTATATACAATATATTTTATATTAATACGGGAAAAGAAAACTCGTTACTAAATAATAAAAGAAAAAATCTTTCATTGACCGAATAGTCACTACTCATTCAGTATCAAAACAAGAGACAGAAAAATTTTCCGACATAAGCGTTAACTTAATACAACTGGTTTACTATACAACAATCGTTTATACAAGAAACTTAAGTTTTAGAAAGTATTTACATAATAATGTGGGTAAATAGTCCCATTTGTTTAGATTTGTAAACAAGTAAACACGTTACAGAGATCACTCGAGTATTCTATAGTCGTATTGGATTAGCCGCTTTCATTTGTGTGATGAGAATTCACATATGATTCAACCAGCGGCTGGCTTCATCCTTAGAAATCATAGTTCTCACAACAACTCGAAGAATATAAATGTTTTATATAGAAATTTTGTTTGAAAATCATCTCATGAATGAAAGAGGTAATAAGACCATCCATACTAATATTATAAATGCGAAAGTAACTCTGTCTGTCTGTCTGTTAGGCTTTCACGCCTAAACCACTGAACTGATTTCAATGAAATTTGGTACAGAGATGGAGTTGACCTTGAGAAAGAACATAGGATAGTTTTTATCCTAGACTTTTGAAAGGTTCTCTTGGAAACGCGATATAACCGAACTCCACGAGGGCGAAGCTGCAGGCGGAAAGCTAGTAGGTATCTTATAAGGAGATCTAAGATATTCGGGAGTTTTATTCATTCGAATGAAATTAATATTTTTCGAATTATACTACGCGACTTTATTTTTTATAAAACTACATACTCCCGACGTTTCGGTTACTTTTCAGTGACCGTGATCACGGGCAGACGAGATGTGAATGTCTGTCAGTTGGTCTTGTTATTTATCTACGGCTTCCTATTTCTTAATTTTCTGGCGTACTCCTCTAGATATTCTGAATTACATGTTCATGATTTTATACGCGAACCTATTTTCTATTACTTTCCAATAAGATAACTTCAAATAAATCTCATTTAGAATCAAAAATCTTAATGACGAAAGTTATAGTGTTAAGCAAAACTTTATCTAATATGTGGGTATATCATTACGATTTTGATTCAAACCATTCATTCGTTCAATAATTGACATCATTTAACAACAATGGGTGATATATTCCGTCATTAGCGTGTCATTAAAATTGAACCAGATGTCAGATATGAATGGAAATGTCATTCAGGTGTCAAGAACTCGGAGGCGTTTAAAAGAGTGTTAAAGTGTCAGGTGGAATTACATATTAATTGAAGCTATTTATTTCGGCTCAGTTTGAGCTATTATAAATCAATTTAATTTTTTATACAGCTCATAATAATTGAGCATATTTATATCTATATTTGGAGTTTTTGAGGACAATATTTTTCATTAATGAGGATAGTTTTTGTTTCAAATACCTAAATATATATTTGAAGTCGTATTTATCTTAGTGAGACGCTTTCATAAGTTCAAGTTTGAGCCTTGACAAACAGATAAACCATTCTTGAACGGATTTCGTAATTTTAAAGGATACAAATATATTGTAAGCAATTTAATAAATAAAACTTCAGATAAAATTTATTTGTAATATCCTTAAAACGTAAAAAATCTTTCAAATATTCAATAACTCCTCATTTCCGAAAACTTCAATTATTTCACTATGTTCCTTAAATAGTTTTGATAGTTGTAAAAAAGTACAATACTATGTATATACTTATTATAAAAATAAGTAAAACACTATTTGATGCAACCAAATCCCCTATTTTTTTTAAGTTATCGGCTTTACACCGCTAAGGATCTAACTCTACGGTCTTTGTTTAAATATTATAATAATTACATATTAAAGCTCAAATAGAAATTAGAAAGATATATATTATATACACACAATCATACTTTACATATAACTGTTGATTAAAAAGTTAATCAAGTGCTTAGACAATTTCTATAGTAAAAATTTAAAGTAAAATTCATATTAAAGTTAAATTTCTACAGCTATTCAAAAATGTATAGGTATTTTATTTTATATGTAAAGTCATAAGCGATAAGTTTATTTCACTATTCTGTCTCGGTAATAGTTGCACAAGAGCACAGGTCAAACTGCTTGCCCTGTGACTAAAACGAAATGCGGTAACTTTAAGGACAAGACATCCACACTTTAAAATACAATGTTAGAACGAAGCGACTTCCCCTTAAATCAATTACAGTTAAAGTTAGTTTAAAAACTGTTTAATACCTAAGTAATGCGTAACTTTTAAATGAAACAGCTATTGTTTAACGTACACTTCTAATTTACATAACAACGTTCATATTTTCCTTATGGAATTATATTCAAATACTAAGAAATGTTGCAAGAACAATATTCTTTGTTCTGTTCAGTATTTGATGTATGGAATATAGAAGTATGTAGAAACTTTTTAAATTAATAACATATGTATAAATGTTAAATTAATATTATGTTTTTTTTTTATAAATTTATTTTGAACATAATCTGTAGTGCATTTATAATCTGTGAATAAAGTTAAAGTTTCCTTTTTTTTTCTTGGCAACCGAAATAGTAATGCCAACATTGCCATAAGAAAAAAATAGTTACGTGCCGTTCGGAAGCTGCAGATACTAATATATTATGAGAAAAAAATATATTCCATAGTTACGTGTGTGCATTGTGTTGTAATAGAGCGTAACTAACATACATACGTAAATACTATGAGAAACACGGGCTATGGAAAGAAATATGGATGTGTTTATTAATTTTGACATTATATTTACAATTTGCGACTAAAATTGAGAGGCTGAATTCTTTATACCTTCGCCTGGGTCTCTTTAAATATATTTTTATTAAATCCTGGTCACTCATAAGTCTTTTTGCACATGTCTTCACTAAGTGCACAGCAGTGTGGAAACGTTTGATTTAAATGTGACAGTAGTAATTCATACATGTCTGAATCTCTATGATTATACATAAAAAACCTTTCGAGGAGTCAATTAATACCGTACTTTTATAAGAAAACAAAATTTTTGTTGGAAATACCTCAATATTGGTCTAAATATTTTAGAATTTTAGGATACTTCAACACTCAATAATTAAAGGATATCAGATTATTCCAAGGATACATTTTACAATTTGGTATCACGATAAATGGACTCTGCTAGGAGGTGAAGAGACATGTTCGTGTTTTGATCTCAATACAGTTCACTAGATTGATAATCCCTTATAGCTTATTAGGCATTAACAGCAATTTGATAAGACGAGCAGATTCTATACAATAGCAGTCACGAGTCCAGGCATTTAGACCAGCGAATATGCCTAGTATATCAATATTTTGAAGCTAAACTTACTTACTCTAAGAAGATTCAAAACATTTTGAGTCTTCCTTACAAGTTGTTTTATAAAGTAAGTACATATGTAGAAAGCGGATTAAAAATTGAGGATAACGCACTAACCGAGTAACATCAAGATAAAATCTATATCTGGGATGAATACTAAGTGTCATCATTTGAAAGTTGCTTAACAAAAACATGAACACTTTTATATTGGGTAGGTTTACTGAGATTTTACTTACATATATATTTTACTAACAAAATTTAAGTACTATTTATACTTATATAAACATAAGTAATATTTTTGCTATTAAAATATTAAATTTAAATTGTTTTCAACGTAATATTTGCATAATATTGTGTAATCTTAAACATATTTGGCGCAAGTTTTTCAATGTTAAAGCAAGACAATGAGTTCAGAACACTTTCTAAGTATGTCATTATTTGTTTGAGTGAGTCATCTGTTACAAGGGTAGAGATATCCGGCGAAGAAGACTTTAAAGATATCCAAATAATAGAATTACTGTGAAAGTTAGTTTTTGTGTATATTTGCTAAGTCACGAAATTATTATCGAACTTATTTGTATATAATTATTGTGTCAATTGTAATGACACATCTTTTAATCTAAAATAAAGATTAAGACATAATGAGATCTAAGACTTTCGAGAGTTTTATTCATTTAAATGAATCTAATAATTTCATTTTTGTAAAAAACTACATACTCCCGACGTTTCGGTTACTTTTCATCAACCTATCACGGGCAGACGAGATGTGAATGTCTGTCAGTTGGTCCTATTATTTATCTACCTCGAATGATTTCTTAATTTTCTGGCGTACCGCTGTAGATGAAGATAGAAGTTTCATTTAAAGATTACGATTCTAATAATTTGTCGCAAAGATCAAAATAGCTTTATAATTTGGTAAATAAACATGACGGAATCACGACTAAGGCATTACTTCATGATATCGTTAGAGCCACACCCACGTCGTGACAGATATTTACTATTGACATGAAAGTCTGACAATCGACAAGGCGACAACACGAGTACGGTCGTGAACAATGCTGGCACGCGCCTTCGGTTGTACGATTACTAATATACGCATAATCTAAGGCGCACTAACGTTTTATTAGAACTAAAACTAAAGATATACAACCTTCTTTTCTTTGCAACCTCATTTGATTTAAACCTTTAAGGCAGAATAATTCTTAGTTTAATGCCACTAGCCTTCTATATTAGTGTGACTCATATACAGAAACTTTCATGTTCTAATTGTTCATTACAAAAAACTTGTATAATATTTGATACAATTCAAAATCAAAAAAAATACAATGTAATGTTTTCTTCACTTGTTTGTTAAATGTAATATTTTATCAGCGGCCATTTTTTTAACACTGATAAAAAAAAATATTTTGCGACTCTTATATATTCAAATTATAAATAAACAAATGACGTTTGATTAGTGACGTGCCGTAAAAAACCGGAGTCGATTTAAATCGAATCACCGTATCTCAGATAGATAGATATATAGATACAGTCAGAAATCTGAATGTGACCTTCGCGATATATCGATAATTTAAAACCCTTATTTACAACATTTGATAACAATCGATATTTCCGTGACCTCACTACGATATAACTTCGGACATTTAATTGAATCGAAAGCCTTTGTTTTAATTAACTTCAATAGATATATATTTCCTTGTATAAAAAACAATAGTAGGAAAGAAACGTATAGAATTTATATTTCTACGTAATATAAATAAAATGAACGTATTTATTTTAATTGTGATATATTAATTAAAAAACTATGCGAGTTGTAATTACGTTTATTTCACAATAAAAATACGACTGTCATGATTTATTGTCGCGACCCAGATGTGTTAAACACAAACATATATATCTAACCTCTGGTATTTTATTTTTACATAATACTTTTAAATTTAATAATAGATTTCTTTAAATTTTTAGGTAATGAAAATACTGGAAACTCTTTAATTATGACAATATTATATTATGTACTAGCTTTCCGCCCGCAGCTTCGCCGCGTGGAGTTCGGTTATATCGCGTTTCCAAGAGAACCTTTCAAAAGTCTGGGATAAAAACTATCCTATGTTCTTTCTCAAGGTCAACTCTATCTCTGTACCGAATTTCATTAAAATCAGTTCAGTGGTTTAGGCGTGAAAGCGTAGCAGACAGACAGACAGACAGACAGACAGACAGACAGACAGAGTTACTTTCGCATTTATAATATTAGTAGGGATAAGGTTAGTTCGTCCGCCATATTAAATTTAGAATGACGTCACTTAATTTTAATCTGTGCCCGAAATATGATCTACTCAAGTATACTCTGTATTTATATAAATAAAGTAATTTGTATCAAATAAAATTATAATATGACAAATGTATTTTTTTTTAATTTTTTATCAATAGCAATATAATATTTAATTGTTAGCATAAAAATATTACAATATAATATTAGTTAATTTAAAAAGTATTGTGAAATGCTTGCACTCCATGCAACCTTGCTCCACTTGCATTGCATTAGGCTACTGTTATTGCATATTAATATACTATGACGAACACACATGATTCATACATTTAATGTTCGTACATTAAATGTTCATACATTAAATGTAAATTGCATTGATGGCGTCGAAAGCAACTTGGCTTAGTGACATGACAGATAAAATGACAGTATTTACGTATTATTTGACAAATTGATGCATTTTGAATTAATGAAAATGCATTCAAATCTCGTGCTTGACTAATTTTATAAGTTGAATTTTTTTTTTAAATAAAAATATGCAATCTCGTTTCGTTCAGAAACTGGTTATGTATTGCTATTCCTAAAATCTTCTGTCCAATGACCCGGACATTTCACGACACAGATTATTCTGATTTCCATAAAAACTGTAACGAATGATTTAATATATATTTTTTTGTATCTGTTTACAATTGATATCTGATACGTCATTCAGAATTAAATTCGCTCTGACAATTATAGGATAGTTCAAATCGAATTGACAAAAAAATGAATATATGCGCGTGACAAGGAAAAGACTCAGCTGTCACAATACCATAGACAAGATTTTTTTTTTATCAGAAAAAAATCCAAAACAAGGTCTCATATATTTCGGTTAATTAATAGGTAATTACTTTCAAAATCGTGTTCAGATGTGTATCTGTCTGTCACGAGGTATATATCTGATCGCTTGTATCTCAACAATAAACAAACACCAGTAGGAAATCCTTGAATATTAAATAAATGATTGAAATGACATTCCCTGTATTAATCAACGATAACTATTAATGATATGAATTTAGGCCGAGCTTGTATTTCCTAGTTCCATGACAGTTTTATAATTCCTTTACTGAACTAATTTCTTTGAATCATAATTGTAGATTAAAAATAGCATAGAACATAGATAAAAAATAATTTAAGAATCAAATATAAATTTATACTAAAAGAATAAATGACTGTCGTATAATTAAAAATATAGGTAATTATATTTTAAATTCCCTGATAATAATTTAATTAATGAATATTTTAAAACGGAATTATTACATATTAATTTAAAACTTTAAATCTATTCCTGAACTTAACATTCAAATAGGCGCCAGGTTTACATAATCTACAAATTAAAATACGATTCTTCAAAATATATTATAAAAATTTGCAAAACCTAATGATTTCTATAAATCAATTTAGATAATAATTCTTAAAACATTCTAATTTAAACAAATTAAAGTATGATGCGTGCAACACTTGGCGCCAGTCGCTAGTAAGCAAATTACTTGACATGTAAAATATGACATATTAGTGTCGTACGAAACTAAAAGGTCGAAACACATATATTATAATGTCGTAAAAACAACAATATCAGTTTACAATAAATATTTAATATACGAGTCTCAATATTAATACATTATTATGATAATTATCATTATTTTTTCCGTAAGGATCTTATTACAGATTTTATTAATTGGGTTTCGTTTGTTATGTAAATGTATGTGAAAATTTTAAGATATAAATATATTAGTCTAAGATCCGCTTGCATGATTACTTTCATTGGTTATTTTTAAAATAATATATTAGATCCCTACTAATATTATAAATGCGAAAGTAACTCTGTCTGTCTATCTGTCTGTTACGTTTTCACGCCTAAACCACTGAACTGATTTTAATGAAATTTGGTACAGAGATGGAGTTGACCTTGAGAAAGAACATAGGATAGTTTTTATCCCAAACTTTTGAAAGAATCTCTTGGAAACGCGATATAACCGAACTCTAAAGCTAGTATTATATTAATTGTATTGACGACGATGTCTACTTGTTATTTAACTTCTTAACAGAACCCATGAATTCCAAAATATTGCATACTCTCAGTATTCTAGAAAATAGAAACTATTTTGAACAATTTTAATTAATTACTAAATACAAAAAATATTAAAATTTTTACAAAATACCCACATTTAATTAGTATCGAAAATAATATTATTTTTATATGTACATGATTATTTATTACCATAAGAGATATCTTGTTTCTCATCGTATAAAAACATTATTTAGAGTCTAGACAGTACCCTGTCCTCGATTGAGCATCGTCAAAGTAAAGACGGGTAGTTTCGAATTTTTGATCTACTTAGATAAACCAGGAGACTGTTCGTAATTAGTTTTACAAATCAAACTCGTAGTAACGCTATAGGAGTCATTTTTAAACTTTGTACATCCACTGTATCCTACTTGTAGTGTAGATGAGTCGATTGACAATAATTGTTTCATATTTATATATAGCTAGTTTTTGTCCGCGACTTCGTCTGTTGTGTTTCAAAATTAGAAATGTATGGCTGACTGGGCAAATTCTATTCCTCCTTAAAGGCAGTAAACAAAAGATGTTGGATTTTGTATCAAATTCAAAAAGTATCCTATGTATTTTTCCTTGTTCTAAGCTATCTCTCCGTTAATTTTGAACAATTACCCGACAGCCGTAAATGACAAAATTACATAAGCCTTTAACTAAAACATATAATTGAAACATTCAATTAGAGAGTTGCAAACATTCATCATATTATACATACATGCAATGATGAGTTTGAAGAAATGTTCTTGCAATAAAATATTACATTAGTCTTGGCACATAATAGGTTCATTGGACATTAGTGTTAGGAAACTTTAGGTCTCTTTAAATCTGTTTCTTGAAATACAAACAAACGGATCTGGAGAGATTTTTTCATTTCAAATATCTGAGATACGCTTTCGGAGTGTTGGTAATATTGATTGGAAAACACTTATTATGATACTAGCCTTCCGCCTGCAGTTTTGCCCGCGTGGAGTTCGGTTATATCGCGTTTCCAAGAGAACCTTTCAAAAGTCTGGGATAAAAACTATCCTATGTTCTTTCTCAAGGTCAAATCTATCTCTGTACCAAATTTCATTAAAATCAGTTCAGTGGTTTAGGCCTGAAAGCGCAACAAACAGACAGACAGAGTTACTTTCGCATTTATAATATTAGTAGGGATTGGTATCCAACGAGAGAGAAAACGATAAATTATCATCCAACATCATAAATTAGAAAAGATTTATAACGAAACATGTTGATATATTCACGTTTCTTTTTAGAGATCCGCTTCAACAGATATAAATATTTGGTGTAACAGAAACGTCAAGAAAGCATACAATTGTTGAGAGATAGCCTTCGAAGAGGCATTATCTAACCCAAATCGATTACGAAGCGTTATTTCCTTCATCCTAATCCGTATAAATTGGCAATAGTGTTCCAAGAAGCAGCTTTAGACAATGTAAAGGTCATAGTGTAATGTCATTACGGGGTCACGACGAAAACACGGTCATGACCGAGGGATCACTGTGGTACGGAATAGGTATATAATATGAACTACATATTTTATATTTAGTAATGATATTTATATGTATATATGTATATTCCCAAAGAGGGTTGATGTCAGGCAGGCCGGTCGTAAAAATAATTAGCCATAACTATTCACAACATGTAAGGCAGACCCTGGTTAAAGCTGGGAAATTGTAAGGTAGAAGAAGATATACATATATCTATATATATAATATATGTATGCGTGAATGTGTGTGAGTGTGAATGTGTTATGTATGTCAATTCATCTCTAACTAGCATTGAAATTAAAAGTATGTATATATAACTGTATTTAAATGATTACTTCTGGCCGAAAAAACTCGTTAGCCGATTATGTAAAGTTACATTTTTCTGGGACACGTTTTTTATAACGTACTAGGTAATTAAGACTATGTATTTTATCATTTAAAATATTTGAAATTCATAAATCATCCCCTATATTCACGCTGTCTAAAACTTATGATTGATCAAATCAGAAAATTCGATAGTAAGTGGACGATAAAGCTAGTATTAAAAAAATGAAAGCAACATTTTAAAACTCCACATAAACTTGTAACTTTTTTTAATATATGTATTCATTAAATATATAATAATAATTCAAATCTTTTATAAGCCAAGATCAAGGCTCTGAACTTCAAGCACGTGTGTCTTAATATCATATTGACGAATGCAAATCACAAAAAAAATGTCAAAGCAATTATACGTAACGGATTTGGATAAAGTTACAGACCGGTTATGAACAAAATAATATTATTAAATGAATATTAATATACACAGCTGTTGTATAAAAATATGTTTTACAATTTAGATAACAATAATATTAATTACAGAAATAAAATTGTAACTAGGCAAAAGATTACAATTTTGATAATTTATTACAACAGTGTCATGACATATAAAGGAATATTATATAAAATGAATAATCAATGTTATTATAACTATCTATATCTATCTATCTAATTATCTATAGATCTATGTTTAACTATATTTGGGTTATGACTATTTTTATTACATAACTGCCTGAAATAGTTGGTTTAAACTCCTTGCAAAACTATTTCATATATACATACCTAGTATGTATATATATACCTAGTAATTAAAGTGAACGCTGAGTCAAGTCGTAATTTAAGACTAAACAACTAACATTACAATAGCACCTAAAATACTATTGACCCGAGTATCTATCTGTTTTAATTTATTTATAATTTTGAAAGGCTCTAAGCCTAAAGGTCAAAGGAAAGGTTTAGTCAAGTGACAAAAACAGATATAGGAATTGAGTAAACTTTACCGAGGCTATAAATATAGATTAGATCGGAAGATAACGTTGATATTAAATTTATTTTATACAAAATTTAATATATATTTTGTGATAAATTCTAAAATATATTAACAGAGTTATATGTTCGTTAAACGTAGATAATATCGTAATTAAAAATTCAGTTATAACAAGCATGTAATTAACGTGGTTATGAATATTAAAATACGGTTTGGACATCTTAATTATTATTTCTGATAGGTAAATATTACGTAGGTTTTAAATTAAAAAATTTAATATAAATATATGTGTGTGTGTGTGTGTGTGACTATATATATATATAGTCACATTTTAACATAATATAATTTTGTTAAAATATAGAGATTTTTACTGAGTATGCTATTTAAACATAACATTGTCTATGCCGTGTGAATTGTCTTTAAAGAATAAATAATATGTATTTACAAACAGATTATGTGTATGAATAACAGTGACTGAAAACGGAGATTAAGTTAATTATTCTACAACAGAAGTAAAATGAATTTAAACCCTATTACAAATGTATGTAGGTGTTAAAATTGTAATGACTACGTAATAACAGCTATATAATATTATAATTATATCAGTTTCAGAATCTGTTAGCAATATAAGGGTCATAATAAGGAATAAAGACTAAGTCTCCTTACAAGACAATACGATCATACAAGTCTTAATTGGAAATTTGAAACTACCCACTAATATTAGTATAATTTATTGCAATAATGCTATATGTAATACTTACCAGGTTTTTACGATACTTCGTAATGACAACAAAATTATAATTATTTCGATATTTTCAATGATTTCATTTAAAATTATTATTTTGTTTGTATAAGAAATTTTGTTGCTAACGATCTAGTTTCCAGTTTAAATCGTTTTTTATTTATTTAATTTAATTTTAATACTATAACTGAAGTCTTCTTTCGGAAGCTCTTCTCAAATGATAAAAATACTTCAGAAAGAATAATTAACATTTTTAACCAGAAATAATGCTACTATTTAAACTATTTAAAACTAGACACATACTGGAACGTTTTGGATAATATCTGGAATCCAGAGAATAGAAAACCTGAGAAGCAACTCCTATAATACTATCGATATCTCTTAACTGTCATCAAATCTTAATTTTATAATGGAACTTGGAAACTCATGAGACATCTTTTGACAAACCAAGCTTCTTAGAAATCGATTAATAAAGGATTTGAATAAAAAATACATACATGCATATTGAGTTATCTACAAACTCAGTTAAAACTAATTTAACTGACAGACTACGCCTCTTTAACCAAGTGTTTCAATTCATATATGTATCGAATGCGTCGTTAAGTGCAATGTTTTCTTTAGTGACCTACAAGACGTTACAAAAGTGTCAAGTGCGTGTGTCGTAATACGTGTACGGTGTTAGTGACACGTGAAGTTTAGGAGGCTTTTATTGATATGACACACTGATACCATATATGTATATTGTTACATATAGTCAGTAGTGCAAATCTCAGTAATTAGTTTTGATATTAGCAAAATATTTTAGCAATAGTTAAAATAATAGTAATTAATGATTAAATAAAGATCATTTAATAAAAAGTTTAAGATTTAAGGTTTTCGCGAATATTTATTTAAATGAAACTAATATTTTTCGAATTACTATTTCGGTTACTTTGCAGCAACAATGATCATTTTTACCAAAACGTTGTTAGTACGTAGTTTTTTTTAAATAATATAATATGCCTAGTAATCTGAAAAATAGTAGTTTTATTTTGATATAAAAATTGCTTAATACGACCCTATATAAATACGTTTTACAGTAAAAGTAAAGATTTTTTTATGTAAGAAAATTTTCTCGTACAATTTAATATTATATCAAACACATACTGAAAAATATAGAAATTTCATATTTTAATTCTTACATAGAAATATATACCTTATTATTATTGTAATAAATGTTAGTTTGCTATGTATTAATATTAACTTACCATCAAAAATGTTCGTAAATGTAGAGTTAGTCTGTTGAACTTCATCGTCATCTCCGCAGTTTGTTATAAGGATCTGAAAATATTATTAAATACATATATTTTCATTTACTTAAATGTATCTATAATAAAAGTTAAATCTTTTACATCCTTTCAAAGGATATTATTACTGGGAACTATTTTATTGTGTATCTATCCTTCTCTTTCTATCTATATCTCCTTCTCTCTCTACTAATAATTCAGTCGTAAACCAGAAATACTTCATCATCAGCCTATCAGAGCCCACTGCTGAGCTGCCTCTTCTCACATGGAGAAGGTTTGAGCATTAATCACCACACTTGCTCAAGACTGGTTGGTGATTTCAAACTTATAATTGTGAAACTATAAGTCCAGGTTTCCTCATTATATTTTCCTTCATCTATCAGTAGTTTCTAAATACTCTTAGAAAGTACATATGACTCGGAAAAATCACATTGTTACTTGTCAGGATCGAACCCGCGCCCGATGCATGAGAGGCGGGCCTTTTAACCACTAGGCCACCACGACTAATTAAATAAATACTTACAGAAAACATTTAAATACTAAACAAAAATAACTATATATGTATATTAGACGCTATTTTAATATTTCCTAACCTTTTAATAATACTATTTTTATATATTTAGATAGTTTTTCAACTATACGGATGTAATTGAAGATCGCATACATATATTTGAATATTCCTAGAAGAGATATACATATATATGTATTGTGTGTGTGTGTGTGTGTGTGTTTGGTATAATTCTATAATATAAACTTCAAGTTATCCATATTTATAATAATATATTAGGGAATTTTCTTAACTCTTTCTGTTTCTATTCTTCAGAACCCATTTCGTTTTAAGATCTTATCAAGTCTCAGTTTCTCACATTCGGGAATAGAAATAATTTTAATCTCAATTTCGTGTTTCAGTTTTTGGTATTTCTTAAAGAGAATTAATATGGATAAAGTAATTTTTAACGGTTATTTTACTATAACTAGTATATGGCATTTTATAAAAAAAAATCGCCCGATTCTTTACAACACAACAATATTTTACAAACGGCCAGAAAGATTTTACACATACATATATGTATATGAGAGACATCATTGTATCATTATGTATTTTTATTATAAAATTATAAGTTTTATAAAGTGTAATCTATACTAATATTTTAAAGCTGAAGAGTTTGTTAGATTGTTTGTTTGAAAGCGCTAATCTGCGAAACTACTGGTTCGAATTGAATAATTCTTTTTGTGTTGGGTAGTCCAGTTATCGAGGAAGGCTGTGGGCTATATAACATCACACTACAACCAATAGGAGCAAAGATATAGTGGTAAATGTGTAAAAAACGAGAGAAATTATTTCTTCTTTGAAGCCTTCCGTTGCGTGCGCCGTGAAAACGGTTCAAGATACACAAAAAATATGTATTAAAGAATAATAGCTCTTTTAATAATCTAAAAAACATTCCGCGACAGTATATGTCTATCTTTTAAGATTAACTCACAAAAACCGTTTTTATGGTACCTAATTTGGTCGAAATAATTTGTTTAAGTTGTATCAACATAATGATATTAATCTTTATTCAAATAAACAAATAAATATGTGTTGGTTAAGAGTACTTCATTGTGAATTTTAAAAAAACATAGGTTTTATCCTGAAAATTCTACGGGAACTCGACTATTCCGAAAACCCCGCAAGAACGGGAACTATGTGGGAAGAACCAAAAATCTGCCGGAAGTAACTATTCCACGCGGACGAAGCCGCGGTAAAAGCTAGTTAAAAAATATAGTACCTTATGCATATGATTAAATTATTCCCACAAATTAACAAAATAAAAATATGAAGGCAATAAAATTACCTATTACACCAATATGACTAAAAAATATTACTTTTTTATAGATTTGCAATATCTATATCTTTTTCATTATAGTATGAAAAAATACTGCAGTATAAAAGATTTCAACGCGCTTCTATATTATTTGTTTGTAAAGGTATGAATGTGTATGTTTGTGTAAAGGTTTTTAAATAGTCGCTCTCCGCTGAATAACATATAATAAATTGCATTATATGTGGATTTTAACGAAACGTAAACAACGACATTGTATAAAAGTTACATAATTTTAGGAGGATAAACAACAAAAATTATAATATATAAACAGCCTTAAAATTTTTCATAACTATTTCTATTTTTTTTTCTTAAATTAATTTTATTATGGAATTGTTTTTTTCTAGTCCATATAAAAACGGACGCCGGCTAATTAGCGTGTGATTCGAGTTATAAAAACATATTAAAATATGAAGAAATCATTTCCGAGCCGGATACGTTAATACTTTTATGATTCATTGTTATAAATTTGAGCTACAATTTTAATAGCTAGAAGAAACTATTCATTCTATTAGAAGGCTTCGAAAAATTCACTAAGATGATCTATGTCTTGCATAACACTATCTATACTAAGCAATATATTTTATACTAGCTGCGCCCCGCGGTTATCCGGGATGTAAAGTAGCCTATGTCTTATTCCTGGACGTCAGCTTCCTGTATACAAAATTTTATAAAAATCCGTTCAGCCGTTTGAGCGTGAAGAAGTAACAAACATACATACACACTCACAAACTTTCGCAATTATAATATTAGTAGCATAATAAACACACAATATAGTGATGATTACACTCGAATTAAATATTAAACCCACCCTAAGTCACAAGCCACTGATAATACTCTCACAATGTCAATATTGACCGCGTGTTTGAGATCGTGCATCGCTGACTGACGCACGGGTAATGTGTTCAAGAGACGTGCGGACCCGACGAGAGTCGACGCGGGACTGACTCGGAACACAGATTGTGTATAGTGTGTCATATAATAGTTTTGGAGAAAGTTTATCGTTATGTTTTTATGAATTAAAACTTAATTATAATTAAACTATTATATTATTTAATTTGTTATATTCAGAACGTAATTTTATATATTTTGCATATTGAAAATATTTATATGTACTTAGTATTTCTGAACGAATTATTTAGAGCAATCTCGAGTTGAAATTGTGACTTGAAATATAATAATTTTAGTGGTAAGTAAGTTTATTTTAGTACCTTTAATATTAAACAGTGTACATACAACTCATTTATAAACAGGTTTACAAATATTTTATGTGTTATCGAATTCAGATTATGTTACGTAAGCAAGGTCGTTGTAAAGAAGAAATTTCATATGTTTGAACTTTTTTTTTATTGTTTTTTATAATTCCAATAAACAAAATATGACAATCATTTTATTACTTACTAGCTTTCCGCCCGCAGCTTCGCCCGCGTGGATTTCGGTTATATTGCGTTTCCAAGAGAATCTTTCAAAAGTCTGGAATAAAAACTATGCTATGTTCTTTCTCAAGGTCAACTCTATATCTGTACCAAATTTCATTAAAATCAGTTTAATGGTTTAGGTGTGAAAGCGTAACAGACAGACAGACAGAGTTACTTTCGCATTTAAAATATTAGTAGGGATTAAATCAGATTTGGATTCTTAATTACCTTATAGATTAAAATGATATTGCAATCTACTGACGCAGTATTCAGACAGTTTACAATAAATGACAGTAGCAATTGTTTTTGTCTCACCTGGAATTGAAGGGTGTATGCCTTGTTATAACATTGAAACTTCAGTTCCGGGAAAGAGGGAAAACTGGACATAAGTTAACGAGAGTTGTCATCATATATTAAACATCCTAAACATGGAAAAGCTGTGAAATAGACAGCAAATATTGCTTAATTGAAGGAAATACTATGTACTATGTATTATCTTTGAGACAAGTCTCCTTAAATCAATACAACAAATCATTCGAGCATCGTTTGATATGCGATAATATTAAATGTTAATCGATTGAATAAATCCAATTTAAATAATTATTTATTCGAACATTAAAATCAAGACTACAGCCAATATTTATGTATAACATATACTTCTTAAACTATTCTCTGTTTTTAACACGAGTGTATCTACTCTAGTTTTCGTTTTAACATTCATAGAAGCGTTATGTATGTTTTCTTTAGTTTTTTAGATGTTCCAATGAAAGCGTCTATAAAACTTAAGCCACTTTCCCTTTTTATACACATCGTAGTCGAGTTGACGCGACGTGCATTATAAATATTATCTCTGCTCCACTCAAGTGTGACGCGTCTCCATTGTGTGTTATTAAACGTTATAAAGGTGTTATGTTTTTTGTATTGCTTTATGGTTAAAAACTTTGTTTTCAGAAGTTACTTGCGAGTAAGCAAACCTTATACTAGTTTATTATTGAAATTTGCTAATTGTAAACTATCTAACTATGAATCACAGTGTTATATCAATGAATTTAAATCTAAGTTTAAATACACACTACGAACGACACGGCATTTAAAACTTCGTGTCGTCAAAATTACGTAAGTAGCGTGGGAACGAACCGAGACGCGTTAGAACTAGACTGACGGAAAACCTTCCGATTTATTATGTGATTTAGTTAACATGTTCGGGTTTTGGAATTATTTTGTTAGAATTTATTGATTATCAAATATAAATATAGCAGAATAATATATCGTTATTGAGCATATAACTGGAAAGACGAGTAGTCGCTACAAGCAGTTAGCATTCATAAACATAATATATATAAATATATAGCTTTTTTTATATCACGACTATGAAAAACAGACTCGAGGCCCATCTAATGTTAAGTGGTTGCCGTAACCTTTAGGATCCTGCATTACCAGGAGTGTCATTTGCGCGTTGCCAACCCTTCAAATATCTATTCACTCCTCTCTAGAACAAACACTAAAACAGTAGTAACTTAGGACAAATCATCAGGGAGTTTATTTTACAGCGCCAGTGATCACTTGAGGATCTTCATCTGGAATCTCAGTACATCAGTAGTCCGGCCATTCATTCAGTCATTCGGCATGATGTCAAACAATTCCTCGAAACATTCCCTCTATAACGGCTGTAGAACACGCAAACTGAGGCAAGAACTGCCTAAAAGTTAACGGTTTTAAACCGTCTGTGGCCACTGGATCACCAATAATACTTATAACTGGTTTTTAGACGGAGTCAACAAGTTCAAGTCGGTATGTGTTCACACCAGAAGATATGAGAGTAGTACATCATGTTCCATTGGACTCGCATTTGATACAGCAATATTTTTTCCCCTGAGTAAAGTAACGCCTGACTCTGTTTAGCAAACCAAGATTCATGGAGGACAACTTGGCCTTGTCTTCTAAGTGACTCCGGATTTGGGCGTCACTTTAGATATCAATAAAAAAAACATCATATTCTTAGAGGTTGTGAACTGTCCTAGTACTATTGAACCACAAGGCACAGTGAATTGTTTTCATAACGGTAAACTCAAATTGTATCTTTATACTGACGGTAATTCCATGTTTGGAGTCAAGACCACGTTATCCTGACCCCAATCCGCACATCCTGGATAGAATACTGTAGTTTCATGTTTTTGCGACTTTTTTCCACAACGTGACCGTGTAAGTATATTGTTGCATCCCTTACTTATATAACACACCCCCGATGCCATACACGTTCGAACACTTTCGGCGTATCAAAACTTTTGACTGCCAAAGCGTTACCATGACTCTCAAGTGCGCAAGCCCAGCGATGAATGAGATTTCGAACTAGATTAGACACTAGAAGATTTCGAACCGAGAGCCCGTGATGAAAGCCTAATGTATTTCGCTGAACACATCGTGCTTTTTAGGTGTCCCAGAGCTTATTGTTAATCACACACTACATCATTTCAAAAGATGGTAGACTGTGGCATAGTGCCTGTAATTCAATAAATCTAATCTGTAACCCGTTTTAGGAACTGAGTTCACGTTGGCAATCTTCAACTAAGACGGGAATTCTCTTAATGGTGAGGACGTGTGAAAATACTTGTTAAGACAGGTCATACCCCCAGAATACACATTTTGAGCACCAATTCTGGTATACGGAGGCCGACCAGATTTCTGGACGTTAAGGCCCATTGTGAGATGATTATTTCAGGCATAGGGTCTAACGCAATCGCAAGAGTGATTGTCACTGAGATGGGTTAAAAAAAGTTGTTAATGAAATCTCCTGATGTTCCAGAAATTCTCAAATATGGAAGAGGAAACCGCAAAAAAATTGTTGTTTTTATTTATTTTTCAAATAAAGGACGGAAGTGGAATAGGAGGTAATTACCAACTGTCGTGGCAGCTAAGGGAACAAATCACGATGGTAGTCCGGCTCTAAAGTTAGTAAAGTTCTGAGGTTTTTCCAAATCAGTCTATTCAATTCGAGTGAAATCAATACCGCTAAGTCCTGTTTTTTTTCTAAATTCTTAAATCAAAAATACCTCAAAATTTGATACAGTTGTTTACATAATTTAAACGGGATGAAGAATAAACCGAATAGCAAAGAAGAAATTAACGTTTTTATGTTTTAAATAGACCATATTTAATAAGGGTTAAACAAAATATATTATAGTCTTCTTTTTCTTTGCATCTTCCTACGTTAGGTGGGGTAGGCTATAGTATTTAACTTTATTTGTAGGCCTTTTCTAAAGTATCACTTCCTATAAAAGTTGTGTGTGTAGATTGTCTTTGGAAACTTTTATATGCAACTGTTTTAATTTATGGAATTACCCTTACCTTTTTAAGCATTGATATGTATATGGGAAATTATCTCATTTTTCGCTAATACATTTTTTCTGGAGAAAAAATTGCCACTCTTTAAAACCTTAATTAATCCATTCTTTTGTTTCATAGAAAGGCTATGAAAGAATATTTTGATAAAGTCTCAAAATCTGCAATTTTGAAGTCATTGTCGAAATCAAAGATGGTTATTTTATTCATAAATAAAAGACACGGAGACAAGAATCATTAATTTATTTAGCTCAATAGGATTCACTAATAAATAATTTATATTTAGACACATTTATAAAGTACCCATGTAGGAAATAGACAATTATTCTATGGAGAAATCGAACTCTTAATAATAACAAAGAAAATAGAACTTAATAAAATAGATTTTTTCATTTGTCTGAATACAATCTAAGATGAATAAAGATGAGAAAATACACCATAGTCACATAGTAACTACATTTACATATATTTTGGTTGTTATATTTCTTGAACAAAAATAAAAGCAGATTAAACATCGATTTCATCAGATCTTATTTCTATTTCATGATGATTTTTTTATTAATTATGAACATTCAAAAAACATAGAAGCATAGACAAAAAAATCTATGAGCTAATATTCACCTAGTTTAATGTTGCCAACACCAAATATAGATATATTTTTCCTAAGACACGTCATGACACCTCCACTGTATGGCAACACTCGTTGCCAGTTCAAGTGAATAAATAGCTGACAATAAAATTCTATACACTTACTAATCTAATTACGAACATCAAAATTTTTAATACTAACATCGATTGATGTAATTATTTTAATACGTGGAAATTTCTTTCTGATGTATAGGATATTATTGAATTAAACTCGTCTACAGCTTATTATGTTTTAACATATAATAAATATTTAGCATAAACAAACTATACAGCTTTGTCCTATGGCAAATAAATTTAAAGTAATTCGCGTAACAGTAAATATATGGAAAATCAACCATCTTTTTTTGGTCCGTACATTAATTTAAATTAAACTTTATAAAAACGAAATATTTATTGAACTAATCATTTTGAATCCCTCAAACTATAGATGTAACCATCTAAAGCAAAACGTTTCTATAAGAAAGGCTAAGTTCAAAATAAATCACAATCTGTATCAACAAAAAAACACAAAGCAATACAAATATCGCAACGTAACTTAAAATCACAAATAAATCACAAAAAACAAAACTTAACAACTCTACAAACGTAGTGATTTCATACTATATTATACACAATGTGAATTAAACCCAATAAACCCCAAAATAGTCAATATTTGTGACAAAATATATATATTTCTTAATTTTCCCTTCATGCCAGTATTTTTTTTTAAATAATCAAACCTTCACAGAGTATTGTAAGGAAACATTCACATATATGATTAAAATACTTAATAAAACCCGTATATATATTCGACTAACTCAGGGTTCTAAATTCTAACTGAAGGTATCGTTAGTTTTCAAGTAAAATACATACAAAAATAGATAAAATAACGTCCGAAATTAATGGAATATTGTTTACAATATTTAGCACGTGATAAAGCAGTCAAATTTTCAGTCTAAATTATAGAAAGAAATGCATATATTCCCTGTTTGATCCAATGAGAAAGGATAATTATGTTAAACAAAATTTTTATATAGATATATACAAAACTCATTGAAAACATATAAATATATGTAAGTAACATATATTGAAGTGATCTCAAAACATACCTTCCATATATCAGTATTCCTTAGTCCTTAATTTGAGTTCGCGTCATCATACGTACTACATACGTAGCGTTAACAGTATTTCATTCCCTTATACGAAGGAAATATTTGTATAATAACGATACAAACTAGGAATAAGCATACTGAAAACCTTCTTATACTTTCATTTGTCATAATCATAACACTTCATAAAATTTTATATAAAATACATATACTATGAACAAAAATTCGAGTTATGTTTCAGAACATAAATATTCAGTTAAATATATATATTTAAATAATTTTAATACATTTATCTTGTACATAGTATCAGCAACATATATTTGCAGCCAATTGTTATATATAAGGAAGAGAAATATTTGTCAATCTGTTATATTAGTCATATTAACTTAATCGTCTATGTAGTTAACATATAGAATCTGTATTATATCTGTATTTACGTTTGAGTACATAATTAGTAAGGACTAGAATGTAATGTATTTTCAAACAAAATTTGGGATATGTATGTCTTAGTGCGGTGTCACACTAATGATTATATCAACTGATGTTCGGTGGGCTTTTAAATACTTGCATTTTGATATATATCATATATATGTGTGAATTTACATACAATTCCAACGAAATATATGTTATGATATAGTGATGCCATATGGTTTTGTTTATTATATTAATCATCAAGTGTGACTCCGCACTAAGTAATGCATGACACATTTAAGGTATCAGGTTTAAAATGTTTCTGTTCTCAAGCGACTCTTTGAGAGCGTAGAATAACTGCAACTGTTGCTCTGGCTTAAGATTGTAGACCTGGAAATAAAAAACTTATATTTAATATTATTGTAACTATGAAAACAGAAGGAGAAGTATTTTTTTATTAATTATATTATTAAAAATATATATAAAATTCTTAGAAACAAAACTAGCTTAAGTAACAAATTATTCTATCAGCTATACGCCCAGTGAAAGTCAAAACAATGTCATTAAGAAAATAGATTGACTTCCAGTTCTAGAATCTTTTTGAAGTTCTTCATATAATAGTTTAAAATTAAATTAAAACTTTTTCACATAATATCAGGTATACTACATAAACTTATATATTATATATAAACTGTCTCAATAAAAAAATATAATCCATTAAGTAAACAGATGATTGAAATAAAAGTAATAAATTATTATAAATGTTTCTATCATTTGTCTTTGAGACATAAACTATTCTAAGATATAATAGCTTGTGTGTTTATGTTTGTTTCAATCGATAATTTATCATACTGTGATTTTAATTTATTTATTCTTTATTGCCCAAAATTAATAAAAGACGGATTTAATGTTTAATACTTCTCCAGTAGTCAATCAATAAAGAAATATCAGTTGCGTAAAATTACTATATCACTTCTTCTACCTGGCAATTACCCAGCTTTAGCCAGGGTCTGCCTTACATGTGTTGAATAGTTTTTGACGAATTGTTTTTACGACTGGCCGCCTGCCTGACATCAACCCTCTTTGGGAATGCATTAATCAATGATGTCTAAATACTCTTAGAAAGTACATATGACTCGGAAAGATCACATTGGTACTTGCCAGGATCGAACTCACGCCCCATGCATAAGAGGCCGGCCTTTTAACCACTAGGCCACCACTGACTTGATAGTTATTTCTAGGAATCATATATTTCCTTGTATATTACTTATCGAGGTAGGAAGACCAATTTAAGAAGGTCTTTGTTCCTACTTTTTTGTCAGTATACCTGTTGCAGTAGTTTCTGTGGCGTTGCGGTTCTAATAAAGCTGGTTATGTAGACGTTCACGAAGGTCGCCATCAGGAACTGACAGTCGAAACGATCCATGATGCCGCCGTGACCGGGGATCACGTCACCGAAGTCCTGGAAATATGACAAAAAACAAGCTTTATAATCCCTACTAATATTATAAACGCGAATTAACTCTGTCTGTGTTTCTGTATGTTACGCTTTCACGCCTAAACCACTCAACTGATTTTAATGAAATTTGGTACAGACAGAGTTGACCTTGAGAAAGAACATAGGATAGTTTTTATCCCAGACTTTTGAAAGGTTGACAAAATGAGATCTAAGATTTTCGCGAGTACTCATTTAAATGAAACTAATATTTTTCGGATTTTACTTCGCGTTTTATTTTTGATTTGAAAATTACATACTCCCGACGTTTCGGCTACTTTTCAGCAACCGTGATCACGAGCAGACGAGATGTGACATCGTCGGGAGTATGTAGTTTTCAAATCAAAAATAAAACGCGAAGTAAAATCCGAAAAATATTAGTTTCATCTTTTGAAAGGTTCTCTTGGAAACGCGATATAACCGAACTCCACGCGGGCGAAGCTGCGGGCAGAAAGCTAGTATATTAAATAAAAACTAACTGAATAATTAAAAATACTTGCATTTTTTTATTCTACTATGAATTATATAGTAGATTTTTTTTAATGTAATAATTCTATATTTTATTTGATAACACAAACAGACGCTTGTTAGGCGATGGATAGTCAAATTTATTGAAGATTTAATATTTTGAAAAAATCATATAATTTCTTAGCACTTTGTGAATTTAGTTCATTATATTTAAAATACATTATAAAGATAATAATATATACATATGGTGTCATGAATAACAGCTTGTTGGTAATGGAATTTATATCTAATCTTAATGAATTTGAAGGAATATCTAATTTCTTTAGTGTTAATATATAAATACAAAATGTTTCTTGATTAATATTTATCAATAAACTAAAAGTTATCCTTAACTATACCAATTCTTGCAGCTTTATTCAATTTATATAATAATTTCCTCAAACATAATTATTGAATGTTTATTATAAGTCCACTACAGATAATTTTATCTATCATCCACTTATTAGAATAAGTACTTATGTACTGTACAAGTAATTACATTATATTTACCTCAAATACTTATATCTATGGAATAAATGACATAAGATGATTTAGAGGTAAATTAATAATATCTAAAATCATATGTAGTATGGTATATTTTTTTTTCTTTCATACCTTTATCTTGAAAGCCCTTTTGAAGCCAGAAGCAAAGAATCCGCCAAATGGTCCAATTACAGAGCTAAAGATACTCAATGCAAGAGAGTGGATCATGAAAGGATATATGTTGATTTTCTCACGACCAAACTGAAATAATACATGTATATAAATCATTAATATATATTGTGCATTAACCTACAAGTAAAGTAAGCTGAGTAGTATATAGTTATTATTTATGATATGAAAACTACATAACAACTAGCCATTAATGAAAAAATTATAAATTGTAAGTATGGTGATATTACTCAAATGTATATCGTCTGTGGTAGTGAAAAACCGAATAACTAGTATTGGATAATTCCAGGTATCTACAATGGAAGCAGATTATCACAAGAAAGGTTAAGCTGAAATATTTTTTATATAAACGACTTTTAAGGTAATTTTTTCACAATTTGTAGTTATTTAGTGTTTAATTTATTACTAATTGTGAAAAAATTACCTTAAAAATCGTAAATATAGAAAATATTTCAGCTTAAACTTTCTTCTAAAAATCTGCTTCCAATATAGATACGTAGAAATATCAAATGCTAGTTGAGTTATATATATGTGAATGGTGGGGCGGTAATGACTGTTTTTCACTATCGGTGACGTCACATGTGTATGGGGGGGGCGGTAATGACGTCACTAACGGCCCTCACAAGCGGCAGCATGAAGGCCGGCGTGGTGTACTCCTGCAGACGGAACAGCCCCGACGGCTCGCAGTCCATGGTCATGCCGAGGGACTCCGAGTACTCGATGGGGCAGACCAGGTAGGGGTATTGAGACATGAGGTAGGATAGCTGGAACATGAAACATTATATTAGAATATTAGTTATTATTAGTTTTTTTGATATATATTGTTAACATTTGTCCACAATAAGCAGTGAATTATGGTATGTGTAGCATTTGGCATTTCACTTACATGATTGGAAACGTTTGTCTTATCTATCTTCTATACAATATTATCATTTATAAATTTCTTATTACTCCAATTCTAGCTCGAACATGGGCTGGCTCGACCGGGTAAGTACCACCCTCTCACAGAACATCGGCGTTAAGTAGCCTTTACTGGCTGCGTTTCATCAAATGAGTGAGAGAGACGGTTGCCTTTTCCCTGTTTCTTCCCTTTCCTGCCATCTCCTTATCCCCACCCTTCCACAACAATCAAGGTTGTCAACTCACGCGCATACCTTTTTTTTGCGGATGTCTATGGGCAATGGTGATTACCGCCCATCAAATGGGCCATTTGCTCGTTTGGCATCTATAGCATAAAATAATCTCACTCACCACCAAACCAAACACGACGGTAGAGAAGCCGCCTCCGATGAATCCCTCCCACGTCTTCTTGGGGCTGAGTTTGATGAGAGGTGTCTTGCCGAAGAAGAAGCCGAACACGTAAGCCATGACGTCATTGCAGATTATCATCGAAACTGGTACTATGAACCAGATGAGACCTACAAGGACACAAAAAAACATATACGTATGTATAAAAATAATGTTTTCGGCTCATTATACGTTATTTTATTATTTTGAACACTACACATTCCCGACGTTTCGGTACTATGCAGCAACCGTGATCACGGGCTGTCGAGATGAGAAAGGCGTAGTAATCAGAAAATATTAGTTTTTTTATAATGAATACTCGCGAACGTCTTAAATCTCATTGTACATATGTATATATGTACATATATAAACCAAATTCTCAAGGAAATCAAAGATCTAATAAAAGAAGATAAAAGCAAAGACAGTAAAAAAATCATACATATAAACAATTTTAATAACAATTTTATTGTAATGAAAATCTTAACAATGCATCGTTAGCTTTCAATAAAAATATTATTCAGGGTCCCCATACAGCGGGAAGTATGTTTTGATTATAAATATCCGCATTTTTTAGTTACTATAACTGTTTTTGTCCGATTTTGACTATGAATGTATTGGAAAAGAGAAAAAAAGAAGATATTTGATTGTTATCTCTTTTATAAGAAAACTATATACAAGAATATGTTTTACGTTTGTTTAATATAATAACAATAATGCTTAGTAAAATTACCAAAAAACGAGATAGTTTCAGTAGCTCATCAGCCCTACGTCTGAACCAAAACCGTGGTGAGAATATCAAATTAAAATTAAAAAGCTTAAGAAGCAATTATGGGTTATATGTACCTACTTTAAGATAGACATATGTCGGCATTTTGCAAATATATACATATCTAAAATATAAGATCTAATATTGTTGGTTTCCTAGGAAGGAAAAAGGTACTAATATTATTTGAACTAATCTTCTATAAGAGAAGTTATCACATATTTCTACCTGTTTAATTTAAAATAGCATAAATATTTGATTTAGAGCAGAATAATTAATAAACCTGTTTAAACAACATCGTTCCTTGATTTTAACACATGCGTGATATTAACATACAATGATACTAGGCGGAGTAGTTTTAATTTGAATATTTTAAAATAACTTACGACTTTATTTCTATTAATATATTATAAAAAACTAACATTATATATATTCCCACGGTCTCGATTTTATTATATTATAAAAGATCTATTAAATGAAACTCATATTTTTTGTATTTTTTCATAGAAACTACATACTCCCGATGTTTCGGTTGCTTTTCATCAACCGTGATCACGGGCAGACGAGATGTGAGTGTCTGTCAGTCAGTCTTGTTATTTATCGTCATCTTCTTTTTCTTCCTGGCAACCTCCCATCTTTAGCCAGGGTCTGCCTTATTGTTATTTATCATCTATAGGTATACATCATATTCAGTTCTATTAATGTGTACATAGCTTTATTTATTGAGACTATATACCAATTGACCCAGATACCAAATTGGTGTATTGTTTATATAATACAGTTATAGAACAGATATGATTTATAATAAACCCAGTTACGAAATTAATTCAGCAGTGAATTCACTATTCATGAAACTAAATTTTGGAATACTTTGACATTGAAAATGCATTTCGTAAACAGTAATATACATATTTTAAGGTCGGTCGAGGCTAATAATTGGATATAGAACGAACGATAAATGGACATATGCACATATATACAGGGTGACTGGTGAATTACTATCGATATTTGAGGACGTGATATTTGACGATCATAAATGTCAGAATAAAAATGAATATAATATAAATATTAATAAACTTCTAAGTAAAGTTATGTAATTAATTACGCATCGTGTGAACACCCTACAGATTAGGTATAAACACACACACATACGCGTGCGGCGGCGTAGTGTTGTATCAGCACGCCGCCGCACGCGTCCACACTTGGAACAGTTGGAACGTGTCCACACTTTATTTATTTATACGGAAATTTTGTCAAAAATTAAGTACCTATTTTTTTTACATAATTCGAATGAGAATCATGTACCGAGTATGCTCCTTAAATATTCATAGTAATTCACCAGTCACCCTGTATATATAATATATATAATATGTATTTTACATTATTGGCTTTTTAATGAATACATGTATGTTGTAATAATATTATCTTTAGTTCACATTAATATGAGGGCGCGGGTTCGATCCTGGCTAGTAAAAATGTGATTTTTCAGAGTCATATGTACTTTCTAAGAGTATTTAGACACCACTGACAGACGGTGAAGGAAAAAATCGTGAGGAAACCTGGACTTATAATTTCAAATTATAAATTTTAAATCGCCAACCCGTCTTGAGCAGGCGTGGTGATTAATTCTTAAATCTTCTCCATGTGAGAAGAGGCCTTTGCTCAGCAGTGGGCTCTGATAAGCTGATGATGAATATTCTTCCAATGTTTGTTGCCTAGAATCATTCTTATAACAATATGTTCGCCGTTTTTTTTGTCAGATTATGTCCTATTTCTTTAAATCCCTCGCGTTAATTACGTAGGAGGTATTCAATAGTGTAAAATAGTCTTACGAGTAGAAATGTAAGACTTGTCTCAATATAATAGATTCTCTGTTATAATGGCGAAACAATAGTATGTCCCAGTGTGGTCTATTCACGTCACCATATCGGGATACCATTCATTACTTGTTTTGTTTGTGGCTACAATGTTATAAAGAGGACACTTGTTAGTTACCTTGCAGTGATCTACTTCAGTTACTTATTATTATTGATAAATGACATTAACTTTTATTAATATGTTAAAGATTTATTTGGGAATAAAGTTATTGATTTTTTGAACATAGCAATACAGATATATACATATTATGAACATTATGATGATGAGTAAAAAATTGACATTTTCTTTTACTAGCTATTATTGGGAGTAAGTACAATTATTTAAATATGAAAATATATACTGTGTTTTTCGTCTCACTTTTGTTTACTAATTTTGATATCATATTCAAGAAATTATTTTTACGTAAAATCAAATATTTGGAGAATTAATAGAAATTGATTCTAGTTATCACAATTAATGGTCACCCATCCAAGGTCAGGTCGAACCAGATTCATCTTAACTACTAGTATATGAGCATTTCAAACTGCCACACTAATACATTGCGTCCGTTACACTGTAGAAGTACTTCTATAATAAGGATATAACTTTTTATATTCATCTGACCTCACAGCACAGATTTGTTGATTATAATATGATTTTCTATGCCTTATCTAGTTTATATAAAGCATAAGAGTCATACAAAATTACTATGTTATCTATATATATAAAAGAAAATAGTGTTAGTTACACTATTTATAACTCGAGAACGATTGTACGTACTTGGCTGTAAATTGGTGAGGAGGTAGCGTAGAAGTAGGAGACGGACATAAGATAATTTACAATCCACTAGGTAAAAAAAATAAGGTAATAAAATCTAAATTATCTTTAATTTATAGCCCTCAAAGCGAAAAAATTCTCCGGTCAGCTATATATTTCTAATTGAGAAACTAATTCAGACAAAATCGCGGGCATAAGCTAGTTTACGTACATCGCGTATCAACAAGACCAAGATAGACGAGTGAATCTCGTATAAAGTGATCTCAAAATAAAACATTGTTTAGAATATAATGTGCTCCTGATATAGATCGCTGGCTCACGGAACATATAGAATACATACTTTGTTGAGAATTTGTATAATAATATGTATTAAAAATAATGATTTTTAATACTTTAACTGTGTATTGGAATTATTTTTATAAGAGTGAGATAATATATATGATTATTAGGTACTTCACGAGAAAATTACAACAAGTTAGCTTTCATCTCATGTATAAAATAAATATTTATTTTATATTTTTTAGTACAATTTATCAATTAGTTTTTTGTGGACATGCGTAGATCGCACACTAGCTCTGTCCCTTTCACTCTCATAGAGGATCTATGAAAAGAATATATTAATCCTGGCGGCCCTAACAAGGATAATGGGAAAATATTAACGAATTATTGTACCGTCATTGGTCTTTGAGACATATGCAAAGTTTCATGTTAATCAGATGTTTAGAAACCGGTTAAAATCGTGCTCAAAGATTCCGTTACATACATACAGCCCAAGCTAATATAAGCGTGTTAAGGACAATAATTTACTTAAAAAATATATGATATACCAAAAATTATTCAGATTTATATTAGTTTTAGAGTCAGAGGTATACTACAAAAGATGACAATGTAATAACCCTAGATTTAGTTATTAAGCTAAAAACAAATTATGTACATAATTTCATGGGTGTTAATAAATATATATTTTTTTAAACAGAATATTAATATTTAATTTATGTATGTATGTTATATATTTATAATTAAACGCTGACAACCCTTAGTCCAAGTCCGAGTTTCATTGTCGATCCCGGGGTCCGAGTCCGGACCGGGATCGGGTGGAAGGTTGGCGGCGCTCCTTGATCGCCTTACTGCTTCGCCGGTGGAGGTGGAAACTCTCTGAGCCAGTGGCCGGGTTGCGAACCGTGGAGGCTATTCGCCCGCTCCTTAAAGAGTGGGTGGACCGCCGACACGGTTCCTTGACCTTCCGGCTGGTGCAGATCCTCTCGGGGCATGGTAGCTTCGGGAGGTATCTGTGCCACATAGTCGGGAGAGAGTCGACTGCGGCGTGTCACCATTGCAGTTGCATGGATGACACGGCCGATCACACTTTGGCGGAGTGCCCTGCGTGGGCTGTAGAGCGTCGCCAGCTCACCACAGTGGTTGGCGCAGACCTATCGTTGCCGGCTGTGGTTCAGGCCATGGTCGGTAGCGAGAGGGCCTGGGAGGCGATGGTCAAGTTCTGCGAGCACGTGATGTCGCGGAAAGAGGCCGCAGAACGTGCACGGGAAGACGACCCCTCCTCGGCGCCCTTGCGTCGACGTAGACTGGGTCGAAGGCAGCGGGCATATGCCCGCGACCTGCCTCCCCAGTGAGGAGCCTCCGGGCGTCGGTGGGGAACCGGCGTCCGGGTAACATAGGCCTGAGTAAGAGCGGCGTGTTTGGCGTTCCCGGCACGCTGCTCTTGAGTCGGAGGGGTGGTGTGGTCTAGCCACTGATACCCCTGCCGATGGCGGAGTCCCTTTCGGGACTTGTGCGTAGTGAGCGGAAGCATGGCTCGCCGTTCCCGCTCACTAGCCTACGCACTGCGCAGAGAACGCTGAGGAGTTTAGTGGGTGGAAATCCCACACGCCCCCGCCGTGTTTCCCCCGCGGCGGGAAGTCTTTGAAAGATTCTCCTCGTTAAAAAAAAAAAAAAAAGTCCGAGTTTCATTGTAATGAGAGTGACACAAACAATTTATCAGTATAAGTGGCTTTATTAAACAGCATTACTTGTCTGGCGACCGTCTATTGGTAAAACAAACTACAAATAGATTATGTACTGAGACTGATATTAAACTATTCTCTTATCAATAAACATATATCTTATGTGTATTTACGTTGATACTGTAATAAGCGACTATTTATGAATGAAAAACAGCTGACTGTCTGTTTGTTCGACGATGTTACAGTGGTAAGGTCAATGAACCTTGCTTATTGAAGTTAATTGTTTTTAAATTGGATTCATTTGTTTACTAAAGACGAAGATAATAATCTTAGAAATAATTTTTTTGATACATAATAAATTATGTTCTGACTTCTGTTTGAGTTAAACATTATTTTTAATTTAATACATTTTTTAAATCTTAATATAATTACCTATACTTATTATAATGTGTTTTTATAATTATTGAATCACCGACGTGAAACTATTATTTTCGTTCAAATTTAAGGAAGACTTTTTTGATTTATTTCATTTATTTATTGAATAATTGTATGAAGTTGAAGTTACTTTAATTAATTATGTTAAAATTAATACGATAGTCTGCAATAAAAAAAAATAGTGCCGTATTCGTTTAATGTACATAATAATTTACCAAGTTCAACTAACGTGAGTATCAAATCTATGTAGTACATATAAGTAAATACCGAACAGTACTAATCCGTGACCCCGGATGACCTACAATGCCGCTGTATCTATAGTTACGCTATCTATAGACGATATTTTTAAAGGTGGACCACTTTCCACTATCGTTCAATACAATAAACAAATAGGGAACATATTTTTATACTCTATTGAGTAACAGTGTGTAATTCTTACATTTTATCGACACGTTTGAGTAACACATGATTTTAATTTATTAGTTTTTTGACTGACATTTATTAAGAAAATAATTTATTATTGACGTTAAAGATAACATTTAATTATGGAGTAAAATGTATTCTAATATTTTGTAAATATTAATTTGTTTGAAAATAAAATTACATCATATGAAAAAAGTGGACGCAAAATGATTTCGAATAATTTTACCAAATATAGAGATGTTTAATATAAATAAAAGAAAAATAGTATCTCAATTATTTCTACATACTTGACTATTTATGATACATAAATGAAAAAAATATAAGATTTGTATGAGATCGTATGAAACATGTAATTTTTTATATTATACCAAAAATAGTTATAAAATAACCTCAAAATTGTTAAAATAACATATTGTATTAAAGAAATTATGAACCGTAATTACTAAGATATCGCGAACATATTTTGGCACTAGATTTGGAAAAGGTAGCTTTTATTAAATATACATATATGGCAACATTAAATCTTACCTAAGCCTCATATATGGATCATAGACATAAAAAAATCTTTATGCCTATAGACAACATAAATGTCATACAATATATATTTAAGGCAAAGGTATAGAGTATAGATATGAAACTAATATTTTCGGATTTTACGCGAAATAAATAAGTAAATTTAAATGAGTACTCGCAAAAATCTTAGATATCATTAGAGTATAGAGCTTACCTTCAAATATGTTCTGTATAATGAGGTAGCTTTGTGTGACGACAATTAGTAGCGCAACGTGGGTCCAGGCGAATAGACTGAATTGTCTCATGTAGTATCTCTTGACCAGAGATAGAACGAACCAGACGAAGCCAACGCAGTACAGGCTGAAGGAAATGAAGCGATGGTACGTCACCAGGAAACGAAGGTAGTCCTGGAAAATACTTAAATAGAAGAACCTGGTATATGGAAATATGTAGGGATAGATAAAAGACTCGAATAAGTGAAACTAATATTTTTGCGGATTATACAGGGTGACTGGTGAATTACTATCAATATTTAAGGAGAATACTCGGTACATGATTCTCATTCGAATTATGTAAAAAAAATAGGCACTTAATTTTTGACAAAATTTCCGTATAAATAAATAAAGTGTGGATACGTTCCAAGTGTTCCAAGTGTGGACGCGTGCGGCGGCGTGCTGATACAACACCACGCCCCCTCACGCATATGTGTGAGTGTGTGTGTATACCTAATCTGTAGGGTGTTCACACGATGCGTAATTAATTACATAACTTTTGGTTAACTTTACTTAGAAGTTTATTAATATTTATGTTATATTAATTTTTATTTTGTCATATATGATCGTCAAATATCACGTCCTCAAGTATCGATAGTAATTCACCAGTCACCCTGTATAAGCGTATTTTATTATTTCAAACTACATACTCCTGACGTTGGAGCTATTTTGCAGCATTTTGATTTGTGATGTGATCACGGTTGCTGCAAACTGCATAGTGACCGAAACGTCAGGAATATGTAGTTTTGTAAATAATAAAATACCCGAAAAATATTAGTTTCATTTAAATGGATACTCGTGAAAGTCTTACATCTCATTATAATTGACACATGTTATGTCCGCCATCTTTAATAATTTTCCCGCCTTTTCTTTCAAACGTCACTAGTTCCAAACATCAATTAGCAATTCGCAAATTCGCGTATTAAAGTAAATCTCACCTCAGCATAAATAAACATTTTTTTTAACATTTTTATGTACATATCATAATAAAGCAAAAAAAAATGTTAATGTCAAAGTAACATTTGAAATAATATTATCAATATATTCAATGAGTGGCGGATAATATTTACGCTATAGATATTCAGAAATAATCATTGAAAAGTTACGCCCCATAATAGTTATCTGTCTGTCTGTTACGCTTTCACGCCTAAACCACTGAACTGACTTTAAAAAAAATTGGTACAGACATAGAGTTGACCTTGAGAAAGAACATAGGATAGTTTTTATCCCAGACTTTTGGAAAGTTCTCTTCGGGCGAAGCTGCGGGCGGAAAGCTAGTATGTAAATATAGCCGATGCATTAAGACATTTTAGATATAAACTCTAAAGAAAGTGTAACAATATTGTCAATATATTATTACTTTAAAAACTGTTTATTGAACATTTTATATAATAACATCAAACACGTATAACGCATACAATATGACACGCTTTATAAACTTGTAATATTTCATGCATACATTTAGTGATTAAGTAAGGCCAATTAAATAATACGTCATTCGATTAAGTACTCTATGTCCCGCAAATAGAGTTTAATTTGCAATAATATCAAACAGGCCTAATAATACTTTTTCTTTCAAGGATACCCAAGCCTATTTACGAAACATTCTCATCGTAAGTCATTAATTATAACACTGGTTATTTTTCAAACATTTCGCTAATACAATTATCTTATATATAAAATTCTCGTGTCGCGGTGTTAGACAGAGAACTCCTCCGAAACAGCTGGACCGATTTTGATGACATTTTGTGAGTATATTGACTAGATCTGAGAATCGGCCAACATTTTTCATACCCCTAAGTCATAAGGGTTCTTCACTTTAATTTTTATTTTCGGAAGAAATTTTTTGTTTTTATTTTTTATAATGTAGCATTAAAAATAAAACCCAAAATTTTTAAATTTTTTTGCCGGGTCAGCTAGTAATCTTTATAATAAACATATATTTAAGGATAAATCCATTTAAAGAAACGATTAAAACTTAAGCGTATAATCTATAAGAGGTAAAGAATTTTTAACCTTTTGTATATACAATAAGGTTTAAATTCGCCTACACTGTGTCATACAGATAAGAAATATGTTTCCATATAGAACTTAAAACTAGTATACTGATGGGATATAATAAAACCGGACTCGTGGGATTTGTATAAAAATATCAGTAAATGGATTAGTTTACTTCAATCACGAAAATTTATAAAAATGATCCATGACATAATCAAATTGAACCAAGGTTATTATTATATTTTATTTAGTACTAGCTTTCGACCCGCAGCTTCGCCCGCGTGGAGTTCGGTTATATCGCGTTTCCAAGATAACCTTTCAAAATTCTGGGATAAAAACTATCCTATGTTCTTTCTCAAGGTCAACTCTATCTCTGTACCAAATTTCATTAAAATCAGTTCAGTGGTTTAGGCGTGAAAGCGCAACAGACAGACAGAGTTACTTTCGCATTTATAATATTAGTAGGGATGTGTTAAAAATGTTATATTTAACGTAACTTAAAAATATCACGTTTTACTGCTATTGGATAAAGTCTCTCTAATTGGTTTAACCTTGATTCTGACACTAAACTAATTTGAAATCGTATTATATGTTGACGAAACTGTTAGTCTTATTTACCTATATTTTTTACTATAGCGACATATATAATTGGTTAGGTAAATACTTTTAATTATATAGTATGTAGTACATTATCAATACAGCCATCACTTAAAACACAGAAGTAATAGCCAGTTATTTGTTTAATATACATATTATATGAAAAATAACATGAAAATAGTGAAAAAAATCTAGAATATTATAGAATTATATAACTGCTACCTACTTGTAATTAACAAAACATCATTATAAATTAATTAAGGTCCAAAAACAACAACAAATTTACGTATTTAATAACAAATTGTATAGATTGATAAGAAAACCTCATTAGTGAACAAAATTACTTTTTTAATATTAATTTTATTTTTCATATACAATGAATCAAATTATAACTATATAATATTACACTGTTTTATGTAACTTATATATTTTTTATATAAAATCTACTCACCGTTCTATTAATGACGACACCGAAGTAATCAATCAGGTTCTCGCCGTAAAAGAAGTAGTTGGAAGTCAATAGGAAGTACCAAGAAAGGGATCGGAACCAAGGCAGGCCGTGGACTCGGTACACTGCATATCCAATATTGATGATCTCCTCAAAACACTTCACTTGAACACAGAGTACCTGGGAATGATGAAAATCAATGAGCTTAGTGTAAACTTAAAAAACTGATACCTATACACACATAGATATATACATATGTGTGTGTGGGTGTGTGTGTTTTTATTCTTCATGTATTTACTTAATGTTTTCATATGATCCTATCAATATTTTAACTCCAACACAATTTTATCATGGTTTTGAGCTTCGTCAAAGCAATCAATGTAGTTGAATTCTTAATATAATATAAAACTATATCATTCATACTTTTCAAGCATTTTTTTATTTGGGTAGTTTAAGAAAGACTTTTGAATTTAATAATCAGTCTATATTGAGTTCTTCTATTAAAAGCTTAAATACAATGTGTTTAGCAATATCTGCCTATAAATTATGTATCACTACTGTAAAATGGTCTCATTGGGTAAATTTCTTCAAATATTTCTAAAACTAAGTAAAACTGATATGATAACTTAAGAACCATTTTAAATTGACGCTGTAGTGAAGATAGGTATTGATAAAAAAAATCTTCCTATTTTTAATATTGAATTTTATTACTAACATACCGTTATCATAAGAGCCAATGGTCCGCCATATATGAGAAGGCAGAAACCTCCAATCATCAACCAGGTGAAAATGCCTCGGATGACCCAATTCCTCCATCTATATAATTGTTATATTTATGAGTAAAAATTTAGATTCCTTAATTAACACTACTCCTTATAGCAAATTTACTATATTATATTAAAATTAACATTAACTGTTGCTTTTGTATAAAATTATAACAAAAATCTTTTACAAATTTTATAATGACAAAAGTAACTATTTTTTAATTGCATTCAAGACTCGAGTCAATAAATACTTTATATTACAAATAATGCACTGGATAATCGAGGAAAAAATATGTTAGTATTAAATATATGAAATATTTTGATATTTGCGATTAGAAAATATATCTTCCTACGTATAAATTCAAAGATTATTTACCGCGATGAAAGTCCAGAAAGCGCCGAATCCAGAATTTCTGGAGTCTTATCCGTTCCTTGAGGCAGCGATTTAGCTAATTCATCCACATACTTCTCTTCTAATACCTTTTCCTCCTCAGAATCCACCTATAGAACCATTATAAATATAATTATTCATTACGACTCGATATCAAACAGGTTGCTTTATAAAATTCAATTAATATTTATATTTTACATGATCGGATTCTCCAGCAGTTTCTACTTTTTCGTTCCCATCACCGTCACCCCTGCGGTGTCTTAATTCACTCATTTTACTTCAATTACCAAGAATTAGATAAGTCAGCAATAAATAAAACAATTCTACGGACTGAACAATAAACTGTGTCCGATGTTTTTTATTTCAAGCCAGCCAGTTGTCAAACGAAAAATCAATAATTCTATTACTGTCCGATGTTGCCATGTGTAAAATAAGTGTTTATTATTAAATATATATCATGTAGATTCAATAGCTAAATAGGAACAATTTTTTAGATGATTCTTACATAGATTAAATCTCCTAATCAAATCGATTAAAGAGTAATATCAATTCTACAAAAACTGCCAATAATAGGATGGCGTGTTCATTGTCTTAAATATCAAAACTTTAATTTTAAATTTTATTTTTTATTAACTATTTAATTTTAAATAATTAAAATTACCATTTTCGTAACGTCTCTGACTTCATTTGTGATCGTAAATTTGTTTGTACCCTTCAAGTCATCTAATACATGAAAAATTTAAATCTTATAAAATTTTTACAAATATTTGTTAATTGTCAAGATTTTATTTCTTAACATATTGTAAATTTTTCTCTCACTGAGGACTGGCTGAAAATTATACTCAAAATAATAAGTGAAGAATAGAAATAGTTTTCGTCATTTATTTCAACACACATAATATTATTATTAGAATTACTGTATTTTTTTTTTTTAATTTTTGTTGTTCTAAAAATATTTCATTACAAATTCATCCGTATTAGATAAATTGCATTTAATAAAGAAAATATATTTATTACATCATGGCTTTTAAAATTTTAACCAACCAACTCAACTAAGAATACTGAATGCAGGAACTGGCATTCAGGGCTTGAAATTTATGACAGCTCAGATTAAAAAAATATGGTAAATAAACAAACATGGCGAGCGATACTGACGATATAGAACAAAATATAGAAAATGTAAGTATTAACTTTATTACAGAATGATTTGTATCAATTAAATCGTCATGAATGTATTGTTATGTTTCAGTTGAAAACGACGGTAAAGCAATCTTTTGCTCGCATTTATGCCAGTCTTAAAGCTAGAGAACTGAAGACTTTACGCCAGCTTGATGTTATTAGGAAACAATGTCAAGACAACAAAGACTTGGAGAGAAACTGTGTTCAGAATGTACAAATATGTTTTAGCAACGAGTCCAGTTTATTACAATATATATCTAACTATGGTGTTATAGATTTTGAAAGACTTAATTTTGATAGCATTACGTTTTTACTCGAGGATTATGTGAGTCCTAACGACGATCATATGTATTCTTATAAAACTATTGAAGAGATAACTAAAGAAGAAGATATCAAGCAGCTAGAAGCAATTGAGGAGGCAGCCATCAAACAGATCACTGAGACAGAGGATTGTGTGTGTTATGTTAATGTACATAGTAGCGATGTAGCCAAAAAATTCAGAGACGTAGAGCCTGAAATAACAAGTACTAGTTCATCGAAGAACTCAACGGAAAACGATTCAAATTTAAAGGATGATTTGATAGTTGAAAATAATGTAGAAGATGAAAAATCTGAATCCGACGACAGTGAAGTGAAGAAAATAAATCCTACCGACGAATGGCTTAACTCAATAAAAGGCCAAACAGAAACAGAACCTACTCAAGTTAATGATGTGATGGAACACAGTACAATCACCTGTTCCTAGCGATTGACTATACTATTACTTAAAATGCATTTAATAAAGTTTTTTATTTTATATAACTTGCGTTTTATATATCTTTATAGAGGTTGAAATAAAAATGAAACAAATGTGGTAAAGCATCAACTTATATTGTTAATACATTTTTATACAAATGGCGTTACTGAACAACTTAAAACTAGTATGCATTGACTTCCGATTATATTTCCTAATGAATAAATATTACCCTTTATTTCAACTACACTTTAAGTGCAGCGTTCAAATAAAAATAATGGTCACCAATCTTCCAATATCAAACCGACTGTCCAATTCTCATAACATTACAGTTTATTTATGGCACTTACAAATGACATACATTAAATATAACATCCCTATATCTTCCCATCTTTGGATGGAATCTGTTTTAATGGATGTATTCTAGTTTGTACTCAACTTCTTCACTGGAAAATTTGATGGCACAACAGAAGTGCTGATTTTGGAAAGGTAAAGGACATAAGTGAATAGATAGGTGCTTAAGGTTTAAAATTTAGGGCTACAAGTTTCTACTAGTGAAGATACAATATATAGGCACTAAATTACATCATGGAAGGTTATTTTAGGCCACTTGATTCACAAGTAATTTATTGTCATTACTTTTAAAGCAAGTTAAGTCTTTGCCAATACTAGAATATGTTTTTCTTTTTTGGAAAAATACTGTAAGAATACTGAATTAAATAATACTACATTAGCAGAAATTGATAGCGTACAGTTAGTAAAGATAAATTCAAGTATGTTAAATACATTTAAAGAATTAATTAATAAGTTGAGAGTACAAAACATGAGTACAAAGTTCCAACTTAATACATAGTGCATATCTAAGGTATGTTATGAAGTTGTTATGAATAAGTTTTACCTAGCGTATTGCGTATTTATTAAGTCTACTATTGTACATTAAAAACAAAATAAACAATACATATACTATACAAGGCCGAAGTCCGTGCATACTGCAGCTACATCACGATTGTTTTGCTTCTCTGTATTGTTGGCGGCCATGTTCAGTTCTACCAACGTATCTACGCTATTTATACTGACCCCCTTCAAAATCTTTTGTGCAGCTAAACTAGTAAAATTAAAGCTCAAGTCGCTTAGGCTTGGAAAGTTATAAAAATCTTGGTGTTCCTTCTTGCCATCCTGACTCAGGCTGTATCGCTTCTGTTTATTTTCCAAGCTGTGAATCTTTTCAGATGAAATGTTTATATCTTTATTCACTTCTTGGTTTTTTAGTGCCAGATTGGGTTCAGAACCCAGAACTGTCGGTTTCTGATCGATGCCTTTCGATAATAGATTAGCTATAGATTCTGAGCTCATTCTGTTATGAATATTTGGAAGCCCATTCAACATTTGCAAAGCTGCTGCTTTTTTTAGCAAGTCGACGCTTTTGAGGTCGCTATTCGTATTCAAATTCGGATGTATTCCTCCGTGCGTCGTTGTTAATGAATTCTTTTGATATCTCAGATTGCCTAATGATCCAATGACATTGTCATAGGTCTTAGTTGGCGTGGAAGGATTGCTGGTAGCACTCGCTTCTATATTATGAATGTTGTTATGAATCGCTGGCGAAGAAGGATTTGAGGCTACGTCATTTGTATTGTTTAACTGATTTTTGTAAATGAAACTGTTATTGTTCGCAACACCTCCTATCTGTAAAGATAATTTTCTGTTGTTATTCATTCGCGTGTCGTTGATAGAATTTTTATTGAATTTATTTTCTTGTACTTTTTCTTTATCTGGTTCTTGGTACAACTGTTTCTTCTTTTCAACGCATACATCAAAAGATGTTTCCGTGGGATTTTTTGTCGTTTGGTTAGACACTCCATTTTGGGAGACGGACACAACTTGTCTATCATCATTAATTATATATATGTTGCTGCCGTTACTTGTCTCAGTAATTTTACCGTTTTCAAAAGTAATTACGGAACGAACAGGTGAGTTTTGAACATAGACTTTGGTGTTAGTTCCGCCGTTTTGTGACATTGTGTTTGTCGTTACTTTCAATGTGATGGAATTATTTGAATTAGAACTAGCAAGCATTGCGGTAGCGGGGTTCTCGACTTTGGATCCAAGAGTTTTGTTATGTAAAGGAGTAGCGGTTTTTTTGGGAGTATTTGGACAATTTTTTGGTGAAGTTCTCGGGGATGTGCTCTTACCGTTTTTAACCGTTTCGCCTCCAACAATTGGCGGTTTAGTTCTATACTTGTGCAGACTTTTAGGTGAACTTTGAAGGCTTTGGACTTTAACTAGTGATTGTGCTCTGCTAAGACCAGCGTTCCCGTTAGTATGACTAGGTGAAGGTTTCAAAGTGCGATCTGATATATGTGATTCTAAGCTTGAATGTCCACTGCTACCGCTCGTGTGATAGCCTCTTTTCATAGGTGAATTTAGATCCGATTGTCCATTTCTATAATCTTTACGTGGTGTTCTGTGAGTGTTGCTCTCCAAGCTTGAAGGGCCACTAGTAGACATTAAGTTATCTGAATAATCCACACGCCGTAAACTTCCATTTGGACTGTCTCTTAATTTTGGTTCGCTGTTTCGTTGAGGTGATCCAAAATGGTCCAATATAGTTTTGTTCGTGGAGCTCCTACTCAGTGTCGACCTCGGGAGACTACCTGAACTGGGGCTCGACTGCCTCACGGGCGAGTGGTCGTATTGCATGGACGTCGCTAGACCTGATTCGGTCGAAAGATGTCTCTTGTGTCGTCTTGGTAATGTCGACGATCGGTTGCTGATTTCTGAACCGTCATAATACGATGAAACGAATGATGTTTGGCTCTGCAGGGACTCCTGTAACGAATAACGGTTTCTTTAAAGTGATTTTCAAGAAATGAATAATTAACAAGCTCTATAGTAACTCAGAAATAGTACCTTAGAGTCAGTTTGTGTCGCGACACAGTGTAGATGCACCGCCTTGGAGTTGAACCACTCAGTGGGCGGGAACTGCGCAGAGAAGGTGCTCATCGCGCGGGTCTGCTTGCTGCGGCCGCTTCGTCTGAATAAGCGGGAGAGCAACGACACTTTCTCTGTAATAACAACGATTAGGAATTAAAAAGTGACAACAAATGTTAACATATTGTCACCTACATTGCCTAAGGGAAACATAAGAGCTTAAAAACATATTCAATGAACGCACTACTATAAAGAAAAATGCGCATAATATAAATAAATTTGCCAACGTTGATGTCTCCTGTAATGTATACAATAAAGCGAAAAAAAAATGCAATTTAACCTAAAGCAATCTATTTTTTAGTTAAAACTCAGCGATATAAAATCTGGCAAAATAAAATCTATAAGAAGCACTTACTAGGCGACGCAGATTCTACACTGGGTGGGTAGTCGGTGGATGACGAGCTATCTGTCGTATTGTGCTTGTGGTGCAAACTACGTGTGGAAGCGCATCGCTGCAAGTACTTGCTGGATGAACCGAAGATACGAAGTGAGTGGCGCCGGTCGAGGGAGCGTGGCGCTGGGAACGAGGCGCTGCGACGCTTGTTGGGTCGACCGTATAGGACTTTGTCGTTTGGATTACCTGAAATATTGGCATACACTTGATTCAGTTCCCGTAGGTCATTTTGTGTCAGTGTGTCCTAATTGCTTATGTGCATCACAAAACGGTACCGCAATGAAATTAATGATATTCTGTATTTGGGTAAGAATTTAAATTATATTGGCATGTTTTATTCCATATATTTAAAAAAAATTTAGTGCTGACTAGAATATTAGAATGCATAAACAAAATCTAGTTGAGAATAAAAACTTCTATGAAAACATTTTAAGAAAATAAGCTATACATTAACATTAAATTTAAAGTCTTAAATATACATTATTTTCAGGTTACAACATCCTGGTTTGAAATCTAAAACTGTACTAAGAAACTTCATTTTTTACTAAATATCTTGTTTTAGTACGTCTAAATAGAGTTATCGTATATTTAGAGCATATATGTATTTACATACATATATAAAAGATATATCGGAATTCGCCTGAGATATAAATTTACACATTTAATTATAGAGTACATACAATGTTCACGCACAATTGAAATCGAGTGGTTCGTCACGGGATAATCTTGAGCTAATGACTCACAAACATATATTAACACAAGTCTTTATAAATCACTGGTCAACTTAACAGTTGAGATTTACTGTATTTTATACGATATATCGTCATCTTTAAGCAGTGACTGTCTCAATTTTATATTGGTGTTTAATTTTTGTCATTGAACATCCTCATAATTATCACACTGATAAGTAACAGTAGTTTCGACTAATTAAATGTTAACGCACAATTAATGCTCGGTTTCTTACTACCCATTGGTTAGAGGTATAGGAAAAGTAAAAACCATCATTTAAAATGTTTAATGAAGCACATAATATATCTTATTCTTTATAACAAAACGAACAGGAAGAACTCGAGTCAGAAGAATATCATTCATAGTAACAAGGACATAAATCACACGGGGAGAGGTATTAAGGAAAATGTATTCGACATATCCATTAGTACTATTTTAAAATATTGTTAAAACCCATCTTCTACCTGGCAATTTTCCCAGCTTTTAGACAGGGTCTGCCTAAAACCCATGTTGTTATAAACAAAACATTCCAACACATAAAATAATTCAATTTCCATCCGTGAAATCACAATCCCATTTAAATACAGAGGAGCCCAAGTTTTATGCACGTAATAATTTATGCCAGTAAAAGCTTAGTCATTAACGGTCAATGCTACATCAAGAATATCCCCGCGTGAACAGCTTTACAAACAAATAAGGCACAAAGCAATATAATACTCCAGTAGTCGATCGCCCTCGTGTAATGCTGATTCACGACAACTGTATTTTCGAGTCATCTAAGAATTCATTTGTTATATCCGAACATCGCTAATTTAATGCTCGTTTTCAAACATAAATAACATGTTTGCCCCAGTCACTGGCGCGGAATCCGTCTTTCTCCATTAAAATACCTTCCCGAGTTCCGTTACACTTTACAGAAATAAACTGGAATGTCACACGTGCCATTTAGCTCACCTTTGACTGTAATGAGAAACAAGATCTTTAGTTATATGTTTATAACGCACCACTTGGCACTATACGTTGACATCACAATGCAAAATGACGAACGACTGATTACAATGAATCAAATTTAAAATACAATCTGATTTCAGCATACTTTCGTGTCCTGAAACGTTTTACTACATTTCAGCAACTTTTTGGTCTTTACTCACAATCGCGACGGACTCAGAGTGTGTTTTATTTGTTTCTTCATCAATAAATAACACGTCTGATGCATTTTACTCGGAACCCTTTCAGTGTTTTGTTAAAGAGCGCTCTCGTGAAGTGTTTTGATCGGTTTGGTAGGACTTTACATTGTTGACATTCCGATCTCTAGAATAACTTGAGTGCTGCAGCGTGTAGTGCTTTCGGATTTGCATAAAATATTTGTCTAAATGTTCTGTGGTACAAAACTAAACTACTTATAAGTTAAATAAAACAACATTACTTATACAGTAATGTAAATAAATATTTAATTTCTAAGAATTCTACCTATATTATTTTCTATATAGAAACCTTGATATTAATTTAATGGTGAAGTCGATATAAATAATGTAATATTAATATACAATAAAATTATAAGTAATAAGAATATATATTATAAATGTAATCACAATAAACCTGCAAGTTATATTTATAAGGATATTTTAAATGAAGGGAATAATCTATAGCTTAGAACTAACAGCTTATTAACATTGGCTTTAAAATTAATTGTTATTAAAACGAACTATAATATTATCGCTAATATTAAACGAACATCAATTTCAAATTCAGAATAATAAAAAAAAAATTACATCAAAATTTCTAATGTTCAAATTATAACGAATAATCTTATTTTAATGAAATATGTATTTGGGGTAGAATGCTACTAATCTCAAATGCGACCTTCATTTAAAACACATAAGGAATACTTAAGGTGAAGAACCCGTACTAAATTTACCGCAGTTACAATCGTGCTCTTGGATACACTCAAAATAAACATTAAACATGAAATCACCGCTACATTCTTGTTGCATATCGGTACGATACTAAAAAAAACTATATAGTTATTATTGATACTTTACCATCAGCGGTGATGTTATTACTTTAAGAAATAAGAGATTTAGACAGTTATAACACAAGAAATAATGATAAAAAATCTACTTAAGATGAAATTTAATTATAATTTATATATAGGTTTCTATGCAAATTCGATTATAGACAGTAATCAATGAACTAAAATAGTCTTAAAAAATAATGTAACAAATCGTTGGAATAATTAAATATTAATTCTTTTAGAGTTTTGTTATTACATATTATAAAAATTGAACATCTAGAGCTTCAATCATAGTATAGCTAAGTGCTTTTTACAAAAACAAAATTCCATTAACACGTTATCAATACAGTTCGATTGCTTTTCTAATGTAATGTATCAGTCAAGCATAGAATGTATGCAACATATGCAAACTCATTGCGTTCAATCAATAATAATATTTATATATAAATGAATGTTTATGAACGTTTGTTTCGTACTCGCTTTAATGACTTGCTTCGTGTGGCTGAATAAAATGGCGCCATTGTAATCGTATTGGAACAATTTCTTTTTCTGTGTTCGTCTTTTGATTGTTATTCTTTTGATTTTTTAAATTAAGTTCTCGGAATTCTCGTTTGATTTCGATTATTTTTTCATACAAACATTATATGAATAGTTATGACGGTGTAACTATGATTCGTAAGTCTTACCATCAGTATGTACTTGAACATTCGTTATTACTGTATCTATGCATACATGTGTATCCCTTTTTCTTATTCACTAAACAACGTACTATGTGAGAAGTTTTATAAATAACTGTCAACGCATCGTATGTAGTTGTACGATACGAACTTGAATTATTAAGTGCAAATACAAGTAAAATATCTATCTTTATCTTCTTCTTCTACCTGGCAATTTCCCAGCTATAGCCAGGGTCTGCCTTACATGTTTGAATAGTTTTTGGCTATTTGTTTTTACGACCGGCCCGCCTGCCTGACATCAACCCTCTTTTTGGGAATCAACATTAATCAGTGATGCCTAAATATTCTTAGAAAGTACATATGATTCGGAAAAATCACATTGGCACTTACCCGGGCCAGGATCGAACCCGCGCCCTCGACGACGAGAGGCGGGCCCTTTAACCACTGAGCCACCACTGACTGAAAATATCTATCTTTATATATTTGTTAAATACCGTCTAAAACTTATTGTATTAAATGAATCAATAATCCCTGCACATATTTCAATACGAAAGAAAATCTATTGCATCTTATTTATAAATGCGAGAATTTATGATTTTGTAACGATGTATTAATAAATATTTGTTGCTCTTCTGCAAAAAAGTACTTTCCTAAAGGATTTGACTGAAATAAATAATAATATTGGTTAGACATCAGAATAAAAGAGGCTAGATTTGATTCCAAAATTACTTATAGTTTCCGCGGGATCACGGCATGAATGAAGTCACGTGACCAACACTACAGATATCGCTAACGGTTAGTTACCATATCTATTGTTTAACATACATACAAACTCTCATCCTAATTCCAAGGTCCGTATAGACGAAGTCGCAGAATAATCCTAGTATTACTTCAACATCCAGATGTGATCTACATTTAAACTTAAACATAATCAAAAGTGTCTATACAACATTAATTGAGAGATGTCTTGCAACTGATAAGAGATAAGCCGAGCACATGTTTCGTTTTAAGATACATGCACTTTGCATCGCATACCACCGCTGACCCACTTCCTAACGAGCCAGCATCCGTTTAATTAAAAATAACATCATTTAATACTGTTCTATTTAAAGGATATATCTTTCATATAAGGTATAACTCTGTATATTCAATACGACCGACTACTGGAGCATAAACTATTAATTATTATTAATACTGGATGGTTTATAATAGATTTTATCTATCCGTCTTTATGTCCGCGATAAACACGGAACACCATGAGGGGATTAAGATAAAGCCCAATACATTTATAGTTGAAATCCTTACGCTTTTAGTTTTGATTCCTTCTGAGAAAAAAATGTAAAATTAACTATAATACAGATGTTTTGATTTAAGTTTTATTGTATTTAAATGCAAAAAGATTATCAAGTAATTCATATGAATGAGATTTAGTTATATCTTAGTAAACACAATTTTCAAACCGTTCCTGTTACGTGCTATAAGAGGCACAAGTATCTAGTGCGAGCTGTTGGTACACATACTCGTAGCTTATTTTTTTGTTATTCCTGCTATCAGAGCATCTATCAACGTCCATTCAAAATAAAAAACTCGCCTTGAAATATCCTTTTACTGCTGGAGAAATGAGTTGGAACAATTTATACCAAACCATTAATCATGTATTTTATACTGTTAAAGCTTAATTTTTTCTTATACATTATGATAAAGATTTTTTTTGATATTTGTATTTTTAAAATAATAAATTGTATATATGTTTTTAATATATAATAATAAAATTTTATAGACTTATTTTGAGTTATATGTATATTAAAAATGTTTTATTTTGTAATATATGTATTTGAAACTAGATAAAATGATTAGCAAACAATTGTTTGATTTATGAATGCGAAATATTCGTGTAATATTTTTTGTTTATGATTAAGTTGTGAGTATGTTAAATGATTACAGACTGTCAAATTATGATATAATTTAAAAAGTTAACTAAGGGAAGTCTCAAAACTATTTTTATCGTTTTAATATATTATAATACAATATTTTTTTAAACTTTGAAAAGTAAAAAAAAAATGCACTTCATCAATGTTGACATTATTTTGTGATGTAACATAATGTATTTTTTTATATATAGCAACACCGAATACATTAAAACCAAATCAAATTTTAGCTCCATACACGTAGGTCAAAACAGTAACAATGTAATTTATTATCTTTTAACTTGATACAAAAGCAAAAAAATACAGAAGATAATAAAATTAGTAGCTACAGACGTTAGGTTAATAAAGTTATTTCAATCCGATAAACCTATAAGGCGACTTGACTTCTTTTGATCGCGTCCATAATTGTCAAAGGAGTTTTAATATGTTTCTGTAACAGAAAATGCTCCCAGCGATAATTCCTTTCAATTATAACAGATGCTGTGTGTAACAAGCAGGAAACCGCATTATACATTTCCCGGCCTTTGATCTTAATGGATGGTTATAAAATCGAAACCAATTTTGGATATCTGTCACTGTCAGTTATTTATGCGAGTGACGGATTTTTTGTGTCACGGATAGGAAAAATATGGTTACATCCGTCAATTTTACTTACTATACGTGGCATACTGAAATATATTGGATATAAAATCAAATATGTATATGTAAATATATAAATTAAATTTCGGAACGAATACCTAAATAATCGCGGACACGTATTCAATCAAGACTGGATAAAAACATAAATCTCAAGGTTACTTCAGTTGTCAAATTTCCGCAAATTAGGGTTTTGCGGTTGAAATACAAAAAGCAGTCAATTGCATTTAACCACCAATTTAATGAGTGAATTATTATGAGTAAATTTGTGTAATGACGATTATAGTAGATCATGATTATAAAGTCTTAGACTTAAGTTCTTTCTTTGTGAAGAGAAAAGTTATTTGTTTTACAATAATGTATCTTCCGCTAGGAGTAATTACAATATGAGTAAAAGTTAAAAACATCAAGAATCTCTCATCAACATGCTACTACTGTAAAATATATATACAATATAACTCTACTTCTTAATTGCAGTTAGTTTTGTAAGCATAGGTACACTTATTTTTATAACATTAATTATAATTAGAAGATAAATTGAAAATTTGTACAGCATCACCTTTTACGATGTCCACCAGAAAATGTTTTTCTTTATAAAACTTGCCAATCATCATAAACTAAGGTGTGCATATATTACAAATACTAGAACAAATGAAACAATATCTTTACTTACAATAAAAGCACACTTATGTGCAAAGTCGATCACAATTGCGGTCACAGCCGATCATAGCATGATACGCTTTATTTTCACACAGAAACGAAAACAGTGTATCAAATTCTCCACATTATTAAATGTGCTACATTTATATTACTTAGTCATCGCGTCGAATTATTTCACTTGCTTTCGATCACTTTCCCCGTTCCTACGCTTTCCTATTTTGGACTAATTCGGTGTCATCAGTGATTTTTATTGGCTTTCGTTCGTATCTTAACGAGCTTCATACTACGAGTAGGTATATCACACGTTTTGTATTGTTATGATGTTAAAATTTGTCTGTCTTTTTAATGTCATCCATTTAGTTAGTAAGTCAGGTCGATTTATGAAAACATGGTCTATCTGATATTTTTGGCCAATAGTGTTTATAGACTCTTGTAAATATCTTCCATTTAGAAAATTGGAGGGAAAAGTAGGGAAGTTGCTGAAGGGCTGAGTTGGGGTTTTAACCAATCTCAATATTTTTATATACTACGTCATTGGCAAACAAGTATATCTAAGTAGATATACTTGTTTGCCAGTGACGTGGCCAATGATAGTAGGCCTTATGTTAAGTAGACTGCTATACTAGAGGTCACTTATATGTTGCCGATTTCAAATACCTATTCATTCTTCTCTTGAAGAAACCTATGCTGTAGTCGTATGAAAAACAACGACGCATTTGCATCTGCATTAATTAATAAACGCCAATTTTGTATGAGAACACAAACGCCAATTTTATATATTTTTTTATATAAACGACGATATATTAAGGCACGACCTCTTTACCACCCCTTCGTCACGCGATTTACGTAACACTGCACCTAGTTTGCAGTAAGCCCAGATCGTTTCTAACTATGCCATGACAGAACGACATTCCTCAGTACACTGCGAAGTTTAAAATAAATGGGACTGTCCCTTTGTCAAGGCCCTCTCATTATTTTATATAAATAACGACTACTGTTACAAATCAGTGTTACAGATTGATCAAATAATGTAGTATTACTAGTAGTACTCATATGTAGTATTTGTTACATTTTGGTTTTATATCATTGCAAACTTCATAAACTTATTATAAGACGGATTTTCATCATGGAAAGTAAAGTAAAGTAAAGAGTGCCGCTTCACTTTCCACCGCTGTCGTCTTTAATTTGACAGTAATGACATGTCATTAGCGACGATCATTTGATGCTTTCCTCTTTGATATTGAAACCATCAGCAGGGGAAATCTATTATATTATGATGCAGGATGGCCAAGTAACAATTAAAGTGTTTGTTTATATGTTTAAATTAATTCTAGAACAAATAATAATACAATTATATGAAAAATACCACTTAAAACAAAAAAGAAAGTATAAAGAATGCAATATTTAAAAGTTTTGTCTAAATTATTTTGTTTCTATTCTTTTACTTTAATACTTGAACTAAAATTTAACAGTTCTATATACTAGCAGGCAAGTAAATTACCTATGTAGTTTAGGTTCTGTATTCGCATAAAGTTACAGACTGGTATAAATCTTGGCCATTCAAGTCTCCTTATCTGCCAAACACAGTATCAATCCCTATGTTTTTCTACGTACCTTCACGCATATATCATTACAACTACGGTTATCAGTAAGGCGCTTAAAATTTATAGATCTTAACACCATCACCTAAAGGTGATAATGGCTTGCAAGGAACGTGAGATTGATTAGAGTCGTTTCCTGTGCCTTTGGACCGGCTTTCCACTGATCTCTTTACTTACATACTGGTTTTATCAATTTATTTTTGCATCTCATCTAGTCTTTATTACCAGGGACGAAGGTTGTGTTTTGCGCGTTACGAGAGTTTGACAATCCTTGCTGTACTTGTGTGGCCTTGGTAGGCTGGAACAACAACTTATATCGGGTAAATACGTTGAATTATGGAAGTATTAAGATTTAGATAGCGGTGATTACAAAACGATTGCAAGTGATTGTATATAATTTATTATAACACACTTGTCGTCTGGATCCTGTTCCTTTAGTGTGTATTGTATTAATAGAATAATAAGTCTCAGTACAAATAATTTTTGCATTTAAAAGATATTAACTAGCAACGTTGTTTTAGAACAGTAATACATATAAACTTCAATTTACTTCAAAAGATTCTCGTACATATGAATAGCGTTTTCATCTTCGAAACGAAGCTCAGAATCTGTTGGCTATAAATAATTTTTTGGTCAATCAAAAGTAATCGGACAATCTAACGGAGTAAACGGATTTATTTTATTGTGATGGGTCTCCGTTAGAATCAAACAAATTGGCGAAGTCACGAACTCGTGTGACCGCAGTGACCTTTGAGCTCCAATATGGAACAATGTCACAAAACAAATATATAGATTATTGACTTGCAAGATAAATTTATAGGGAAGAGATAGTTCGTGTGATCGTGGTATTGGAGAGAGTCTGAAGCCCTGAGGCAATCATGGAACTTATGGTTTATAAGACAGAAAAATGAAATATTCTACAAATATAATGAGTCAGTTTTATTTTAAAGCTTCTACAAATTTTGTTATAAATAGCTACGAATTCTTCTAAAGTCACCACTGATTTCAATTTGGTGGTATAATACGCCCGTGTGTTTTCATCTATGGCAGAACTATTTAATTTTGCAATAAACTGTACTGTACATTTATCATATTAAGTACTCCCTTATTTGTCCCTGTATCAAAACGAACAATAAAACTAAGCTGCCATTCACTTATATTTCAAAGGCTTAAAGCATATAATAAAACTGCAGCATCTAATTTTATCTCGCCACTGATAAGCATAATAAAATACAATGTCAGTGCCGTCCTCCATATAAGGATGGAGTAACGGGTAAACTGTGATCCACATTCCCTAATTGGTATCTCGTTATAAGACTAGAATGTGCATACGATTATCCTCTCCAAGTTCAAAGACGTTATGCCTATAATTGTGTAACTATATATCAAGCTCTGTTTATCAGACATCGGTAGCGTCTTCTATGACAGAATATTTTAATATTTTTGTATTACGTCATTATTGTGTGATTATTTTCATCAACAAACTTGAATTTTAAAAGGTTTTTATTTGTCAATACAGTAGTGGAAGTCCGAAGCACTGCGGTGTCGAATCGGGGCACTGCAGTCGTCCTACATTTAGTTTTGTTATGCAAGTGCAGAGGAATTTAGTCGTTATCTATACAAAAAGTGAGGTATTTTGAGACAATGGTAGTGTGCAGTTGAGATTTGCGGATTTGTGGATGCCCGCTTCCTAAAGACAGCTCGCCTTTTCTTGACCTACCTCGACATGTTTAAAATAGGCCAATGCATTATGCAATTAATGTTGAATTCTTAACAAATTATTATTTTTACACCATCTATTTATGCAAAGATAAATTTTGATTACTATTTAATACATTTTACATGTATCTAAACCTGATTCCTATATCAATTTTTTGCTCTTTCGAAAGTCTAAAGTCAGTATAACTTTTACTTACGTTAGTGAATATGTATAAGAAGTTATTATCAGATAGAAGAAGACATTTTTAGTGATAGAAATAAATACTATCACTATTTTACAATTAATATAATTGATAGCTTAATCATTTTGTAAAATGGATTTAAACTCCAAAAACGATATATGTTTTGTTATATATAGTGTATTATAAATGTCTATTTATCATCCCATAGCCAAATATTTCGTCGTATTCCATAATTCGTCGTACTTACCTCCACATATAACATCCGCGAGGTTCGTCTGAACACATTGATGAGTGACGGCTCCATCCCTGACTGTGGTGATCTCTCCATACAACTGATGCAGCGCCTCCTGGTCTGACATGAGCATAGTACGAGGACTGCTGCACTCATCTTCAGTGGAGTGATGACGGGATGACGAACGGGAACGGGAACGACGACGTCTAGACAATTTAAAAGTTTTAATTAATATACATATTGAATTTTTCTTACAGTTTTCTTTTAATTCAAGTCATTAAATGAGGATATTTTCCGTTCAAACGTTTTTTCTTCATTACCTTTGTCATAAAAAAGTAAAGCTTTTGACTAAAGCACGGAAATTATATTTCTTTGTTAGATTTTGTATTACATATGCATATGTAAATTATGTATTTAATATGATCAATTTGAATTACGAAATTTTTGGAGAGTAAACCACAGTTGGAATTTTTGTTGCTCTTTCAAGTTTCATATTGAAAAGCCTGCAAAAAATTTCATTAAAATTTCTGGTATAAATAATAAAATTACCTAAAGGCTACAGTTTATTCCAAAGTTAAGTATTTAATAAGAGAATAAGACAACAGTTGCATTTAATGAAGTCACACAACACTATTAGTTAGATTATGGATGGTATTTTTAGTTGAAAACCAAATATATTTAATTTAACTGCATATTAGTTTCTACTTTATTAAATTCCGAAGTTTACGAGGGCAAAGTCGAGTGAAGAAGCTAGTCGTAAATATTTTCTACATACATTTTTTTCTCATGTCTTCGTCAAAATTTAATTATGATTCCTATAGCATTTATAATTGATAGCATGCAACGCTTAATAAAAACTAATAAACAATTCAATATATTTTGATGCAGATATTGACTTTCAAGTTCGGGCTTTGGCCTACATGCTATACGTCCATTGAATAACGAACCTTATGACCGTATGATAAGTATTTATTTTAAACGACAACTAATTTCTAACAGGATTTCGCATGTTTTTGTTATAATCACCTGTCAATTGTAAATGACGTTTTTATTCGTTGCGTCGCTTTTTGAGTATACACAAATAAGACTTTTTGTATAAGAATTAGTTTGTTTTCTATTACTACTATAGATATTAAATTAAATATAACGGTTCTTTTATAAAAAAAAAACATTATTTTTAAACCAGCTGTTGATTGGGGTTTTGTCTGCGTATTAAAACTCTTTTGAGTCATGATTTTAAAGTCTTGTTCCATCTATTGAAGATCCCTTAATAAGATCCTCACTTGATGATAATAAAACTGAAGAAGAAAACAAAAAAAGGAACCTAACTTACTTTAGATGCTATTACCGACTTCCGAGTGAAATTTTCATCAAAATCAGTCTTGTCGTTTCAGAGATAGACAAAAAAAATTAAGTACATACTTTCGCATGAGTTTACTGAAAAGCAGTTAATTCGAAGTTACAAACATATGTACAAACAACAGTTTTATTTAATAGTGTATTAAAGAAGAACAAGAATCAATAAGAACATACTAATTGTTGTTTTCGACTTTTAAATTTTATTCTGTCAAGATAAAAAATAGTGTATAAGCTACACCTAATAGATTTTGCATTAAGTATACAGCATGAATCACTTAGAAACAAGTTTTCAAATAATGTACATATATATTTTTATTATGAATAAAAATATAGAACTGAATATATTTCGAAATTAATGAATAGTCAATAGACAGTAATTAATTATTATTAATTATCTGTAATCTATATTTTTGCAATTCACAAAATCAAATATAACATACAAAGCAATTCATCAATTTATTTCAAAATTTAAGATATTGTTTTATAATACAATTGTATGTTACAAAATATATTGACCGATATTTCTTATCTCCGCGCGAGTGATCAAATACATGAAATAATACAAAAGTACCGCGCTTAATGAATGTGTTTGACCTTAGATATTGATATATTACTTAATACATATAACATATATATAACATACATATAGTGTAACATATAGCAGACACACTCGACATATAATGATTTCATAATATGAAATATTTAACATATAATATTTCCAAGAACGAGTAAGTATTTTGTATAAGAGTACTTAAGTGTTGCTACAAATGTTTAGAATGTAAACTAAACTTACGGTGTAATTTTGTAAAAATACTTTTATAATATGAAAAAAAAATATAATATGTCCTAATGATTAAATGGCCGAGAAGTTTGTATTTAAATTAATATACAGAGAAGGAAAACATCGTGAGGAAACCTGGACTTATAATTTCACAATTATACGTTTGAAATCACCAACACGTCTTACAAGCGTGGTGATTAATGCTCAAACCTTCTCCATGTGAGAAGATGCTATACTCAGCAGTGGACTCTGATAGGCTGATGATGATACAGACAAGTTAAAAAGACATATTGTACACGCATGTAGTGCAATTAAATTATATATAACAAAATTTCGAATGTATTTTGTTTATATACTCGAAGTATTATAAATGCGAGTGTTAATCTTGATAGCAGTCCAGTGTTCAAGCGACACCCACCATCCAATTAAGTTTTGCGTCTTGTTAACACTGCTCTGATAACTATCGCCGTCTTATCTACACAGAGCTGTTTTATGAATACGTAACCTTACTATTTGAGGTGAAATCATGTTAAGTTAACACATTAAGATAGATTCATTAATGTGTTCTGTTATTTATATAGGAAATTCAATTCTAGATATTTGTTTAATTTTCTAATTTGTGAAGTCTTCACTGTAAGTGCGACTAAACTGTGGCTTTAACTTGATTTGAATAATCAAAATATCTTTCGAGAACTCCAAAAGATTTTTTTTAATAGTTTATTTCATTGATACCATGAAACTGTTTAGTAAAGTACAAATAAATTAATAAGTACGTAGTTATTGCATTGCTTTAACGTAGAATACAAATATACATACAACCATAAATATTAATTCCTTATAAATAAAACTTTACTCCTTTATTCAGAAGCACAAGATGATGATAGGGAGTTACGCGTAATTTTTTTCTTTTTCAATAAATTATGTCTTGCTAAGAGTAAGAACTTTCAAAGTATGACATCTATATCTCTTTACGGAGGTGGTAGAGCGTAGCTGTGGTCAGTTACTACAGCTCGAACACGGGCTGGCTCGACCGGGGAAGTACCACCCTCTCACTGAAGATCGTCGTGAAGTAATCATCAATGACTGCGTTTCGTCCGGTGAGTGAGAGAACGGGTTGTCTTTCCCCTGTTCTTACCCTTTCCTGCCAATTCCTTAATCCCACACCTCCCTATTCCTCCACAACTAAGGTTGACAACGCATCCGTAACATTTCTGTTACGGATGTCCATGAGCGTTGGTCACTACTGCCCGTCAAACTCAAACTCAAATAACTTTATTCAATATAGGAGCATTACACTTTCTTATTGATGGTCACTTGAGACACTACCACCGGTTCGGGAAAACAAAATACCCTGCCCTGAGAAGAAACGGCGAAAGAAACTTAGCGGGTTTTTTTATATATATGTTTGTCTCATATATTATATACATAATTTAATATGAGAAAAATGCCGTCAAATATGCCGTCTGCTCGTACGACTTTTTACATAAGAAAATGAAGCTCAAAGTATTAACTTACTCTGGTGTAACAATGAAGAATCCTCTCGATGTCTGGTATATCTTCCTTTCCTGCATCAGCTGAGCCAGTGTATCATACACCACCTCTTGAGATGGCGTCTGCATCGACGGGAACTTGGAGGATAAGGAGGTCCTTATACTCTCTAATGTTGCTGACTGACCCTGGGAAAAAAAACATTATATCCAATTTAGAATCAAATCATTAATAAAATAATACAGCTATTATATTTAATTTATTTTGCTAATATAACTCGTGTTTGTTGTTCATACTCGTATTTTTTATACATTATGAATCGAGACGTTTATTTATTTGTTCATTTTTACTTAAATTTTTGTTATATGACAAAAATATTAAAGATTATTCGTCGCAAGATCAAGTGTAATAAGTGTTGATCGAAAACAGAAACAGACACAAATTTGCAATAAAAATATCGTACTAACTCCAATAACCACGAATAGAGAGGTCGTGAAAAAAACAGCAGGTTCGAGTTATTTTAAACTAATTAAATTAGACCAATCTTTGTATCTCTCTTAGTATAATTATCAAATTAATCTTTGCAATATTCCATTGTACTACACCAAATTCGTTAAATAGATTAACATAATATAAATATTTTCATTTCTAGTTTACTTTATTATTTGAGACTCTCAAACAAATCTAGTGACAGGACTCTATTAAACAAATGATTTCTCAATACATTCTAATCAACTGATATTCTACAGATCTATTTAAGGAAAACCACTTGTAATATTTACGTAGGTACAGCTTCATCGATCATCACAATCTCATCTAGATATCCTTGAACACCATGTATATTGAGGTCGCACAGATAAATGTTTTATTGTATTATATGCAAATTGTTTCCTCAATAACGAAGATAACTATGATCGTGTTTTGTTTTATCATTTGAATACATAAAGTCCTTCAAATATTTTATATATGTAAGGAAAAAACATTCGCTTTATCATATATCTTCTATATACATATATAAAAATGGATTGCTGTTCCTTAGTCTCGCTAAAACTCGAGAACGGCTGAACCGATTTGGCTAATTTTAGTCTTGAAATACTCCTGGAAGTCCAGGAAAGGTTTAAAAGGTGAGAAAAATTGCCGGGTAAACCCTAAAAACAGCCCTTTTCCATTTCCCATACAAACGATTTTTTGACATTAGACTTGACAACTAATATGTCAATCATTCTGGTCGATTGAAACAGGAAAAATTTAATAAATACCAATAGCGGATTATTGTTAATAGAGTTCGCCCGGTCAGCTATACCTATATTACTAACTAGAAGACCTGGCGAACTTCGTATCGCCCTATAATAAAGAAATATCAATTAAGTTTTTTATTTATATTTTTGGAATTTACCTGTAAGCCATAAATCTCCGTGTTTTGAAGTGCGACAGAATGATTGACATATTAGTTAGTTGTCAAATCTAATGTCAAAAAAAACGTTTGTATAGGAAATAGAAAAGGGCTGTTTTTATGGTTTCCCCAGTAATGAATCAATTTTTTTCAGCTTTTATACCTTCCCTGAACCTCCACGAACATTTCAAGACTAAGATAACATAAATCCGTTCAGCTGTTCTCGAGTTTTAGCGAGACTAAGGAACTGCAATCCATTTTTATATATATAGAAGATGACGAAATTAACGCGGACGAAGTCGCGGGCAAAAACTAGTTATATATAAATTATGAACGCTTCTTATGATCGTACGTAACTTTTTGGTTTCTATATAAATGAATATAGAAGACGTAGAATTTTCTGTCTTTTCGTCAGTATACAGAAATATTATTTGCAAAACTTGAAATCAAAACAACCAATAACGTTTTTTATAACATGAGGTATTAAACAAAAATATTTAAATGAATTCATACTGTCGACCCATCTCAATATAAAATTATAGAGTAAGATTAAAATTTAAATTGTATTTTAAGAAATCTCAATTCATCGAATTATAGGTCGTTAAAAAAAATAGAATACTGACAAGATCAAGGAAAAAAAGGAATGGAATTTACAACAGAATATAAATTTGTGACATATAAATGTGGTATGCATTAGCGATTAGCATATTTAAAATGTATCATTGTAAGAACGTACGGCCTCAGCGGCTTGACAGATGTAAATGTTGGTTGCGTTAGACGTTAGTACAATGTAAGTTATTTATTAGGAGGAATAATTTATTATTTCGTCACAAATTGGATAATTCAATCATGGTATAGGTTAAAGGTATATATTATAGTCATACATTTGAAATATTGAATGATATTATCTTTCAATTAATGTCGTGTTGGTTACACTTATAACTCAAGAACAGCTGACAGGCTTAGTTGAAAATTGGTCAAGAGATAGCCTAGAACAAGAAAAAGGACTAAAAAAATAATTTAATTAAAGCCAAAATTATTTCATGTATTGTTTTTAAGGAGGAATAGAGTTCGGCTGGTCAGCTATATATTTCTAATTCTGAAACGCGCACGAGAAGTCGCGGGGAAAACTAGTATATACTAGTTATATCAAAAAGTATGTATATATATATATATATATATACTTTTTATATAATCTATGTTGTAGCTAACGGATACTCAAGATCGTTTTAATAAATTATAACAAATGTTTTATTTATTTAAATATATAAATAAAATTCAACAACATTATAATAGATTCATTTAGTCATAGACCAGTTTCGGTTTACTCAAGATAATTTATTAATTTTTATTATTTTTGGATGAATATATGTATAAATATTTGCCTACCATTCTAGGTATGAATACAATTAAATTAAAAAAAATATATACATATTAAAAAGGTTTTATATTTAAATATGTTTTAAAGTTCCAAATTCAAATCCAAGTCTGGTATTTCATGATAACTGCGTACGACATTCTATTGTAGCGATGATTGCGAACTCGCTTACGAAATGACAAATTTAGTTAAATATATCGGAATGTTTGGAATAAATCGTATTATGATTATGATCTGGTTATTTATAGTTATTGTGCAGTTTATTTTGTAACTAGAGACATACCTTTGGATATCCGAGATCAATACAAACAGTTCCTTTCATCGACCAAGAGACGGAATTAATTCGTTATTTCAAATACTAGAATAGATATGTCATTATGTTTGACATTTAGTAACAATACAGTATACATATATTGAGTGTGTGTGAGTATGTGTGTGTATGTGTTAAAATTAGAGTAGTGTGTGTGTGTGTGTATTTATTTTAAATGATTAATTGTTACTATATATGTCAAATACACTTTATATGTTTAAATTATACACTCATGAAAAATATTAGTGATTAACATAGATTTAAATCGCCATTTGAACTGATTTAAAAATAGGAGGATGTTCTCAATTATTGAGTTCATTTCTGTGGCCGAAAATGATTGCTTTTCAATAGATAATGTTGTCATATTAAACCGATTACATTCTCTTATTTTGTTTGATAAAATATTATATGAAGAACGGAATTAAAATCAACAATAACTATGAATGTCTACATATTATACAGGGTGACTGGTGAATTACTATCGATATTTGAGGACGTGATATTTGACGATCATATATGACAAAATAAAAATTAATATAACATAAATATTAATAAACTTCTAAGTAAAGTTAACCAAAAGTTATGTAATTAATTACGCATCGTATGAACACCCTACAGATTAGGTATAAACACACACTCACACATACGCATGTCGTGACGTGGTGTTGTATGAACACGTCGCCGCACGCGTCCACACTTGAACACTTGGAACGTGTCAACACTTTACTTATTTATACGGAAATTTTGTCAAAAATTAAGTACCTATTTGTTTTTACATTATTCGAATGAGAATCATCTACCGAGTATTCTCCTTAAATATTGATAGTAATTCACCAGTCACCCTGTATAACCATTATATATTAGATATCAAACCTCAACAGATGTCAATTTTAATGCATTTATTATTGTACAATTCTCATTAATAAATCATCAGAATGACTCACGATTTATCAATGAAAAACCCAGAACAAGTTTAAATCTAGGTCCCATAAAAATTTTAATCAAATTTCTCATTTAAATACATCCATATAAAACAATTGCACAAGCTTTATTATCTTTTTATGTGCTCGATCCTAAATAACGTACGAAATTCGTTAACTGTAAACGCAACCTCAATTATAAGAACACTAAAATGTACGTTTTACTCACAAAATAAGTTAGCAAGCACGTGACCGACCATTAAGACGCTGACCTCATGCCATCGATATTTAGGGTTGTTTTATGAAAACACGTCGACATACAGGTGGCATGCAAGTCATGAGAGGTTATGTAATATTTAATATTAAAAATATTCAATATTAAATATTATAAATATTTTTATTGTTCGAGCATAATAATATGTGTTCTTTTTTCAAATTTCAAACTCATGTATTTGGATTAAAAGAACATACTAAGTCGATTGCTTGGCATGTACTGAAATCTTTGGACGAAAAATTCTAAATCTATAATGACTCTTATTCATTACTAGTTTTTGCCCGCGACTTCGTCCGCGTTAATTTCATGATTAGATTAGTAATATATGTATGGCTGACCGGGCGAACTCAATTCCGTCCTAGAGGCCATAAATAATCAGATTTTTCCTGTTTCAATCGAACAGAATGATTGACATATTAGTTAGTTGTCAAATCTAATGTCAAAGAAAACATTTGTATGGGAAATAGAAAAGGGCTATTTTTAGGGTTTTCCCGGAAATGAATCAATTTTTCTCACCTTTTATACCTTCCCTGAACCTCCACGAACATTTCAAGACTAAGATAAGATAAATCCGTTCAGCCGTTCTCGAGTTTTAGCGAGACTAAGGAACAGCAATCCATTTTTATATATATAGAAGATTTTCCACAGTCTACACAAGTTGATCGATGACATAGGATTTGTAAAATATCAAAACCTCTAACAATAAATAGATAAATGTTAATAAATATGAGATAACAGTGACAGTTGCTAAACTTGGGCCACAGATTAAAACATGCGCGGCTTCAACACAAACCGGTATGAATGTATTTTTATATTTTTTTACATTTCACGGCCAACAGTCATCATTCCGGTATTAGGCTGCACAAATCCTGTTATAACTGAATCTCTCATACAAAATATTCAAAATTTCTTTCACAGCACGCAATCTGTCAGATTTGAACCGTCAATTTGCATCATACTCCGGGCTGTGACATTTATTTAATGTAATCCACAGCTATTATCCAATAGAAGTATTGGCCGAATATGGTAATAAGTTGGCTCATAACAGCGTAATCTGATCGGCGGTAAAATTGTTATACTCAGTGTTATTGGGGTCATATTAAAATGATCCTTATCACCTGCGTCGTGAGGTCCATGATGCAGTCGCAGAGCGCCTCCGGCAGCGGCGTGAACTGGCCCTGGTAGGTCGGCGTCACGATACAGTCTTCGATGTCCCCTGGAGACAAACGAATATCATAATATAAATGTATGTGTGATTAGAATACAAAGCATCACTAGCTTAGAGAAGATAGGACAAAAAAAAATCTATCTTGTAAGTTATATTTTTGTCTAGTTATTTAACTTGTAAGTATGTATATTTTTCGTTATTTTAAAGCAGGGACTTATATTGACAAGGAATGTTAAAAATTTAAATAATACATAAATGACTAACAAATACCTTCGGAGTTACATTGAATAACAATTTTAAATTTAGACATTATAGTGAGTTTTTGTTTAACAGTAACAGTATGTTATCAAATTTAGTATCGTCACCAGTAAAGTCTTTCTCGTTTCTCATTCAACATCAGACACATTATTTAATATCCTAATTCGCAGAGACTTATACACGAAAAACTGTTAACACACCGTATATAGTGTGAAGAGGCAAACTTGGTGTAAGCGTACTTTTTATTTAAAAAAAACGGTGACGTCTCGAAAGCATTATAATTAAACTAAAATATGTGTCCTAAAGAATATAAGAAAAGACCTAAACTGTGTGTCCGAAAAAAGTTGATTTGAAATGATTTTAAAAGTAGATATCAGTAATTTAAGTTAATATTTTTTTAATACATTTAGCCAGACTGCAAGAATACAACGTCTAAATTTCTATGGAGTAGCAAAAAACATGTTACTCATAACATTATACATACATAAATCCTTGTACTAGGTTCTTTAATTTGAAAAATAAGTAACGAAGCAACATTATATGAATACGATTTCAAACAGACGATTTATAAAATCTATTGAGTAATAATAACAAATATTTGTCATACACGTAAACATGACATAAGCACTTAACATCTGTAACGTTAAAATGATTACCAAAATTGTTATAATTCTGGACAACACTTCACAATAATTGCCATGTTATTTCTTAAAGTTGTTATGTAACATTTGAGCAACCAATAAATCTTTATTCCCCATCTGATTGGTTAACACAATCAATATACATTTATGAATAGATTACTTCTATCATCTTAATAGCTGATGAATTAAATCTTATCATCATAAATTCATTAACAGGCACACAAAAAAACATCAATAAAACCATTACATAAATACAATACTAATCTTTATAAATGGATTTTTTTGTGTAAACAAGAAATATAAAAGGTTAATTACATCACTTAATTGTATGTTCCAGAACATTCGAAAGTTTCTAAGGTTCGTATTTCAAGATCTTGAAACTTACTCTAATATTGCACAGAAAACACTTAATTCTCTTAAGTTGAAGTAGAGCATACATAACTCAAGTAGAAGATGCGGTAACTTCCTCGCCTCTGACATCATGTTTAAGTTATGGCAAAAATATTATACATACACACAAAATACAATCGTTTTAAATGAAAATCATCATAAATATGCTTAAAAATTTGGTTTTCTGTGTTAAAATATTGTTATTGAAACAATAATTCGTAAGTAACATAACCACACAGCTAATTACTTTGTTGGATTGTATTATGCTATTCATGAAACTCGGTCCTCGCTCGTGTGCTGTAAAACCCTGGTTTTACCGGCTCCATAAATTCCCTCCACAATGCAGTCTCCGACCAGCTCGTTGGAACAATGCCAAGAGTCTAAGGTACTAGATCAAGCGGGAAACGGTTTAAGGATCTCTTGAATGACTTTCGTTCAGTCTATGTTTGTGATAACGTTAGAAATAGTGTTTATATTACAAATGTTTTTGAATTAAAAGTCCTTTACTGTTGAGTTTTTCAGCAATTTTTTGGTCATTATATATAATATCGTGTTCTTAGACGCAAATGTTCTTGTTACTACTAAAATTTAGTATGTTTTCAGGACTTTTAAATTTATTTTGGACTTCAAGTCAGAATTACCTTATATTCTGCACCAACGAATTTTTCAACTCTGTTTTTCTTTCATTTTGTCTACGTACCGAATTTATGAACCAACTTTTAACGTATCATGTTAACTGATGATGAAATTAACGATTTTTTGTCACATTTATACGTTCATGGCTACAAAAACCTGTGTGGATTTACATAAGTATATTTTGTACCAATTAACATAATTTATTCCGATGAATTAGGCGGCAAATTGATTTAATATGGGATCATATTACTGTGTTGTTCGTTCATTCGTTTTCAAACAATGATTGTTTAGTCGCGTATAAATTATGCGTGGCCACCTATTTAGCTGAGTTCCGCAAACAGGGGCTTATAGGGCTATGATTTCCGCGTTCATTTCATGGCTAATTTTGCTAACCATGGGACGCCACATTTGAACTTAGTTACACATAACAGAAATGAGTATATATACATAGATGTATATAGATTATATATAATCATTTATAAAAATATGGTAATGTCAAAAATCACGATATTTAAACATAATGAATTATACAAATTCTTACAAGATAATTTTATATGACATATAAGTTGTATATGTATATATACATAAGGTATTTTTGCCATAATAACTTCAAGGATAAATCAAAATTCAATAATTTTGAATAGGAATTATTATGTTAGTCTTTATTTTTGATATCAAACGTGAACAAGTCAATTTGATATGTTAAGTTGGTAATATTTGTACGTGTTAGAGGTCATTGGTAATACAATAACCAGTTATATTATAACATGTATGTATGTATTTGGTGTTAATGTTAATTCAAGATCGAATGTGACACAAATGAGTTGTATCACGATAAACACATAAACTCAGTGCAATCAATGTTTATGGTGGGTGTAAAGGTGCCGAATGCACAGGTCGAAGTATCAGCTTATTCGATTATGGGCTGGAATGTGTGGGACTGCCAAGGCCGTGGAATGCAAACCAGAAGGCAATAAATTTATATAACTTTTGCAAGCTTTTAGATGACACTGGACTTTTTTATAACCGAGCTATAAAATATATTACGTAACGTAATCGGTTTTTTTATTTGTTTTTTTCTTTTACCTGACAAAAGTACCGTTTCTATCAGATTTGCAAGACATCAATAATTGTACATACATAACATTAAATTATCTAGTTGTACGTTGATGTAATTGTATGGTAATGTTATACGTAATATGTCTAACAGATTAAAACATGAAAAGGGACGAACTTAAAGCAATCTGCAATTTGTTTATCAAGAGATAGTTAAAAGAAAAAGTTTTTATGTAGGTACTCTCTCTTAAGAAATGTCAGAGTAGAAAATGAAATTTTTCCTGCACCTGCCTGTATCGTGTGTGCAAAATTACATGTAATCTGTTTAAGCCTCATCTTCTCTTTATAAACACCGCGTTGTGGAGTCCTGTCTCGTAAATATCGAGATTAACGATCGGTCCGGTTGAGAAAAAAAACGCAATATTATCCGTACACTTTTTGTGACACACTTATGTGACGCGGTTTTTTGTTTTGGTCTTAATTACATTTCTGATTAAATTTAATAAAAAGTATATAAAAGGAGTTTACAATTCAATCAGTTCTTAATTTGTGGTATTTTGTCTTTGTCACTGTCAATGTCAAAAATATACAATTATTTGAAAGAATTATATGTCAAAAGTGACAATACAATTTGACGTTCTGAAAAGACATGTATTTGTATGAAAAAACACTTAATGCAATAGTAGAATTGGACGTTTGGCAAATAAAAATAATATTCTACCTTTAGTTATAAAGCCGATTATACAAAATTTTGCCGATCGTTCTAACTTTCAGCTGTTAAATATTAATTATTATTAATTGATCAATGTAACGTTTTAAGTGTATTAAATATTCTCAATCGATTAAGTCGTTTTTCCAATCACTTACAGATTCAGAATCATTTAATTTTTTTGTGGTCAATGCCAAGAAATTAAGTATGGTCATTTGTAATTGTCATTACAATTTTATTTATTACGAAACTGAATTTCTGAATATATTTATTAGTATGGATGACAAGTACAGTTCTACAATTTTATATTCTGAGATAAGCACAGATTAAAATATAATATACACAGTATATATTAATTGTTATGGCTGAATAATGTTATTTCATTGCACTTTAATAAAAATTAAAAAAGAACAATGGCGTTCTTAGAATTTGTGAATGTTTTAATTTTATAACATTGATTTTCTAGAATAATTTTACTAAATTCTTTAGCTAAGATATAAATTTTACATTAATCATTATCCAATGAATAAATATGTAATATTATTAACATATTCAATGAATAAATAAATAGGTCCGCACATTAAACTTGAATTAAACTTATATTGTAAAACTTTTTATATGTATTTAGTGATACTCGCAGTCTATTCTTCGTTTTGTTCCGTGAAAAAAAAATATGTTCGCTATATATGAAAAACAATATTTTTCTTATCATGACGGTAAGCTTAAAACTCTTGACAAAATTTAATTTCACAAAACCCCATTATCAATTTCCATAACAACGGCGCGCACGCGAAAGTTTTCACTTCTAAACGTTTGATTTACGTCTTTCAGTAAGACTTCGTAACTAAACACAACAGCTATGTCTGTGTTGTAGCTGAGCGAGGCGGATTCATTATAAGGCTTTTACACACTATAAACTGAAGCAGAATTTACTTACATAACAAAAAATCCAACTAAAATGACATTTTGACAATGACAATTGACAGTGACAATTCGTAATATCAATTTTAATCACAACATACTCTGAACTTAAGTTAAAAATATATAGATTTCTGAACGTTAATTTAAAATCAAATTTCTATTCTTCAAATTATATTATATATACTAAATCTTAGCAACTAATATGTCATTTTATTTAGTAAAATCTCTTAGCCGTCAGTGTGGTCGTGTATTTGCCCCGATAATAATAAGTACCAGTTGCGTGATACGTCAATGTACTTAGTACGGCCGTCCAAATAAAATTATGGTCTGTCATACTTGTTAGCGATAAAAGCATTTGTTTACTAAATATTATAAAGTACTAAAGCACCTTTAAAATACATTCATTAATTCTGATATGAAAGCTTTTAGCGTCTATTAGCGAGAGATTCAAAGATACTTGAGTTTTTTTAAATAACATTTTTGTTTTACAACATCAATATTATTATTATTATAATTCAAATCTAATTTATGCAGAAGAAAATCATTTTATAGCCTATATTCTTGTACCTTACTTTATCAATTTACGTAAAATTATTTAGCTGATCAAAGAAACATTTATAATTGTACCTCTGTATAATATTTGCAAGATGTCGGTACAAGCTAAACAGATTATCGTTTATAATAATAGTAATTACGGCATCAGCAAACCGAAGCTAAACAATTTAAGTTAAATATTTAATTACATATAACCTTCAAGATCTCACAATATATCATTTGAATGTCTACTAAATCATTAGCGAGTAATCGGGCGCCATCAACACCAGCTAATTATAAGCGATGCGTCATAATTGCATACGCATGCATGCATTAGCATGTAATAACAATTTCGTGCATATCTATTCATCTCGCATATGATATGAATTGAGGAGAAGAATTTAAATGATTTCACTTAATTTTTAAATATTTTTTTTTTCATATAAACGTTTTATGAAGGTCTAAAAATGTGATACTTTTTTTTAATTTTTTTGTTAAATAAAATTGTTTTGTTTCAAAATTAAACTCCCTTGTAATATTTATATTTATCATTGAATACCAACATAATTTATTTATTTATTTATGTATTTCATGATAAAGATTCTTTTAAAATTAACAATAATGCAATGTAACAGAAAATTTAAAATAATAAATTCAGTTTACTATGAAAAGATGTTAAATGATTTACTTGGAGGCAAAACCTTAATTATTATGGTAACATAAATCGCTTTCATCTGATACAACGTTGAATTAACTCCACCGAGCAACTGTATCTTCAGGCTGTTTTATACATTTCGAATAAATTTTACAATAAACCTCATATCTCATTGAAGAATTTAAACTAAAGAATACGATGACAAATATATATAATATATTAAAAATATATGAGAGAATAAATAAAGTTCCTAACAAAAAGAAAAAGAACCAGAATAATAAACATTTTCATCTAGTTCTTGAGACATTCTTCACGTCGTAAAGTCTACGTGCGGAATATGTGGATGGCGCCAAATAATCTCTAAGAAGCTTGTTTATCACACGTCTTAACAGAGGGCTGGACGTCTTAAACATGTCTCACACTTTAAAAAGAAAAAAAAACAGAAAATAGATATATATCATTGGAATGACTTTCATTGCATCATTAAAGTTATCCGTCTGAATCTTCCATAATATAAAAATGAACATTTTCTTGGTAACTTCACAAGTACTGTATATAAAATGTAGCAAAGGACGATTACCGAATTTTAAATTGCTTACTTCAGCGGAGTACCATGACTCTAATGCCAAATGATACTCTACTTTAGAGAATTTACATTATAAATCTTTTTTATAATGAATTTTAATAGGCTTTAGAGTTTTATTGCATACATTTAACAGCTTTATCCAGACACGGATGTTGGCTGGAAATATAATTATGTCTATAATGTTTTCTATATATTACTTTAACATATTAGGAACATTTCATATAAACGAAAACTTTAAAAATTAAAAAGTTTGTATACAAAATAGAAGGATTTATATCTTTTAACATGTAGAAGGTAGCCATCATATAAGATATTTCAAAGCCATGTATTTCAAATGCTGGAAGAAAATCTCAAGTGTCAATTACTAGGAACTATTTCCCTTATTGCCGTTTCTTAGAATAAAGCGGTTGTGTTGTGTTACAAGACGAGCACATATTTCCCAATAAATCGTTTATCTTTATAAATAACTCGCATTATCTAGGATGTTATTATGCAAACAATAGTAACAATAACTACTGGTTACATCAAGAATTATACCATCCTGCCATTATATACCTGGATAACAACGTGTGTAATATTTAATTATTTTTAATGAGCGAGTCGCATGCACGGAAATCTTTTTTTGTTTACAGTGTAGGTATTTGACATTCATCAATTTTAACAGTAGGTGAAACAAGAGGTCACTGACCTGTTATATAATGCGACCTTCATTTTCATCTTGCAATCGTAATTAGCCGGTCAAAGGTCAGGGAGGTGTCTAATAAGATCTGTGTGAATCAATTTCTCTACCCGCGGCGGCCACGCCTCGCACTTATAATACATTGTTAAACAAACACTGATTAACGACAAACTAATGCCTTCAGGTGTTAAATGTATGGGAACCAACCTGATAAATATCTAACAGATAACGAATGCAATTGACCTATGGAGAAATAAATCTAATTATGGATAGGAAGTGCTTTTTAAAATAGTCTTATGAAATTAAAATATAAGCCTTAGAATAAAGACACTTACTTCAAGGTGAGAAAATATTTTTCACGTAATCGTACAGTCTAAGATAAACGCTAATTCAAAACGTTTACACTTTTTGCTATAGAAGACTCCATTTGACATGAAACAAGCTGAGACAAAACAGTGTGAAGTAAGCTTATCAACGAGTCAGCAAAAACGGGAAGTAGAATTAAAAAAAAACTTTAACAGTACACAACACAATCATCAAATATCCATTACCAAGTTTTCATTTAAAAATCTTTTAATGCGCGGAAGTTTATAAATCACTTTTACCTTTATATATCCATAAAGTAATTTAATTGCTGTCGCGGGTGTGTCTCTTGATAGAAAAATTTCTACCTAACGTTCAATGTTACCAAGATTAACTCGTGACCAGCTGGAAAACTGGTCTGAGCAGATAGAGATCGTAATGGAAAAATAATCTATTTTTTGTTGCTGTAAGTGAGTTTTTCATCTCAATTTCTAAACAATGTTATTTACGCATGCACGTATCGTTTTCTATGATATTTCTTAAATTCAGATCAATAATAGTGAGAACGAATTGTCCTGAAAGTTCAGGAACTGACATATCCTTGAAACAAACGATATTTTGTATAGATTTCAATTTGATATCTGTTTGAATGTCCGCTGTCCGTGATCATGACACGATCGTGACACCAGCTCGTGATCTACATTCAGAGCCTCAGATGGCCGGCGACAGCTCTTTGACCTCAGGCCTGTGTAACAATGAGATTACTTTCGTTTCTTCACCAACAAGGTCAACGATCTAAAACCGTTGTTCCGCCGACATTGTGAACATATCGCCAAAGAATAGACTATCCGGTAAAATCATCGGACTATGAAATCAGAGCGTCTGTTTCACGCCAAAAAATATCAATTTTATGTTTCTTTTATGATTTATGTCACACTTAAAATCAGATATGCCGCGAATGTACAGTTAGGGTTCATTATTATAATTAAAAAGTTAGTTCAATAGCAAGTGAGTTAGAAAGTGTTTTGTAACGATATAGAAGTAATTATTTGTTTCCCGCGTGGGCGGCGGGTAGCGGATACCGGCTTCGATTAATACATTTCAATGGCTGCGTCAACTTTTTTGTTGATAATATGATTGATAAAACCACTCAGCGTCATTAGCTGTAATAACCGAACGGTAAGTTCAATATATTTTACAGATAAACATGAGAAGTTTGCGAGTGAACTAATTATATATAACAATTAGCCGGTTTTAAACAATTGGAGGCGTTTCCAGGGGACGTGTGTGAATGTGGTACACTCATTATGATTTAGGATTAGAAAACAACAACTGGGAATTGGAGCGAGGTGGTCCATTATTGTGTGTTATCAATTCCTAACCCAATAGAAACCTCTTCCCATTTTTTATCGCTCTTACTTTCTATACACAATTTCCGAGATCACGCATTTCAGTTCGTCTTTTTGTGTTCTAGGTATAGTATCGTAATTGAATTTCGCTTGTTTGGTTTATATTGAAGCGATGCTGTTTTGAAGTTTGCTGTTGAAACTTTTCAGTGATTCTATTACTTACTTAATAGCAGGAACCTAGTGACGGAAATAAAAATATCTTTGTTATAAATAAATATATTTGGTTGATGGGTTCTCATATGGTGAAAAGATTTTCACTTTTACTTTTTTTTATGGTGGGAAATTACAAATGATACATCACAAATTACCGTATGGGCGGTCGCGTGGGTTTGTGTGAACGTATATTTACATATGTGGGTTTAAGCTTTTTGCACATGTTACATTTTGGAGTGTGATTTTTTTTCTAAATCTGTGCTAATTTCTAATACTCATTAGGCATGCGTGGGTCCGAAATTATAGAGATTAATATTATAGAGATGTTAAAATTATTATTCGTATAATGGATAAAAATTTACATAAGGTTGAGATGTTCTATGAAAAAATACGAATATAAATCCGGTAAGATTTGTTGTGACCGCTCGTGTGTTTCTAAAACCGATTCAAAATAACGTACGGTCGGCTGTGACACGTAAGGCGGAAATAGTGACATTATACATAGAAGTAAATTATGAGAAAACCATGCACGACTGGTTGTTTGGGAATTGGGTAATGAGAATCAATGCCAAGGCCTAGAATCGTTTGAGTTCAGTGTTAATTGTTCACTTCATTTACATAGATGGCAAAAGTTATTAATTGGAATAAAAAATTTGAATAAAAAGATAAAGATGGTGTATTTAAGTAAAGTTAAAACCCAAGTATTAATTCTAGAAAAAAGTCGTTGTAATTCTAGATGGCATTTGGTTAATTTCAAATGCAGTTGTAATCCGACCCTTGACCCTCTTGTTTCACATTTCATTCATCTCTTAGAAACTCACTGTTTGAGGATCTTATAGATATCAGTTGCGGTTGTAATACTATACAAGGTCACGGTGCTCGATTCCATACCTAAGAAATCAATGGTGGATCGTCGAGAAACAGAGCAATGCTTATTTTTGTATACTCGTTGGTTCCCATAGCATTAGCAAAATCCTAAGCGTGACGATACCAATTTTGCAGTAGCTTTCCTAGATTATGTGGGGCATATTTTATACATTATTCCAATTTTCCAACATCAAAATAAACGTTAAGTATCTTTATGGTTATGCAAAATACTACTTATGCAATTGGAACTATACCGTTTGTAGATCTGGGTTAAGAAAGACAAGATGATTTGTAAATATCTCGCTACAACGGATTCATTTTTCTATTTGCTATATATTTTTCATTTTAGTGATAATTGCCATATAGAGTAAAAGAAATTAATATCCATCATACAGTTAAGAGAAAGTGTAAGAGTAATTTTATACAAAAGATAGAAATTTAGATACGATTGTTAACTGTTAATTGTGGTACGTATGTGACCAGACAAAGCAAGCCATGGGTCAATGATACAGTCGGCTAACGGTGTACGGATGTCAACCTCGAGTAAACTCGTTTAAAGCTGACAAACTACTGTTCCACTCAAAACTTACAACAATACTAATTCCATAACGGCTACATGCAAAATGAAGTCATCAACGAAGAAATTTGAATGTATCACATTAATTCAATTATAAATATTAAATTTATTTACATATCTTTTCAAGTTTTGTTACCGCTTCTAACTATAATGAACATACTTCCCACATTCTAGACCTCCGTCGTTTTCTATTATCCTAATGTGAAGTAAAGTGCACGAATAATTCATATAACTTAATAGCCGGTTGGTTGTCGTGTGCATCTTTATCGTCATTATGCTTAACCTTTTGCTTTCTTATATCAAATTTCACATTTACTTTCTTAAATATCGATTGAGAATGCATCTCCGTTAGATCGATAATGATCGACACAGCTCCTCGCTTCTGTTCTAACGATACATTTACATAAGAGGTAGGTATACGATTTAAATAGTCTTATATTACAATCATTCAAGTTTCGCAATTCTGGTGATGATGCAGACGTTTGTAGTGAATATTTTCGTATGTTGATGACTTTCAGAATAAGTATGGCTCTTCTAATTGACTGGTGGAAACCTCTGTCAGCTTATTTCCGCGATTTGAATGTACATTATTTAAATACTTGTTGAATACAGGAAAAGCCAACCCAATGAAGGGAAAGCAATGATTTAACTACGAAGTAGGTAAATCTATTTGAAGCTGCCAGTGAATGATTACGGAGGATTTGACAAGTTTTTTTCGAACTTTATTTCGAGCTTTATTCAGAAATGAAGATTTCAAGAAAATTTTCAGTTCTATGATAAAATGAAAATATTAGACTAAAAAAACTTTTCTAACATTTAATATGTATGTATATAAAAAACTGTCTAGCAATGTATAACATAATATCAGGAACCTGCTCGATATAATTTTGACTTCACAGGTATTAAAATCTGGTTTCGTATGTGAATTTTATACATTTACGGACACAGTGATTATCGTTTACAGTTATTATCGGAAATTGGGTTAATGTCTTCAAGTTTTTACGGTTTCCCTTAAATTTACATCTCAGATATTGCATTAGTGTATTAATATGCAACATGTCAGACGGCGCTACTTACTTTGATGAACTTTAATTAGTAATATCTCAACAAAGACAATTTATTTATATTGTGAAAGTATAAGGCATTAACCGAAACGTGTCTATAACAATGTGTTACCGATTAAAGAAAGTTTCACTTGTTAACTAACATTGAATAACGATCCGGTCATATCAATCTTTGATTCCATTCATATAAGAACGAATGAAACTTTTAATTGAACAACAAATCCGCTCCTTATCTGAACCCTTTCGATCTAACGCATTATACGTCTAAACGAGACAAAAGCATCAACTAATTTGCTTGTCAGTACGAAATAATCAGTATTGGTCGCAAGTGACTTGTGTGCGCGTTTTGTGTCCGAACAAATGAGAGTGACTTCTAACAACAAGTTTGGGTTACTTATCATTAAATATTGAATATGAATTCTAAATTTTAAGTAATAAGTTTGATTTTACAATGCTTAAGCTTGTCTGAGAAGTATTGTCAAATGAACGTCAGTTTAGAGGCTTAGCAAGTGTATAGCGGATATGGCCTGAGGTGCAACTCATTAAGAATACTTTCGCTACTCTCATGACGTGCGATACTAGTTCTTTAGTCGTCGACAATTAGATCTATATCTGATGGCACAATATTGTCACACACTGTCGCTCCATTGGGCCGTGGCTCCAGTCAGCTGATCATGTCCGAACTATAAAAGGTAACGACCAATTAAGCTATCAATATCAACGGTTGACTTGATAATGTGAAACCAGAATGCACTTCAGTAAATACAAAAGGACAGATTCTTCGGACGTAAATTATTATTTAAGTCACTCTGTCCTCACAAGAGTTTCCGTAAACGGAACAAAGTTCTTGTTTTAAAAGAAATATTATGTCTTTTGTTGGACTATTCAAAAAGTCCGTCGCTCCATCTTTGAAGAATGAGTTTATCGCTTATTTTTCTTTTCGCTAATAGTCCAGGTAATGACTGTATGATTTTAAACAGACAATGTTCGACTGGTGCGATCAAAGAGGCGTTTTGCCCAGGAGTCACGATCTGATGTTATCTCCACTGTAATAAAACTGACGTGCGCCATCCACTGCCGACTTCCAATTTTTATTGCATTCAATTGCACAACTATATTAGACTCTATTCCAATATAAATATAGTTTATTTTTATCTAACTTATTGCTATACTAATCTTAATATGATCGGTAACTTCGCAATACAAATGAAAACAGGTGATCGATTCACAATCGTGTTTTAATCAATCCATAGAGGTTTCATTGTACGCGGTTTGATATATTCAGATGAGTGCGCGGCTTAATTGCTATTTACTGACATATAGAGTGACTTATGTTCTTGACACGTTCCGTCACTAATTGTTAAGCTATTGTAATAGCTTCATTTAAGTGTTATGAAATAAAAACCGGATGTAAAAAGATTATGTATAGTACTGATTTTTTTACAATGATTATAATTTAATAGCTTTTCTGTGATGTGTAATAACTATTAAACTACATTCACATAATGTTTGAGTAGATTTTCACAGCCTGTTAAATTTGCGACTCCAAAAGTAAGTAGTAAATTCTATTCTAATCTTGCGTCATTTATAATAATAATGGAAGAACATATAAATCTTCAATACCTAGTATAAAACGTAAGCGGTATTATTTTATAAGTCGTGTTGTTACTTAACCTCCGAACTTACACTTTCTCTGTCGGTAAATAAATCGAATGATCGATATAAGAAATAAAAACGTAACGACAACACATCTCCCTTTGTTATTGAAAACAAAAGTAATGTATCTTCATAAGTGTATTATCATGCATTGTTAGATGTATTTTATAAATTGCTACGGAAACATTTTAAATATAACACATCATCGTAATTGATGGTTTTATGAATTAGAATGAATAATTTATATATCTCTTTAATATACACCCTTCAAGTAACGTGGAAATTTTCTTTAGGAAAAAAGAATATAGCAAAACATTAATTTCATATTCACTTTGGATTATTAGATGCTTATCACATTTTTAGCAGTATCAACTATCAAACAACGATTCCATAGAATACAGGCTGTATTTCTATTTCATACTGTTAAACATACGTTCAGTAGTTTTGGGATGAAATAGTTTATCCCATAGTACTTTCACATAATAATCGTAGAATGTCATTGAAGTCGGAATAGGAGCATTAACATCGTATCTTACTCACCTCTAATCAAAATCTTATCTGTGCAGTTAAATATAAAATGTGAGATACAAAATCAATAAAATAAATCGAGTGTTGTTGTCTATCTAACGATTTGACCTTTGTAGCATGCCGTGAGATCCGACCGCACCTTGACACTAGACTCGTAAATTGGACCTAATTTATAATAGTAAATCATGGCAGGGCGCTAAGGTTACACTTTACATTAAACATATTGACATTTCAAATTGAAAAGGTTAACGAAAGGACAAACAAAACTTTAATTAGATAAAAAATAGTTTTATTCAAAGTTTACTACAAATAATTTAATAATTATATAATTCGTAAACATTTTTAAATATTATACAATAGCCGAAATTTAGTAAAACTGTTACATAAGTGCCATTAATAGTGCACGTTTGTGCATTGAGCGCAATTCTGCGCACGCGCAGCCGGCAAGGTCCATGAAGGCCGCCGCGGTGAAAGCATGAAGTGACGTCACACAGAGATTTATCTCGTAGTTTTTGTCTTACCATTGTCTATTACGATATTAATATAATAAAAATAATATATATAGCTTCTATATATTTTGCACGAAGTCGAATAGTTCATTGTATTTTTATATCGTTGAGTCTTAACTCCAATACAATTTCTCTTGTTTTTTTTCTTCCTATCATCGTATCAGGAACTGGAATATTGTTTATTATTTATTCGACTTCACTCTAGGATGGTTATATTTAATAACTTTCTATTGAATATAGTTCTCTTTAATTCTTTATCAATATAATTTAAAGAACGAACATTTGTTTTTCAACGTCCCACATTTTATTGTTGCATCATAACAACGTTTTAGAAGTGAAATAAAGAGGTTTATGTATGATATATATTTGATATGATATAAAAGTTTAAAACTAGTTCATAACCTTTATTAATGTTACATATGTATAATGCTTACTCCACAGCACAATCAGAAAATCCTTATGGCATTATAGTGTTTGTTAATTATCGCCTACTTATCGATGCAATAAAATTAATGTCTATCTATTTCAGTTGGCCATGAAGCTGATATACGATGGCATTGTGTGAGAAAACTTTCAACTATACCTACTCTTATAACTGAGACACGTGAAATTCAAATAAAATGTTTTTTCTCCTAATGCGTCTTATTTTTAAAAGTTAAGGGATTTTATGGAAGCTTACCCAGAAACTCTGAATTTACAATCCTCAGTAGTTAGAGCACGATTAAGAAGAAGAAAGTGATTTTAAGAAGAACTGTATTAAAATTTAGTATACTATATATCGTGAAAGTCTTATTTCCTAACAGTATACATGGAATATAATGTACAAAACTAATTCAAGGTTGTACGTCACAGTTTTTTTAGCCAATCTTTTGCGGAAAGTTTTCTTTTTATATCTTTATCTGAACGTTTTCTATCTCAACCATCTCCGTATCTTTAGCTCCATTTGTTTATTTCCTCACAGATTGTCGCTGATATTAATATCTCATGAGATAAATCATCTCCGTCATTGTTTCTGATATCGAGGTTTGATCGCGCCTCTTATGATAATTTCTCTTTGTTTGATATATACTTCTTATATACTCTAGTATATAATTCTCATTTACATACAGATTTTATATTCACATAATTGCTATAGGAAACTCTACCGTAATGGCCCTTAGACAATTTGTTGCATAAAAGTGGCAATTATTTGTTGTACTTCAAAGTGATTTAGAGTCCAGCAGCACCGTGACATATTACAAGTTACCAGGAAATTATGTTTTGATTTATGAACACATTGTATTTAAAACGACACAACGACAAGCTAAACTTTTTACATTAACTTCTACGCTATTAGTACGACTTGAACCTATTCCAAACAAACTCCATATTGGTATTAAATTAATTTGGATTATGTCCAAAATGATCTTGGTTTCGTTGCAAAAATAATGTTGAAACACTATTTCCTCGAGGTTGTAAAGCAGCGCGGATGTCGTTAAGACAGAATGCACGATAGATTAAACTACTGTGTGGTGGATATCCCGCTTCACTTGATATACATTACGTGCGAGTTACAGTCAATTTAATTGACATCTGTTCATTTGGCACATTTCAATATTAAATTAATCTAAACAACAAAAAAAATAATACATGAATATGTTCATATATTTATATAAAATCATGGACATTTACTAACTTTATATTAGTTGGAATACGTATCTAAAGTTTTGCATGTCAAAATTGGTCGACCACTTGAGATTATTATGAAAATAACATTTTAAAATTATATGTAAACTCGTCAGTAGTATGTATTATATTTATAGTTCTGATGAAGAAATTTCGAGAGCTTTATTAACTAAATATACAATTATTATTACTTTTTATTTCATTCCATTTATCTGATAGTAAGTTGACTCAAATGAGTAAAATATAAATCTATACTACAAATACATATAGATCTTTAGTCGTCCGATATTATCGAAAAATTGCATTTCATTAAAAATAGTATAAGCACTATAAACAAGACATTTAATAAGTAAAGTATTAATCTCGCTGAATGCCACGACTCATGTTTGTATGTTGGCCAACGTTTGCCCAACCGTGATCACAATTCGCCGTCTCCCGCGCTCATTACAATGGCGATCAATTTTCGATATGTCATATATCATTGTTTTGTTTACAATTGATAGTATTTATCGTAACAAGAATCAGTTCGGATGTAAGTCTGTCCGTTGTAACTTAAGTTGGGAAATGATAACCGATCAGCGAATTACCTGTTGCCAATACTGTACAAGATATAACTGTAGTTTTTTATCTTAGACTCGTTACAAAAATCACAAATTCTGTGAAGCACCATAGAAACTCGTTTGAAACCTTCATATTTCTGACTAGATGCGCCCGCGCTGAGTTCGGTTATATCGCGTTTCCAAGAGAACTTATCAAAAGTTTGGGATAAAAACTATCCTATGTTCTTCCTGAAGGTCAAGTCTATCTCTGTACCAAATTTCATTAAAATCAATTCAGTGGTTTAGGCGTGAAAGCGTAACAAACAAACAGAGTTACTTTCGCATGTATAATATTAGTATGGATGTAGTAGATAAAGCCGCAGCTTTATTGAATCAACATCGTTATTCATAAACTTAAGTGCGATGTTGTTAAGAAAATTTAAACATCACTTCAGGGACTGGCTGTTAGCTGTAATCCGAACATAAATATCAAATAGAAACCGAAGAAAGGTGCTACACTGTTATGAAATGTAAATTATTGAGGTCCAAGACGCACGCGAATTATACATAAAGATATTCGTATAATAGGGATATTATAAAAATTTGAAAATGTATATAAATAATAAATGTTGAAACAGGTGCATTAAAATGTTCTAGATTCTAAGTATTCGTGTTGGGCTATATTGAAATCAGACATACCGGTGCAGATAGTGGGCGAACGAGTTTCGGCAACAGATATTATATACAGTGTTATTGTTAAGTGAGATATGTCAGCACATTATCATGTCAATGCCAATAATGTTCGGCTGATAATAATGTACAAGGAAGTTAACAGGTCTGAATGAATATATTTGAATTATATAAATATATAACCACCTTAGTTTAACAATAAATAAAAGAATATAAGATGCAAACAGGTTCAGATTCTCATTAAATTTGATTGAAATGAAGCATCCGTCACCCGCAATGAGAGATTTCAATTATGCGCCATTGTGGTTATAAACGACAAGCCCTTTTATATCGAAGAAAGTAAAAGATATTCATAACCAGTTCCCAAAAATGCAGTTCCGCTACGGATTGAGTTTAATATGTAGATCGTAATGAATATTTTAAAAGAAATTTCTTACTACAAATATAAAAATGAAACGAATTGGACTTTTACAATGTATATAAATTGAGAGTTAGTGAAGATTATGTACGGATTATTTCATTTGGCAGAACTCCCGTTACAAGTTCAACTCAATAAAGACAGAACGCTGACGAGCCACAAATAATTCACGAAAAGAACGAACAATGAATGGAGTGAACGATGATTTATAATGTCGCAGTTTAAAAATACAAGACGCGAGGTCGTGAACTTTAAAACGAGATTTATTTGGAAACTCGTCATGCGAGTACAAGTATCCGCAAGATTCGTTAAACCATTTTCAAACTGTTTCCCTCAGTCAACGGGACAATATATTTGTACAACAAATATTTCACTTTAGTGCTGTCATGTTGAGTTCATTGTTTGTTCATGTCAACGATTCGCGGGAAAATTTCACAGACAACAAAACATGGCGTCAAATAAATCTTTTCTGAGATCTAAGATTTTCGCGAGTACTCATTTAAATGAAACTAATATTTTCGGATTTTACTTCGGCAGACGAGATGTGAGTGTGCCCGTGATGACGGTTGCTGAAAAGTAGCCGAAACGTCGAGAGTATGTAGTTAATAATCAAAAATAAAACGCGAAGTAAAATCCGAAAATATTAGTTTCATTTAAATCTTTTCTATTGATATAATATGATACGAGGTATATATGTAATGTTATCCTTAAAGGCCGTTCGTAATAAGTTGAATTTAAACATGAATGAGTTATATTCGAGATGAAAAAGGACCGCTAAATGATAATATCATTGTTGTTAGTGGTGGACGTCCTTGCAAGGTTGTAGGCTTGTGGGCCGCGCGTAGGATTATAACTAAAGGATTCCGTTCGGGCCGTGGGAATGTAGGGATTATAGTCAAAGAAACCTTGATAATTTCATTGATTTTAGATGAAAAAAATCGCATTTAATTCTCCATATGACAACACAATATTGTTCAAAACAATTTTTTTTTTAACGTATAAATTTACCATGTCAAATTATTGAGTCATTGCAAATCGTTCTACGCCCCTCGTAGTTATCCTTTTTTTCGTAAACCCCAAAAGTACGCAGGAAGTCCATACAGGCATTCAAAATAGAAAATTAAGGCTGTATCTCCATTGTCTCAGAGGGTTACGTCAAATACTCCTCTAATACATTATATATACATTACGAGTATAGACACATAAGGGCTAAAGATACATATTCAAATACGGATAATATTACTTATCTTCCTCTTGTTCAACGATGAATACACACTTTCTTTGTGAGGTATGTATGTCTATATACACCATTAATAATATAGATCAACAAAAACTATGAATATATATATAATATAAAGTACATATATTTCACAAAAATAAACCACGTAATATATCCGAAAATCATTAGTTTCATTGAATAAAACTCGCGACAATCTTAGATCTTATATTAAAGCTATCAATATGATTTATAATAAACTTACCCAGGCCGCATATGAGATAAGTCGGAGGCGGTTTCAGTACGGATCTAGAGTATGCCCCTCGGACCGTCTCGAGGGCCCTCGGAGCTCCTCCTACTAGTAGAACCCCCGGGGCCACGTAACCAGCATATCGAAGTTCTGCCGTCGCAGCTGCTAAAGCGCCAGCCCACCAACATTTCGCGTTCGCAGCCAGAAAACTCTGTGAAATATAAGATTAATTTTAATTTATAATATTACTACATATGTATACACTTTATATATGTATATATTTGTCTGTACAGCAATAATGTTACTGTTATAAGTATAATTATTACGAAATCGACAGTGATTGAACAACTTGTAATACTTTTAGAGCGATTGTTTTAGGGAACAAGAAGCATATGTTTATGAATTATAATCTGTCCTCCTTATATATATCACATGGAACTTGTCCAAAAAAATATAACTATAGTATTGTATAATTTAATACGTAATAATCTAGGTTTTATATATTAAGATCTATTGCTATTTAAATAGTTCTATTCATACTGTAATCTTTAAATTAAATAATAAGCAGTATAACTTCAATAAAATTAACAAAACGGTAGGTATATAAATTATTTTTACATCCAATACTTCTGCGTCTCTTGGATAGTAACAAAAACTTTTTGCGTGTTAATTGATATCTACAAGTAGGTATGTTTGATTTCAAATATTGTAATATCAGTTCTCACAACAAATAATTCTCGCAACCCAAATATATAAGTCACCTTGACATACAGTTGGTGTTTCACAACGGCACCTCACATCCTCGGCTTAACAAGTAACAGTTACCACATACAAGTAAACAGAACTAAGCCAATTACTTGGTAAATATCCCCCTTTGTAAATGTAAAATAAAGTACCGGACAACTTGAGGATTTAAATAAATGTTCTGGGAACTAAGCTTAACCAATTATTTTGTATGACCAAGATTCAACCCGGGATTGAAAGTGGACTTCAAATAGACCTGTGATTGGAATAAAAAATATCAAAACTACTTTTTTGTGTTCAAGCCATGTTGATCGACAAAAGAATTTTATTTATTTTTCTTCCTAGAGTATTAATTTTCTAAAAAACGTATGTCGTTTTACTTAAATAAAGATTCAATATGATTAAAAATCCTCTTAACTCAAACGATATAAAAAAATCATCATTGTAATATGTATAAGTTTAGAACTTATACCATTCATATTAAAACATTGTGATGCTGCATGTCGATAATATACAGTAAGAAAAAGTAAACGAATTTAAGACAACACTTGTATTGTGAGTTAAATGAGATGTCAAATAAATAAAGGCTTCAGGAGGTATAATTCTACAAAGTAATTTATATTTAGTTTGCGGTCACAAACCATTCAGTATGCGCATACATAGCAGTATGAAGTCATAACGTACAGGTCTCTATAAAACCATTGAACTCGTTTACATTTTTTGCCAAGGAATTAAGGTATCTATGTTTATTAGATAAAGGAAGAAAATCCCGGAAAGTTTTTTGGGTAATAAACATTACTATAGCTGTAAGATGTTCAAATCTTGATGTCATCAAACCAGCTAAGATGATGTCATATGTTTCTTTATTTGTGGAAGGTCGTTCACTTAATGATGAACATTAAAGTTATAAGAAAAAATACCTAATATAGTATTATTATTTATTAATAAAACACATCCGTAATCTTAGTTCAATTTATAAAACAATATTTTTAATCAGCCATAACATTGATTCGTATAAAAACCTTTAATACATGTCTGTATTGTCAAACTAAAAACGAAATAATTGCAGTTTTTTATGTATAGATCACCACAGAACTATTATAATAGTTTATGAATTATCACATGGAAACTGTAAACTCTATAGTTTGTCGATGGAAACGTTTGGTAAGGATACTGACTAGTATTAAGGTAACACGAGCCTAATTTAATGCCTAGGACATTCCTTGGCACTAAGTTGATAATAAATCAGGAAGCCTACAAGAATGTAACCTTACTTTATATGACAGAAGGAATGTCGATTATTTTAAGAAGGCAGTCTAAAACCTTACATATATAAAAAATGTAGTACAATTTATGAAGAATTATAATTTTCACAGCAAAAATGTAACAGAGGATCTAAATACTTTGAGCCATATTTAGAAATACTGTTTAAAACATTTTTTATTATATAGGCATGTTATGTTTATATAATAGTTAAATTTTTGAAATATTTTTTTTTACTTATATATTAGGCTATATATTTAGTTAATATGACGAAATATAAAATATCTTTCACAACATATTATTTCTCACATGCTTTATAACATTACATAAGATAAAAATCGGATAGTCTAACGAAGCCAAGAACATTTTATTCAATAATAAAACAAAAAGCCCTTCATTATGCGCATATGACTTTGTCGTAAAACCTGGAATTAAATCGACTCCCACGGGAACAGGCGCGCACCGTGACGTAGACAATGTGTGTTTGCTTATGGAGAAAAAACTCACAAACTCCCAACAGCGATAATAGAATCACCTTTCAGAGTTACACGCTTAATTAATTGTATTGTTATGTTATTATGCTGTAAAATTAAAAATGGCAAAGCTTTGTTTCAACTTTGTTTACTTTTACTGTACATTATAATTTGTATGCATATTAATATACTATTTCACAAATAAGGGGCACCCTTTTTACTATTGTATATGTTTATGAGTGAATTAAAAACACATATGTATATTGCAGTGATTATTTAAAGATTATATTTCAAAGCAATAAAAATAAACACGTTTCTAATCACTTCCAAGTAAAATGCAAATGAACCTGTTAAACAGTAACAATAAATAGTTATTAGAGACATAAACTACTGTATTTTTTTGTGAATTAAATTCTAATGTACACAATAATGTTAAGATCATTTCAATTATACATTCATTGTGACTACATAGATGCAATTGATAATAGTTTGTGACATTTACTAAACTATGATTATGATTTACGACGCTTCGTTCAGATTGTGCGCGGACCATTCAGATAATGTGGATTTATAGATGGCGCTGTTAACTATTTGACATTTTATTTGAATCACTCATAAAGGATATTAATATGTATATGTACTGCTTATTATTATTAGTCTACTAGAAGACCTGGCGAACTTCGTATTGCCCTATAATCAAGAAATATCTATTACGTTTTTTTAATTATATTTTTGGAGTTTACCTTTAAGCCATAAATCTCCGTGTTTTGAAGTGCGACAGAATGATTGACATATTAGTTAGTTGTCAAATCTAATGTCAAAAAAAACGTTTGTATGGGAAATAGAAAAGGGCTGTTTTTACGATTTTCCCGGTAGTGAATCAATTTTTTTCAGCTTTTATACCTTCCCTGAACCTCCACGAACATTTCAAGACTAAGATAAGATAAATCCGTTCAGCTGTTCTCGAGTTTTAGCGAGACTAAGGAACAGCAATCCATTTTTATATATAGAAGAAGATAGAAGATAGAAGATATATTTGACATCATACTTGTATATCACTAAGAACAATTTCATGATATGGATTTTTAATTATAATATTTATAAGTACTCTCTCAATTGTTAGTATGTAAAATCGATAACAATGAGATACTTAAGTCACTACATATATGTTTTAAATAAGAAATATATAATTCAAATCACAATTACTCCAACGGTATGTGCAAAGAAATTGTGTTAAAAAATATTGCGAAGGACACTCGCGCTCGTGAGAAAACGGAAACGCTACGTGCGAAATAATAAAACAATACGCAATTTACATAAAATCCCATTATTATTCAGGTGTTAAATAAACTGCAGTCTGGGAACTATCGGTACGGATCAGCCGAAAAAACAAAGTTACCGACTAAGTCGAATGCATACTATCGCTCAATCTTTTAACAGAAACAAACTAAAATTCCATTCAAATACTACAAAATTCGTGCTCGTTTTATACAAATAGAGTGTTTATTAGAACATTATTATATAACACTATATTATACATGAATTCATTTCACAATACTCATATCTCAAGTTACACAAAGTCACTTTAGTGAAATTAGAACTCTACAGTTTAACACCATGAATGAAGAGAAAGTAAATTCAATGAACGACTGTTGAATGGACAACAAACCTGTCAAAATATCTGACCATAAGCAGGTAAATGGTATTTAATTGATATTATATTTAGTTATTAGTTATTACAACCTGGTATTAGTGCGAACCGAACGGGAAATATGTGGCGTAACTTCTTTTGTTTACATACGAGTAGCTGGCATTTTTAGAGCTTTGAGTAGTCAAATTTGTGTAAGATAAATACATAGATAGTTTTCAAAGATATTATAAATATAGTTGTAGGATATATTTCACATTTAAAATTAAGTAATAAATAATATTTGATTGAAAGCTTTGGTTATGTTACAGCAATCGTGATTGTGGGCAGAGTGAGTGTCATGTACTCGCGAAAATGAATAAATTTTTAAAGGTCTGTAAATAAATAACTTAAGTTATTTGTCGTATATAGCGTGCATGGTTTTCTGTTTGAATGATAAACAAGTTAATTCAAATATCGTTATATCATACAAGTGAAGATTAATTATATGATTGAAAATTATAACTACTATAATAACGATTTCGAGAAACTACACTTAAATAAAAGAATTATTGAATCGTCAATGAAAAATATATATTTAATAAACTTGTATATTTTATTTTTTCGTTTCATTTGTCTTTCATAACTGGAAAAAATAAATGAAGAAAATTAAACATAAACATGCGTTGCGTTTCCATATTTTTGTCAAATCCTTACTTATTTTAAGCCTAGTCATTCTTGTTTAAAAAACTTCAGTTAAAAATCACTATTTACAATTGATATAATCTTGTACTGTTACATTAATTAAATCACAATACTGTACTATTTTTTGTACATATAAATGAATATAAACTATTATATAAGTTAGAGCGGTGAGTATTAAAAAACTAATTTCTCACAGTAATGTGATAGCCGGATGAGGAATAGTGTCTTTGATCTGCGGTTTTAAATCAACGTCCGTATTATGTACGTGGTCACATATAACACAATGAAAGTAACAATATATTACACTTATTATTCTCAAAGAGGGTTGATGTCAGGCAGGCGGCCGTAAAAACAATTAGCCAAAACTATTCACAACATGTAAGGCAGACCCTCGCTAAGAGTATTTAGACACCACTGACAGACGGTGAAGGAAAACATCGTGAGGAAACCTGGACTTATAATTTAACAATTATAAGTTGAAATCACCAACCCGTCTTGAGCAAGCGTGGTGATTAATGCTCAAACCTTCTCCATGAGAGAAAGAGGTCTTTGCTCAGCGCGAGGAAACCTGGACTTATAATAAGTTTGAAATCACCAACACGTCTTGAGCAAGCGTGGTGATTAATACTCAAACCTTCTCCATGAGAGAAAGAGGTCTTTGCTCAGAAAGAAAGAAGGCAGACCCTGGTTAAAGCTGGAAAATTACCAGGAGGAAGAAGACTTCATACACTTATACTTTAAAATATATAATTCTTTGAAACAACGCGAGTACTGCAGATAGTTTGATTGTCATCTCAACGTAATAGATTACGAAAAAATCAGTTATTACAAAATAATTTATAAAGATTTCATTACTATTATGATAATTTGAAAGTTTCAGATTCATTGTAATGTTTGTGGTTTGTCAGTTGTCACCTAGGGGTTGTCCATTAATCACGTGATCTTTTTTCAGCATTTTTTAACCCCCCCGCCCCCATTGGTGATACGTAGTGAGGTTTAAGACCACCCCCCCTCCCCCTTCTCAACATCACGTGTATTTTTAGTACCTACAACGAATCTTAAAATTTTCTGAATATTATCTTAATTTAAATACAGGTATAAACTATAATCTTATTTTATTCTGAAATTAAGGACCATAATAAAAATGTCTACACCAGGTTGCAAGTTTTTTTTTAATATTTGTTTAAAAATCGCGCGTTAGACGAAAAAATAAATACACGTGATATCTTACTACACCCCCCCTCCCCCTTGTGTTATTTTCGTGATTTTTATCAAACCCCACCCCCCCCTTTCAAGCCTCACGTGATTAATGGACAGCCCCCTATTTATAATGAGTTATTTTTTTACCGTTTTTTGGAATGAATTCAGATCTTTCTTAATATCGTCGGAAATATTTTTCGACTTACTTCTAGTTTTCTATTGCTAATAAAGTTTGGCTATTCGTGATTTTAAAACATTATGAAGATCTTCAATTTAGGATTTCTTAAACATAACGAAAAGAATACTATACATTTTTATTAAGAAGTCGGTTATAAAGAATGTATTACGCTTTACAATAGTTAGTATATACCACATTAATATATAGCTACTGATTCAACATCATCAAATGTGAATAATTATCATGCTGACAGTATTTATACATAATATTGATTACAAACGTCAATGTTTTAGTCTATTTAAGTTTATTTATATGATATTTCCTGATACAGTTATGAAGTATCGAGTACCGCGGGTCAGAGGCCGGTTGTGTAATGTGAAATAACTGATTTAATGTTATACAAACATTATATTAATATTAAAGTAAGCATAACTTATTTGAAACGAAGAAAAAAATATATTCTATCAGTATTTATATTATAATCTATACAAATAAATAAAATTGGATCAGTTTGTTATATTGAAATAACAGTTTTTTATTACATTTATATGATTATGTATACGGTACATACACCAAATAATTTTTCACAATTTTTGTCTATCTATCTGTACGTCTGTTTGTTACGGCTAATCTCTGAATTGGCTGAACCGATTGAAACGGGACTTTTATTGGCAGAGAGCTTATGTAATAATGAGTAACTTAGGCTACTTTTTATCCCTAGTTTTATCACGCGCGAGAGTTAATTAATTGAAAGGTTTTTCATTGTTTACTTTTTTTACAGACGAAGTCGCGGGTAAAAGCTAGTATCGAATAAAGAAATGACTATATTTTTGAATGCATTACGTAATAAATTTTCATATACTCGTACCTTCGCAAATAGTACATATGTATGTGATCAAATCAAGCCAAGTTATAGACGAAGAGCTGCGTCCGTAGGGTAATTTATATCAATGGTATTACTATGATTTATTTGATCGCTAGTTGAGCTCATGTCATTTGTGATGATAATGACCGCTCTTGGACTACATCACCATCATCAAATATTGTTACGTAACTTTGACAATAACATTTAGAAAATGGCGATTTAAAAAATTGGCTATAAAATATTGTATTAAATTTTATACGAGTAATGGTAGGTCTATATTTTATTTTAATATATTAGGATCCTACACTTTTTTTTTTATTTTTTTTTTGTTATCATTCGTAGCCATGTTAGCGATAGTTTTAGATCTCGCAAAATCTTCGCAAGTTTTGACATAAAATTCTTATCCTAGCCTTTTAAATACAATTTTAATGCATACTAAGTCGTGAAAATTGATTAAAACTAAATATTGTAGTCACACTAACTCGCTACTTAAGGCAGCGATACAATAGTTACTATTGACGTAAAAATTCTGAGCGTATAGTATCATGCGAAGTTAAAAGGTTCATTGACCCCGATGGTGTAACAAACTGTGTCTCAAACGATATTCATATATCACAATAAACTGTACCACGTTATGTACGCTCCATTAAATAACTCCCACAACTTAATCCGTCTATCCGTCTCTTCCCGGAAGGTAGTCATTTTAGGTGATGCTTAATCTAGGATATTTATTACTAATTTTATAATGATTACGCAATGAATATTAATTTCATCTTGTATTGATATTTGATATATTAGTTATGGTTATAATGCATTCCCAAAGAGGGTTGATGTCAGGCAGGCCGTGAAAACAATTAGCCAAAACTATTCACAACATGTAAGGCAGATCCTGGCTAAAGCTTTGAAAATTGCCAGGTAGAAATAGAAGAAAAATCAGTTATTAACAATAATATAACATGATTTTACTACCGGATTCCCTTTAAGTCTTTTACAAATTGCCAATTCATTTAAATTAAATGAACACCCTTTATATTGATGTATAGTATTTTTATTATTAGTCGACGTCCTTGTTGTAATCGCACCGCTGATAGATCCAATTCTTCCCAATAGCACTATTTATCACGAGATCTGAAAGCGCCCGTCTGCTAAATTACAGTCGACACAAATTGCTTGCACCGTAAATAGGCATTGGACTGGTTGAAGAATTCCGAAAATGAACAGAATTTGTTCGAAAATCATTCAATTGAACGAACTCATTCGTGAATTGGTATAGCAACAAATACATTTAAATGAGATCTAAGACTAACGAGTATTCATTTAAATGAAACTAATATTATTCTAATATATTATTTACTGTTCTGAAAAGAAATCGAAACGTAGGGTGTATGTAGTTTTAAAATAATAAAACATTAGTTTCATATACATTTCGTTTTATTGATTTTTTCTTAATATTAGACGGTAATATCTCGTTTTTATTCTATATTTTATGCATCTAATAAAAATATCTCAATATAAAGCATAAGAATAATATGTATCCTATTTTTGGGATATAACTCGTATATAACTTCGTTACGCCGTCAATACGAATGTTTCCGCTGTTTAAACCTACCGCCATACATCGGGTATACGATTTTCTCTTTTATTTCGATTTTCTCTTCATCGAGATGTATATTAACATTTAATTATCATTCATATGCAAAAATATTCATTATGTATGTGTAGATTAGTTAGAGTAGTCGCATCTATTAAGAAGTCTTTGATACTGAATAATTAGGAAAAAATAATCAAATCAGTAATTTTCATTCATGGAATAGTAATGAAATGTTATTACAGGGCTTCATTGAAAGATGTATAGTTCAAAATTGATAAATCACTACTACTATAGTATAGAAGGTTCATTCGTCCGGAAGGTCCGGCGATTGGTTCACTAGCTTGTTATTGCAGTCATCAAAGTTCAACGATTTGTAGCCAATTAATACAAGCAGACTTTGATGATGAATTAAACTTAAATAACATTGCGTTTTTAAACTACACATATTATATTCTTTCTATATATATTAATAATACATGATGGTGATTAATGCTCAAATGTTTTCCATGTGAGAAGAGGCCTTTGCTCAGCAGTGGGCTCTAATAGGCTGATGATGATTATATGATGATATGTAGATGTCATATATATGTAGTTTCTAAGAGTATTTAGACATCACATTAATGCATTCCCAAAAGAGGCTTATTGTCAGGCAGGCGGCCGGTCGTAAAAACAATTAGCCAAAACTATTCACAACATGTAAGGCAGACCCTGCCTAAAGCTGAGAAATTGCGAAGTAGAGGAACACACCACACCGCCGGACGCGTATGTGTGTGTGTGTGTATACCTAATCTGTAGGGTATTCACACGATGCGTAATTAATTCCATAACTTTTGGTAATTTTACTTAGAAGTTTATTAATATTTATGTTATATTAATTTTTATTTTGTCATATATGATCGTCAAATATCACGTCCTCAAGTATCGATAGTAATTCACCAGTCACCCTGTATATATATTGATTGTAAATGTAAGTGTTGCATCACTTGTAAATAGTTCAATATATGGTGTACAATAAATTATTTATCACGTAATGTCCGTTATCAGGTGACATGAGACTGTCATTCCTTATTGGGGATCTCCAGATTTGGACAGCTCTGAGGTTCTCTAAGGTAGGTGTATTATAAACACATCTAATTGTATATAATATTTCTTGTTCTTCTTCCTGGCAACCTCCCAGCTTTAGCCAGGGTCTCATTGTATATAATATTTGTAATACTACTAATATTTCTTATCTCAAACCTAGAAGTATTTGAATATTTAGATAATAGTTTTCTCTAAATTCATTCACAATTCACAATTCAAAAATTATCTAATTCTAATATGTATAATAATTACAGTTTAACTATGTATTCTTATAATTTTCAATTATTTTTGACAATTGGTATGAAAATAATCTTTTCAAAGCATTGACAAAGTTAAATTTTAACTGAAGCCATAAACAGACAGTTATTTAAAAATCACATATATTACCTCAAATGTATGTACAAATAGATTCTTAAATACATATATAAAATAGGTACAATATGTATAATTTCAATTATATTGCTTATTTATATGGACATAGAGATTATAATAGAGTGCTGGTTGCTAGTACCAGTGATCCCTAAGGATATTGATTGGATCCAGAACTAATAACATAAGTCAGTGCTGTCCTTTCATGGAGTTAACGAAATTATCTGCCCCTTCAGGTTTAGAAGACACCATCAGTGTATAAAGGATACGAACAAAACTTGATATAAAACTTCTAAATCATAGACAAAGTTGATTACCTCTTCTGTAGAAGAGTATTTTCTTATCTACCCAAGAGCAATACTATAATATACTTTTTGCAATACTATATCTATCATAAAACATATATAAGAAACGTATAAATAGACAATACATACAGTAAACATGTTAATAATTCAAAAATCATTAACTTTATACACAAAATATACGTTAAAATTGTTGACATATTAGAAAAATCACATTAATTTTCATTATACTATAAATACTCGTAACTGAGACAAAATCTATCTCAATTCAAATATCACAAAATAACCATTTAATTAAGTATGTTTTAAATCCCCGCCAGTATAGAATCCGTTTCCTTAAAATGTATTTTTAATCCGAGCCATATAAAAATGTCGCATCCATTTTATTTCCACGTCTCGAACCTTGAGCTCTTAGTAAATATTTCCTGGAGCCACTTGTATAAAATGAACTCCGGTTAGCGAATCAATAGTATTAAATGCTTTAATAAATAAATATTATTCGTTGTCATAATAATAACTAATAATGAGAAGATTTAAATAGTGTTTAAATATAAATACATAGATTAATATTTAATATACATCAAAAATACTAAAGAACTTTTATTGACGTATCACAATTCTTTTAAAGAAAAATATAATGTATGAGAAATGTATATAAAAGCAATGAAAACATTGTACGTGTGACTATGACTAAATATGATATGTATGTCGAGTAGTAAGTATCCTTTAAAAGTCTGAAGGATTCCTATATCATCGGGTTCCAAGATATACTGGTCGTGCAGCCGACAGGTTACACCCTATACGTCAAACGCACACGCCACCATACCCTCTTATCCTACCCTAAAATCTTTGCTTAGACGTAGAATTATAAATGTAACGAATAATCCCTTAGGAAACAAATATACAGGCACATGGAAAAACGATCGAAGCACATAAAGACCGACCCGCCATCAAATAGATACCATTTAGTAACACCTGCATATACTTTCACTAATAAAAAAACACCGATTTGATATCAATAATAAATAGTTCGTTGAAAGTATACACTCAGTTTTAATTACTAAAAACAAACGAACTCATTAAAGCTTTTTAACTGAATTGGTTCCGTCTTAACAGTAAATAAATAATGTATAACAGAAATACTATTACATTTTGTTTTGACAGCAGAAAAAAGTGACAGACGCTGCCAAAACAAGTGACGCAGCTTGGGTTAGACGGCTAATGTATGAGTTCCATTAAGTTATATTAAGATTTAAGAGCATAGTAAATTAAATACATTGTCAGTAAGTTGTTCGGTTGGCGAGTACGAAATTGACTTATGCAAATACGACCAGTTTTACTTTCTTCACGGACCAGCGGGTATCGTACAAAACAAACGACTTTTCACTTTGTCTACTAAGTTCCCTGAAACAACACGATCTGTGAAGATTTATACAATCCATACCAATATTCCCTATCTCTATATATAAACAAGAATTTAAATAAACTCAGCTATTGACAAGCTTTATGTGAATAATTATGTAATTGATAAATTTGCTCATATATTCCGTAGTGTATGTAAATATCAAAGTTATTTACAACACGTTCTATAGGTTTCCGTAATTACTTTACATAAGGATAAGAATCTACTCATCTATCACATAAGTTACATGAGATAAGAGATTTAATATTGACGAAATTATACATACCTATAATACTTTTGGTTCAATACTTCCTAGTTCAGGAACTACTAAATGTACTACTGTATACTACCCTCCGTAGTCCGCAGAGAAATCCGTGTGATATCTTATGTCTAAGTGACGTAATTTGTTTTCACTCCTTAACGGAATCTAGTTCACAAAGTGTTTGTGTAAAATGTAATAGTATACTCTTGACTTATCCGCCGTGCGTTATAAACGCTACGCCATTTAACTGTAATGCACATATAATTTAAGAATTCCACATCAACACCGAACCAGCGCTATCAAAGCTAACAATTTATTACGCAATGTACGTAAGGGAGATAAGTAAATGGAAATGTCATTCTTGTTAGTATTACCAATTAAATGTTATATTACGACTGACTTGTTTTGACAAAACTGTTGACGTAAAATAACAACAGAATGAATATTTGTCATATTTATAACGTTTATCTAACATCTTTATTGCGGTTTGTATGTTGGAAGTATTTACCGACCGGGATTTACCGATAATAAGAGATATAGATGACAACACGAGAAAAATAATTGTTCTGTTGTTCACGGATTAAGAATTAAACATGACTTAAAATTGAATAAACATACATGTAATATATAATATTAATTTAAATGAACCTTGTTTTCCGATTTTCTCAATTTTTTTGATAATTTTTAACTAAATATATCCGCCGTTTCTGCATATTCAAGTATTTGTTAGTTACAGAGAGTGAAGAGGTATAGTTTGCACATTTGAATGTTCATGGTAATAATTTTAAAACTTCTATCGTTTGTCATGTCTTGGAACTTTCGTCGAATTCAAAACTTGTCTTCGATTCTCGGTTGAAATGTCCCTTATTCTAACATCGTATGAAATTTGAAATTTCGTGATTTTGTTTCACTATTTGCATCGAAAAGTAAATAGAGGATTTAAAAATTAATTCGGTTCTCAACACGTTTCTAAGTTTTTTTAATTATTTGTTTCATATAATTTAATTTAAACTTTGAAACTCATTGTAACCAACTTATAACTCGGGTAAACTAAGTTTCTGATATTAATTTTAGATTCTAGTTAAATAATATATGATTTTTTTTTTATTCTGCTAGAGCTTATTTTCTCATAAAACTATAAAAACATATTACAAAAAAAGTATATTTAATTTTTTTTATGTAAATCTTATTTCCAAATATTCCTATTTCTTTAAAGGTAGACACTGTCATTTTTATCTATCTCTTCGGATGATTGGTTCCGAACAAATCTCTCGAAATCAGGAGACGTTCAAGAATAAAGAGGACCCCAAATGTCCCTCGCAATTACTATAAAATTTGCCAAGTCAGCCATTTAGGGGGCGATTCAGACCCGTACCTACTTGACGACGTGTTTAGGGTCTCCAAGTTTATAATTAATATTTAAGGGAAATACTATGAGAAATGGAAGATCAAAACGTGCCTTTTTACCTCGTTTAGATACGAGTGTGTAGTTTAAATTCCATCACAGTCGAATACAGTGTAAAATATAAGTATAATATATTAAAATGTTAATAAAAGTAAAAATATAAGTTACAAATTCCTTATCTCGAATATTTATTATTTATATGGACTAATGTTATGTCGCAATTTTGGCAACGCTTCAGACCGTTATCTATGGTATTCTAAATAATGCATACAATTACACTATCAATTGAACCTTTAAACTAAAATAAAAAAAATGATTTAATATAAATATACTTTATTTTTAATATAAGTATCGTATATTTCCGTACTCAAAACTCTTAATTTCCACAATCACTGACTGTTGTCTAGAGGGTGTTGCAGTTGACAAGTCGACAACTCAACAATCAGAAATAATAGACAACTGACTGACAATTATTTATGTTTAATGAGAATGAAAACACACGCAAAGTAATTCGCATTCAAATCAATATTCCAATGTTTCTTACACCTAAAATCCCTACTAATATTATAAATGCGAAAGTAACTCTGTCCGTCTATCTGTCTGTTACGCTTTCAAACGTAAACCACTGAACTGATTTCAATGAAATTCGGTACAGAGATAGAGTTGACCTTGAGAAAGAACATAGGATAGTTTTTATCTCAGACTTTTGAAAAGTTCTCTTGGAAATGCGATATAACCGAACTCTACGCGGGCGAAGCTGCGGGCGGAAAGCTAGTTAATAATAAATGTCTCTATATATCATCATCATATCATTTATATTCTGCAAACTGTCCCCTAAACCAAATGAAAGAAGATAGTTAATAAAGAAATTTTTACCCAAGAATAGCAACTAATAAAGTAAGGAAAGAAAAGGTAGTTTATAATTATATAAGGCACCGTTCACACATACGTAAAATAGATAAGTTAGTTATGATAGACAAGTAATACAGTTATATTGATTTGAATCGACTTGTTCAAATAAATCTGATTTATACAAGACGTAAACTCAATTCAACACCCCAGTTCGTGCACCCCAAAGACGGCGCGTGACGTTTACAAACTTTTAATTAAACAATATACATATTAGTATAGTAAAAGAAAAGACTTACAAAGTAAGATAATTTTAATATTTAAGCATGCTACTATTTGTACTGTAATTTAAATTAAAGTATTCTGAACTTTAAAGACACGATGGCTTAGTTGGAAAAGCTACTGAAATATTCGTGAAGTTAGGTTCGAGTCTAGGCCGTGTCACCGAATTCATCAAAATAATACTTTAATAATTAAATTTATTGTCATATTCTCGTTTAAAATTTAGTGAATTGAATAGCAAAGTTATCACAAGCTACACAATAACACTTGGAGCTGATCCAAACAAAAGTGTTATATCAGTTCACATGGAGTGGAACTAACGTGTATTGAGGATGACTGGATATACCATTGCAATGAATGAATCATATGAGATAAACGCTTGCCATTTACTATGTATTGTAGATACCAATATTTGAATATTTGAATTTCGGGCACATTTTTTTGCATTGATCTATCCATTGAAATGAAATATTCTAAAGTACTCAGTTATATAATGAGATCTAAGATTTTCGCGAGTATTCATTTAAATGAAACTAATATATTCGGATTTTACTTCGCGTTTTTTTTTATTATAAGCTTTTCTACTACTACTACTACTACTACTACTTTTACGAGATGTCATCTCGTCTGCCCGTGATCACGGTTGCTGAAAAGTAGCCGAAACGTCGGAAGTATGTAGTTTATAATAAAAATAAAAACGCGAAGTAAAATCCGAAAATATTAGTTTCATTTACTGAGTTATATATTTTTTATTTTTGTATGATATTTTAATTAATATATAGTTTCAATGCTGCTTTGATGTTCTTCGCTATCGTGTATCCGTAAGAAATATATTTAAAAAAAATATCCCTTTAATCGAACTATCGGAACAATATAAAATCTATTCAATAATTTAAAACAAAGGTGACTCACAAATGATAGTAGCGTTTTAATCAAGTACTAGACGCAGTAGCTATATTAAAAATGCCTGTTAAATTGCTGTACGTAACAAAGCACAGAGAAGGTTTTCAAAATTAACCTTTCATATAGCTCGAGGCGTCCGTGTAATACCGTGATCCACGCAATGAGGATGTGGTTGATGCATTTTAATTCAATTTTAATTGTACATTAATGTATTATATAAAACCGCGTTATGTAAACTATACTCTATGTGGTTGAATCAATTACAAATACTATTGATCGATCGAGAATCGGGATATTGTAATATGATATGTATAGATTTGTGGTCATAATTAAAACTATATACGTAATCAAAAAATATTTTGATTGGGATTCAATTAACTGAACTCACAAAGTTAAAAGAAAATGTTTGTAACGTTTTGCAAAGTTAAACTTGCATTTTCTAGAAACTGAATAAAAAAAATAAAAAAAAGGAACGATTATTTATCTGTGCTAGGGTTGCTACAGTAAAATAAATAGTGGAAACACAACACAATGGCTTAATTTAGCTTTTAGCCCAAACTTCAAATCCTGTTTCTATCTTTACATCATCTTTACAATAAAATATTACTAATTTTAATCTTAATTCCACCAGTCCAATATTGCTCAAACGTTATAACATAATCGTTGACAAATTACAAAGGTTTAATAATGTCACAGTTCATATGCAATTATGGCGGGCAATTTGTTGCGATTTTCCTGAGCTGTCGTGACTGGGGCCCGCGCTTTCTATCACGGGTCTGAAGGTGTTCTTTGACGCATTGTGGTATTATTTATTATATAAGATATATATATTAATGGACCCGTAGACCCTCACACTGGAAATTACTTGAAATACACGCTAGATTTATCTGTGTATCTTAAATCTTTTGATACAAAAAAACATGAGTCTTTTAGTCTTTTCTGTTCTGATATGGAAAATACGCCATGTTTGTATTTCAAAGAATCTTTGTAGTAGCTTTTATGAGAAAGGTAAAACAAATGAACATCAAATCATTATATATTTTTTGAATTTGGAATAATAATAGAATTCATATTAATTACATAGAATACTCCAATCATAAATTTATCTGTAATAGATCTAAATTACGAAATCTATGCCTTGAAGTTATTTTTTTCAAAATCCAATTTGAAAGCGAAACTTTTTGGTATATTGTCATTTAAATTTAAGTAGTTTAATGGAACATTATAAATTAATGTTATACATTTAACAATACAACAAAACAAACACAAAATTTGCTATTATGTGTATCAGGAAATTTTAATTTGGGTTTTTTAAAATGTTAGGCAATTTAAAATTATTTTATTCTGAGATTTGGTTGATACTGCTTTAGAAGTAACAAATTTTATTTGTAAAAAGTTGCTATTATTAACAATATACCTTTGTCCTGTTAATTTAAATACCGTTACTAATTTAATATATATGAAAAAATCTTCTAAAAGTAAAAGATACCATAGCATAAAGTGTCTGTATAAGTAAAATATCTTATAAAGTAAATAAGAACCATAAAATGTTAATAATAATGGAAAGTTATTTACACATAATTTTATTACCTCTACTTATTTATTACCAAATATTTTCAAGGTCATCCCAAATGATATCGTTTTAAAAATTAAGCGTAACGAATCATTAATAAGTAATTTGCATAATTCGACTTCAACTGTCACAGGCCTGTTAGTTGCGTCTAGATAAAAGTATAACAATAGTTGTTCTTACAACATGTACACAAAAACTGCAATTCAGTATGTTTGATTTCATTGAACATTGTATTATTGACAGTAACATAAAAGGCTTTTGTAACACAATTCCCCTTTTATACCTTCGTTAGTGGAGATCATTAATTTTGTTTTATAAAATGTTTATACCTGAGAGATTGTGTTGCGATTTTATAATGATATGTTATTTGATTTCATTGCTTAATATGTATTTTTAAATGTTATTTGGAGCTTCAGCGTGGAGTATTAGTTCTGATTTTTGGTATACATTTTATAGTATGGGAGAAGTTTATTGGATGACGGACTTTTTTATGTTAAAAGGGGCTAACAAGCAGATTTCCTAGCTGATGGAGGTAGTACCGTCGCCCATGGACAGATTTGCTGTTTTCGATTTGCATCGTCGATTTGCAGATGTGTCACCGCTCTTGATTGGCAAAAAGGGGGAGAAAAGGTGGGAAAGGGAGTGGAAAGGTAATGGCAAAAAAAGGCGGGCAACTCACTCACTGGACGAAACGCAGCTATTAGACACTACTTCACGCTGATTTTCTGTGAAAGGGTGGTACTTCTACGATCGAGCCAGCCCATGTTCCAGCTGTAGTAACTTGGCCACAGCTAAGCTCTACCAACCTTTAATCTTCTTAGGTCTTCACCTCGATCTTCCATAGATTTAAAAAATTTAAGAGGGAACGTTCAGTTATTTTCACTGGTCTCATGAAATGCAACAGATAATATCTATACTTTTCAGTAACACTCCAGTACTATCTAATATTAACTAGGAACTACATTTTACTACCTGTTTCCAGAGCTCTAGCTAGATCATTAAAGCTGTAGAATCTTCTACCGGTGAAATCATATATAACTTTACTAATCAAGCCTTCAGATTTAAGGTAGTTATTATTCCGTACAAAGTTATCAAAGTGTGTAGAAACATTTAGTAATCAACAGATAATCTTAAGAGCTGTAAAAAAACAATGGCAAGAATGTGAACGATGGCTATTGTGTGTTATTCACATGACCCGTGCAACTCTATGAGAATTTACTATGGTTACAGTAAAACAACTTTATATATACATATATGACTATATATATTATATACTAATATTAGATATATGTTGCATATTACAAAGAATTTAAAAATAAGCAGAAAAATAACTAAATTGAAGTGTATATTGTCATAATAATATTATTAAATTAGTTTTTCGATAACATCCACATATTTTAGAATTTGGGCTTCAAAGAAAATTATATGTCAAATAATTTATGTCTATTGGTAATGAACCGGTAAAGACATCTTTATTCTATGTTTCATTAGTAAGCAAAACTACTGTAATACTTCCATCACGAGGAAACTACATTGAATACTTCGTTAAATTTTAGTCTTATAAGCTAGACTACTGAAATAAGTTTTTGCTTGAAAGAAAAATAAGCGTAGATATATACATTCTTACATCCTACGAACTCTGGTATTTATAGCATTAGAATAGTAATTAAGACATGAGATAAAACTCTTTTTTATATTTCTCAGAGAAATTATTTCATAAACCAATTTAATTATATTATTCTTCAGCGTTATACTCATCAATCAGCCTTCTAGAATTTGCGTGTACACCAACCGAAAGTGCATCATTAGTTGGTAAATATATTCAATCTATTGTATAATTTATTATACATAATAATAAGTGTTTAAATCGTATGAATTATTTAATACAATTTAGAGAAATTCGAGTTCGTAGAAAGTGTAAGGTCGGCGATTGTTTGCGAACGATCTTAATGTATATAAAAAAATGCGTGTAAAATATGTTGTGAGAAATAAAAAGTTATTTTATTGTTTCCGAGATAAGGCACTTTTTCTATTGTTTCATTAAAATGCATATGTACGCATTCGCTGCGCTAAATTGCAAATTACCCGCCTAGTAGATAAGTATTAATAAAATTAAAGACTATTACAATGTTATTTTCAGTAGAAAAGGGCCTTTTTTCGTATTAAAACATTCGAAAGCCTGGACATTCTATAGCCGTAAAACATAAGTAAAGGTAAAAATAACATAAAAATCGTGATAATATTATTAATTTAATGATAACCATAAAAATAAAAGGAGGAAAAAATGGTTTTTGAACTTTACGATTTCTTGTTAAATTATCAATCACTATCCTGATACATTCCAATGACAAAATAAAACTAAACTTGTCACTTAATATTTGGTCAATATCTGAACAATCATTACACCATACAATTTACAAAGTCCTTATTATCTCTATTTATGTATATAATGAATATTTTTATAAGCATTTATCCACACGTAGTTACACGTAGATAAACGTAGATATACGTAATATGAGTAACACGTTACGGATGTTACCTCCGAGATATGTCTAACGGCACACAGACAATAGAACCTCCTTTTTGCAGTTTTGCCAATTATGATGTTAAACCGTTATTCGAGCTCTGTTTTTTTGTTATATATGCGACTGGCTTATGTTAATTTTGGCCCAGAACAATTCAAATAATTCTTTTTCGTAATAAAAATGTTTATATTATAAGCAAATGGATTTGAAATGTTTTTAGTTGCGATATTTTTTATCTACTGGTTTTATTTAAGCTAATATTAAAAGTTTTAAATCGATTCATAATCGATTTTATCGTTTATACATTAACTGATTAATTAATCGATGACCTTATAACAAAAATGCAATAAAAGGTTTTTTCTAGACTGTCACGATACTTTACACCGATACTTTCAAATTAAAATTTAATATACAATAATATATATTTTAATGCCATTTTAATAAATAATCCGTTATGAGATTATATTAGAATGGATAATTTATATTATTTTATTTATATTCACTTTCTACTGTATGTATTTTTTATATATATTTCTATGCGATTAAGTGCATCATCTTCATGTCAGAGGTCTGACAGATCAGACGTCAAAATATCCTACCAAAAGCACGGAAGCGAAAGCAGAAGCCATTACACTTATACATTAAGTAATTATTTCAGCAAAGTTCAAAGGTTACTTTCTGTTTATAAAATGTTGTATTCTACGTTCGCGTTATTATAATAAAATAATTTTTTTAATACATTTGTAGTTATTTTTAATCTGTGATTACCTAATATAACTTTTATACTCTGTACACTTTATCTGTCATTACAGAGTAAAAATAAAAAACCCTTTATGTTGGAAGTAGTGGATAAAATGTGTTTGTTACAGACGAGTTAGGCTTTCAATGCATTTAGACGGTGAAGTTTAAAAAGCATTGCCTCAATTGGCGCCGCGGCTTGCGAACTTTGATTTGAAAACATAAAAGCCTTTCAAGTCTGGCACGGAAACATCCTGCTCGATTAAACTTTGGCTATGATGAAACAATGCAAGTTTAACAATAATAGGAATGTATACCACTACTATATATTTTTCTTGTTCTCAGACATTCGTATAAGAATTTACTGAAGATTGAACACTTATTTAAAAAAAAAACCATCCACTTTTTTATTTTATATAAGTCACTTATTCATTTATTTTTACTCTTTTTTATTAATTCTTTTGCTAGATAAGCTTGTAAGAGTATTTCGACATGTTCAGATTTAGGAAAACTCTTAGAGACATATAAATTTGAAACTCAAACTATTAATTAAAAACTATTAATTGGTATCAAATATATATTACAAAATACAAGGAAACATTGGAAATAGTTTCCCTACATGTGACCACAAGGCGGCACAACTTGGGTTACTCTGCATAATTGAATACTCACAATCATACGTACTCACATAGTATAAACCGCATTTGGTTCATTAAAGGCTCAACTACTGTATTTAATATATATTAAACATAATTAATAGGGAAGAAAATAAGAAGCAAAAATAATCACGAAAAAAAATTCAATACAAAATAATATCAAAATATATTTACATAAAAAATAATTGATTCAAATTTAAATTGGATATTCAGATGTTAAAATCGTAATAGATATTAAAGTTTTTTATTATTGAAGCTGTAAAATATATTGTATTTCTTCACGTTATAAAATTTGATGTACTTTCATATCTGAATGTCAGCTGTTAACAATAATGATAATTACAGAACGTTATGATCGTTCTGCTTACCACGAGTCTGCACTACGAACGATACGTTTGCCGTTTGCCATTCAATATGATACCATAATCCGTACTAATATTATAAATGCGAAAGTAACTCTGTCTATCTGTCTGTTACGCTTTGACGCCTAAACCACTGAACTGATTTTAATAAAATTTGGTACAGACATAGAGTTGACCTTGAGAAAGAACAGGATAGTTTTTATTCCAGACTTTTGAAAGGTTCTCTTGGAAACGCGATATAACTGAACTCCATGCGAGCGAAGCTGCAGGCGGAAAGCTAGAGTGAAAATATTTTCATATTAAACTGTTATTTCTTGTGTTCATGGGAACTATAACACGGATAATGTCTTTTATGCTATGTACTAGACTTATGTGGATTAACATACAATCATGATTACAAGACTTGAAGTTACATATGTATTATGTCTAATTATCGAGCTAATTTAAATATAAAAGAAATGTTAAAGCGATTTTTTAACAGCAATATTATTTTGCTCGTTGAAAAACAATCAAAAAAACTTCATATTTCTAAAGTTCTCTCATTTAGGGATATATTCTTTCAAGGATAAGAATAGATTTAAATATTTTTATATTTAACCAATGCATCCTCATTTGATAGACTCCTGCAGTATTGGTTTATTGTCCAAAGATTTTATAAGGCAAGTTATTATTAACAAATTTACACATCAAATATAAGATTAGTCCACGGGAAACGGTTAATACCTATCGTTTCATTGTTTAATAATCTAGTTAATACATTCGACTTTTCTTTCGCTCACTTACTGCGTAACTGATCACTCAAAAAATTATGCATTTTTTTTATTAAAAAAAATTTAATAAACAGTCTTTAAACGTCGCGATTTTATCAAATAAATGCCGTTTTCTTACTTGAATATCTATTTCCGGCGGACTTATTTTATCTTAATGAGTAATAAATTAATCTTATTTATTACATCGCTTTAATTTAAGCTTATTAAGGGCTAATAAAAGTAATTACACGTCCAATCACAGGCCCTTACAGATACGCTTCAGGCGATGGGAATGAGACAAAAAGTATTAGTTGCATAACGACAATCTAAAACTATCTAAAGATTTATAGATTATAATCTATCGTACGTGAAATGGAATGAAAGTGATTTTTTTTATTACACACAACATGTTATGCGATTTGTTTTAATGGGTACCATAAAGACGAAATGGATTGCATACATAAGTGATTCTGGCAACGTCATATGTTATTACGACGCTTCGAATTAAAAATCTTCTTCTATATATATAAAAATGGATTGCTGTTCCTTAGTCCCGCTAAAACTCAAGAACAGCTGAACGGATTTATCTTATTTTAGTCTTGAAATGTTCGTGGAGGTTCAGGGAAGGTATAAAAGCTGAAAAAAAATGATTCATTACTGGGAAAACCATAAAAACAGCCCTTTTCTATTTCCCATACAAACGTTTTTTTTGACATTAGATTTGACTACTAACTAAGATGTCAATCATTTTGTTGCACTTCAAAACACGGAGATTTATGGCTTACAGGTAAACTGTATAATATAAATAAAAAAACGTAATAGATATTTCTTGATTATAGGGCGATACGAAGTTCGCCGGGTCTTCTAGTACTTAATAAAATACAATCATACCTTCAATGTAAGGGAAATAATTACCTCAGCTTAGCATGAGATCATAATCTTTTTCGCACCGTATTTCTCACGTTATAAACTACAGTCAAATGGAAAGCGATAAAAACTAACAGATTAAACCGTAACTAGAATTACTTTCACACAATACCACATAAAATAACTTACTTTGGGCTATGACAAATTAAACTATAGCCAACAATGAGTCGGAATCGGGTTTAGATTCCGATCAGGGTTTATCGGCTCTCTGCTCATTGTATAAAAACTTATACGTACAGAAACGAAAGGAGTTTTAAGGTTTTATATATTAATGCGACAGGTGGAAAGGTTTCTATTTACTGTTTCTGAATTGGACATCAAATATCTGATATATATACTCTACTATAACATTTTATCCTTAACTTTGAAATTTATAATGGACTTTTTACATATTAAAACAAAAAGTATTATGAACTAATACTAATAATATTTTGTATACAAATCTGTTGGTTGGTTTCAGCGTGACTTATCGATAACGAAGAAGCGTGGCTTATTGAATTTAAGAACCATATTGTAAGAAAAGAATAAGAATATATTTATAACTAGCTGACCCGGCAGACTTCGTACTGCCTCAATCAAGAAATAAATTATTTCTTAATTATTTTTTTGGAGTTTACCTTTAAGCCATAAATCTCCGTGTTCTAAAGTGCGACAGAATGATTGACATATTAGTTAGTTGTCAAATCTAATGTCAAAAAACCCGTTTGTATGGGAAATAGAAAAGGGCTGTTTTTAGGGTTTTCCCAGAAATATTTTTTTTTTTTCAGCTTTTATACCTTCCCTGAACCTCCACGAACATTTCAAGACTAAGATAAGATAAATCTGTTCAGCTGTTCTCGAGTTTTAGTGAGACTAAGGAACAGCAATCCATTTTTATATATATAGAAGATAGAAGATAGAAGATAATAAGGATATATTAAGCAATTTGAACACATTCTGTAAGCTCTATATCCGCATTTCATTGACGACACAGTTGGTTAGAGAACAAAGCGTGATATTGCAACGTAAACATTTCGGTAACACAAATGAAAACTACTTTACGTCTTCAAAATAAACCTCCGAACTAGGTGACGTGTGTGTTGAGAACACTTAACAACACATATATACATGAAAGCGGAAATCGTTGATTTGGTTCAGTTTTTTTTTTCGCGCCATAGAGATATACCATTTTGACAGAAGACGCTTCTCGAAATAGTGACTACTGAGATGTGAGAAGTACAAATAACATTGTATTGTAGTGTAGTACTAAGATAATTTTACACAGACGTACTATTCTTTACTTTGTACATTATCTAATCACGATATTAAACATATAAGCCCTTTTTCCTGACATCGGCTGTTTCCCTGAAATCTTTGCTTTTATAATAAAAAGTAATTAAGACTTTAATCCACTCACCATAATTACGTAATAGAAACTATAAAAGCATTTAATGGTAAATAAATAAGTAAAAAGTATAGAAAATTGTTAGAAATTAAAGGTTCTAACGAAGATGTGCTGTAAAGTATATACAATAGCAACAATGGTATTTTAATAGTATTTTCGTTCATAAGTGTACGTCTGAACGGGAAATTACAATCCAATGTCTAAGATGAAATCTCTGAACAAAAGCATCCAACCAATACATTGTTTGAGGCGAATTGAAAACGATCCACTCCACACTTTATTTGCTTTTTATACGACGCTCTACACATTACTGCTTTTTAATTATAATCTTATAAATAGACAGTTATACGATTTGTTATAATAGTAATGAATTATATTTATAAATTGTTGTATATTATTTAAATATCATAGACACGATAATCTGAAAGAATTGTCTATACCTGTAATGTCAGATTTAGAGTACAGTTAACAAATTACCATAACATTTTAATCAATTATAGAATTATATTAAAATGGTTTTTTTTTAATAAAAATAAAACAATGTTTATTAGAAATTCAAGTTACTTCTATAATATTCATGGAACATGTATCAAATTAGGTTTTTTTTGTTTATGGCTTCATTCGCACTGGAATCGTGGAATATTTAGCCACTGTCAAAAACTTACTCAAAATGCTCTTCCTAAAATTAATATAGTGACTGTCATAATAAACTACTGTGCAATTTTACATATAAGAAAACAATTACACTATTCATACAGACAAATCCGTGGTATTCGTCTTGTTTAAATGATAATTTTTCTTAACGTATTTAATATATCTCAATAATAATTCTCCAGTGACTGTAATCGTTATAAAGAGCTGTGATATAATGATTATCATTATTTATTATATATAATGTATTAAAGATTTCAACAGTTAATTATACTGAAGAGACTCGTAATTATTTCATTCATTAATACTAACTGAACTGATTCAGACACCCCGGCGTCGGGACGTGACGACCCCATCGCCCACCGGTGTATTCCGGTGCAATAAGGCCTCGGCCTCGAATCTCGCGGGTAGCGGGGCGGCAGCGGCGGCGGCACGAAAACGCATACTATTCTCCAAACTAGCGGGCAGCGGGCACGGAGAAATGTATGCGTTTCCGTGCCGCCGCCGCTGCCGCCCCGCTACCCGCGAGATTCGAGGCCGAGGCCTTAGTCACGGGGGGGAAGGGCCTTGACCTCCTCGTGGGGTCTTGGCCCGGGCTGGGGGTGCAGCCCATGGAGGTGGGTAGGACGAGGCTCGGCGGTGTACACCGCCGCTGCCAAGTTCGGCCCTACGTGTTGGCGGGTGGCCTCGGCCACTGTCGGCGCAGTCCGGCGTCGGGACGTGACGACCCCATCGCCCACTGGTGTATTCCGGTGCAATCAGTCACGGGGGGGAGGGCTGGGGGTACAGCCCTGGGAGTAAGACGGTCACGGATCTGGCAGGAGGCCGTCCGTGGCTGTCTTGGGGGGGAGGGGATACTCGGGTCTCTCCGGAGGCCTGAGTTCGCTTGTGGTCGGTCGGTTTCCTCTCTGTCTGCCGTCGGGCGCTTGCGCTCGTCGGTGGGTGGTTGGAGACTGGCCGCGTGGGCTTGGGTGGGAGGGGTAAGGGGTTAACCCTCTCGCGATTAAGCAAGCCCGCCAGGCGGGGGGACACTCCTGGTCACTTGGAGTGAGCCCTCGGGGGGGGAGGTGGCCGTTCGCGGCCCGCCGCTGGATCGTCGCGGATGCATGCTTCGGCGTTTCCCGTGGCGATCCACTTGGCGGCAACGGAGAGTGACCGCTGGTGTTTTAGTGGGTAACATGGGCCCTTCTGGCCGTGAATCCCACATAACCGCCTCTGTCTCCCCTAGACGGAGGGGTAGGTATAAAACCTTTCACCGCGATAACAAAAAAAAAAAAAAAACTGATTCAGACACGCAGCTTCCTCGAAAGCCTTGACACGGCAAAATAAACTTTAACTCTATTAAATAAGGTTGCTTTTTAAACGACCTTAATCATTCGTTATCAAATTACAAAGGAAGACTTGTCACATATAAAATATAACATATTTAGACGAATAATTAATTCATTAGTACTTAAAGAAAATATTATAGTTATATATAGAATAATATAAATAAATATATATAGATGATTAATTTAATAATAAAATGATAATTCTCCAATCATATAACATACTTGTATAGTTTTATCGAAGCAGTAACTCGCATAATGAAATGCCAATAAATATTATAATCTGTAAACATATATTGTGTTCGGTATCTGAGCTATTTAGAACAATGATAACTATTAGTTGGTTCAACGATAATGCGACTTGTTTATTAGTTCTGGATAAATTAAACATTATACGAAAAATAATATTTACAATAATAAGCTTAAAGTATAGTAATTTAAAAATAAATTAATATTGTAAGCCACTAAAATAGTGATATTTTTTTAAATAAAAATTTAATCGAATCGTAAAATTTTAATTCGTATTACGATATTTTCGCAGCTGCGAGCAATGAATGTTGCACAGCTGTGTCCGATGAACATTCAGACAACGTAAACATATTAGACCTCCCGTGAAGAACATCCTAACTCACGGCTGAATGTGTTTGGATCGTTGCCTCGTCTGATGTATTTAATATAAAAAATAAATAATGTCAATACGTCATTACTTTTTTTAAATTAATTTTCTTAATCAATTATTACAAGTAAATACAAATTAATAACAAGTTGTAACATTACATAGATTTCCGTAGTTTAAAGATCAAATAGATAAATATAAATTTGACTACCGAGTCGTCTCGCGGGAAATGAAAGTGAGGGAACATGATGTAAATATTTTATCGCAGTGCAATTTAACAACTACTTATTAACAGCTCTGATGGTCGAATGACTGAGTTCCCGTTTAACGTCAAATGAAGTTTATTTTGCATCTTATATATTTTTATTACGCCGCGCCAAAACACTCGAAAGAGGTTTATTATTATAACCTTTTTATAATACTTGAAATCAAATACTCTTAAGTAGAGACCCTCTCGGAAATGTCAGTCATTACAACTTTTGATACCTAAACAAATTAATGTGTGAAATAAGGACATATAGATAACTATGGCTTCTGATAAAAAAAAAAATTACAAGAATTCTCAACACTAATAAAGACAGAAAAGATTTATTAATCATGCAAATTAATTTATTTCTATCTGAATTTCATTCAAAAAACATACGAAAATAATAGCGTTAAAATTGTTTATATTATACTCTTAAGAACAATATTTACTAGCAATTAAATCAATTTCTTTACGTAAAAGCGATTTTTAAAAAAAGAATTTCATTCATGATCCGAATACTTATATCATAAAATATTACAAGCTGAAAACTACCCTAAGTTGTTACAGTAAGGTTCAAGTTAGTTTAATTCTTTATGTAAAAGCGATTTTTAAAAAAAGAATTTCATTCATGAATAACAAAACATCTCATGAAACAATACAAGCTGAAAACTACCATAACTTGTTACAATAAGGTTCAAGTTAGTTTAAACTGACCTGGAATAGCAGATACCCGGAGTCGTACATCCAGAAGTCATCTGGCGCGTTGCCAGGCTTGGTGAGATGGATGGCGAGGCAGCGCTGCAGTATCAGCTGGCAGCGCTGCCCCCCAGCTCCGCGGCCGCTCATGCCTAGGCGGGGGGCGGCATGCTCTGCAAATTTTACACCTTATTAATAAGTCATAAGTACTAATATTGTTTATTTTATGAATTCAGAAGAAGTGTCATTTCATTATAGGATATTGTGGTTGGTTGCAATTAAGTATATGGCATTTTTTCTACCGTATTAAAGTAATGTCGATTCTATTTTTGAATTTTTTTTTATTTTATTTTTATACGAGTACATATATATGTATATATGTTTTTTTTATTCTCAAATGTATAAATACATTCTTGTTTATCATTTAATATATTTTTCGTATGTCGAAATATTTATGTAATACTTTAAATAGGTTATAGCTATTTACGTGCCGCTAATGTTAATTATGCAAATTATGATCACAAATTTATTGTGCTATACCGTTATACGTAATCAGATAACTAAGTAGCTTAGAGCATATTATAAAATATAGAAGTTTATAAGAAAATCAATATGTACTATAAATACGATACTCGTACAACACTTGTTATAGAAACACTAGCTTTCCACCCGCAGCTTTTCCCGCGTGGAATTCGGTTATATCGCGTTGCCAAGACAACCTTTCAAAAGTCTGGGATAAAAACTATCCTATGTTCTTTCTCAAGGTCAACTCTATCTTTATACCAAATTTCTTTAAAATCAGTTCAGTGTTTTAAGCGTGAAAGCGCAACAGACAGACAGAGTTACTTTCGCATTTATTATATTAAGTAGGTATGTAGGCGGACATATGAGTTATGTTATTATTTCATTTGTCACCTCAATCAATAGTTCTATACAATTTATTTTCTATGCCTATTATGTAATTTACTGTTATCCTTGCGAGTGTTTATTTTTGTAAGCATTTCGTATTATTACTATCGGAGCTCAAGACGGATTTCTAAATAGGTTGACAGCTAGTTTACAATGCTCTGTAAATGACGCAACGAAATGTCTAAAGGTGTATTGATATTTTTGGATTAATATAGCATAATTTATCAATTTTTGAACGTAACGTTATTTTTTATACTAGTTTTTGCTACTGACTTCGTCTGTGAGGACTTCTGAATTAGACTCAGAGTCAAAATAATACGTCACGTGACGTCATATATTATACTTATAATTTCGGGATAATTTATACCAGATATCCTTCTCTGATATCTAAGCTACATTACAGATAATTTCCATCAAAATCTATTAATAATTTTTTTCGTTAACGAGCAACAAACATCCATACATACTGACCGTAGTATTTATATTAGCAGGATAAATAAAGTAGCAGTAGTGTCTGTCAGCCCTTGACACGAGAGCAATCCATCTAGTGGTTGATATCTCCCTCCTTTCACGCATTTGTTTGCATAAATTTCCTCAGTGATAGTGCTCGGACGGACAATTAAAACAGTTAAGTAATATGACGTAATTGGTTTAATAATTTCCGCGACCGAACATCTACAGGATACATATTGAAGTATGTTATAAAATATTACATAATATTATATACGACAATTACTTTTTTAATAATTTTTGTTTTCCTGCCCTGATCCCACTTTAATGTAAATAGAACTCTTCCACAGAATATGTAAATAGTTTTGGCTAATTGTTTTTACGACCGGCCGCCTGCCTGATATCAACCCTCTTTGGGAATGCATTAATCAGTGATGTCTAAATACTCTTAGAAAATACATATGACTCGGAAAAATCACATTGATACTTGCCAGGGCCAGGATCGAACCCGCGCCCTCGTGCATGAGAGGCGGGCCCTTTAACCACTAGGCCACCACTCACTGACTGACTTTTTTTATATATAAAATTATTTAATTTCACACTTCAGAAAATGCCAATATAATATTACTTACGTACGGCCTCAGATGTAAATTTCTCATAATACCTTGTAAGACAAGAGTACAAGTCAAATATTATTATTATTCAGCGAATAAGGAAATAATACAACAATATTCCAATATTCTGATACGGCGTCCATATTGAATTAACATTAAACCGGAAGGCGTATAATTTAAGTGCGGACATAATTTCAGTGTCCCTACCAACAGCTCTCAGGACGCATTTCCATAATCGGTTACTTTACTTCACTCAGCATCCTTTAAATATATCGTGTCAATTAAAAATATAATCTATCCCATTGTAAATAGAAGTAACTTTCCATCGTGCGTACATTTATCAAGTTAAAAGGCTCTCGTTTTGTGAACGACGCATTATGTCTAACTCTTGTTACGTAACTATTGTTGATTTACTTCGCAGAAATGAGATTTAAATGTGAAACAAACTTTACTTCTTGTAAAAACATATTGAATATAATATTATCCAATATTTTTGGTATAAAACAGTGATTTATTTATTGATATCTGGTTAATAATAGTGTATTTAATACACAATAGTCGAATAAGTTCTTATAAGGAGCGAACAGTCCAATTACAATATAAACGATCACTATGAATTTATTCACAGGTCCTGTTCAATGGAATGCTGAGCTTATCTTAAATGGAATTATAATAAACTTCCCAGTTTCATACTTATAATACAACAATAAATATCTCAATTAAAATACTTCAACGTTACTGCACAATACATATTAATGACAGTTTATTAAATTTCTATTTTATTCACCTAGATCACGTATTTAAAACAAATAGCATTTCCATAGCGGGTTTGTAAAAAAGCAATAAATGCATCAAAATTAGGCATGGCGTGCTCGCAAATTGCAGTAGGTACTCCATTTTGGGAATTAAGGCCAGTGGGCATCTATTATAACGGCATCATGAGTATTGTGCAAGCATTGCGAATGTTTTTACATCACAGTTCCCAGGAACTGATAGTAATAGGTGTTAGAACGCTCAGGAAGTTTACCAGATTACTTCTGATGTACTACTATCGAAGTATTGGATTGATATGGATTGTGATTGTAAAACAGATTTCATTGTTTACTGGCAATGTAGAGTTATTTTCTGATATTATTTCTTCTATATATATGTTTAAATCTTAATAATTATCAATATTATAAGGGTACCTAGTTATAAATGTTTTATCTATTATATTAACTTTGAATATCCCTACTAATATTATAAATGCGAAAGTAATTCTGTCTGTCTGTTTTTCTGTTACGCTTTCACGCTTAAACCACTGAACTGATTTTAACTAAATTTGGTACAGACATAGAGTTGACCTTGAGAAAGAACATAGGATAGTTTTTATCCAAGACTTTTGAAAGGTTCTCTTGGAAACGCGATATAACGAAACTCCACGCGGGTGAAGCTGAGGGCGGAAAGCTAGTGAGTAATATACTGAGGAATTGAAAACTATTTTTGTATATTTGTTCTTTAAAATAACTTCATAAATCTATTACCTCACTATTGTAATAGTTTCCCGCTATTTTATACGCGAGCTATAAATATATTTTTAGAATCTTAATAAAACTATGGTTTACAAACAAGCGTCTTGAGATTTTCGTGTTGTTTGTTTTTGTAAAGACCTAAATTTCAGGTCAAAGTTAATATATATCCAAGAACCGTGGTTTTATTTATATGTGTACTCGAAAAATATTCCTTATCATTATATTTTTAGTATTATATGTTTGAATATATAAATGGAGTGTTTGGTTCATTATTATTTGAACATAGACATATAATTAATGTTTAATGTAACCAGACATCACCCAGTTTCTAGACTGTAACTTTCCTCATTTTTTGTATTGGTCATACCATAAAGATGTTCGGAGAAAGTAATCGAGCTAGAAAGCCTACTGAAGCCATATAAAATTTACTTATAAATAATAGATGAAAAATCATACACGAGAAATATATAATATATACATTAAATATAAATAAATAATAGAAAAAAAATCGAATAAAATGATTCAAACTAATTGGTAGTAATCAAAATACAGCATGATACACATATATTTACTAACTTAATATTGTTTACAAAAATTTCTTCATTAAAATTGTCAAAATTTTTAATATATTATTGTACTACTATCTCCAAAGAGTGTAGCACTTACTGTTAAAAAGGTTTTCTGGAACACATATAACCCCGATAAATATGGATACTTCTCATTTAACTAAATGTACTGAAACGTAATTTTCTCCAAAACCAATTTCCAATACAACAATATTTAATAACATACAATCAATACGTGAGTATTTTTCATTTGTAGTTTTATTTAACACAACGACTTATGCCTGTATCAAGTTATGACGAATCGAGATAAAGTGTTGCAACTCAGCGTCGCCGAAGGTGAACGTGATAGCACAGATTCTGCTAAAATTACCACCTACCGAGAACTACAGATAACATATACATGCCACAGATAATATATACATACCACAGATAACATATACATACCACAGATAATATATAACTAAACACAATATACATACAGCCAGTTATATTATTAAACAGATTAAAATTAACTACAATTATCAAGGACGCATTCACTTAAGATATAGATCATAATTAACCTTTTAATTATTTTAGTTATATTAAATATTATACAAGACATTCAAATGTACAGGCTAAATCCTTTGAACTTGACATTCGTGGCGCTGACAGCCGGATGTGACGTCATAACTGGGATTAGCAAACTGTATGGCCTACGAAGTTATTGTAACGGACCAACAGCGTATTTGTGAACACAATGCATTGATATGGGTGACGTGCATGTAATATATATTTAAATTAGCTGAATAGAGTTTTGAGAAGCTACATTTTAGTTAAGTTTTGTTTTGTTATTCTTTTCTTTAAGGCATACATTTTGTATTTAATAATAATGGCGCCAAAACTAATAAAAAAGGCGCGAAATTTTTTTATAGAAAATTTTAGACAAATATTTACAAACTTCTTTTTAATATATTGAGTTTAATACAAATGTTGTTGAAGTTTTCATTAAGTTAATTTATTAACTCAAAAAATAAAAATCAAGTAGCAGGTAAAAGTTAGTCTCAACACTGGCTACAGTCACTACTAGGCGAGCTAATCAACAAGTTTATTCTGAATCGGCATCATTGACTAATGAATATTATAAACACGACAAATCATTTAATTCTCTGTTTATAGCAATTAAATTAACATCTTACAAACACTGCAAGACTTACTTCTCTATGTATAAAATTCTAAATAAACAATTACGAACACTGACAGCATCGCATAAATTAACTATTATCAAAGCGTTATATCTAATAAATATTTAAGTGATCGAGATAGTTTTGCATTACATATAAAATTGATAGGCATTATAAATTGTATCAAAACATTGCCCAAGCTCTACATCGCCGGCGACACAATTCCTTATAGACGTGGGCGATTTGACACTAGCGATGGCTGTCATTCAAATACAGTGGGCATACCAGTTTTATTTCTTCAAAACGCCCCAGTTTTGTAATATAACTATTCAAGAATCCCTATTAATTTTCAATACTAATATAATTAAAATATTCTCTTATATATCAAAGATGATTTTATTGTGATGTACATAATATATATTATATAATTTTATATTAATAGAAAATTAAAATTAAATAGCATTCGATACATTAAAGATCTGGCAACACCAATACGTAAACGCGGGTAATAAAAAGGACAGTAAATGTCAAAATTTTGCCGTTAAGCGTCTCTTATTCGTTTTATTAGCACATAATATAAACGTTGCCAACAATATCTTATATAGTTGTAAAATGAACCATAGGCTATAAACGTAAAGTTTGCAATAAAAAGGATTTTGTAAGTAGGTATTGGCTCGGTTTAAAACTAACCTCGATGTGAAGTAATTCTTGGATGTATGTTAATTAACCATAGAAGCGATATGTTTAGTGGATAGTAGCTTAGTTGGTAATTAAGATATTGGACGCTAATTATAATTGCATTGACTTTTCGTTCTTTATTAGTATGAGATTATTTAAAAAAAATGACATTACTTATAAATAATTTTGGTAAATTTTTATTAATTTTTTTTTTCTATTTGGCTGTATAAGTCAGATCTATGCCATCTATGTTAAGTAAAATTTAAAAATATTCAAAACCCGACATATAAAAGAAAGATCGAGTTCGACAAGCGTCATTCGATATTTGGTCGCAACATATTGCATGCGTCTACATCTTTATTGAAGTGAATGTATGGACCGTGGGAAAAAAACTTACAAAATAAACTCACGGATCTGATTGTGAAAAATAATTATTATATAAAATGTAACGAAACACACTCAGTGGCGTTTTAGTTTTAATGTTTGTTTTATTTAAATCATTCATGAATAGATAATTTTATAAATAAAAACAGACTTATTTAATATGGCAAAATTTCTTAAAGCTTCATTTAAATATACATATTATGTTTTTTCTTCGTATCTCTTACATTATTTTTCCTATTATCTTTGTATCTTTGTATACAAGTAGCGTTTTAATAAAGTATAAATAATATTTAATTTCTTTGTATTAAATCGTTATCTTGAGTATAGTCCAGTCTGTAATTAGTTTCATGACATTAGACACGCGACGAGGAGCCAAGGTCGGATAATCTGAGCCGGCGGACCGAGACCGACCCATTGTTTTACATAAACACTTACCATTGATGACCATTACGTATATATAATTGTCAAGTAAATACTAAATACATAATATATGAAGAAAATTTATTTAATATAAAATCGCAGTACACTATTTCGCGTAAATATTTGATGTATATAATCAAATAATTTCATATAAAAATCATCAAAGTTTCAAATGCTCTTTATTCTATGTTTCGAGTAAATAAGTACTTTGCATAGTTTTAACGAAAATCAACAAGTAAAAATCTTGCATATATTTTATTTAATTGATGTATAAGTCAGTTGTATGTAAAAATGTAAAGAATCATAATATTATACGATAGCCTATTAACCTTTAATTCTCAATACGCAATTTTTTATTTAAAATACACTCATGAACTAGGTTTAAAGTTTAGACGTTTATGTTTCTGACACTAATATTTCAGGTTCCGTATAGCATTTGTAAATTCAACATACGATATAACGCTTTATAAACCTTATTATAAGAACTATAATTGCTTAAATATAAATGTATGTTACTATGTATAGTGCTTCCTGTATGTGACCTCCGTACTTGTAGTCTTGTCTATGGCTATCTGTTCTGCATATACTGTCTCTATGGTTATGGTTTGCGGAAACATAGCTCGTAAAATAAAACCATATTTAGTTAGAAATATTTCTAACATAGCTATCATCACAGCGTTAGCCAATTAAAAAGGTTATGTTGTAATTACAAATAACATGTTTTATATTCAACACGCGTGTCCCTTACCTTTATGTACACTTAACACTTTTTTTATACTTTGTTAAATCTTACTACATATATAGAATTAATTGTAAAAAAAGATTTAATACAAAATTTCCAAACGTATCTTATACAGAATTAAAAAAAAAAATATTTAATGCAAAATTTCCGAACGTATCTTATACAGACAGAATTCATAAAAAAATATTTAATGCAAAATATCCGAACGTATTAAAACTTCAGTGACGCTTCGAACTGTCAAACTATATTATAAAAGTATGAAGTATAAATTAAAACCTCTCATGGGATGCTTTAATGCAGCCAATTTGTTTGTCGTCGATATAAAACCGATGCATTACATTACCTGGTCCACATTGGATGTGAGCCAAAAACGTTATATCACTGGCTCGTATTACCGGTATCCACTCAAGGGCTTTAAGGTTAAAATGTTAATCATGATATGTCGAAACTTATGACATTATTTCATTCATATTTGGAGTATATAGATATTAAATATTACTTGTTTTTACAGTTCTATATTCCTTTGATATAAATTGCCTTATATTTAACAGTGATGTACGTGTTAAGAAAATGCAATCCAAAATGTATAAATATATTTACGTTAATAAGTGTAAATAACAATATGACAATAAAAATGATTTTAGACCAAAAAAATCATTGTGAAGCTGATTTCAGAAAGTAATAAAAAAAGATTTTATTATGTAAACATTGTAAAAGAAAAGATCGTATGAATAATCATTAGATTCTGTAACCCAACACTTAGGTTACTTTAAAGTTTAATTGAATGAATTTAATAAGAATACAAATTTCATCATCATCATCAGCCTATTAGAGCCCATTGAAAGCCTCTTCTCACACGGAGAAAATAAATTTATAAATAACAATTTATTAAGGATTTTTTTTACTAGGTATAAACTACATACTCCCGACGTTTCGGTTACTTTACAGCAACGATTACCACGAGCAGACGAGATGACGAGACATAAATAAAATAAAAAATCGTGTATTAAATCCGATAATATTAGTTTCATTTAAATGAGTAGGTACTCGCGAAAATCTTACATCTCGTCTGCCAGTGATCACGGTTGCTGAAAAGTAGCCGAAACGTCGGGAGTATGTAGTTTATAATCAAAAATAAAACGCGAAGTAAAATCCGAAAATATTATTATCATTTATCTTAGATCTCATTACCTTCTGTTTATAAGTATAACACATATTTTTAATAGCTTATTTCTGTATACAGCGATCATGTAATAACAAAGGAGTGTATATATGTCAGTAGATATTATAAAAGCTGTTCCCCAACGAAGGGTGCAAGGTCACGCTGCAGTGCAGGACTAGACGATTGTATCGATCGGACCAGGCTCCGCAACGCGTATAACACATATAGGGCTGACACAATCATTAAAATAAAAACAATTAATCAACAGATTAAACTTTAATATATTATTAAGCGATAATTTTGATTGAACTATAATCATCTATATGTATGTCAATTTGATATCAGATTGTTGCATAAAATGTATGATATTTTGTACACTATATATCGAAGAATGTTGATGAATACTTTCTTATATACAGAAATTAAAAGTCAATAATTATATTACGCATATTTAATTAGATCAAATAAGTATGAAGTGTCATCCCTAGCAGGGTTTCTTTATATCGCACGAACGCCGCGATATTGCCATACTAAAGCCCGGCGTTAGGAGCCGACTCCTCTTTAAACTACCGGTATCTGTATTGAATTTTAAACAAGCAGACAACTAAATTTTGTGCTTTCGCGAAACCTCCTGTGGTCGTGTCTGGAGCATTTTTATGTTGAGTTGAATTTAAATGACTATCTTCTTTAATTAAAAAAAATAAATATAATATTTTCTATGGCAAATGGCAATGTACATTAAACATAGTGCCGCTTATTTTTTGTTAAAAATGTTTTAATAAATATGCTAATCAGCCAGCAATAATCTATTTCCTTTTTTTTTTAGAACTTGGGTACAATAAATCTTACCTTATTTTTTACTACGAAAAGATAAGCAAACACGTATGTTTATCATCTCCTCGGAACGACCTCAAAAACCCTAAATATTTAAAATTAATGCCTAAAATAGAGCAGGGACTTCAAAGTTATTATTCCTTAAACGTGCCGTCGTGTTGAGATTAAATATGTTCTGACTCATACAACCTAAAATGTTGACAAATATGTGACATGACATTGCAATCCTTATAAGGCACTTCTTTATGTGTAATGTGTTTTTAATTTTTGTAATAGGTGTAATAACAGTTTTAATAACATTTATTTCACCATACAATTTAAATTTTAAGTTACAATATCTCTCACCAATTATAATGAATCATGATCGCTCTTAAAAGGCGCAAAATATTCAGACTATATATATTTTAATATAATATATTAAAATTTAACCAAACCATTATAACAGCGTATGAATAATTCAAGTTATAAGATTACGCAATGTTATGACTTTTAATACAAATTGATGGACAAACAGCAATGCAAATAAATATATGTGCGACATTGATACCATTGTTGTCAATACATATTGATTTGTTTTGTATAACTTGACACTTGATGTCTGATCACCCATACGAGTGATCCATTCATATTATACGATTTATTATTATAAACACAATTAGCAATACAAAATATATGAAACTTTATTTGTTACGATATTATAATCGTATCGTAGTCGTCGGTATAAATGTCCTTTGCTTTATCCCTATGGGTACCGCTTACGGGGGTGTGCAGCGTAAATGAAAAATGGGTGTTTAGCTGTCAAGGTCGGTACGGGGGTTTTATCATTGTTATATAGATACTTATACTATTTATTTCCTTATGTATTTATATACAAATTAACTTGGCAATCGATAATTTAATAACAAATAAACAGGTGCGAAATATGACAATATGAAGCGAAGACTGTAAGTTTACTAAAACGATATTATTATATTTCATAGGACTTTAACAATGAATACTTTCATCTGCCCTTATTTAGCACATTTCTCCGACAAAAGAGCGGTAATGTTTTGTTACTACTACAGCTGCTTTTGGATTGATGGAAACCCGAAATCCCTTTTCTCATCCCGAATAATACTCACCTTTCAAAATTCCTGTGGAGTCTGAATTGTTAACTAAACTTCTATGAAGCACTACTTTCTATGACTCTCTATATTATTACCACAATAAAACTTATACAAATATTCATGTATGATAATTCTTCACTAAGTAAATCTTCCAAATATCTTTATTTCACAATAAATAAAGTAAAATGAGTATAAACCATCGTTTAAGACTCGCTAACCAAGGACTTGTTTAAGTGACAAACAAAACGTCTTTAAATTTACGACTTGTGCGTTGTCACGTATCAAATTTACATCAGCCATTTTTCTCTTAAGTGTCAAAGTCAAGTTATAAAATATAAAATGGCACTTAAACATAATTTGGTGTCGTAATTGTGTGAATTATTTTACTTGCAAACGCTATTATTAACAGCGTTAGTTCAACATGTGTTTTGGGATATAATAAGGGTAAATATTTTGTTAATGCAAAGCTTATTGCATATCCATTTATTGGGTAATGGACATATTATTATCCATTAATTGGTTGTACTATGTACTATGCGGCTCGAGGTCCGAGGTTCGATTCTAGGGTCAGACAAAACATGTTTGACTTTACCAAACATGGTTATGTTTGAAAGAAGGGACGTGAATATGCCAATTACCATCTATTGTTCATGTCAATGAGGAATTAACTTTCTATGGGTTCAGCGTTTGAGGCGTTTTATGAAACTGACCACCTTCAAGCCATTGCGATCATATAAAATAATTTCCGCATTATATAACATTGCTTTGATTATCGAATTTATAACTAAAATGAGTATTAGTAATAATTATAACGTAATGGATCTTTGTGAGTTCGGTAATTAATAAAAAAAACATACAAAGTCGCGGTAAGAAGCTAGTATAGCAACTCCAAGGTGACATTTTTCATTTGTAAGTAAACTTATTCTAACAAGAACACAAGCTATGTGTGTTCAAGGCTAGTGTCCAACCGTGACGATAGTGTTGTCAATACGCACTTCACAGCCTTGGACACCCTTAAACATTATACACACCACCAAATAAACATGCCATCAGACATAATTATACTGTTTATGACACTTAAATGATATGATTGAATGTAATTTATGCTAATGTCATTTATAAATTGTCAATGTTGCCACGTTTGAAGTGATCCGACGCTGAACGAAAAAAGGTTTTATTGGCAACATCTGACAGATTTTTTTTTTTCAATTTGAATTTTATTTAAATGCATACGAATATAAAATAAGTGATCATAGTAAAAGTATTATAATGTGTGTACAACAAATTTGCAGAATCACAGTATTTACTCAAAATAAATCTTAATAATGTGACAAATCGGTGCTAAAAAGTATACCTCATTGTATATACTTTACTAATTTTCCTCATTTTCGACCTTATTATCATAGCCATAAAGCGAATAGTAACAATTTTTATTTCCGTATACTTCAAGGTGTAAAGCAATGTCATAAGTTGACGTAACTCAAAACGGTTTAAAAACTTCGTAGCTGTTGAATCTGTCTAAATACGGCTTAACCTTAGCGGTTGGTTTTGGATGACAAGGTCAAGCTAAAACTAATGAAACGGCAAAATTTGTTTATCCGGGACATTATGACCTTAATCTTAAAATATACTACAAGAGAATATACATAAATAATACGTATTGAGTTTCTAATCATACAAAACTATTCACTTTCGTTACATTCATTGAACAAACCAGTTGTAACACGAAAATAAACTTCACACAAATTGGGTTTTTGAATAATTTTTTTTTTGTGATAAATGGAAAGATCATATATAAGTTTTATAAGAAAGCTATTTTTATTTATTTTTTCTTTGCAATAATTAAAAAGTTATTTCAAAATAAAAATTAAATTTTAAATTCAGTACCGAAGACCCGCCGACAGCTCCCGAATAAATCCGAGCGCGTGTGACGTCACAATGTTAGTTTTTGCTCATTGCAGCATACAGAGATATAATAATTAGTACAGTGTTTTGAGTTTTTATCTAGTAAATTCTGTTGGCATTGTTAAATAATCAAAAATGTTAAAACTCAAAAGTTATCGCTCTTGTTTTGTACCATTATGTACAAATACTACAAAAACAACTCCTGAAAAAATGTTTTTAAATGTTCCACAAGACGAAAAACGTAGAAAAAAATTGTTTCAAGCAGTGCTCCGAGATTATTCAAAAACAAAATCAATTTTTTTTTGTTGTGAAAATCATTTCGATGTAAGTATAATAATAATATAATCATAGTAATATTGTTATTAATTATTTTATATCTAAGAGTATAAATCGAATAAGTATAGTTCAGTAATTAATTTTTTTACCTGGGCTCCAATTCATAACCTTTAGAATTGTAGCATTAAAAAATTTTTAATTGATAATTCAAAGCTATTAAATAGTAAATCTATATGTATGTTTGTCTAATAATTGGAATTCAATTAATAGATATTTTCATAATTTTATAACATTCTAGGTTCTGTATCAGACTACATTTAAATTTTTAAAGTATATGTTATTTTGGTTTTTTATCTAATATATAAAATTCTCGTGTCACAGTTTTCGTGCCCATACTCCTCCGAAACAACCTGACCGATTTTGATGAAATTTTTTGTGCTTATTCGGTAGCTATGAGAATCGGCCAACATCTATTTTTCATCCCCCTAAATGTTAGGGGTAGTCCACCCCTAAATTTTTATTTTTTATTTTTTAGACAAAATTTTTAATTACTATTTTTTTATGATACAACGTACAAAAATACATACAATCCTAAATTTTCACCCTTCTACGATCAACCCTTATTTTTTAATAGCTATTTTAGTAATTTAATCATTTTTCATCTCCGGTCGATAACTGATCAATCGTCATTTAATAAGTTATCCCCGCCAGATATCTACAGGTGTCACTTCTGACCCAGTAAACAGCACGGAGTAGGGATGAGAACGAAGCCGGTCTTCTGTTTCTCTCACACAATTAGACTTCTCTCACTCCCTACACAGTTGTCGGCCATCGTTATTGTTTGTGCATCAAGTGTAGTAGTAACGTTGACAATTATTATTTTGCTAGCTCAGTGTAACTCTCATATTAACTATTAATCATTCCTAATCACTTCAAAACACGGAGATTTATGGCTTTAATAGGTAAACTCCAAAAATATAAATAAAAAAACGTAACAGATATTTCTTGATTATAGGGCGAAACGAAGTTCGCCGGGTCTTCTAGTAATGTTATAATAATATTTTAAAATTCTTCTTTTATTATTCTTCTTCTTAATTTTTCATTGATAGTTAGAGTAACTGAGTAAGCTTTACTCCGAACTCAGTGTTCTGGACACACACATCCTTTTAAAACACAAATACCATTCTTACGATTAAGTTGACCATAACCTATAGCTTTATCGCCGTAACTCTCACGTGATGCTCTACAATTAATGAAATAATTATTAATTATATTTAATAGAAAATAAATACTTATTTTCATTTAGAATGGTATTTTTAACAGATTTACCTTGATGCCTTAGCACCTCGAACTTCAGCAGAATTAAACCGGACGTCATTTTAAAAAAAATTAGTTATAAGTATATCAACATCAGGAATATTATCCGATTTTGCTTTTATAAATCCTTTATCACACATAGTTAGTCGAAATAAACTTTTCAAATCGTTTTTCACTAATAAATTTGAGATATTTTTATCAAGTCAAAAATAATAGCCATAAACACTGTACTATTATGAAATTGCTTTAACATTATGACGTCACAAGTATGCCGACCAATCATGGCGCGTTTACAGTCACGTGATTTGTTTTTGAATTTTATAAATTTTTAATTGTTTATAATTAATTAAAAAAAAATGTTTTCAAGTTTTTTGCATTAAAAATCAATATAATTAATAATAAAGTTTTAAAATACATAAAAAAAATCAATACTTTTTTTTTTTCAAAATCCCAATTTCCTATATTGAAAATATAAATAAAAATACACTCTAAACATATTAAAATACAAATATTTCTCTAATAATATGTGACTTATTCACTATAAAATGAATGTAACTTCTATGAAGATCACAATATAATGATAGCGGGGAAAAATATAATAAAGATTAAAGGCATGTACATTCACTTTTCTAACTTAAAAAGTTATGAGAAAAGAAAACCGATAATGAGTGGAATTATCATTCTTAAATTTACATCATTATATCTATAGTAAATTACGCGTTCATATAATGTTGATGAAATTATATTTTAATGTTTAATAAGTTTTACAAGTAATGCCATAAAGCAGTCTCGGATTTCCGTTAACCGTTAATATCTTGTTCGCGATTACTCGCAAGCGATCTAGAAAGCCCTTGAATTAACTAATTAATATGAATATTCCTAGATAACAGATTAAAACTCATAGCTGCGAGCACTATACTAATGAGATAGGCAGATTTGAGTGATACCACGGTGAAAGTAAGAGGACAGTACATAAACAATGCCTACAGCGTAGTTGAGATGAGAACGGCTTAAAACACAAGTATGAGCGTTCAACATACAATATCTTTATTGAATTGAACAGAAATATGTTAAATAATATCAAAGTAAATAACTTTAATTCCTTTATTAAAGTCGGGAGAACTAAAAAAGTATCCAATGACAAAAAAGAAATATGATAACAAAAAAGTATCGTCAAGTTGTTTTTACTTATTAATCTTATACATAAATAACAATATTTATTTAAATTTCGAGAGTAAATTACGCTGACTAAATTTATATAGGTTCTTCAGTTACTTAATCATAAAACTTTTGCACAATTATCAAAAGCATACTCATGAAACGAGGCCAACAAAACTTTAAGTGCTTCAAATCTTAATTCAGGCCTACATACTGTTAACTGTTAAAGGTGTCAAGAAAAGTAATTATGTTTTTAATTGCCAAATAAAATGAACACTCAATTAAGACAGTGACATTTCGGTCAAATCATGAATCAAGTGTTTGTCAAATAAATTAATAATAGTGAAAATTTTAAACTAAAATTGTTAAATATGTACTTTCAAACTCATTATTGCTACAATTTATTCTTATAAACTTTAAATAAAAAATTAAACACAAATATTTCTCGTTACGATATAATAAATCCTTACTTTTTTTAAATCGATTAAGTATAAAAATCAAACAATTTTAAATAAGTTTAAAAAATATGTTTTAATGTAATAACAAAACGTCGTCTCTTATAAGTGAGGCCACACTGTATATTAGCATTTCCTTTATAGTTTGCATGTCGCAGAAAGCCGCGAAGCCCTTCTCGTTAGACAGTGTGTTCGCTATGCTTTTCGTTTTTACACATGACAGTTTGGACAGAGCTTTATTACGAGCAGCTTAGCCTTTAGCTGTTTGAGCTTTGAGTACTTCGTATCGTGCGCTTTGTAATGTTATTTATCAAAGAACTTTGCATGTTCTTTTCGTTTGGGTTTTATTTAACGTTTATTCATTATAAATAGACCTACTTTGAGATTTTTTTTAATCATTTAAACTTTATTGATGTTAGTATTTGTTGATATTAAATGAAACTAATATTTACGGATTTACTACGCGATTTTTTATTTTTGACTATTCCTTTAACTGTGATCACGGTTGCTGTAAAGTATCCGAAACGTCGGGAGTATATAGTTTATAGTCAAAAATAAATCGCGTAGTAAATTCGAGAATATAAGTTTCATTTAAATAAGTACTCGCGAAAATCTTAGATCTCATTATTATTATAAATTTTTAAGTCCTTATATTATAAAAACATCAAATTATTGCCTATAGTTATGACCGAGATATAATCAACAATCTTGAGACGCAAATCGATATAAAAGTAATTTGCTTGTGAGTTTTCCTTATTTATACATACTAGTTGTTACTCGCTACTTCACATAATAACAGCAGCGTTTAGTAACTGCTATTCTAAATCAAACAGAACGACAAATATATCGATTTTATTAAATTATAAACGCCATAAAGTTTTTATCCATATATAAACGTTAAAGTATTGTTTTTCTATAGTTTTTAAATTATAAAACTCTACATAGTAGATATCATATATACGATAGCTTCATTTTGTTTCATTACTATAATGATTATTTCCATATTTACGCCACAAACACTTCGTAGAAGTCATCTTTAATTTCTAAATTACAGTCATCACAGCTGATAGAACCCCCACATAATGTGATATGTTTACACGGCCATACTGTGTTTATATATAATTAGATTTATATGAATATATATTCAACTTGAAAGTATATTAAGTCAATATTTATTCTACTTCACCTACAAGTCACGTAACGTGAATTACGAATGTTATAAACATTTGTAATTTGAAATATACATAGAGTTTATATTATTGCCATAATATAAATTTTTCTATTTTTTTTTCGCTTTATAATCAAAGGGTCGCTAGTATGTAATTTATTTTTACCAATCAGACTCTGTTGTAAAGTTCTCTTCTAGTCATCATGCATCACTCATCTCTAATGCAAATGAAAGTTTCACACATATTGTAAGAACGTTTAGCGATTATGGCAACTTCGTACACTTTGCTATAATGAAACAAATAATTCGAAACGAAGAAATCTGTTAATTTTAAAAGAAATTACAAAAACAAACTACAAGTAATCTAATACTATTTATAATATAATATTGTATATAATTTTTCGTTGGCTGAATGCAAAGAATCCTTGTATTTTTTCGCATTAAGAGATTAAAAGCTGCAAATGTTGAAAACTTGTGTGTTGACTCTTGACAGCTGTCAGTTAGTGCGTGGATCAAGAAGACCCTCAGAGGGTTTAACCACAAATGTATTCTATCTGTTAAAAGTATCTATGTGTGTGTGTGTGTGTGTGTGTGTGCATCTTTGTATGTGTGTGTTTAGGCAAAGAATAAGTAGCTTACTGCTAACACGACTTGCTACTCAATATGTAATTTAATTTCGCGTTCACTTTAACGTTAATCCAATGAAGTCTTAAGTGGACCGAGCAATGAACATGCTTGTATTAATAAATATGATTATATATAATTAGCGAGTACACGATTTTATAAGTAGTTTATATAATATGAATTACAACAGGGCCGCAGATAAAATATAATAGAAAATCATAACAGAAATAACATATTAAAACCGAACCAGATTAACACCGAAGGTAGGCAACACTATAGTTTATAAAGGACGGTTATTCAAATGAATTGTGTATAACAACCATTAGTAATATTAATCTTAGCTACCGAACGAAAGTAAATCTCTCTCCATAAACAGATAAGTCCGGCCCATTACAGCAAACAAGAAAATAAATGAAGCGAGCCCGGACCACACTACGGTTTAACGAAAATTAACAGTTACGTCTTATTAAATATTGTTATTGATATATAGCATGCGATTATCGCCAATAATACTGTACTATAAGGATAATTATCGCTTGATCATGAATTCATACAAGGTTACACTTAGAGGATAGGCTGTTATTCAATTATCAATACCAACAGATCGGTTATTACGTCGCGTCGGTTCAGTTTATACGTAGCTTTACAATTTAAACCGTTATTGATAGATCGTTGAATTATTATCTGTCAGTTCGATAACCATTGCGTCATTTGTAAACAATGATTATGAACACAACAGTAGTAGAACCGCAATGTATTATGTTGAATTCAGTATTCCAGGCGAAAGCTGTTTGCTTTGTAAGGTCGCTGTGATGTTGTTGATCGTAAAATATATATTTTTGTAGTGATTTAATGTAAAACAATTTGGTGACAATTAATCACAATATATATAATACTATTTTTTGATGAACCTTTAGACCTTTCTTAATTTTAAAATCGCATGTCCTTACGATTTATAGCGAACGAACGGAAACAATAATCAAAAACAATCAATTGCACGATAGATTTCTATTAACTAATTTAATTTAACTTTTTCTTAAACTTTCTTTAAGAAATGCAAAAAAAAATACGTCTAATTCAAAATCATTAGCTTGCAAAAAACACACACACACACATACACATTATCGTACAACACTTTTTCCATGCAATTAAATGTTAATTAATATAAAATGTATAAAAAACACTATCATAATGTATAATGTATAGATTCCTAACGACCTTGATATTGAAAACGACTTGTGAGAAATGAAAGTGAAATATTTGTTTTCTCTTTTGAATAACACAGAATACAGTTACACGTTCATCAAATATTATATTATATAAACATATACATAATAATAGAGATATATAATAATATATATGTATATGTAGGTTAACTCTGTATATCTTTATACGAATACAATTTATACATTATTGAAAGATTAATTAAATGACAATTAAGAAACAATTAATAAATAAAATTTTTATTACGAAAGTCATCGTTAAATATAAGACACTATGTATTTCGAGATACATATAGTATTATAGCAAAATAGCCCTTAAATTTATAGTAATAAGAGCTATTAATTTAAGTATATTTAATATCGAACCATCAGAGCCAGTGAAAACAATAGTATTGTAATATTGTTAGATTACAGACGACCTTGCTCACGTCTTAATATTACGAGTAGGTCGACATGACTTAATCCGATTTGTAATTAAGTTTCTCAATTGACTCGACTCTTAACGTTAATTTATTTAATTTCACGTGACGTAGACGTAATTTGATGCATTGTTAGGAAAAATATTATATATTAAAAATATTAATATCTTTCGATCGAATAATATTTATCTTGACACTATCTAGAATATCTTGATAAGATTAAATTTAGTTAGTAATAAAACGGTATAAATACTTTTGTATACATCTCAACAATAAAACTCCCAACCGTGACCTCTTTCTCATGAAAAACCGAACAGGAAAGTGTTAATAAAGTTACCGACTTTAAAATAATAAAAATTGTTCCGACACTCGTAACGAAACAATACGGCATTCACAATTATCGGCTCTACGGCATAATTAAAAGAAAATTAAGGCCATAAACGCATTTCACCCTGAACCAAATTGCAAGAGCTTGTCGATTTTTCGCCCTAAAGGCCGAGTGATTGTCGTTACTAATGATGGATAGGATCGACCTTGAGGGTTTCCAAAATATAATGTAATTAATTAAAAATAAAATGAGTTCCGCCATGACTAATTCGTACACCGTGAAGAAATTACTAACCGATGTGACAAATGAAAACTTCGGTTATATGTACATAATAAATAATAGTTAAAAACAATTTAAAACGCTGTTAAAATTCGTTATCTTTTATTATTATAATAACAGAGTAACAAAGTTAACACTTTCACCGATTAAATAGAAATTCTCCAAACGTTACAATACCAAGAATTCAATTACACTGTAAAGACCTTAGTAAGACGGATCTAATACGGCGTGACAAGTTCGTGTTATGTTTATATAGAATAGCTATAAAACTCACGATTAGCACTGATAACGAAGAAAAACATAATTAAATCTAAGATTTTTGCGAGTATTCATTTAAATGAAACTAATATTTTCTTTACTTTAAATGAAACTTATATCTGCTCGTGATAATCGTTGCTTTAAAGTAACCGAAACGTCGGGAGTATGTAGTTTATAGTAAAAAATTAAAAGTCTAATAATATTAATTTCATTTAAGAAAGACACATTAAATAATATACAATTTTCAGTCGAAACTCTACACTAATCTCAACATCTATGGTATATTCGTGAACTCACAGTAATTCAATAAACTCAAACTATCTATACAAGCATGTCCCGCGGCGTTGCGTACATTAATATTAAACCTCGGCGATGAGCGATACCAAGCCTGAGGTGATACTTCGTATTTATATTAACAACTGACTTAAACTGTATTTATGTGTGTCCAGAACAGGCGCTGGCATTGTATTGTAATTATATTTATTGCTGAGTATTTTATATTGTTGTATTGAAACAAGAATGTCTTGCCAAAAAATCTCCCAAGCATTCTTCAGTTATAAAAAAGCGTAATTAAGAAAAGTTAAAGAGTTAAATTATATCAAAATACATACTTCAATATTAACGTTTTTAATAAAAGGTAACGGTAAATAACTCTATGTACATAAAAAAAGGAACGCTATATGCAAATATTACGCTATTATTTTGATTAAAAAAATCGTTTAGGATAAATTCTGTGTTCAATGCCATAAAGTAGTAACAATACTAAGATACAATTCCATATTCATACTAATAAAATTTTATTGTTATTTAAACTTAATATAAAGGACTGGAATTGTCAAAGGATCTTAAATAGTTTGTTTTGAGAAACTTAATCAAAATTTACATGTCCGTTTTAAATTAATGAAAAACGGTACAGAAGAGAAAGAATATGTAGATTCAGGTGAAAACGAATGACTGTTCACGTTGGACACTCGAGGTTTTATAGTTTTTTGAATTTGCGGAGTTATTTTTGAATAAAACAAGTAATTACCGTCAAAGCAGAAGTGACCTAAAGGAAAAAATGCCTCACTCTCTTGTATAAATTAGATGTAAGTCGATAATTGAAAGGAATCTAGGAAATCCGCTCATGGCTCTATAGTTTTCCTGCTAACCTTATGTAACTGATTAAATCTAAAACAAAATTTGTGTACTGTCTTACAGCCAAAATTGATATATTTTATCTGTATGCTGTGACACTACTATACAACAATAATTACAGAAATGACCAATCAAATAAGTTCTTAGTCTCCACGAACCAATGAACATTGAAAACAGTATTGTGAAGTATCGTAAATACCAATACGGTTCGGATGTTTTCCTGTACAAAGATATCAATGTATTCTAGCCAAATAAAAAGTATATGTCAAAAGAACTAAAAGTCATTAAAACGTCAAAGTCAGTATTGTCAAATGTGTTTAAATTGAACCGTCAAAATTAGTACCTACAGAAGTTTTTTACTGTCTTTTCTCTTATCATTAGTAATTATTACTAAGTTTTAAAAAAATATACTCGTATTTTCCACAAGTCCCAGATATTTTTAACCGTATTTTCGGACAAAGCCCACTAAGATTTGGAGTTTATTTTCCTAAAGCGTAGGTTTCTTTTTATAATATGAAGTATTTGAAAACAACGTTATATAAAAATAAAAATAATTTATATGGAAGGACATTTAACGACGATTGCAAACATTTGAGACCGCATACCATGATATCCAGACATTATTATCCTTTTTTATAAGTCTGGAAACCGATTAGAAAATAACAATAGAGAAAAAAGTCGGAGTTGGAATTGTTGAAATGTAATCAAAGGTTTTAGATTTATACTTGATCATCAGATCAAGTATACTCTATATCAATAGAGTATGGTATGCTGTTAAAAATTGCGATGTCAGTAATTGATTGATATCTTAGTTTTATAAAATAGTAACAGGTAATTAAAACGTTTTTTCAAACCTATACGTATAGATAATAATCTGTAAAGTAAAAATATCTTACTTTTATTTTGAGATAATTATAATAAATGCGTCTATAGTAAGTATTCGACATTTTCACATATCTTTCTTCTTAACGAATGTAAATTACTTCCTTTTTAAGTCATCATAAACAAAAACTAAATATATGTCTTATAATTAAATAATATAGTTTCTAAATTTCTTTTGTCGCAAAGGATATGATAAAAAGAGATAAATTGCATAAATACATATTAATAGAATTATGATTAAGACGAATAAATTAATTGCATATATTTTTCGTAAAATTGTTTCTCAATTGACCTTTCTAGTATATTTTATAAGCGGATATGATGTCGACATATGAACTAGAAGAACTTAAAAACGCGGTTAACCCTCATGAAAAACAAACTTATGATAAAACCATTATAAAAAGGATTCCCGAAAGGCGAAACGCTCTATGACTAAAAAGCTTTTTGTACTCAACAATCATTTGAACATTTAACAAGAAACTATGTGTATTCACCATGAAGTCTGTACTAGTTACATATAAAGACACAACTCTAAAACTTCAAATGCTAAAATACACTCGTACCTTTTTTAAACATTTACATAGCCAAGCCAAGATTGTAAACCTTTTACCATATGAATACTCCTAAAATCTTTCGTAAGCTGTTTATTAAATTTGATAAAATATTTACTTATATCAAAATGGATGCCAAAAAGTATGTAAATAAGTGTGAGTAAATATTAATACACTTCAGTAACATAGCACTTGTCATTTAGCGACCGTTTGTCAGTTTCTCAATAAACACAAGGTCGGCCATGTTTGATATGAGCGTCGTGCTTTTATGTTTCATCACACGCATCAGTTTAATTTAAAAAATATATATGCTATTTATATATATAATTAATAATTAATGTAGGGATTTATTAAAAATAATCTCTATATTAAAACATAGCGGAATAGTTATATAAAATTAGTAATTTTCATATTTCATTTTTATTTTCATTACACTGTTTTCGTCAACGCTTGTTCTAATCACTGTCTTTATAATATGATGTCAACGCCCTCTGTTACTTTGGCGGAGCTTTAATAATCGCATTTACTTATCTATGAAATTAATCTGAATTTAAAGCTTTTATTACTTTATTCATATAATTTTGTTACTTTAAGCATAATAAATAATGTTTTAAACATACATTACTTAAATAAAACCGCGATTTTTCGATACCATTTTGACAATATTATGTCATGGCGCAATATTGTCACGCGTTGGTGATAAAATATTGATTTTGTAAATCGATTGCAAATGTCAATTTTGACAGTGTAATGATTAAAATCCTGTGTAGTTAATGATTTTTAAATATTTATGACCTTCCAAGAACAGTTTCACTCGACTTAATTTGCAAGTGAGATAAAAATATCTCCAAAATATTTAAGAAATTATAAACTTTATAGTAATTATTTGATATTGATCGTGATACTCAGCATTGCATCAAATACTGCACCAGAACAAACACGCTTTAAGAATAAGTCTAATAAAATACCAGCCGAAATCAGGTTAACATTTAAAAGGCAGTATTTCGAAGTGCATTTAACAGAACCTAATTGAAAAGGTCATGAACAAGAACAATGAGCCTTACACAGTTACTAACAATATGAAGTAACTGAATACGTGTCTAAAAAAACGTTTAACATTATTAACGGAATGTAGAAATGCAACGAAAATATTAGTATAAAAAAATAAAGTATTAAAAAATTTTTTATTTTATATAAATAATGTGGAGAATTAGCGTGTTTTGTAACTGGTAACTTAGCAAGAAAAACCTTTTTTATACTTAAAAAATATTGATGTTATAATATTATAATATATATTCAATATTAAGTTATTGTTTAATCAAGTATATTTTGGCACGTAATTCAATGAACCGCTCGCTGCGAACGCACCGATGATTTGGTTTTTTTTTCTATCAATGTCAGAAATGTATAAAATGTAGACAGCCGTACATTTTATAACTGTTTTGCAAATTATAATTTCCGAACGTAATGCCAGCCAGTGAGAATGTTCTAAAATTAAATGTATATTATATTAATACGAATTGTTTTTTACTCTTTTTTATTATAGATTAATTAATCAAAGAAATTTAATATTAGTGTATTTAAATAAATAACTATAATTAACAAACACTCCACACAATTTTAATCACCTAGTATTAAATAAATGATTAAAAAACGATTTCACTAATTGGCTTAAAGAGTTCGACAAAAGGTTTTTTTTATGCTTAAAATTATGAAATGAAATCTCAAATCTGTTATTAAACACTACAGAGCGAGGTCGTCTGTAGAAAAACTAAACGAGGTCCGAACGACGAAAAGTTCACGACGAATAATCTTTATACAAAAACACATATTTATAATAAGATCATAATTTTTGTATTTGTTCCATTGTCGTTTTACTGAAGGTCTCCCTCACATCTGTTCTAAATAGATTCGCAATGGACACATGGTACTTTCGATTGACTCTATCGAGGCCATCCGCATTTCCTAAATATGTAAATTGCAAGTAGATTTGTCTTACATTTCATTTGTTCAAAGAATACTGTTACAATTGAATTAATACGAACAAATTACACTATACAAAAATATTCACAGTTGAGACGCATCGTTCGACTTTATATAATAATTTGCGATAAGATAACTTACGTACTCAAATAAAATTTTTATATTACGAATTGTTTTATAAGAAAATAAAATTAAGTAATCATATTTTTTATAATTATTACCGTATGAATAATTTTTTGAATATTTTGTAAGTTGTACTGTTTTAACTAGTGTATGAATTGTTTAATATGCAATATTTTAAGTTATTTAACTCTGCTCTGATTTAATGGATTTTATAACAATCGTAGGTCAAGTTAGAATTAGGAAATTATTATTATTTTAATGAAATAAAACTTGATATGTATTTTGAAAAAAATATAATTAAATACTTTTATTGATGGCGTGTATTGATAACAGTTATCTACTGTTATAGTTATTTTTGAATAGTTTTTGTTATATCGATACTTACTATAAAGTTTAACAGCACTATTATGATTAGCCGACCTTAAGAGGCAGAGAGCAGTCCTCCTATTGACCTGTATGTAATGGCAATGAGAATATCCAGTCACTCACACTGAACACACCACTGAAAATCAAGTTATCACTTCACCAACGTCCTGCACTGTCCGTAGAATAAACTCGTTCTTGGGGTACCGAATTCCGGTTTAAGGAAAGGTCACTCTCATCGGTAGCCGGATGAAGCAGACAGTTCCACTTCAACAGTCTTCGGGTTGAAAGGAAAGTCTTAAGAAAGTTTCGTATGTTAAACTTTTTTCGCGATCTGTGTACCGTTGTGGCGATAGAGTACGACACGTGCTACTCGAGCGGCGGCTCGGTGCAGACTGACGCGGTCCCGGGCTTAACGAGTGTGCAGTGGAAGCCTTCTCAACGTCACACATACTTCTGTGTGAGTGACGAACTTGCAGATTCCACTACTGCAGCGCGGTCAGCGGCATCGTGTTAAAGGAAACACGTTTTACATTGCTGCTTATATTGATTTAAGTTACATGATCGTCATAGTTTGTGTTCGATGGATGTAAAATACTCCCCAGTCGGCATGTTTACGCTGGGCGAGACGGATATCGGCAGTAAGCATCAGGTTCTGGCTTTGCTCATTTATTGTTGTGGACCATGTATGCAGTCGGGTGCATAGTTTTATGAAATCGGTTTTTTGTTCGCACCGTCTGGCAACTCCCTAAGGTATGCTCGAAGCTGCTTTATGGGGCCGCTGAACCTAAATAGTTATTTCACCATGAACTCACTATACAAACGTTTTGTCCTGTAAGGTACCTCTCAAATGAGGCTTGTAATATGATTTGATTAAAAATAAATTAATTCAATCAACTTTTCCTCTACGCTAGGGATTTCCGAGACCTTTCCGTTAACTTATAAATAAAATTACTAATACTTAACACTAATTCTAAGAAATACCTCAGCAGTAATTTTCCTATCACATATAAAGATTTAAAAACCAAAACAATAATATAAAGAAATGATATTTATCAATCGTATCTCAGTTCTAAGAGATCCGATAAATATTATATTATCAGAAACCTTTGTAATATTATCAAATAGTTATCAATAGGATAGCTAGCTAGTAATAAGGGCGATAGTGGCGAGCTGTGACGAAATGTTCCAGTATTCGCACGGTCCCTTCTCCAGGGACTGCACGTTTAACATTTAACTACTGATAACCCTGATTAAGACACTACTACAGTAACTCGATTCACATTTAAAACATTGAGGTACCATCAAAACATATGTAATAATAAATTTCATCAACAATTTTCAAATACACCATAAAATATAATCATAACAATAAAATAATAATTAAACTTCAAATCATTAATATCTTATATATATATATATATATATATATATAACGTTTTTATTTGAAATATGACGTGAATTATAATCGAGAATCTATAGTAATAACAAATCGATGCATGTAAATAACAAAATGGCGACATAAATAATAACATTAAATGTCCGCCATACAAAATGTTTATCACTCAGATAGTTAGATAGGCATATTATAAAGCCTTTTCAGACAACAACAGAAATACAGCAACGCCTTAATAGAGAGTGAACTATGATCACACGAATATGTTACAGAGATAGAGGCCGGGTCTAAATGTTAAACAATGTTACTTTAACTTGACTTATATAGAAATACATTAGTTTAAAATAGTAGGTTTATAGGTAAAAACAACAAAAATATTCTGACTTAAAATTATAATTAACAATTATTATAAGAGTATTAATTATACATATAATAGTTTACACACAAAATATTATTTATCACTGAACTAAAACATAATATACAAAGTCGTATATGTATATATATAGATATGTATAATGTATATACATTTTGTTGAAAGTGCGGTGTTGTTAATCAAATCTATATCATTGCGTCAATCCATTCAACAATAATATATTAATTACCATTATAAAATCAAAATATATAAAATCAATATAAAAAATTATCAATAACATCAAAATCACAGTCACATTTTGTTGTATTGAAATGCAAAGCAAAACTTGCGATGCAATAATATAATAGCTGTAGAAGAATTTATGACAATTAATTTAAATTAATGTCAGAATGATGACTGACTTTGGTCTTAATTATCAAAAAAACATAATCAATAATGTAAATACATGAAAAGACAGCCCTGAAAGTAGACAAAATCATCGATGTATTTCGCAATAACCGACCTCGGTTGAGATTATAGTAATCAATCATCGGGTCCTTTATTTTTTTTAAATATTAATAATAATATTAAACATCAAAAGAATACCGTCGAAGGTAATGTACCGTGAGTACAATACTAATGAATTAATATTAAAAAACATGTGATGTTAAATTAATACATTGCGCAATATTAAATTATTATAAAGTATGAAAGTAAACTTAATATGTAAGCGACAATGCTAAATTTATTAACAACCAACTAAACACATCTTCTAAGTAATTTTAACAAACAATTCTCCGCTAATTAACTTACGACACACGGTTGCGAAGAACGCACAGCATGTCGAAATACTTGTCCACCACTAAGTTACAAAACAATAGTTACTCAGTTCCCAAACGGTTCATTGTTGAAAGCTCTGCTATCGTGACCATCGGACAACACAATTGATAATGTCACAAATATTCTATAATAAAAGCAATCGTGTGTAGTCATTAAAAATTTTGTCCCCTGCAGTTTAAGTATTATATATGTAGAAAAACAAAGTTAAATATTAAACAAATGAATAGATTCCGTAATATAATATCTAATTGTCCGTGTCGTTGAAAACGAAACAACAAAAAGCCCATTATAATATCCACGACGGATATTCACACACCTCTCGAGCGATCCGAGTAACATATGATGTCCCATTTAGATATAAATTTACTCCGGTACAAAAACAATGGCCAGTACTTTCGCTAATATCTCCGCTAGTTTCGCCTCAAAACAATATCAAATTGTACGTCATAATTCAGTACAATCTAGCTCGGTATCTGAGTGGGCAAGGCGCCTGTGGAATCAGAATTCGCAACCTCGCCTACCCTTACTATTTGTTCAGCATTGTTGACCGAATGTATCTACTGTTTATTACATACATTCTACCACCCAAGTCGACACGGAAACAGATATCAAAGTACATCATGTTATAGAGACAAATATACTTAAATTACGTACTAACACTGAGCTCAGAGCTATATATATTCAAATAGTAATTCATATACATAGTTTGGGATTAACATCTCGATGTTGCTCTTGTTTTTACTTGTTGGTATTTCAGAAATTCTCGATTTTACTTCTTATGTCCTATATTTTCTCTTCAACTAAACCATAACAAATTAATAATCACAATATACATATTTGCTAACATTGATTTTTTAAGTCATATAAAGAATAATCGTAAACTGTAAGCATAGTTTAAAAGAACAAATGGTATGTTAGTAATTTGGTTCTCATGAGTATCGGTCGGGACACCAGGGTCAACTCGTGACGGCTCGCTCTTTGTCAACAGACGTACATACAGATATCATGGCTTAGCTGATGTAGGACACCATCCAGAACAATCATTAAAATTCTCTACTATCGTGATCTGTGCTCCTTGATATTAAAGAGATAATGTTGAGAAATACTCGCCGTTCAATAAACATGTATGGAAGGATTGGATCAAGATAAAAATGATTTTGTTCTGTCCAATCACTGATTATTGATAGAGTACACTATATAAGTATAATTCGTTATTTCCTACAAGTTTTTTTTAAATATTTTATAATTCTATAAACCAAAGAGTTTTCTCAACAAAACTTTCTTTTGAACATTTTTCAACAACCCAAAAGCATTTCATTGCGCTCTACTAACTTTAATGTTGACTAGTTTTAAAACATATTAAAATACACCAAAATGGTTTTAACCTGAGTGGTTAGATTGCGGTCACTTGAAATTAGGCTTTATTTTGTGATTCTGGTAGGTGCTGTTATTTAATTTTGAATATTTATTTGCTGCCAGGATGGTAGAAAAAGTTTGATCTTTTGAAAGATGTACTGAAACAATACAAAGAAATATGTAATCGTTTTTAATTAATATTTCAGAGATATGTTACTTACATTTTCTTCACAACTATTTTCTTACTTTTATTAGAGTAGTAATGACATACACACACATGCTCATTTATCATATGCCTAAAAAAAGATCGTAAATAGATCCTAAAGACTAAATAAGTATAGAAGAAAAGAAATTATGCATAATATGAATTATAAAAACCTCTCTAAATCCGGAATGTGCAGATTAAATCTAGTGTGTGAAGTAGTAGTGGGAAAAGAAAGATTTCTTTCTCATTAAACAACAACAAACTGGTTATATAAAAAGTTCTATCACAAATATACTAGACCTGACAGTCTGACACAGTCTAGACTGTAGACTGTAGAGTCTAGGGTCACCGTAACGTAAAGCTTTCGATTCCCATTCGGGTCACATAGAATTTCCCTTCATTATTCATCACAGATAGCCTTGTCAATATAACTTCCTCGGGATTTATGTTTTCAGATAATTAGGAAATATATGAACAGATATGGTTCGTTATCTGTAACCATAAAACTTATTCCATCTTGAGTCATAGACAACAAACGTAACATTCAAAAATATGGTGTATATATATGATTTATAAGGAGGTCAAATTATAATTTATAAACCTATGCTACTTGTTCCCTAAATCAATCGCTCTACAAGTATTATAAGTAGTTTCATTCTTCAAATATCCACTAGTAAGTACTTTTTAAATATAATGAGTGTTTGTTTCATTCAATCACTGTCGATTTCGTAATAATTATACTTATAAGAGCAACATTATTGGTGTACAAGCTGCATTATCCTGTGGTATTTATAATGAAGCTGTTCTGAATAACTGATATAATATATTTAAATTACCCTCTTCTCTCTTCTTCTACCTGGCAATTCCCCAGCTTAAGCCAGGGTCTGCCTTACATGTAAATAGTTTTGGCTACTTGTTTTTACGACCGTCTTTCTGCCTGACATCAACCCTCTTTTTAAATTACTCTATCTCTTTAAATAAGATACGTTATTGATAATATTTAATTTTAAACCTGATTATAGTAACATAAAGTCTTATATTTTACATTAAGCCGTTCCCTGTTTCTTCGATATATGATTTTTTGGTGTATTTTAAGTTCGTAGTCAATCAATCATGATCTGGTTCCGCCAGCTCAAAGCCAATTAGGGAGACAGTCTGCTTTTTACTCCGCTAGTATGGAATGGTTCTGTGATACCGACGACACGTTTCGTTGATTTGATTTTATTGAGAGTATTTGAAATTTTATTTAACAAAATATATCGCATTCATAATGACTACATTCTTTTCTATATTGAATTATCAAAATCAATGTTATTGAAGTTATTTCTATTGCAAAAGTAGACAGTCAATAAATAATGTTATGTAATGAGATCATTATAATTTTATCTCATCGTTTTGTCTTGGTCTAAATTATAATGATAAAAACGGATTTAATATTGATGATATGTTGATTGTATATTCTGTTAAAATCTAACTTGGAAGTATAATACATAAAAATTTTAGGATACCACAAGAAAGTTTTTTGTAATGAAAGAATTAACTTAGAAACACATTCATTATTTGATTACAAAGAGTCTGAGTTTTAGATGTTGGTCGGTTGATCGAGTCCAATATCTATATATTACCAAAAGTTTGCACCATCACAAACATACTTAACATTTCTAGTTTTTTATTCATTACCTACAAATATAACAGTTTCTTTTCGTACACGTATGATTATAGAAATTATGGTTAATCGGTTTGTAGTAACTACGAGAACTTGTACATATAAAGACTATCAACGCTTACGTTTAGGAGTGTGTTGATGCGCACGCGCGAAACGCCACAAGGAGAACAACATGAGGACAAGCTTGACGGACTTATGGTGACCATGGATGATGGAAAAAATATATTAATATACTGAGTATGAATGTTCCTATAGAACCATGGATACTGGGAAAATATACTAATAGACTTGATTAAAAATATTCCAATATAAATGTATGTATTGTACTCTTTTGCTACATCTGTAAAACCTTTTGATGTGACTTATATTTAAATTAATAAGAAATTTATTTAATAAATCAAAGCTCATACTTGTAATTTTAAATTGTTTATCAATATTAAAATAAAGTTCTATACTACTTCAATATCTATATATATATTGTATATGCCATGCGTAGAATTCAAATAATGCGAAATAAAAAATTCGGTTCGTCTGGAGCAGGTAACCCACCTTTGACTTTCAGGATTTGGGGCTCAAGCTCGTTCAAAATTAAGTTATCGTGCCCTTACTCTCGTTGAATAATAAGAGATTTGTAAATATATTTCCATTACCAATTTCTCAGAAGTATTTTTAGTTCATTCGTAAAAATATAACAAAATGAATCGATAAAAAAACAAACACATATTTTCTTTCAAAGCTCCTACAAACTCCTATGTCATTTTAACCTATAAAAGTAGGAGTAAAATATATTATTATGAAGAATTTCATGAATTTTCGTCAAATTACAAGCAATCCGTTGTTAATTCAATAACAATCAAAACGAATGAACGTTCTACGTTGGATGCAATCAATCCACACCCGATCCAATTAGCTTTTATCAAAGCGGATCGCTGAACAATATTCTTTTATTTTTTCAATAAACTTCTACGATTTTAAAAGAATATATTGAAGCTAAAATCTATATAAAAAGTATATTACTCTCTTTGAGTTATAAGGTCTCAATTAATTAAAAATAATATAATTCATTTCTATTATAATTTTGTCTGATTTATAAATATTTAATAGTTAAATAAAATATAAGTTTAATTTATCGTTAACTTAACAGTTTTTTCCAGGTTGAAGATGAGATAAAATGAAAACTTTAAATTATAACAATTTAAAAACAAATATATATTTAGACCCCAAAATCCTCTTATGTCCTAGAAGAATGTTATGGTGGTTCCCTCAATATTATCATTTATATATATTAAATAACTTAAAAAATATAAACTACAAAACATAGTCACCCTAATATCCAACAGGTTTAGTGAGTTGTATGTCCACGTACAGGTAGCGACCGGTCCACGTGAGCCCTAAGTTTTACTATTAATGAACCATACACTACTTTAATACTTATTGATAACAACAAGTAGTCCTTCTAACACTACTTACTAATTATACCCTACAATATGAGGAAGAACCAATGTGATTTTTCCGAGTCATATGTACTTTCTGAGAGTATTTAGATATCACTGATTAATGCAATCGCAAAGAGGGCTGACGTCAGGCAGGCGGCCGGTCGTAAAAACAATTAGCTAAAACTATTCACAACATGTAAGGCTGAGCCTGGCTAAAGCTGGGATATTGCCAGGAAGAAGAAGATATAATATGACGAAGATATAAGCGACTTATATTGAGGTCAAGATATGATGTAGGTAATAATACATATAATATGCTTTTGGAATAAAATTAAACGTTTTAACACTTAAATTTTATGTGATCAAAAACTGTAATGCAACACTAATAAAACTATAGAAACGACTTAATATTATGCCGATATCTATTTATATCTTTCTTATACATCAAGCTGTATTATTAATTGCAGCTTAAAATCAGCTACATCAAAAATATACACAAGTAGCTGTTTCGAAACCTCATCAAAGTCCAATAAATAGTTTATAGCTTAGCTTATGTGTGAAACATCACGAAATAGTAAATCTAAGATAACACAGTTTAATAAAGCGTCTGTGTCTAGTCTAGACTTATTATGGACACTACAAAGTATACGCGCCAGCTATTAATTGTCACATTATGTAGACTAATTGAACCTATCAGTGACGCAATCAATCTCAACAAGTGCTTTATTAATATACATATATACTGTCTCATTCTATAACAATAATTATATAAAGACTAGAAGACCTGGCGAACTTCGTATCGCTCTATAATCAAGAAATATTTACATATTATCGTGTTTTGAAGTGGGTCAGAATGATTGACATATTAGTTATGTAGTTGTCAAATCTAATGTCAAAAAAAACGTTTGTATGGGAAATAAAAAAGGGCTGTTTTTATGGTTTTCCCAGTAATGAATAATTTTTTTTCAGTTTTTATACCTTCCCTGAACCTCCACGAACATTTCAAGACTAAGATAAGATAAATCCGTTCAGCTGTTCTCGAGTTTTAGCGAGACTAAGGAACAGCAATCCATTTTTATATACATATATAGAAGATTTCAATTCATAAAGTTTCTTCTACACGAATATAATGAATGAAGTTGCTCAATAGTTACATTCTAACTGCCCTTAGCGTATTCTCAGTATTTCGTCCCATTCCGAGTTAAAAATAGAGCAAATAGAGCCGTCTCGCTCTATCCCATTATTTCCATCCCTTTCCAATGTATCAATGGTTATGGAATGGGAGTTTGAGGTGATGCTTCCAACGGGACAACTGGTTGAAATCAGGTTATTCTTGTTTATTTATTATAGTTCTGTACGATTCAACATATCGATATTGTAGAATATTGAATATTAATTAGTATTTTCATACTATCGAATAGTATTATATTTTATATCGTAATACAATAAATTTTATATATAAAACCTATTCTTTCTTAGCTTCAAGTCGCGACTTTGTTCATTCACAAATAACTCTTTACATAGTTCAGTATGATTTCTACACATGACATTGGCGAAATCTATCAGGAAAAGCACTAACTAAAGAATAAGAAGAAACCTACTCCTACCATATGACTTATTTATTCGGCATCCTCAATAATATGAGATAAATAATAACTTAATTTGATTCATACAAAACTAGCTATTTACAGTGACGTCGTCTGTATTGGATTTCGTAACTGGATTGTAATTTTTATTAATTAAAAATTAAAATCTATTGCTTGTATCACGTGGCTTCATACAAAATATGAATATTTAACCGTTTTTTCGACAGATTTTCTATTAAATATATAATTAACAGTATATATGTATATGATATTCTAACTTATTTGACAAATAATTTATAATGTACATATTAAACGTACAAAACGAAAAGCAACATGATAATCAAAAATATCTAATGACTGAATTCAAAACCGGCATCAACAATCACTCACATAAACGACTATTAGAAATGATTTTGGATTCATCACATCTCGTATGTAATTTAAATAATTCCATATACAAGTGATTTATAATCAATACTTAATATTATTACTGGCTGACCAACAATGATATAACATTTAATAATCATGACCCGCATTACTATGATGAATGACGAATGCATGCGCACGCGCAAATCTAATAAAACGTTTTATTTTCACCCCACCATAATTCTCAAAAATTTTATACGATATATTTTCGAACTTATTTATAATAAGGCTTCTTTTAATTACATAATGATTTTTTAACTGAATATAAATAATTGGTAATTATATATTGGACATGTCACGGTTGAATGATTATTGTGTAAAAAGGAAATGTTATTTTAACTATTCCGATACTTAGATTTGAATTAAGTAGGATAATTAATAAGATGGAATTATCATTAAAGTCTTAACGCAATAGTTAATATGTAAGAACTGCCTCGGGGTTAGTGTAACATGACTTACATACATACATTGTCTGAGTATTATAATATTTTAGTACTAATATATGATGAAGCGAGATATTTTTATCAAGTTGACATTTCATACGAATTGAAGGGAAAATCGAATAAGTAATATTGTATTGAAGAAGACGAATCATATTGTAATATTTTATTAAAGTAATATTAGTTAGTTTCTATAGACTTTTTTCGAAAGTTTATTATTTATATGTGTATAATATTGAACAAAATAAAAGGCAGTAGTTAAAAAATGTATTAGAACCTTAGTAATTACGGCACATACCATATCCCTCAATATCCGTGAGACAAATCGTCAAATTACCGATTCAAACCGCCCAGGGCAGGAGTTAAGCTGCCTCATTATGGAACATTTATCAAAACACCAACAAGTTATTAGAAATTTTTAGGTGTTACTAGTCACTTACGATTTTGTAAACATATTTTTTGAACGTCAATTTATATTTTAGAGAAAAAAAACATAATATATCTTTTAATGAGATCTAAGATTTTCGCGAGTATCCATTTAAATGATATTAATATTTTTCGGATATACTACGTGATTTTTATTTTTATCAAAACCTACATACTCTCGACGTTTCGGTTACTTTTCAGCAACCGTGATCACGGTCAGATGAGATGTGAGTGTCCGTCAGACGATCTTGTTTCTCTCCATTTCTTTTAATATATATTATATTAAAGAAAAAAAACATGATATTTCATTTTTGGCACCAATATTAAAGCTAAAAACTTAAGTTGAGTGAGTCACTAATAAAGTTACAGTCGCCAAAACTAAACTATTATCAAAGTTATTGACGAAGAAGAAATAATAGAGAAATAAAATGTATTTTAAATTAGGCGCAAATTGCATTTATAATAATTACTATAAGCTCAAACAAGACCTAAATTTTAAAGATACATTTAATTGGATCTTAGTGATTACTAAACAACTCTTAAGTAGTCATAACAGCATCATTACCTAATTACTGTATACAACCTATATACAAATATTAATTGCTTCTACGTCTTATTCGCTTAAAGAGTTTAGCGCCTCTTCCGCAACTTGCCTACAGTTAATCGCAAGGCTTTTAATTAATCTCATCTTTATTGTATTTTGAGTAATTATTATGTAATTACATTGATGTAAGTAGTTATGGTAAATTATGTGTTAGTGTAAGTCACCTTTCCTTTATAAAAGCAAAGACTAATTGCTTTTTTATAGACATTAGTCAGACCTTTACTTACAATGTAATTGTACTAGTAAATTTGACGTAATTTCCTAAAGAAAAGAAATGAATCTAATTTGTTTCCACCAATTTGATATTTGAAATGTCTGTATGACAATATTCGTGACTCAAATGATATTGCTAGAAAATGAGATTATTTGGTTTTCCCTACAATCTAACATGAATCATGAACTTTGGAAGTTTTCAAGAAATATAAATCGTTTAGTTCAGTTCTATTTCGTCCGACATGTTTCTTTTATATCGATAAAAATTAGAACGATTAAACACACAGAAAGTTGTATATAATAAAAAGGTAAACAATAATGCAATAAACATCTTCCAACTGAAGAACGTTACCCCATTTTCCAAAATACCATTCATTGTTCAACCGCATTTTTTTCACATTCATATAAGCTTTCCCTTCCTGTGTTTCTCTACTGAGTTTCATAAATTATTAATTAGCAAATCACCCAAGAAAAACTATACATATAAAATTGTTACATTATTGTCGTATCATCTGGAATGAAAGATTACATATTGAAAAAAACTATGTTAACCCTTAAAAAACAAAATGGCGGTGTTGTAAGTAGATATTTTTATTATTTAATCATTGAAATATGTCAAAGATAATTATAAGATGAATGGAGTAGATCATTTAACAATAATGGTCGATAATGTTGACGTTAAATTAAAAGCTATGTACGAGTATGTAATAAATTGCTTGATAACATATCTCTTTATAAATATGCCCAACAGCTGATTGAGATTAACACATGAAAGTCCTACCCGTAACTATGTATAAAGTTTCTTATTATTATGTAATATAAATACGGGCTAGTATTACTAACTATGTTATAGTTTCATCCGGTTTCCAATTCATTAACTTATTATTTAAAAATCATTATAAAATTATAGTTAATAAGACTTCTAGACTTCCAAAAATATTCCATCTTTTCGTATGAACAGCTGTTGGTTTCAAGAAAATATGTAGAGAGAATTGTCTGAAATAGATTGTTAAATCCTTCATTACAAAAGTTATGACATTTATAAGACAAGTTATCCACGTTTATAATGTGGCAACATGTCATACACTGTATCGACATGTGGTACCTTTCGCTACACGACCTTTGACGTCCAGCGATAGGCATCTGAAGAAGTTTGTGATATCGCAATAGATTTATTACCAATCTAGATTGTATCTAGATTGATATTAAAACAATAAAATATAACCAAACAAACAATATGAAATATTGAAGAAGAGGGTGTTGATATATTTATAGACGGCAAGAAAGATTATGGATCGACTATAGATTTAAAGAGCTGTTCAAATAAAATAAATAGTGACATTTTATACATATATGTATTTTATCAAACTAAATGTACTCTCATGTACTCTCTAATTTCGTGACAGTGATTTTGTCTTTGTCTGTAAAGACTAAATTTCGTTACAAAATAAAGGTTTCGTTTTATAATACATTAGATATGTGATATAAAATATATTACAAGATTGATATTTTTTTAAATATAAATAATTTAGCAAAAATACATGAATGTAGAAGCAATAAACTGCATATTAATAATTATTATAAAGTTAATAAAAAAAAGGCTGGTGTGGTCGTAGTAGTATATTTTCAATAGTAAATATAGGAAATCAATAACAGGTTTTTAATGAGAAATTTAATTTCTTATTTTACTATGTACAGTTAAATTACAAATTACGAATAGAAAAATATTTTTATTAATATTACGAGTACGTAACTAAATGAAATGTTTTAATGAATCGAATGAACAACAAATTAAATTAGACGACAAAAAACTTTTACACGAGATGACCAGTGATAAAATATATTAATTATTATTAGCTAAGATAATTACAGCTTAAATCCAACTGAGGAAGAATATTAAACGAAAATCTATTACTCTGCTACATATAACTATATACCTACATACGTTTTTAGACTAGGTTTTAAATTTCCAATTGAAGATGCCAAAACTATGTATTTCAATTAATTAATACATGATCTTAATTTTGTAAAAGAAATTAAATGATTTTTTCTGAAATCACACGTGAAACCTGGAAGTACTTTTATTCAGAATATAAAACGTGTTCCTTTTCGGAAATATTTTCAATATATAGTCTAGCCTATTTTGTACAAAAACATGAATGCATATAATTCTATTATATAACCAAATTTATGTAAAAATAAATGAAAATAAAACATAGCATCTAGATCAGTGAGAACAGAACCCGGACAACTTCCTCGTACAAATCTAAAGAATTTATTATCTCATACATCTAGTGAAACTTGTTACTTAATAAGACAGTAACGAGACACAATTACCAGATAACAATACATGTTTTAATTATTTACTATATGTACCATTGTGTAAACAGACGGTGCGACAAATATTATGCAATATATAGGCTACAGAAATACAAGAAGCAATTAAAAATTCAATTTATATACAATTGTGTCATACATATAATATATATGTTTATTACTGACGATTATATATATTTATATTATTATACAATAGCTGAAACATAAGTCAGTGGTGGCCTAGTGTTTGAAAGGCTCGACTCTCATGTACGAGGGCGCGGGTTCGATCCTGGCCCTGGCAAGTACCAATGTGATTTTTCCGAGTCATATGTACTTTCTATGAGTATTTAGACATCACTGATTAATGCTTTCCACAAGAGGGTCGATGTCAGACAGGCGGCCGGTCGTAAAAACAATTAGCCAAAACTATTCACAATATGTAAGGCAGACCCTGGCTAAAGCTGGAAAATTGCCAGGAAGTAGAGGAAGATATATAAATACAACGTCTACAAGTTAATTAAAATAAGCTGAATTACAATCCAATAACATTGAATTTACGAATAATTCTCTTGGTTCACATCAAAATGACAAGTTAATGTGAATATCGTACATAAGGAACAGATAACATTTAAATTAAGTCCAGTAATAGGATAAAGATGACATAACACTAGCGGCCGCACCTGACTCTGATTGCTATTGGTACGATAAACAATTTAACAAGGAATAAACAGGCGATACTATATATTTATATACACACGGCTGTACAGACTAACCGATTTATATATACGTTGTTGTAACAATACGAGTTTAAAATAATCAAACTTATTCCAAAAAAATTAAGCTTATTAAATGAATTTGTTTGAAAGAATCTCATTAAACTTTTATATCTTTTCTTTAACCTCAATATCTTTTGTATGATTAATACTTAATTTTAGTTATAATAATGTTTTACATTCTCGTCAGCCGTGTGTGATACCGGGGTGGAGTTTTATAGGATATTAGGTAGGCGCTTGTCATGTAGCGAGTTATCTGGGCATGCGCAATCAAGCAAATATGCAATGCGTGCAGAAGTGGCCGAGCCTCGGGCTTTAAATTTGAATATAATTAATTTTGCTCTCGTTTAGATGTGTGATCTACTTGACAGATGTAGTAAAACTATTACCACATACATTTTGAACATATGTCCAATTTAATATCAACTTGTTCAAACAACTATCGCAATAAGATTAAAGATTAACAATTTTCTTTAAGCGTATATAGATTTAATACAATTAACTCTGATCTCAAGAGTAAGTTTTATCCCACGAAAATCATGTAGATATAAATTAGTCTCAGTTTCACTCAAATGTATTTGAACCGCAGTTAACCCGAATACACGGAGGGCCAGAACGAATTAAACAATTTTTAACGAAACGCCCGTAACGAAAAACAACCGGGAAATTTTTATATCATCAACTGTGTATACCGTTTAATTTGTGAAACTTCGAAAAACCTTATTATATTGTGAGAGTACAATCCATTCGTGTTTACTTATTACGAGTAGCTTAAACTTTGACTTTATTATGAATCAGCGACTGTTTAAGCTAACTATATATGAAACATTAAACAGCGGTATATAAAATAGATGTATGTACTTATAAATCTTATTTAATCGATCATAATGTATTAATATCATGAGTAAGCCGATCAGTTATAACCGTTCTCAAGATATAATATGCTATAATTGTTAATACGGCGGGTCAATTGGTTCGAAAACTAATTTCAATGATAGGCATAATTGTTTTACTTTTACTTTTTAATATAAGCGGTTGCACACTGTCGAAAGTTTAAGCTGGCCCGTCTTAAGTACGACTATAATATATTTTTTACTTTAAACAAAAAAATATTAGACAATAAGTAAGCTATTACGATATTAATAGTTTATTGGAAGAAGAATAATGTGTATAAAGTGGTAGCTTAAATATTCAACCGATTTATTTCGATTATAATTGTCGATACTTATCGATAACGATACTGTTATTTGCCAATATAGTTGCATGAATATATATTTTTTGTTATTGAACAAATATCTGTATCTTAAGTTACATCTTGTGTCCGAAAAATCAGCAGATTTAATTAAGTGGATTATTAAAAGAAGTTAACTGGCTATATGAGTAAAAAAAGGAATATCTGTTTAATTTTTATTCGATTCTTGCTATGCGTATTTTTTAAGCTTAGTAAAAAAGCCAGCTGTCTGCCTGTATTGTCTCTTCTATGTTGAAATGAAAGCAAACAAAATTTAGTAACTACATCTGATTTGATTACAGCAGAATATAAATCGGCTAAATCAAATCAAGGTATACCCATAGGCTATAAAGGAACGTAAAAACTTATAAAGATATATACATAATATTATTTAATAAGTCAGTGGTGGCCTAGTGGTTAAAACTCCCGCCTCTTATGCATGACGGCGCGGGTTCTATCCTAGCAAGTACCAATGTGATTTTCCGAGTCATACGTACTTTCTAAGAGTATTTAGACATCACTGATTAATGCATTCCCAAAGAGGGTTGATGTCAGGCAGGCGGTCGTAAAAACAATTAGCCAAAACTATTCACAGCATGTAAGGCAGAGCCTGGCTAAAGCTGGGAAAGAACCAGGAAGAAGATACATAATATTATTTAACGAAATTGATTCATGTAAATTTACGTTTCTCGAACATTGTGTACGCGACTTTAGTTTCTGTCATATAAAGTTTGGTTGATTAGTGACTGCTTAACATCCGTCGGAAGACGCTTGTTATTTATAACAGTTTTCCTTTAATGAGAAAGAAACAGACAGTCAGACACATTAGAAAGGTCAATAGAGATCCATTACATAAGGTGAGTTAAAACATCTTGCGTTCATACCGAGTCGTTTAAACCCTTATATGGATGGAACTTAATGGTAACTATAAATAATATGAGTGAATTAAGGAAGAATCTAATAATATATGTTATATTTTTAAGTTACACAATATATTTACTATAATAGTAATATTGAGTACTAGACAATCTTTTCAAACCTTGACATTTAATGCTTCGCAAATTTAAACCTGAAATACATTATCGATATTTGTTAATAAAAAGCATTTTATTAACTGCATTTTAACCCGAATTTGTTCGTATATAATAACTTTATATCAATCATTAATATGAAAACTTTCATCTGTAATATTATTTAAAATGATTGAATAACAATTGCCAAATATACATACTTTAAAAGTAGGTAATTTCGCAACATACGTTGTGTGATTTAAATTTAACTTCTACTTATAAGTCCAAATAACTATCATAGTATCGTAATCATGTAAACTAATACGAGTTAAAAAAAATTTAAGTATGTCCATGACATAACAGTATGGGAGCCGCTCTATGAATGCTAGGAAGTTCAAATAATGACCAAAACGTATTGCGAACTGTTACAATCTCATATGTCGTTATGTCATTAATCTTATATCAAATATATTGAGTAATTATAACCTTTTGACACAACTGATCTATTGTGACGGATCCCATTTGAGATTGTGAACTAAATGAATCAATCTATCTTTATCTATAAGAAATACAAAATCACCACACACGTACAGTGGGTAAACAAAGTACACTCACTAAAAAATATTGCAAATATTGATGATAGAACCGATAGAATTAAATTTAAATTCAAACTTTAAAGTACATATGTATATACACCATGCACCAAAGTAAAGCTTTACAAATCATTATTTTTTAACATGCAAATTGCATACTTTTTTCTTTACTGTACAACTTTAAATAGAAAGGTCGAATCAATAATGATCCAACAAGTTAGATGTTTATCACAAAGCAAACAATAATGTGTCATTAACATTAATATGTTCTTGCGAACCGAGCGTAACAAACACACAACGATATGTATTGATGTTCCCAACATGTAAAAAGATTGTAATGTAGTGTCATAATAATAAAGATGGCGACTCACTTGGATTAATTAATGTTGCTATTATTTAACTATTCAAATTTTGATGAGTATATCGAAAACAGTGTTGCCAGATGCAAAAACAAGAAGAGAATTAGTAGTATTAGCTCTGGTCTTGGTATTGTGCTTCCAGTCTTGATTTTGGTTTTGGTGTTGCAGAAAACGACTAACAAGTCTCTTAATTATGTATAGCAATTGATTAAACGTTACTTTAGAGTTTCGAGAAATAAAACTAATATTTTTTGAATTGATACACGTATTTTAATATTTTTTAAGACTTTATACTCCCAAATTTTTGGTTACCTTGCAGCAACCTTGATCATGAAATAAAATTAGCGTAGTAATCCAAAAAATATTACTTTCATTTAAATCAATAGTCTTAGATCTAGCGAAAGTCTTAAATTTTGTTTCTTGAGGTGTGAGAAGGACGTTACAGAAGATACTTTAAGCTTGAATTAACCGAACTATAGTTAAAACCATGCAAATTACTAATTATTATAAATTAAAGAGTCACTTGAAAAATTTAGGATCACCGGGGTTTGAACACACGAGTCAAGGGATTTGTGGCGATATCTTTCCAATTAACTCAGTTTTTATTTTCTTAATAAATATTTACGTTTAATAAACTTATAAAGGTTAAAAGATAGTTTTCATGTATAAATAACAGATTATGGCCATTAACATGATTGGTTTAAAGAAAGTTATCCTATTAGAAATAGAGACTCAGCTTACATGTAAATAAAAAAAAAGTTGTATGATTAAACATTTATTTAAATAAATAATGAAATACAACACAAATTATATCACAAAGCTATGCATAATAACTTTAACATTAAGGTATATTAATATTCCTACTTTGACATTAAATTAATACAAAATAATATCTGGCTCAATTGCTACTAAAGCATTTCAATGTTCTCTAACTACTAGAGATGCTTTATAAAATAATCCCTGAAGTAACACGCAGCCCCAACTGTAAGTCTCGCAGTCTTAGTCTTAATCTTGTTCAAAATTTTGCTAGTTCAGTCTTAGTCTAGGTTTTGCTAAAGCTAGGCGGCTTCATTATTACTCTAACAAGCTAATATTTATTAATGAAAAACTAAAAACTGTTTTTAGTTTGCTATCTAAGACTTTCGCGAGTATTCATTTTAATGTAACTAATATTTTTCGGATTATACTACGCGTATTTTATAATTTTAAAAACCCAAATTGTTTCGATTACTTTTGCAGACATACAGACAAGATGTTTCTATTTTACTTTTCTATGAAACCCATAATATTAATATAAACCCATAAGAGTAATGGGACCCAACAGTGTCTTACACTCAAAGTCGAACTATTAACTTTTAAACAATAAACATTATCGACGTCTAGTTCGATCCAATTAATATTAAACCTCATTAGTATCATAATTAGTGATTGTAAATTAATAATTGAGCTCAGTACGTCGCCGTTCAAGCCCGTGTGTGTTATATAAGATTGGTGTATTGTGTCAGAGACAACGCCACGCTATCTTGTAATTAATCTGCGATGTAGATCGCGACACTGGTCTCCGTACACACGCTACACCATTAAGTGTCGAACGGAAATGTCATTCAATACTTCGGTAACAGATACCGCGTATGTAACATATCGTAAGATTTTTTTTATTTAAATTATTTTTGTATATACAAATCTAAAAGTTCGCAACATACTTAATACTTAATAGTTGTATTGACAGTCGTTTAAAACATATATTACTCAAAGATTGATAACATTGCAATAAATTAAATCACGTAATAAATTTAATAGTAAGATTTAATTTATTTTTAATCTGTGCTTGACATTTCAGAAGTGCTCCATACAAATGAGGTCCTATTCTGAATTTATAAAACACTACACGGATTTAAATTCAACGGTAATCTGTAAACTATAAAACTATTTCTTAACAACGGTCATTATGGAAATACTAATCTAGATTCAGCTTACATAAACAATATGGACGGCTGGTATGACAACATGTGCCCTGTCAATAGTAAAATTAACATTTGCATAATTTTATTGGCAATTGATGTCAACCACACGCGCTAGATGGCGATAATACGAGCAACTTCCTTAGACAATTGTTTTATCTAATTAATGAACTAATTAGTTGTGAATTAACCCGTGGTGGCAGTTGACACTCCGGGACAGATACCGCTGATACTAGTCACGACTCCACAGCACTTAGATACAGAGATTGCCGTGCCTCATAGGATATAATGTTTACATTTTATTGATATTAAACTAACTTGCTTTATTTGTATTTCATTCAAAGCGCACTCTAATCATCCATGAATCCTGTAAATGGTTTATATGAACACGATGTATTATGCACTTATCTTAAGGAAACAACGAAAATTACCCTAACTTTCTCCTCAGCCTAATATCTAAGCGTGTAGCCTTATTTAGACCTACATGTGGTCGAATGGCCTATTGTCACGTTTGTGGTGTAAAATATCTTAAGAGTAAAAGTTGGTGCCCGGGCCTATTGGATGAAAAGGCTCAGTTTACACTTACATTACAACTAATTGAAACTTTCTATTGTACATATTAAAATAGAACAATAGTAAATTCTTAGCTCCAATAACAATTACACGCATATAAAATTGTCGTTCCGTTCGCGCTAACATTGGTGCGAATTAGAAATTATGTACCTTATTTTACTTAATAAGCCATACTTGTTAAGTATGATGCGAATTGTAGAATGTTTTATAGGCTACGTTTTATTCAGAATTCATTGAATCTTTATATTTTATGCTCGCTCGTGTGTGCTGAGCTTTATTCTATAACAAAAGAGTCTAAATCATGAAGGAGGGCTGTTTTCACGCGATAGTATTGCTTACGGAATTTGAACAGGGACACTGTTACGGTTCTTGGTCCTTTGTTTTTGAAAAGCTTACTGTTAGTTTAATTAGCGTTATTTAAAGGCTTTATTGGTTATAATTATAATAAGGTAATAAGTTTGGCAACAATTGGTAGTTATGATAACAATCGGAGCCGAACATGCGTAATGATGGCCGTTATAGGTTAGTAATTGTATGTACTAAATATGTTATTGATTAGGAAAAAGGTTATATATATAATATTAAGAGACTAAAATTCATATTAGAAATACTCTTTATTAAATTTCGGTACAAATTATTAAGAAAATAATTCAGTTGTTGTCATTATACTTAAAATATCTTAAATAATGAAAAATAATTATACCTAAACATGGCGAATAAAAATACATTATCTGTTTATACAGGCAGAATCATTATGAAGAATAATTTAATATTACGACATTTTTAAGTGAGTTATCCTAAGAGAGGCTTCAATAAAGAGCCGACCACGCCTTCAATAGTATATCAGCACTTGTATGGTTAACCGAGCCGCTGAAAGGTTGTATCATTAAACCTATAAAAGCCCACGCACTATTGACATTATATTATATAACAAACACATTATATAGGATAGAGATAGAGCTTTGTCACGATTATAGAATTGTCGTTATTATAAACTTTAATATATATATTACATATATATATGTAATAGCTGACGTTGTTTTGCTATATAACAAATAGAGGTTAGTGATAAAAACTAAAATTTTTGGGTTGTATATATGTTTTAATGCTACATTATGAGAAAAAATGAAGGGTCAACAACCCTTATGATTTAGGGGTATGAAAAATAGATGTTGGCCAATTCTTAAACCTACTCAATACGCTCACAAAATTTCATCTAAATCGGTCCAACAGTTTCGTAGGAGTTCTCTATCTAACACCGTGACATGAGAATTTTATTTGAGATTAATAATTAAATTTCATTTTTGAGACTTCTTAGAATCATAAACTGTTACTGTACTATATATATGTTAATTTCATAAATTCAATGATAATAATCCGAGGTAATTTTCCGTGAAGTCATTTCATCAGTATTATGTTCTTGAATAGCTTGAGGTCAGCTGCTGACCTTTCGCTTCCCATACTAACAGCTTGAACAGCCAACATTATCCGCCACATTAGCTGTAATCGGTCTATTGTCTACACTCTACAGTAAGCTGGTTATGTTTGCGAGTTCCAACACGACAAACGAATCATTCAAAGCAGAATTCTGTTGTATTCATAATAAAGAAAATTACCTAATTTTAAACCTCATAAATCCTTTAACTAAAGTTAGTCATAAATTCCTTATTAATCACATATATTTAACATCTAGTTTATTTTTTTAATCCAATACGTATATTAGCGTAAACAGTGTCATCACAACAACACAAAGACGATATGCTTGTTTAAGCTGCGTTAAACTAATTACTGGGTATTATATTAGTTGTTACTCAAAACACCTCTCGCAACCTGTAGGTTAATAACAATTTGTGATTATGAGTTTGTGTTACATCGAATCGAAAAGATAAAATAATGCAACTCAAACAATAAGTCACATATCGAAAATAAAACTATTAAAAGTGGTCTTAAATTTACAAAAGTCAAAATTTATACAACTAAAAATAATCATATAGTTTTCTACTTAATTAATAATTCTAAACTATGAGTTAAAATCGCAAAATACGCAGTACTTTTTTTATTTTTCGAAACTATTAACCTACTGAGGGCCGAAAATTGAAGAATTGAAAGAATTGTATTGTTTACAATCCAAGTGAACCTTTTAATTAATCATTGTATCGTCCAATTAGAAACTATTTTCTAACAATAAGATACGATAACATCTAATGGTAGGCTGTTACGAAGCCTCTTAAATAGTTGACATCGATGTGTTACTATTGTGCGTTCCCTCAATACAAGATAAATGTACGGTCAGCAAAAAACATACCAAAACAACAAAATCATATTGGAACGCATTCTATGTTATTTCTGTTACACCATATTACATGACCTGTCAAAATTTTCATGCCTTTTAAAATCCAGGGCCGTCAAAGTATAATACAATTAACTTGGCTGTCGTTGCTTTGTTTGTGGACGCTACACGATGTCTTCCGGTGAGTTGCACAACCACAAACGCTCTGTTTTCACTAGAAAGCTGGATTCAATATGTGTAACACTAGATGCTGATGGGAAATAGTAATATTCCTTTTTACTTGATACGATACTTTACGGCTGATGACTCCGTAACTGACAACCTTTCCCTTAATGCTATCTATGCATGATTAAACAACTGAATTTTCACTTATTAATAACATGATAAAACTTAATTGATAAATTATATTAATAGCTTAAAACAATAAAGAATTATCCTGTAAAAAGTTTCATATACTTTTTCTACCACATTTGATTCAAATAGATTATAGATTCTATTAATTAACTTACTTTAATAATGATCTGTTAAACTTACCTAGAAAGGACTAAATTTCTTAATCGCAAATCGAAATTTCCTTCTAACAAATTTCATAAGTCACCAAGGATAGATTTAAAAGTAAAGAAATGCGCCTTTATTTTTAAGTCAGCAATATCACATGTACGTGAAATATATTTTTTTAAGTAAAGGTTTGTTTTTATTTAAACCACCTTATACTGAAAATGAAACTTTAATAATAAGAAGACAAATCACAAAAACTTCATTAAAAAGAATAGTAAGGAATATTTTTATTTATGTTTCCTATTTTATTTTATTTATTTCTATTATCAAGTAACAATGACTCATTTAAAAAATAATAATAATACATAAATTGTTAATAAAAATAATAATTCATAAATTCTTAAAATATAATAATTAATTAATTCATTTGTAAATTATCTGAACAATTCTATCTAACATTCCAAATTTTATTATTATTATAACCCTTGTAGCAATTAATATTCCACGTTTTACATAATGTAAGTGCATTTAAAACGTGAGAGTTACATTTAAATAACCAATGTTCTATTTAAAAATGTAACAATTATATTGTATAGTACTAAATTGACGTGTACCTACTATTAAAGTAGGTGACCCAATTAATATATAAAAATGTATAATGCTTCACACAATATTTCCATTAAACAATATCGGGGCACCCAGTATTAATGATTATGACAGAGTTACATAAAAAATGGTAACACTGTGAAGCTAATCTTCAAGTCAATAGGTAATTAGATTAGCCGTCAATGTTCGAAGAGTCAATTAGAGCGAGCTTAGCAAATACCTTATGTCATCTTTTGATGTCCAATCAAGTACACTTCCTGAAATTTTACAATCTAAAATAATTGCTTTATATAGAACTTGTTTGCTTCTAAATGCGTAATAAATGCTTTCATAACTTCTACATGTCTCTATCCAAGATAGAACACTAAAATAAGCATTATACTTGCTACTTATTTCCATTACCACTTACTAGTATCCAATTACAATGAAACCAAACATCATAATGTCAAGAATTTATTGCTTTAGAAATTTATTTTAACACGAATAAACATAAAATGGTGTATTGAGTTTATAAATCATGCAATACGCCCGTCTAATGGTTGCGAATTCATAATTTTTGAGGAAATTTTGAAATATATCTTTATTTCTAACTAAAATTCTAGCAAATATTTCCGTTTTTCTTTCTTGTTCTTATTTTTCTTTCTTAACATTCACATTAGATCAAATTTCTTTTTATAGTACGAAGGAAATTATTTATTAATGACGAAATGTAAATTTAGTTTTTACAATATTAGCAACTTACATTAAGAATTATTAATAAAACAAAGGAAAAGTCATACATATAGCAATAATGAATCGTGAAAGTGTTTCTTGAACAATATCGCAACCAGAGTCGCCCTGACATTAGAATAGAGCCGAAAATAGCGTTGAGAAATAAAATAATATAAAGAATACAATTACATAAATGTATTAAATACAAAAAACTTGTTAAAAATATAAATATTTCAATCGAAAAAAGCAATAATGTTCATTCATTGCGAATGCTAAATTGTTACTTCTTTATTACAATTTTTTCACCGTACAAGTTAATTGATGTAAAACTGTTTAGACAAGATAATATGAATATTGATCAACAATAATAAAGAAACACCCAGAAATTAACTAAGTAATGTAGAATTCGGTCAAAACGAACATATTTTATCTGGAATCCTAGATCGCACATAAATTATATAAATTCAATATTATAATTTCACAAAATATCACACACTATGCAAAATTACTTAGATTATATCGTACATTAATTAGTTTAAATTACATACAACATTTATTTAAATAGATTAATTATTGGTTTGTCTTTAGCCTTCCAACTGGAGATAACTTTGAAGTCTATGAACCAAATCTTGAGGTGTTTAAACAATAACGGTTAACCAAAAGAGTGACCAGATGATTCCAACGGATTTTAAGATGAGTTTAAAGCTGTTGAATCCCGATTTTAAAAGGTGATATAGCAGAGACATGATAGAAACATTGGATTTGATGTCAAAATCCCTCAGATATTCATAAAACATTCGTTAATTATCCTATATTAAAATCATGTGACGATTTATAAAGCAACAACTGCCAGCTCTCCGTATGTAGATATAAACTTGTTGAAATGATATCATATTAATTACGTTTTTTTTTAATTTTCATTATAATTCAGTCCTAAACTAATAACTTCGATAACCCAAATATTTATTAAAACTGTAATTTATAGCATTCAGACACACTATTATAATTAAAATTTTAATTTTCTTTTAATTAATGCTTTTAGTGAACTAATATGATTAGAAAATATAACTTACAAGTATTTTAAAATTAAAATTTATGACTTTAAGTCATATTCATAACTATCAATAGAAAAAGTCACCTTTTTGCAGTCGGATAATGAAATCGATACGAGTAAAAAAGAGTTAATTTTTTCCTAAAGACATTTCTGCGACAAAAGTAGATTTCAATTTACAAGGTTTGTTTTGTAATAGGCCCTAAATTTAATCTATTATAGTAAAATGGTTAATAGTTGTTTTGTTTTGTCTTACATAACTCAACTTTTTTACATACATTTTAAATAAAAACAAGTGACATAAGTTTTGCTCAGTATAATTAAGAGATTAATAAATTACCTTATGCCTAATGATAAATAAATGTTTTGTTATTTCCAATAAGGCTCGTAACTGGCTAGTTTGTTTGTCCCGTTTGCGGACAGCCCGTGTTCTACGCGCGTGCCAAGATCTGGATGAATGAGCATGAACACTTTGACCGCTCTGTCTTTAATGAACTGGGTCGCCGGTCCTAGGCTGTATAAAATATTTTCCACCAACCTGTTCCTTTCCTCACTGGTCATTTCATTCACGTACAGTTCTCTCGCTTGTTTGAAATTATTTGGCTTCTCTTCCACAATTTCGATGAGGTCGCCTTTATTTTTATCAATATATGGTACCGGCCCGTGGAACGAATTGGGGAAATAGTTTGGCGAATCTTTACCATTATCCTTCACAGGTGGCCTTCCGTCTCTGTTGTAAGCAAAAACTTCGGTTCTAAACGGACAATTCACTGGGATATTATTGAAATTTGCCCCAAGTCGGTAATACTGTGCATCCCTATATGCCAAACGACGGGCTTCAAACACCTTATCAGGTGAACCCAATATTCCCGGAACTAAATTGGCAGGAGAGAAAGCAAGCTGCTCTATTTCAGCAAAGTAATTTACTGCATTTTTATTTAATACGAATTTCCCTAACTTTTTGAGTGGATATTCGTCCAATGGGAGAACAAGAGTTACATCAAATACATTGAATCCAGCTGTTTTCACTTCATCCAAACTCAGCACCTGTATGCTAACTGTCCAGCTTGGGAATTCTCCGTTTCCTATGGCCCTATATAACTCTCTAGTGTTGTAGTCCGCATCTTCTGCTCCAAGTTTTCTAGCTTCCTCCGATCTCAAGTTTTTGATGCCAGCGTCAGGCATAAAATGAAATCTAATAAAATGAATGTCTCCATGTTCATTAACAACTTGGAACGTATGAATACCAAATCCAGGCATGTGCCGGTAACCGTCTGGTATGCCACGATCCCCAAATACTAATAAAAACATGTGCAAGCTCTCCGGTTGTAGTGTTAGAAAGTCCCAAAGCGTATTAGGATCAAAGAGATTATTCGCGGGATTTTTCTTTTGTGCTCGTACAAAAGTGGGGAAAAGTCGTGGATCATTATAAACATACATGGGTGTATTAAAACCAACAATATCAAAGTTCCCATCTTCAGTGTAAAATTTAACTGCAAAACCTCGGGCGTCCCTGGATGTATCACTTCCACCTCTCTCCACTACCACGGGTGAAAATCTTGCAGCCACAGGTGTTCTCTTGCCAATTTTACTGAACAATTTTGCTTTACAAATAAGTGTTATATCATGTGTAACTTCAAAATAACCGAACGCCCCACCTGCTTTCGCGTGCACTATTCGTTCTGGTATTCTTTCGCGCACGAGATGTGTTATGGAGTCCATAAAGAACTCATTAAAGATCAACCTGCTGTTCAATGTATTCGTTGCTTCTTCGTGCTCCACGGGCGCGCCAGCACTTGTAGTCATTATTCCGATGGGACCCTGTCAGACGAGACAATCAAAATTTATTTGGAAACCTGATATTTTATCCATATTAATATAAAATAAACTTACTGGTGTCTTTTCTTTGAACATGACTATTTGATCCGCGGCCGGATCTCTTTGAGTGGCCAGCGCGGCACTTATTAATAATAATATTAACATGTCTGATGGTTTAAAATCAATATTCAGATTTGAACAACCTTACTTCTGTCTAAGACGGTGTTTATAACGCTCTGAATATTGCGACCTCGTTTGTATCAGCGACGATTACTCAACCTGAGTAAAATTGATCAACATTGAACACGTAAGACTAAGTAATGATTTGTGAGATACAATTACTTTTCACTTACCGAAAATCAGCGAAATTGTTCAGTTCAATAAATCGAACTCCATTGTTATTTATTTTTATTCTATGATTTAATATTATTCTATATTAATAAACAATCCTTTTAAGCATTGGCGTAACTTAAGGATAGGAGGACTGGCTGAAATACCAAGGGCCCCGATCCAAAAAGCTTCGAGCTGAATTTTTTTTTCATTGTACCTGAATAGTTGAACTTTTTTTGAAAAGTATATTTATTTTTTTAATTATGCTTCAAGTCAATGATAGGGCACACTAAAAGCATTGTAAAATTTGAGTCTTCGTAAGCATTTCACCATACCCTAAACGAAAAATCAGCTCGAGGGAACATTGACGATCCGGAAATATCCTCATTTTTTTCACCAAGAAAATATTTGTATAGTAGTGCTGCCTAGCGACAGGGACACTATGGAAAGGGAATTTCGGGTTGGCTATTTTTTAAATAATTTTAAAGTTTTATTATATATGCAAATGTTGGCAAAGTATAGTAGATTGTGAAAGTTAAATATTGCAATGTCTAGTTCCAGAAATTATTTAAATGGGAGCGAAAAACGAAAGAGGGAAAGCGAGACTGAAGAAAAAATTTAAAAGCTACGTAAACTTATTCAGTACTTGACGAACGATGACTTAAATAACAAAAATTCGTATGGAGAGCGCTCTAAAAGGAAGAGTTGGACTCTACTTAAAGAATAGGAGATGCAGAAGCCAGCAACCATCATCAGTGACTGTCCAGTTCCAGAAAAACCACAAAACGGTACTATTAAAAATCTCCGCCTTATATTACCGATAAAGATAATTTTAAAGAGGTACCTGATCATGTAAAGAGATCATTGAAAACGGACATAGTGAACCTAAGGGCCCTTTCTTAAAAGCCAGTCATAATAGATGTTTAGTAGAAAACATTATACATACATTTTTACTATTCTATACATACCGTTTCGATGTACGATGTGAAATTTGAAAGTATATGGCTATTATAATCTTTAGTAATTCTGAAGGAATATTGTGAATCATCTTGGCTATTTCTAAGTGTTGGGATTGAGAGCTACAACGTTTGGAAACATATTTTACATCCTAATAAGACCGGGGACCTTGAAAATCAACAGTGGCAGCTACATAGAACACTCGATGAAGAGCAAAGTCTATGATCAAAACAGAAAATTTTTTTATTCTGACACTTTCAACGTATGATTTAGCCATTCGTGCCCACAGAGAAAACCCATATAAAAGTGATACAAACTCCTAAATAAATTTTTAAATCATCATCATCATCAGCCTATTAGTGCCCACTGCTAAAGGCCTCTTCTCAAATGGAGAAAGCTAGAGCATTATTCACACGCTTGCTCAAGACGGATTGGGAATTTCAAACTTACAATTTGTAACAATAATGAATGCAATAATAATGAATGCAAGGTTTCCTCATCATTATTTCCTTTACCTCCTGTTATAGTGTCTAATTGCTTTTCGAAAGCACATAAAACTCGGAAAAATCACATTGGTACTTGCCATGTATCAAACTTGCATCCTCATGCATGAGAGGTGGACCTTTTAACCTCCAGGCCACAACGACTTTTACTTTTTCTTTTACTTGCTGAGTATTATTGAATTATTATGAAAATACAACCTGATTTTATAAAAATTGCTTAGTAAACCAAATGGCCAGATAAAATTTTTAAGTCCAAAAATACCTAATGAACTAATTTCAGTCCTGGTTATAAAATAGAAAATTCAGTCATAAATAAAATTAATGCGGCACTATTCTACTCTGCCATTTTCGATACAAGTCAAGACATTCCAAAATTTATCAAATGTGTGATTGTATGATCGAAAAGATTATGATTTGATTCCAAAAGCACTTGTGATTAATGAGATATTTGTAGGATTTCATGAAGTTAAGGATCAAACTGACACTAATGGGGGTTCTACGGGAAAGTAAACCATCAAGGTTTAATTTTTTAATTTTTTTTTTTAAATATTATATGTATCATTACAAAATACTTAAAATATCACTATACTTTAAAAATATTAGTATATTAATATTTGTTTATTTTTTATTAAGTTACAAAATTGATTAATGAATTTAATGCTGATTTGGATCTTAAAAGATGCAAAGCTGTCAAGCTGAGTGTTTAAAATGTATACCTTGATGCAGACCCAAGCTACTGAACTGACTCCCCTGATGAAACTAGCATCCATATCAAGAAATAAAAACTTCTAAGTGACTCCTTGTACCAAGTAAATCGTACGTGTCCCACCCGTGACATGAAAGTCCCACCCGTGACATACTTTATTTATTTTTTGTAAAAATATGTGTAAATAATAGAATATTATTTTCTATTCAAATGTGAAGTTTAGTTTATTGTCTCAAAGAAATATCGTAGTCTGCATTAAAAAGTTTTATCATCTAGCAGAGTTTTATTAAATATGATGCATGTGTAACAAGAATGTCACAACTTTGTCCCACCCGTGACAAATATTTAATGTCTTCTTTATTAAATTTTACATGGTGTTATTCCCGTCTTTATTGTACCTATAAAAGTACATGGATAAATTTCTTAAATTCTATATAAACCAATTAGATATCATTGATACAATTAGCGTAAATAAGCCACACACGCTAAAAATCGAGGTATAGGTGTCCCACCCGTGACGACGGAATCCCCCTAATCTACATGACGAAACTTCAAAACTTTCCAAAGATTCATGGATTCATTTGCAAGAGAAATTCTCAGTTTTTGATCCAATTTCAGAGACCAAAAAAATCCTGTATTAGAGACATTAATAACCTATTTCATAAAGTCCATGGGACAAGAGAGGTTATGTAATTTGGCTATTCTGTCTACAAATATTCTATGGCTCGATCTTTAACCATTGATGTTGTTGTAGACACTTTTGCAGAAATCTCGAATAAGAAATTTTCCGTAATAAACATGTTATTGAAATTAATATGTTTATTTTATTTTATTGTTGTTTGTTGTTCCTTCCTCGAAAAGCGAATGGAAAATGAATATGAAGGCTTTCTTATGAATTGGGCTGAGCCTATGTTCAGCAATTGAGGATATATGTATGTATGTATGTATGTACAAATAGGTTGGCGAATGGATATCAAAAGAATGTTTCAGGAGCCCCCATTTGTTATAGTTACGCCACTGCTTTCAAGTCAATTAAAGTAAGGATGTGATTAAATATAATTAAACCGGTTTGTAATAGTTTATTATGTCTTGCATTATTCAACATTTTTAAATACATATAATGAAGAATGCGAGCAAGTCATATTAGTTTAACTAAGTATAATAAAAAAAATAATAACTTTACTTATAAATAAATGTGTTGTTATTTCCAATAAGACTCGTAACTGGTCAGTTTGTTTGTCCCGTTTGCGGACAGCCCGTGTTCTACGCGCGTGCCAAGATCTGGATGAATGAGCATGAACACTTTGACCGCTCTGTCTTTAATGAACTGGGTCGCCGGTCCTAAGCTGTATAAAATATTTTCCACCAACCTGTTCCTCTCCTCACTAGTCATTTCATTCACATACAGTTCTCTCGCTTGTCTGAAATTATTTGCCTTCTCTTCCACAATTTCTATGAGGTGGCCTTTATTTTTATCAATATATGGTACTGGCCCGTGGAACGAATTGGGGAAATAGTTTGGCGAATCTTTACCATTATCCTTCACAGGTGGCCTTCCATCTCTGTTGTAAGCAAAAACTTCGGTTCTAAACGGACAATTCACTGGGATATTATTGAAATTTGCTCCAAGACGGTAATATTGTGCATCCCTGTACGACAAACGGCGGGCTTCAAACAACTTATCAGGTGCACCCAGTATTCCCGGAACTAAATTAGCGGGAGAGAAAGCAAGCTGCTCTATTTCAGCAAAGTAATTTACTGCATTTTTATTTAACACGAATTTCCCTAACTTTTTGAGTGGATATTCGTCCAATGGGAGAACAAGAGTTACATCAAATACGTTGAATCCAGCTGTTTTCACTTCATCCAAACTCAGCACCTGTATGCTAACTGTCCAGCTTGGGAATTCACCGTTTCCTATGGCCCTATATAACTCTCTAGTGTTGTAGTCCGCATCTTCTGCTCCAATTTTTCTAGCTTCTTCCGATCTCAAGTTTTTGATGCCAGCATCAGGCGTGAAATGAAATCTTATGAAATGAATGTCCCCATGTTCATTAACAACTTGGAAAGTATGAATACCAAATCCAGGCATGTGCCGGTAACCGTCTGGTATGCCACGATCCCCAAATACCAATAAAAACATGTGCAAGCTCTCCGGTTGTAGTGTTAGAAAGTCCCAAAGCATATTAGGATCAAAGAGATTATTCGCGGGATTTTTCTTTTGTGCTCTTACGAAAGTAGGAAAAAGTAGTGGATCTTTCAAAACAAACATAGGTGTATTAAAACCAACAATATCAAAATTCCCGTCTTCAGTATAAAATCTAACAGCAAAACCTCGGGCGTCCCTGGATGTATCACTTCCACCTCTCTCCACTACCACGGGTGAAAATCTTGCAGCCACAGGTGTTCTCTTGCCAACTTTACTGAACAATTTTGCTTTACAAATAAGTGTTATATCATGTGTAACTTCAAAATAACCGAACGCCCCACCTGCTTTCGCGTGCACTATTCGTTCCGGTATTCTTTCGCGCACGAGATGTGTTATGGAGTCCATAAAGAACTCATTGAAGATCAACCTGCTGTTCAATGTATTCGTTGCTTCTTCGTGCTCCACGGGCGCGCCAGAGCTCGTAGTCATTATCCCGATGGGACCCTGTCAGTGAGACAATAAAATTTTATTTGAAAACGTCAAATATTATCCACGTTTATATAAAATAAACTTACTGGTGTATTTTCTTTGAACATGACTATTTGATCCGCGGCCGGGTCTCTTTGAGTAGCGAGCGCAGCACCTATTAGTAATAATATTAACATGTCTGATGGTTTAAAACCAATATTCAGGTTTGAACAAACTTAGTGCTAGCTAAGACGGTGTTTATAACGCTCTGAATATTGCGACCTCGTTTGTATCAGCGACGATTACTTAACTTGAGTAAAATTGATCAACGTCGAACACGTAAGACTAAGTAATGATTTGCGGTATACAATTACTTTTCACTTACTGAAAATCAAAGCATTAAGTCAGCGAAATAAATCGAATTCCATTGTAATTTAATCTTTATCCTGTGATATACGACAACACTATTTCAAAAACAATCCTTTTCATGACAAATTTCCAGACGATATGAATGTTATTGGAATAAATATATAAAGTTGGATAATCTTTTGTTTGCTGTAATCAAAAATACATAACTAACTCACTACAAAACAAATTTTCAAGATGCCCAAAACAGCTAAGCGATTTATTTGAAGTTTAAAGACAGGTAAGTAAAAATTTAAAAGGCGTAGCGCAAGCATCGTGTCCTCTGATCGTTTGAAATCTTTAACAAATCTCAATTCAGTTTTATAGAGTAGGTAGGTGCTAACTTGACATTCAAACGGTGACGTATTATTTGTGATTCAAAATAACGGACCATAAATACTAAAGTTTTATTTTTACTTACTCAGTCACATTTCAACCTTCGACTTTCCGATCACGAGAAAGTATGTTTTACACAACCTTTACGTGTGAGCGGCTATCACCTTGAATTTAATAAAATAGAAAAATGCACTTGTTATGAGCTAACGGTACACTAAAAATGATATCGTCATATTTTATTAAAAAGTCTAAACAAAGCCACGTAAATATTATTTCCTATTTGTGTAATATTTTATCAAAAGATGTTTTTTGTTGCATTTATGATGACCGTAATATGATTTCTATCAATTTAATCGGTTAAGTTTTACTAAGTTTACTTTCTAGTTACGTTCTAGTTGACTCTTGAAGGTGTTATTAATTTTATTTTTCGTAATACGATTCTTAGAATTTCATTTAATATGTAAGTATTTTTGGTAAATGTTTTAATTACAATACGAGTTTAATACCTAAGTACTTATTTATTTTACACCTATGAGTTAAACTCAATCCTTAACAATATTCAGTTAGAAAATATTTAGTTACTGATTAAACATTTGAATTTAAATACCCATAGATATAAACGTAATATAAATGCTAATAAGGCACACTAGAAGTAATATGACTTCTTGTATATGCATATTATAAAACAAATGAATTATAAGAAACAAGAGACTCATTTCGAAACCAATAAGTTTTAGTAATAAGGCAACGCTTAATTATTTTGGTATTTTTACCACAAGTCGTTACTATTACACTACAAACAGAGAGGATCCATTTTTTCTTACAAAACCTTCATTGATATTATCATATACGGAGACTTTAACGAAAAATTGGTGACGCTCCGTATGTAGTAATTTACAAATACTTTCAAACGAACGTGGAATAGATTTAATTATTATTAAAAAAAGAAAGCAAGCAGGTGGTCCCAAAAAAATTTTTTAGTAGATATATTGACGTTTTTAAATTTGGTATTTGTTATAATGTGGTTATAAAATGTTGATTTTTCTAGTATATTAAACAAAATTAAATAAATAATGTAAAATACCGTCAATTTCCAAAAAAAAAGTATGTTTAAGTTATTAAATTTTCTATTTGCTCCCAAGTCCCAACCTATAAACCAAATGTTGCTGCTGTCGGAATCTTAATTAATATTGATATTAATCAAAATAAATATTTTTCATACGAACAAGAAGTAAAATTTTTTTAAGTAAAGTTCATATAATGCGCAGCACCTTTCTGTTTTTACAACCATTACATCTCCTTTCAGACCATTCAAAAAGCTGTGATGACTGACAACAATGCACAAGAAATCGATGGCCTAGAATATAGTCCTAGCCATAATACTAGTCAGTCATCTTCTGAGATATGTGAGCTATAACGGAAAGAAAATGACTGATATACACGAGAAGTTTAAGGTGAACTACATCTCCGAATAACCAATTTAGAATATTCCTTATATATTAAAATTATATATGAAGTAGATAAAAAATATATATTTTTATATCACGTATTTAAATTTTAAGGAGTTAATGTACTTTATATACGTCAAAAACTAAATTTGTTACATGGCATTCTTGCAAATGCATAATTTCTCCCTTAATGCGTCTTGCAAAACTAATTCATAATTTCTTATTCAGTATTGGAAACACCTTTGTCGCAAGTTAATAAGAAAGTTCGATTAAATTAGACACTAAGCTGAGAAAATTACTTTTAAAGCAAATTAAACTTTGATATAATTATAATATTTCAGATCCGAGCACTTTTAATCCCAATTAAACATCTTTTCTGCACCCAAAGTTATTTACAATAAAATTCCATATATTGGTAATAATTACATAACTTCTTATTATAAATGTTTAGTTTATATTATTAGTGCTATATACTTATATACTGCAATAACATTAAGAAAATAAATGAAGATTTAAATTTTAAAACTTATAGTTTTTTATGCTGTTTTCATTCTCAGTGAAAGTAATAGTTAAAAACACCCCATGCTACTGTCTGTCGTGATAATGCATATTGTAAATGTCTTTATATGCTTAAGTTCATTAAGGTATTAATAAAACCTTTATACTGATATTTGTGAAATAAGTTATACGAAGTATCCGAAAAGTCCACAGATAGCATTTACTTTTGATATCTGTTAACTTTCAAAACTTCAAGTGTCAAAGAAAAATGTGAATATTGTCAAGATTCAACAAATTCGACATAAATAGTTAAATAATTCGTAGTTTGAACTGTTTTCATATATTGGGATCATGCTAAATCCCTAAGTAATAGTATAACATTTTATTGCGTCATACAATTCTTAACTTGATTATAGTTTGTCATTATGGCAAGGTCGCCTAAAGATGATCCCAGATTTAATGACAATGCTTGGAATTTCCATACGGAAACCGGCGAGCATTGTTCATCAACAGGAATTAATGAGATAAAACAGCCAACACTATCTTCCAATGGCTCTGTTATACCCGAAAACTTATATGGAAGACCAAATTACAATAGCGGTGTGTACATTAACAAACCATACATGCAAACAGGAGATAGTACTGCAAATAAAAATGATTCCATCCCTTACAACGTTTTGCCTAACGTTAACAGAATTCCTCGCCAAAATTATGGCAATGCCATGCTGAACTTGGGAAATGGTCAAGTGGTAAGAGTAATTTATGACGAAAATAATCAACAACTTATCTTCCCGATGTCCGGACAGTACGAATTGTTCAATCATAATCAAGGAATACGCGACGTGCCGCTACAAGCTGCCCCGCCGTCCCATTTGTTTACATTAAACCAAGAGTTTACTGTGAACAATAATGTTAATGTTCAACCACCAACTGCCACTATACAGCACAGTAATTTTAATCAAGAATGCGTAAACCAGTCCACCATACCAACATCTAACTTTTTGAAAGAAGTTCTTGGTAACTGGGAACCAAATTCTTCCGGAACATACTCTCCATTTGGTCAAAACTATCCCTTAAACCATCCTGATGCACCAACCATAATAAACAACAATCCTATAGAGCCAACACTAAATCAAATAAAACCAGAAGCTTCGCCCAAAAGAAATGAGAATGGACCATTAGCTGATACAAGTAATAAAAAAAGAATAGTAGCCGAAGTGAAGCCAATGCGGCCAAGTTATTCTGAGGTAGCGAAAAACACCAAAAATACTCAACCAGACTCAGCTAAGAAGACTAAACCACAAAACAATCCCGATAACAAAACACCGAGTAAACCAAATCCTAAACCAGAGAAACCGGTTAACTCAAAACATATCACTGACGAAAACAAGACTAAGGCCGAAAAGAAACAACACTCAAACGCTATATCCTCTGGAAGCGAGTCCGGCGACGTTAATAACGATGACACGGAAAAACAACAGAAAACTAACAAGAGATCAAAAAACAAACGTAATAATATGTCTCGGAAATGGTCATCCTTAGACGATATAACAAACGAAGAAGGAAACTTCAATCAAGAAAACGAAAGTCAGTTTCTGTTTATACAAAACAACTCTGAAAAGGTTAAAAAAGATAAGAAATCTGATCGAACTAAAAACATAGATAAAAGTAATGCCGAGGATGAATTGAAGTTTGAGGAAGACGATGAGCAGTCTCAGTTTGGGTTCAAGGAAGGTCAACCGGATGTGACTAAGGCCAGGAAGAAGAAAGAAACTCGTAATCATCACAAGGCTTCGAAGATTATTCAAGACAAGAAAAAGACGAACCAGACTAAAATAAGGAAAAACAAGCCTGGCTACATGGGCCTCGTGCAGAATTATTTGGAACATTGGGGAGGAGCCACTTGGAAAGCATTTGTTTGGTTCGTTTTCTTGCTCTCCGACATATGCAGGATGAGTCTTCATCTGTCGTTTGACTTGTGAGTATTATCTTCAATACAACCATAGTTTCTATCAAAAATAAATAAGACTATATTTTTCAGAGTATTTTGTTAATTTATTAACATTATAATTACTTCGCAATCGGCTTAGACAGACTATTGAAGAATATACTTAAAATAATTAATGACAATATTAAAGAATGTACTTTAAATACTGAAAATTACTGTTATACTTAAATGTCCAATTATTTTTGAAGCAAAAACATATTTAAAAAAAAACTATAAATCTTAAATTATATACAAATATTTGTCATTAAAATGTATGTAATATATATTTCAGGTGTACATCTGTATTCAGTCAAACCTATGTGAGCTCGCAGGCTGTGTGGCGCAGTAGCAAAGACTGGCTCTCAAAGATCACTAAGAATAAATACCTAATGTACATTGACAGAAAATTTGGACACACACAGTTTGCTTTTTGGAGAAAACTTAAATGGTTTAGAAAAGGTAACATACTTATTAATAGAAATTAATTTATTTTAAGCTAATTAACAATGATTTATTATAAAACTAAAAAGTATTTATTTGACTTTTTTATTACTTATACAAATTGTCTATATCTATATGATTTCCTATTGATATATACAGGGTGACTGGTGAATTACTATCAATATTTAAGGAGAATACTCGGTACATCACGTCCTCAAGTATCGATAGTAATTCACCAGTCACCCTGTATATGTTTAGCATATATATGTTCCAGTTACTTCTTATTACAAATAGTTGTATAATAAATACTGTTAATTCATATCAGGTGTATTATATTTTGTTAGAAAGTGAAACGGATAGTAACGACACCAAATTGAACTCAAACATCCCACTGCCGGCCACAGGAGAAGAAGCCATGAAAAGATTACTAGCATGTAAAGGAAAAGATCCATACAGGTAATATATATATTAATTTATCCTTATTATTGAAATTCTACTCTTAAACTATGATAACATAATCTCCTTTGGTCTTATGTAATTTTTCCTCCTTAAATTATACAGGGAAAAGTCCTTATAAAATTTAACTTAATTGGCTTTTGCTTCAAATCAATGAGTTTCTAAGTGTTACGTAGTCTTATTAACTTGTAAATTCTAAGAAATGTTTTTTTTTTATATAATAAATTTACTTCAGTTTCTACACTTGTATGGTTGCAACAAGTTATCATATATAAAATTCCTTCTTGCTACAATTAAGTACAATATGTCATATATCAATAAACATTATTTGTATTTAAATTATTATTGCAGTAAATAAAATTTTATATCTCCAAAAAAATTTCAGTACTAAGTAAGTGTCATTAAAAATTATCATAATCCATTTATATTTACTATTTATTTATCTTCAATTTTATTTTATAAACATTTATACATCTTATCTATACAACTGTAATCGTTATTTTCTGATCAAAGAATTGAATATATCAATAATACAAGTAAAAAATATATACATCAAAATTAAAGTTATTACGTGCCTAAATTTAAATTAACATTTATTTGTGCGTCGGCCTCCAGACCAGACATATTTCTATATTCGCGTATTTTAAAGCGCGTTGTGATGATAGAGCTTACGGTGCCTTGGGAAACCAACATCCCCAAAGACCATGCCATCAAGGTCAATAAGTATTACGAGCTCACTAACGAACTAACTCGAAATAGGTTCGTCGTTGATTTGTACGCGGTAGAGGTGGGAGCGAGAGGTATAACAGCTAAATCTCTCTATAACCTACTAAAAGACTTGGGCCTGTCCAGAACTAACATTAATTCATTCTTAGAACGTACGTCGAAGGCAGCCCTAGTAGGTTCTTTTCAAATTTGGTTAGGTAGGGAGAGGAACTTGGACAGTGGAGGTGAGCGTATAACGCGCGTTAGTTAAGGGGCCCCTTAAACCTACACTTGGGTCGCAAGTCCCAGGCACTGTTGAAGCTCCTCTCCCTGCAACGCGATGGACCCGGCACCCGCACGGTGAATCCATCGAATGCTAAAAGGTTTCGTCTCAAAACTCATTACTAAAATAAAAAAAAAATAAAAATAAAAGCTTTTTAAATTTCGAACACTGAACACTGAAGTGTCTTCAAACAAACTTTTTTGAATTTCGAACACTAGTGTCCATTATGTTTGCAGCATCCTCGGCGTGAGCGTGTCTTGTAGTGATGAGGACATCAAGCGTTACTACAGACGGCAGGCGTTCCTGGTGCATCCGGACAAGAACCAACAGCCGGGCGCTGAGGAGGCCTTCAAGATACTGCAGCATGCCTTCGATCTTATTGGGGAACCGGTAAGGCTTTTACTAACACAAATCTAATGATATCTTAGATTTTCTCTTATTCATTTTACTGAAACTAATATTTTTCGATACTACGCGACTTTATTTCTGATAAAAACTACATAATCTCGACGTTTCGGCGGCTTTCAGCAACCGTGACGAACCGACGAGATGTGATTACGGTTGCTGGAAAGTAGCCGTAGTATTTGAAAAATATTAGTTCCATTTAATACCACAAGTCTGTTTAAACAAACTTAATTAGAAGAGATTTTCGTAGATAAATCTTCTCATATAATAACATCAAAGATGCAAATTTTCAGTAGTCGTAAAGATCTAGATTGTTTGGACCATTGTATGATGTAATGTATGAGATTAAAAATGTTATGTTATTTCATATTTTAACAAAAGTTTTCTCATTCTTCAGAAAATTATTCTATTTTCATCTCACCCTAGGCTGATACTTTTATAATTTTCACTAGTTTAGTGAATTGGGCTCAGAGAGGAAAACAATGTATATTTGAATAAAAAATATGTCAATATTATTTTAACGGGCAACGCCATCTTTAATCTGTCATACGTGACTTCATACAAAATACAATTCTCATGCTATTTTCCTTAAAGAAAATACACGAAGGGATTTTAAAAAAAGGGGTAATCTGTAAACTGTGGTGATTTTTTAAGCAAAATCACTTTAAGTGTCATCATAATACGTATAGTTTTTTCCCAAAACAGCAATAAACAGCCCCATACAGATTTACATTCACCTTATAAGTACTGTATATGATAAATTATATATTTTTCTATCATTAGGAGCGTCGTGAGTCCTACGAGCGTCGCGCTCGCGAGTCACGACACGCCGAGGCGGCGTGGGGCGAGCTCAGTGTACTGCTGGAACAACTACACGACAAGATGGAGTTCGCAGCCAACACTATACGGTACACACACACAGACAGACAGACAGACAGTGCCGGCGGTAGGGGGGGGGGCGCGATGGGGCGAAGGCCAGGGCGCCAAATTTGGAGGCAATTAGTGGAAGTAGGATACTTATAAATGAAAAAATAAAAATAGGAGCTACATAACTTTCTACGTCCACGTCGCGTTAGCTCTGGGTCACGCTAAAGGAAAGATGGAATATAGAATTCTTAATACACCTTCAGTTCACATTGGTTCAGAAAAAAATTAATACTCGATTTTGATTTCTTCAAGTGGGCGCCAAAATATTCTTGCTCAGGGTGTCAGTTTCTCTAACGCCAGCAATGCACACAGATACAAACACACACACACACACACACAAGTTCAAACACTCACTCCCAAAGCGTAAACTGCCCTAACATCACTATTTCTTCTTTTTCACAGCTGTACGAACTGCGGCCGACGTCACAAACGAGTGATGACGTCACGACCGTGTTACGCCGCGCGCTACTGTGCACAGTGCAAGATAAGACACTCCGCTAAGGAGGTATACTATAAAACTACTATACATCTTGTAATTTAGAAGAACTAATGTGTCCTTTGTTATATCTTTATATATATAAAAATTTCGTGTCACGTGTTTGTCCGCGATGGACTGCTTAAAACTGATCCAACTTGAAAGATTGATCCAACTTGAAAGATAGGGTAGCTTACATCTCAATTTATAGACACAATATTATTTTATTGCAAATTATTTGTCTATTAAAAAAATTATTTGTCACTATTACAATTATCTGTTGACTGAGTTAAGTATTCAATAGATGGCGCTAGGTTAAAAATACAAACGTTATATATGAGCGACTATGTAATACACAATAGCATAACCACCACGTGTTTCTGAGGCTAAGGTATAGCCTAACTTTATTTATTAAAAAATGTAACAGATATTTCTTGATTATAGGGCGATACGAAGTTCGCCGAGTCTTCTAGTGTAGATATAGAACACTTTATATAGATAGTTTGTATATTTTGTGTGTTATACAGGGTGATATCTGGGCGGAGTCTAGTATGTTGGGTCTGCTAGTGATGTACTACGCGTGTATGGACGGAGCGGTCTATCAGATCACACAGTGGGGCAGCTGTCAGGTGATGAAATAATCAATAATCATGTATAAATATAGCATTAATTTCATATATTATATCAGTTAAATGTTTATATGTTTGTTCAGAAACGTAACCTGAGACAACTGCGTCCCGACTGTCACGTAGTGCAGTACAGGATCGTGCTCGGGAATAAGGCGAGCGCCGACCCGCAGAAAACTACCACCGGGTACATACACAGACATACATACACCATTTATATATTAGATACCATAGACAATTTTTTTTGTGAAGTTCGTCCCTTTCAGAACAGGCAAAGAAACAAATCCCATACAGCCATGTTAACCATAAACAATACATATGAGAAACCAACACTTTGTACTCCCAACATAGACAAACTTACTAGCTATATCATTACATTTTCTATCTATTCATTAAAATAAATTAAAGTCATACATTTTGATATTTAATTGCAGACACGATCCAAACCTCGAAGAATTCCTGAACAATCTGTACAGTAAATCTGGTGTGACACCGAACACTAGCTGTAAGCCGACAACCGAAACAGCGGACGCAAAGAAACGACGCAATAAAAAAACTAAAGCCTGAATAATAATTAAAAAAATAATAAAACTGCCTCAAAAAAAAAAACAAACGTCAAATAAAGTTTAAAAATGGAACATTTTTGCAAACGCGCGTTGTCATAATAGTCTGTGAAAACATGCCTTCATATTATACAAAACAAACAATATATTTAATACAGAAAATTATATACATAGTGATTTAGATACGGCGATCGGGATAAAAATAACAGATGAGTGATATTATACCTCAAAAAGATTGAACTATGTTCATTATTCTCATACAAAAACCTACTTTATATTGATACATTAAGGTTAAATTTAATACAAGCGTAATTAATGTAGGTCTTTCTTTTTGAGTGATAGTTATAGTTACACTACTTTAATGCAAACTTTATTTAAATGAATTCTTTTTTCAAACTTCAACAGCATATAACAATATTTGTATAACAAGTTCAATTCTTATATTTTTCTTGTAAAAAGGTTTAAAGCAAATCAAAATTGTTCCCAAAAACTTTCACTTTTGAAGAAAAATTGAATTATAAATTTAAATATTCCATTTTATATCAAGAACATAAAATTATGTGGCTTGAACGCTTCCGAGATTCTTTATATATAATAATGCCACCCAAGTTTAAAATATTAACTTATATTTTATACAAACACATGAGACGCGTATATTTGTACCTTATATTATATTATCTGTAACTAAGTCATTTAAATAATACGAATCAAAATCATTCTAGTGTCGAGTGCCGATTATTTTCTCATAATATATTTACTGTAAGTTGGTAGCTTTAATGAAATGCTAAATGTTCCGTTTGAAATCTCAACATTATATTTTGATTGTACATGTAATGTGAACTTTGTTTGTATGAACACAGAGAGCTAATTTGAATGTACCGACTTGCACGTAGATTTGGTCAGCCCTACTGCCTTACAAGAGATTACTATTGTTAGGATATACCTAATGTTCACTGCGTAGGAATTTGCGCTTCGTGTCAGTAAATATGTGGAAATTATATTGTTTTCTTTTTAAACACCTTTATAACTCTCACTAACTAATCCACTGTAAACTATAACATCGCAGCACCTAACTCTTGAATGACCCCAAAGATTATGGTAGGTCAAAAGAATAATGTACATTATTATTTTATATTACATATCAGATTAAGTCCTTACAGTTTCAATGAAATTGTGTAATAGACATTATATTTAGATAGCTGGTAAAATTAGAGCGAGAAAAGTGATGCTGGCAAAAAAATCAAACTCGCCAGAAAATTACTAAGAATGTTCAAAAGACTATTGAATGAAATGTAAAAAGTCCTCAACGATCGGAAATATGAGCAGAAATTGACTGCCTGCCTGTCAATTGTCAAAAAAAGGTCACAAGATCAGATCGTTCGTGACATTAAGCATAACGGAAATTTTCATCATAAAAATAGCCCAGGAAAAAAAATTCCACACTGTCTAGGAAATAAGGGTTGGGTAGATACTGTTTTTCCTAAGAGCCATCGTTTTTGTAGACACGCAACCTGTAAAATAGTCTATGTAGGTAAATGTTTTTAGTGTGGGCCATTCCACTCATAGGAAGAATTCTGATTCATTTGAAACTATTTCAAACTAATATACTAGCAATAGTTTCATTCAGAGTGAACTAATAGTTACCACTATTTTCCATTTACATAAGTGATTATTTTCTCCATTGCTGAATTTGTAGATTCGGTGACAAAATCGTTTAAGTATTATTCTTGAGCGAGAACAACTAGAATTTTTTTTCTTGTAGTATTGTTCATATTTATAAAAGAGTTTTGAACAATCCTACCAGTTTTCAGCTGAGTGTGATTTTTCGTAACTAATATAATCTTTATATTTCTATTGTCTTCTAATCATAATAAGACGAAGAAAAGTAGTTTATGTGATTTAAATTGCTACCTTCAATTTCTTACCAGTATTATCTACTATTAAAAGGCTTATTATGGCAATAAATAGACAAAAGTAACAATAAAACAGTAACACAATAATTAAACAACATTTATTCCATAAGATCTTCATTTCTATCAGTAACGATACAGTCCTCATAGGTCCACTTGGGGAACATTCTCTTGTAGAGGTTGAGGAGTACTGTGTCTTGTGACTTGAGTTGACCGTCGAACACACACTTCATGTGACCGTGGGTACCTGTAAATATAACATTACATATGTGTCCATATTAGTGACAAAAAATATGACATACGTCTTTGATAGTCATTTAATTATATTTAGATGAATTTTTAATATCATTTATAGATTATTCATAATATTCTCACCAATAATAACAGATTTCATAGTCCACAGTAAAGCTTTCTTGTAATTAATCAGATATTACTATTATTTGGTTGGGTTTACTTCAAAACAACAAAAAAAAAACTAGCAATTACCTAATGGTTCCTTAATGTGTCCAGTTCTGCCGTATTTAGTTCTTAATTTGCATGGTTTGAAGTATAGGACATCATCTCTATTGAAGAACATAAACCTTATGACCGCTGACTTCTTGTTAACCTGTAGAAAAGTAAAATAAAATGGCTTAAACAAGAGACGATACTTCTCAATACTTTAAGACGAAACTCCAAGCTACTCTCCCTACCTAACCAAATTTGGACCTACTAAAGCTGCCTTCGAAGTGGTTATGTTAGTTCTAGACAGACCAAAGTGTTTTACTACGTTGTAAAGAGATTTAGCTGTTATCCCTCTCGCTCTCATTTCTACCGCGTATTTATTACGAACCTATTCTTAGTTAACTCCTAATACTTTTTGATCTTGATGGCAGGTGTTTGAGAATGTTGGTTATCCAAGGAAACGTAAGCTCTATTATCACGACGCGCTTTAAGATTCGAAAATACAGAAATATTTCTGGTCAAGCTGACCTACATATATAAATATATGACGCCGACATACAAATATCATATGGGATTTTATAGGTTCTTATAATCCAATAATATAAAATATAAAATAATAAAAGCTATTGAAAAAGACTAAATTTGTAATTAATCTACTGGCTTCATAGTATCTTAAAGATTTAAAAATGTTTTGTTTCGCTATCTTTATAAAGAATATTCTATTTTTAATATAAAACTCTTATTACCTTGTAAGGATGACCAGAAAGCACTATCCTCTTAATAACAAGTCTATCTGGATTACATGACAGTAGCACTCCGGATGCTACTAGCTGTAACTTTGTGTTCTTCTTCTCCTATAACATATTAAATAATCATTAAATCATATACATGATATCTAAATTATATAAAATGATAAAATATATTTACCTTGAAACATAAAACTGTTGACGGACTAAACTGAATGGGAGCGAAAAATGTAGCGACACAAGTTGAACCTGGTTGAAAGAATCTTTCATACTGAAAAAATATGAAAGATAATAAATAATTAACTGTCAGACTTATGAAATAAATTATATCTTTATATACAGGGTGACTGGTGAATTACTATCAATATTTACGGAGCATACTCGGTACATGATTCTCATTCGAATTATGTTAAAAAAATAGGTACTTAATTTTTGACCAAATTTCCGTATAAATAAATAAAGGGTGGACACGTTCCAAGTGTTCCAAGTGTGGACGCGTGCGGCGGCGTGCTGATACAACACCACGCCGCCGACGCGTGTGTGTGTGTGTGTGTGTGTATACCTAATCTGTAGGGTGTACACACGATGCGTAATTAATTACATAACTTTTGGTTAACTTTACTTAGAAGTTTATTAATATTTATGTTATATTAATTTTTATTTTGTATATGATCGTCAAATATCACGTCCTTAAGTATCGATAGTAATTCACCAGTCACCCTGTATATAATTCTTCTGTGAGTGTGTAATGTGTATGTCACTGAACTTCTCTCAAACGACTGGACCGATTTTGATTAAATTTTTTGTGTGTGTTCAAGGGGATCTGGGAAAGGTTTAGATTCACAATTTTGTCCGCTGGACAATGTTTTTTTAATTAATTTTTAATTCATTAGTAGTTGTTGATACAAACATTTTTTTTTTGATATTAGATTTGACAACTAACTAATATGTCAATCATTCTGTAGCACTTCAAAACACGGAGATTTATGGCTTTAATAGGTAAACTCCAAAAATATAAATAAAAAAACGGAACAGATATTTCTTGATTACAGGGCGATACGAAGTTCACCGGGTCTTCGAGTAGTAATATAAATTATATAGCTCACCTTGTGTTTAGAGCCATTTGTGTGTTGGCTAAATATTGGATTGACAATGAATCTTCTGTAGCCAACTTGAAAGATGAGCCTCTCTTTACTTTTAATAGGATCCTCACTGACACCGGTTCGCTTCAGAACAACATTCATTAATGACATTTTGTGTTCATGAGGCAGCAAACCAAATATTGATAGTGGAGTATTGCCATTTGATTCATGGAATGCCTTCCATAAATCTTGTCTAACACCTTTCACATGAATTGTTATGTAGTATCCATACTGAAAAAACAATTTATTGAAAAAATTACATCCTTAGCAACTATATATTCTTAGGAATTATAATTAAAATCACTATAATAATAATTACCATATTTTCAAGGCTATCTTCAAGTTCTTTAAATACCCTTCTTCTTGTTCGGTCATAGTTTTCAAACTGGAAGATTCTAGCATAATCCTGTGGTAGATTTTCCTTAGGATCCCATGGAGACGTCCTAAATGATTCAAGACCTCTGTATCTAACAAATCTTTCCCTTGCCGGTACATCTTGTGGAGTGTCTACTTCATCTGGAAATTGTTGATCTTCCTTAGCCGCTGCCAACTTTTTCAACATCTCATGTTCTTCATGAGCATCAATAGTTGCATCATACCTTTCATCCGTAGGTCCTACTTCTGATTCCATGACAGATTCAAAGTCGTTGACCTCCTCATTAACTTCTTTGTCAGATTCGTCCTCCTCGCATGACATAAATTGATCATTTTCTTCATCATCATCATCATCGCTGGCGTCTTCAGAGTTATCTTCAGCATCTGACTCCACAATCCAAGCTGCCTGATAGTCCGACCAGCCTTTGGGAACTTTCTTAATTTTCTTCTTGGTCTCCATATTTGATTCCATAATTTCTTCTTCAGTAGGCCATGTTTGTTCAGCATCCATATGATCTGGTATATTCTCTCTCTCTAATGATTCTTGTTTGTCTGGATTGGCAACTTGAAGTATTGTTACTTTGTTGTTTTCGGCATCCATCATATCTTGTTTTGCATGTTCTTTACCTGTGTGTAAAGGATGGGGATCGTCCAAGCCATCGATTCTTGACATTTGAAAATCACCCAGCCCAGTAATGTGAATGAGTCCATTAACATTCAAGGGCATGCCTCGGAGATAGCCACTGATTTTTAAAGTACCATGATCTCCTTCACTATCTGGAACATATTCAACTTCCTCGGCAAGAAGATATGGCCTTTTTTCCCTGTGATGCAATATATTCCGTTTTTGGTTACCGATTCTACGCAAGAGGTTTAAGCCATCAGAACTCTTATCTAGCTGCATAACTTTCTCTTCGGGCAACCATTTAGAAATGAGTTTTTGTACATTTTGCTTTTCATTTGTCCTTTTTTTAGGATGAACACCCTCGATATCCATAGCTGCCACCACTGGGGTCGGCATACCCTGGGCCATTGACAAAGCTAAAGCTTTTTCACCCCATTCATCAACTGGCTCCTCCAAGGCTGAACTCACAAATAACACTGTATCAGATATCTTGAGTGCATCAAGCAGGGCAAAGTCATTGTCTACCTCAGGGCAAACAAATGAAAATCTCTGTTTAAAATGTGGTAGCCTGGAAAAAAATTATCTGCTTTTATTGTATTGAAATAGATGTATATAAAAAATAAGATTAATTAATAAAAATAATGAAAATAATACCTAATATGTAAGACACCACTCTCACTTTGACTAACAATAGCTCCTTCAGAACACGTCTTCAGTATAACTAGCGCAGACTGAACATCGAGCTGGGCATTAAGCGGCACCACACACACAAGGAACGGAGGATTACGATTACCGCCGAGCGCGCGTTTCTTTGACAAAACTTCTTCACGTTTGTTTTTACGAATCTGAAGGGCTTGATGACGGCGCTCCTCTTTCTTGAGGATGTGCCGGTTTCGACGCACAAATTCCTTTACATTCACTTTACCTATAACAACAAGTAATCACATAAATATTTAGTATATATTTTTTCATAACTTATTTTTAGTCATAACCTTACCCTTCACAGCGGCAGATATTCCTCGTTTTGATCTATGTCGAGACTTATGAGCCTTGTTACTTTGTTTAAGACTTCCTGATCGATGAGCCTGCTGCATCTTGTTACATTAATAGCTTTAGATAATTGAAATTGATAATATAACTGTTTTACCGAAATAAGTAATAACAACAATCTCACATGGCTTTTGACTTTTGACAGACTGTCACTAAGAAGTAAAAGTATTTTTTTAATAATTTGACATATTGTATGTTTAGAAACCGTGTTAGCTTGTGTATTTTATAGGAGTTACGTAGTTCATAATAACAAATTAAAAATAGTATACAAAAATAAACTATTCTTTAATTTGAATATAGTTTAAAAAAATGTCTTTCTAAAAAGACTTGGCATTCTTGTACAAATATTAATATAGTTTAAGATTTGTGGATAAGTCAAAAATATTACAGTTGTTAATATATTGGTCTATATTTAAATATTTATTTTCATCTTGTTTATTTATTCATGGATTTTAATTATACTTTGTATATCAATTTATAGCAACATTTCTCACGCCAACATCACAGGTCACGTGATATGACGTTGTGGACGTGTCATTTGTGAATAGCTCGTTGGTGGCGTTGCGCAGGTTCATTTTTGTAAAAGTCTAGTTGGAGTCTTATTATTGAACAAAAGTTGAATGGTTCCTTTTGAACTGAGCAGTTAAAATTTTAGTTAGGATATTTAAATCACAGTAAATCAAAATGGGAAGTGAGTATTCATCGTTTTTATCGTTAATTTGTTAGTTATACATATGTAGGGGACACGTATAAAATGATTCGTTGTGACAAAAAAGAATGTGTAAAATGAAAGATATTGTGTTAAACGTGTAAATAAATATATTTAATTTACTTTCAGTCAAATTCCTGGAAGTTATAAAACCGTTTTGCAGTATACTGCCAGAAATAGCGAAACCGGAGAGAAAGGTAAGTCATAGCTATAATCCTCTGAAGTTACTGTAGGAAATATAGTTTTGATTACATATTACAGTAATTATAACAACAAGTGAAGTTACAGCTTAATAAATATAACGCCAACTTTTAATGTAAGTGAAAGTTCTAACCTATTTTCCGTATGTATGTATAACTGTAAATTTGTCACGAATACTTAAGACTTTGTCGTTTTGTACCTAATAGTAATCTTCTTTTCAGATCCAATTCAGAGAAAAAGTATTATGGACAGCAATCACACTATTCATTTTCTTAGTATGCTGCCAGGTAAATGATTTTTTCACATAATCTGATTTTACTTTTACTTATTAGAAAGTTCCATATGTCCAAAATATGAATTATCACATCTTTAATACATATTAAAGATCATAATAACAAATTCTATGCAAGATGAATAAGGAGAAATTAATCTTAAATTACTTTAATGGATTTTGCATACTAATGGTATACAATCAAAATCTATAATATGTTTGAACAATTAACATTTAATTTCAGATTCCATTATTTGGTATAATGTCGTCAGACAGCGCGGATCCTTTCTATTGGATTCGTGTGATCCTGGCATCGAATCGAGGAACACTCATGGAGCTTGGTATTTCCCCCATTGTAACATCAGGACTGATCATGCAACTGCTGGCCGGAGCTAAGATTATAGAAGTGGGTGACACTCCCAAAGATAGGGCGTTGTTCAACGGAGCACAGAAATGTAAGTAGAAAAATAAATAAATTGAAAAAGTTTTCATGGAAGTTTTGTCAGGATTAACCAGTTGTATGGCTGTCTGCCAATGACTATTATACAAATGGAGGCAATCTGCCAAAATTAAAAAAAAATAAATACAAAAATTTTCATACATAGTATTGAAGTCCTATAGATATATAAAATATAAGATAACTTCTTTCACACTTAGGTAACAAACAATAGGTGAATACTAATGATTGTTGAAAATATAAATAAAAAATAAAACCAAACTTAAGTTGTCACATTTTACATAATTTAAGTCTTGTTCATACAACAATTCCAATGTAATTGTAATAATAATGGTTTGAAATATAGTTTCAATGATTTTATTTTTTGTCACACAGTATTCGGCATGGTGATAACAGTGGGACAAGCCATAGTGTATGTTATGACGGGAATGTATGGCGAGCCAAGTGAGATTGGTGCCGGAGTCTGTCTGTTAATCATCATACAACTGTTTGTAGCCGGACTTATTGTACTGCTGCTCGATGAATTACTACAGAAAGGTATTGCTTGCACGGCAAATTGAGATTAAATTAAAATAAAAATATTTAGTATTTACACAAAAATTAATATTTTTGATAATTTCATTTTGTTGATGTGATTTATATTTTATATAAATTTCAAGATTTTGTTCAGAGAATTTTTTTTATAAATTATGATCTTTAGTTAAAAAAATTTTACATAAATAATTCTATAGTAAATATCAATATATATTTGTTAGATTATTAATTATTATTTTTTATATGTAGGTTACGGTCTTGGCTCCGGTATTTCCCTGTTCATTGCCACTAACATTTGCGAAACAATCGTATGGAAGGCGTTCTCACCGGCTACCGTTAACACTGGTAAGTTTATAGATTCATATATAATTATATTAATGCATTAGTATTAAAAGGTTTTCAAATTAATAAGATTCATATATGATAACAGAAATATTATTATTAAAAAACTATATGAAATATAAAGAATATGAATATGCTAAAAGTCAGTGGTGGCCTAGTGGTTACAAGGCCCGCCTCTCATGCGCGAGGGCGCGGGTTCGATCCTGGCCCTAGCAAGTACCAATGTGATTTTTCCGAGTCATAATACTTTCTAAAAGTATTTAAAAATCACTGATTTGATGCATTCCCAAAGAGGGTTGATGTCAGGCAGGCGGCCGGTCGTAAAAACAATTAGCCAAAACTATTCACAACATGTAAGGCAGACCCTGGCTATAGCTGGGAAATTGCCAGGTAGAAGAAGATGAATTTAGTCAGAAGTCTAATGAACCTATCAGTAGATTCTCATAATATAATTGTTCCCAGGTCGCGGTACAGAGTTTGAAGGTGCAGTGATAGCCTTATTCCACTTGTTAGCTACAAGACCTGATAAAGTACGTGCACTCAGAGAAGCCTTCTATCGTCAGAATCTACCAAACTTGATGAACCTACTCGCTACTGTCCTTGTGTTTGCTATCGTGATATACTTCCAGGTATGAATACCATTAATTTATTATAAAATATTAATAAAATTACTATCTCAAAATCATTTTTGATTAATCAATATTTCAATAAGTAATTTGTTAATAGAGCTTCCTTAATTGCCTCATTTTATCCTTAAATAGAGGATTTGTAGCAACATTTATTAAAGGTCTCTGTAGAGAAGTCTGAACATGTTGTATGTTTTTATAAAGTTTAATAAATAAAGTAATAAATCACAAATGTATAATTGAAATCTTGTTATATGTCAATAAAGTGCATCCTAAACTGCTCTCTAATGTGAATGATTAAATATTATTTGCATATTTAAATTAGATCACCCCAAAATAATACATTACTGGCACATTTCCATTCTAGAAATGAGATATAATTCTTGGAAAGTTAATATGAATTAATAATTTTTATAAATATGTTTTCTAACTCTTTGTACTCCGCAGGGCTTCAGAGTTGATCTACCCATCAAGTCAGCTCGTTACCGTGGCCAGCACTCCTCATACCCCATCAAGTTGTTCTACACCTCAAACATTCCTATCATTCTTCAATCTGCCCTCGTTTCCAATCTATATGTTATCTCTCAGGTAAGGAATAACTATATAGTATGATGTCCTATACAATTTATATATCAAAAAAAAATTCTTGCTCAAATCTTCTCCATATGCGTTTATTATTATGATAATAATATTTTTTTCTTCATAATGGTAAAGAAATTAGTTAAGAACTTTTTATGTTATAATTTTGTAACCGAAAATCAAATTTTCCTTCCATAAAAATTTATTAAAAAATTATACCAATATAATGTAAGAACACCAAATAATATGTGAACAATAACAAAATATTAAATCTGCAGTCTAATATTATAATACATATGGATGATTTCTATATGATCATTATAAACATTTCAGATGTTAGCCGTGAAGTTCAGTGGTAACTTCCTAGTGAACTTGCTCGGTGTGTGGGCAGATGTGGGCGGTGGTGGCCCTGCCCGCGCCTACCCCGTGGGCGGTCTGTGCTACTACTTCAGTCCCCCGGAGTCTCTCGCCCACATCGCCCATGATCCGCTTCACGCCGTCATGTACATCATCTTCATGTTGGGATCCTGCGCGTTCTTCTCAAAGACATGGATCGATGTTTCTGGATCATCAGCTAAAGATGTGAGTTTGGATCTTTTGTTTTCTAATAATCTTAAACAATTTTGTTTTACATGACAGCAAAACTTAAGTAAGAGTATTTATGATATAAGTTGATTAAGAAATGAATATAATCATGATCAGTTTACATTATTATTGAATTCATCCTCATCAACTTGAATGTATAAGTTATAGCACATATCTTCTTTTTGTATAAACTAACCCTGAAACATATTATAATAAGGTTGCCGATTGGTATTTAATAATTATGAATGTAAACAGGTGGCGAAGCAACTTAAAGAACAACAGATGGTGATGAGAGGTCACCGAGACAACTCAATGATACATGAACTGAACCGTTACATACCTACAGCAGCTGCCTTCGGAGGACTTTGTATCGGAGCCCTGTCAGTGTTGGCTGACTTCCTCGGAGCTATAGGATCTGGTACCGGTATACTCTTGGCTGTGACCATCATATACCAGTACTTTGAGATATTTGTTAAGGAACAAGCCGAGATGGGTGGCATGAGCACCCTACTATTCTAAGACTTTGTGTGTGTGGGTTATGTGCTATTTATATGAACTTTATAATAAATAATTTACAAGTACATATTCTTTCTTTACCGTTTCACTCCTATTAGTGTTGCACTGCAATATATTATAGTTTATTTGATGGATTCTATTGTTATGTTATATGAACAAGACTTGAAATGCTCTCCTGTTGTAACTAAGTTATTATGTTTCCTACTTTTTTCATAAGTTCTATCGACATAACTTGCAAAGATGTATTGTTTTATTTCTTGCAAAACTTTGTCTTGTTAGGTAAGATATTTTAAGACATTTTAAATGTAAACAGTCTAGGATCTGTTTTTTTTTTATTCAATGTAAATTTACAGTATGTAGTGTAATTTCAAAAATCTAGATGGTCTGTGCACTGAAAGCTGTTATTTTATTATTATTATAATTTTGTTGTATTTTTTGTGATAGATTATAATAATTAGTAGAACCACTCAAAATGTCAGTAAATTAAAAATAGAAATATAAATGGTTGTTTTAATGCTTAGGAGCAAACCTAGAGAACAAATAAATATTCATAAAAATTAAATATTGGCTAAAAATAAAAATTATTTTCTAAAATATACGTACCTTAAGAAATCAAAAGATAAAAGAAGTATATAGAGATTGTAATTCTTTATTTTTTAATTACAATGGATTGATTAAGAAATAAAAAACAAAACGTTTAGTTATGTAACTTTATTCTCCTCACTAAACATGCAAAATACAGGAAAAAAACAATTCAAGATTTCAACCCTGTTAACTTATAAACGCTGAGATTAAGACACGAACTTTAACAAAACAAGGGATAATCTGGTAACAATTTCATAATATAACTCAAGTTTTGTTGAATTATTAGTTTGAGATCTGTTAGGTCGCGAAACGATTGTATCCTAGGTGCCACTGACAAACCTAACACCCTTATGGCACAACACTTAATGTATATTTTACTACACACCAATAGGCACTTCACGTTCAACGGAAATGTATCGAATTTATTGCTTCAACAAACCAGGAACCAACTATATCCCGCATCTTGGTCCCGCACCAAGGTCATATCGTTTAATCGCTCGATAACGGAAGACTATAAATCATATATCCATTCTATTTCCTTTTCAATAAACCGCAACAAACACTCGTATCGTTCATCTATTGCATGATACCACTGTAATACTAAAATATATATCTTAAAGAAGTTCACCTACTACGGTGGTTGATGATTGTTGTGCTTGAATATCTTTTACATTGTGTATATGAACATTTTTTATATATATTATGTAGGAAACTGAATACCACCGTCGCCAAACCTCACTATTGCCTCTAAGATTCCAAATTTATCCAATGTATATTTATGTCCATTGTATATTTCAGATCGTAATGCATTTCTTGTTAATATTAAAATAATATAGTTATAATGTATACATTTTTAACTCATATTTTTTGCAACTATTCACTATTTAGCAAAAACATATATTCTTTACTTTTTACATTATTTTTTATTAAATTGAAAGCACTAATTATTTTATAAACAGTAATATATACAAGGCATTTTTTTTCCATAGGATTGTAAGAATATATCTTTTGCGTTAAACAAATATAATATTTCTAGTTCTTAGTCAAATCCAGGTTTGAATCAGTTTATAAACAAACAAGTAAAAATAAGTATCATGAGGAAAACATTTATTAAAACAACATTTTTTTTTTTGAAAGTAAAGAAAAACAAACAAAAATAACTAAAAATAACGGTGCCAATTACTTCCTAAAACATGGGAGTCAAAAAAAATATATAAATATAATTCATCAGATTTATCCAAACACAGATTAAGCCAATGTGTAATTTTAACTCCATATCATAATATCAAAAAGTAATTTCCAAAGTGTAAATCGACAGTGATCTCAAAAAAAAAAGAAACTAGATATACAAGTGTCTAAAAGATGACTGTCCCGTTAAAATAAAATATAATCTAAAATATAACAACAAAATTCATTTCGGGCCGTACCACCGCTCCAGGCAAGTTATAACACCCTACGTGATTATTGATACTACCAACTAGGATTTCGCTAATTAATATTTTTTTTTCGTTATTTGTACATGCATAATAGCACTTAAAATTTAATTCTAACTCTTCAAAACTATATAATATGGTAATTTAGAATATATCCACAAACGGCTATCCCTACTAACCGTCAATGTCAGTTAATTAGTTGCCAGTGCGCGATCGTATTTCATAGACGTATCCGAAATTAAATTAGTCAATTATTATTAATAAAGCACATTAATTATAATTAACAGGTAACAATAATATTAGTATCCGCAAACTGTTACATATCGCGAGCTTCGATAAGAAGCTTTGTCAGCGTGAGTGCAACGGCATGGGGAATATAATTCGTGATTAATTTTTCGTTTATGGATTTTATTCGTAGGTTTTATTAAATAAATGGCGATTATGTTAAAATTAATATAATCTCCCCGTTCCCAGCGCACTAGCAACCCTAATGCTTGTATATTATGCGGCAGTTTCTATTTCTTCTTTAAGTGATGTTGTATCATTTGAGTTATGTGTCTTGGAGGGCGTGGTGTAAGGTAATGTTTTTAACTTGCGCGCCTCGCGTCTTTGCTTGGTTTGTTGCATCACGAGCCTGAGTTGTTCAAGTTTGCATTTAGTCTTGGAGTTTTCGAGAGCGAAGGTCTTAGCTTTGTCGCATTTGTTGCAGAGCTCCCCGGGGTTCGTCTTCTCATCACATGAAACACACACGTTATGTTCTAGTCGACTACACTGACAGTCTTTATCACACACACAGTTCTTGCTGTGATGGCCGTCACACTGTCCATATGAACATGTGTGACAACCGCTGTACTTGCTCGGCTCCTCTTGAGTAACAGTCACGCAAGAATGCTTCGGCTCCTTCTGAAAAATATATTTAGAATGATTAAAACATTTAGTAATTAGTCAACGAAACAAAAAGAAATTAAAGTATTTACTATATTATTTTTATTCTTAGACTATAACGATTTGTTATTGATCTCTACGAAAGTCATCATTAGAATGTAACATACGAATCCAATATATCATTTAAACGCAATAATCTCAATAATAACAACCCCTACCGGATTCAATAAAATTAACATTTATATAAGAATTGTAAAACGAAACAACTCATCTTTCAAGCGAGTACACATTTAAATTTAAAGTGTAAAATAATAAAAAAAAACCTTCGTCAAATCCTTAAGTACGTAATAGTTGTATTCCAATATAAAAAATATATATTTCAATATATATAAACATCCGTTTATTTTTATTCCTAAACAATTAAATGTATGTCAACTACAATGAACAGCTGGTCATATAATGTATTGTGTACCTGCGCTAAGGCTATGGGTGGCGTCGCACACAACAGATCATTCAAGATGTGGATTATTGTGGATATATCTCTCTTTGGTCGGCCGTATCTGGAAAAAAGAATAATATTTAAGTAAAAAAAAACATTTAATAAAGAAAAATGCAAGTATGTTATATGAATGTAATGACAATTAGCATAGCGAAATAATCGTTCGGATCAACATTACAATGCATCATTGTATTAATAAGTTGCATTCAAAAATAGTCAGTGTAAAATTTAATAGTTTTTTTATGTAAACGTTTTAAATTAATGCTAGTGAAACAAATGTGCTCTACTGAAACAGATTGAACACTTGATAAAATATGTCCATCACTAGTTTTCGACCGCGACTTCGCTTTCGTCAATGATTTTGTTAAGACTACATATAGTAGTTATGTGTGCTACTATAATTGTTTAATAAATATTGTATGAGATTGAAATTCATTGGTTCGTATAATGTGCTAATTGTGAGTCATAATGAAATATTTTTTTCGTAATTCTAAATAATTAAATCTAAATACATGTATGACTAAATGTCATCGAAAACTAATAAAAAAAATCCGTAAAAGTATATGAACTTTCCCTAGACAAATCATTTTTTTTTACATGGCTGTATTTTATTTGACTAAGTATCATTGTATTGAATGCACTTGAGAATACATAGTTACTTTGACATCACCAACAGACTTTGAATTTATGAATATGATAGAAACAGATTTATGGCTTTATACGTTCAATAGGCACGTGCATGATTAATAATATACAAATTAGCATTTTAAAGACCCATGTATATTTTATACTAGCTTTCCGCCCGCAGCTTCGCCTGCGTAGCGTTCGGTTATATCGCGTTTCTAAGAGAAACTTTCAAAAGTCTGGGATAAAAACTATTCTATGTTCTTCTGAAGATCAACTCTATATCTTTACCAAATTTCATTAAAATCAGTTCAGTGATTGAGGCGTGAAAGCGTAACAGACAGACAGACAAAGTTACTTTCGCATTTATAATACTAGTAGGGATAGATTTCAATAATGTTATGAGTATGTGAATAAGATGAATAAATGTTCCACAATACCTGTCTTGAAGAGCTGGGTTCAATGTTCCTGAGAATGTCCCTGAATATATTCCTTTGCCGTGATGCTTCATGGATTCTATCACAGCTCCGGGACGTACCTTCGCTCGGACTGGCTCCTCTACGGCTTTGAGATCTACTTTATTGGTTAAAACCTCCTTCGACAACTTCTTCAACTTCTGCGTAAGGTTCTTTGAGGCTTCAATAAGAGCTTTGGTGTCTACGGGTGGCGTTGGGGAGGCTCTTTGTGGTTTTTTAGGTGCATCCGGAGCCCTGAAGGCTTGTTTGGAAGTGGATGGAGTGGCTGTCTCTACTATGGGAGCGGGTACCTGAACAGGCTTTTTACAGCTTATGTACGGCTCCGTTCTTGAGGTAGACGGCTGAGGGAAACTTAAGTCTGGGGCACATACAGGTTGTACCTTCTTTTTATGTTTATTTACAACAGACTGCATAAACGCCTTTTGTTTATTATGCCCAATGGGATGCTTGAATTTGGATGTTTTGTGTAGTAAATATTGAAAACGTTTGTTTTTTAGCGGTTCATTTAGGCTTTGGAAGGACGGCAAGGCTCCGGATGATTCTTGAGTACCATGACTTGTGGTTGCCAAGTTTGATATCTCCCTGTCCATCATGGATTCATCTTGCTCGTCAAACAAGCCTTTGTCTACGGCACTGTTGAATAAGTTTTCCATGGGATATTCATCTATAGTGCTCTCGGCGAGGAAGGAGCTCTGGTCTGTGAAGTTGTCGCTGTCGTCACTGACTGAACTATCAGGCGTATTGGATGTTGATGGACATGCTTTGTCACACATGGAACTTGTGGAAGGGATTGCTTCTGCTGCCAGTTTGCTCGACAACAAGTCTATTAAACTATTTTTTACCGAACTTGCTATAGCCGCCTCTTTGCTCTCAGCAGATGTGTCTATTGGACTAGAGACCAGATTTGATAGTGATTTAATTGGGGACTGTTCATTTTCAACTGATGTGTTGGATAAATCTGATAGAGTACAGTTTGATGTATCCATCATTTCCTCTTTATCTGAACCTTGTGCTGATTTCTCTGAATATTTCTCCTCTGCCATTGTACGGTAAAGATCAAATGCATTTTGCAACATATCTAGTTTCAGATTATTGGCTACATTGTCATCTTCTTTCTTTTGTTTACTCTTATCACTATTAGTAATAGTCTCGTCACTTTGTGGAGGCTTCTGTGGTATAGTCTGAGGATTGGGTGTGTCCCTGGTATCACATTTAGTACGGACTGTGGTAGTTTTAGTGGGTGTGGAAGTCCTCAGTGTGCGACTGCCACTCGAGGAGGATGTGTGTAATGTTGACAACTGTAACTGTATTAACATCATGTGGTCACCCAGTCTCATTGTCAAATTCAGTGGTGATTTGCCACTCAGAAAATCATTCACTTGCGTGTCATTCAAGGACTCCAAGGCTTGCATCACAGAATTTTCAGGTCTCTGACTCTGAAAATTCAAGAAAGGAGAAAATAAACAAAATGGTCGTCACTAAAAGATAAACTTTTATTGATTAGCTTAACATTATTGTGAAACACGTGATTATCATGGGGCGTTTCGAAATGTATGACGTACTTACCAGAAGGCCCGTCTCGACGCTGGGCAGTAAAATGATGCGCGACCCGTCTAACAAACCGTTGTCTTCGAGAGTACCGTCCCTTAGTTGTCTGCGAACACCAAATTATTTATCAATAATCATGTCATAGGACGCGGATGCGTCATCGTATCGACGCAACTTATTTCCGTGATACCTATGTTTAACAATAGAAGCTTGGCGTCTGACGCCTCCGTACTCACCTTTCGCGATGCAGAAGGCATATTCGATCCTTTGACACTTTTAATTTCTTGGAAACGACTTTTTTAAGATGCTCCACAGTATTTTTACCGTTCAAACTGATGGAGAAATTACCACCCGTAGTCGTTTGTATATTTAGCGTTATGTCCGTCGATTGGGGCGAGCCACACCCGTACACTTCTGTTCCAGTTGCACGTTCCATATTTTACACATAAATCACACTCAAAATTTGTCTTAATATTCCAACAATGCACTAGTTACTAAGATTACACAGCTATTTTATTGCAGGATAGGAATAACAGGGTCACACGCTAGACCCCCAGATTTGATGTGGCCGTCGGTGTGACCAATCTCCATCGCTGATTTCCCGTTATTTTTTTTTCTTCAACAGCTGATGCGAAGCAATGTTCATTTTGCGTTCCATTTTGTTTTATCTATAGTAAACTGTCTCTTCTTTACAGATTAAATGATGTTAGAGTCTGATGAAATCAAGAATATTTGAAATTTTGTTATTTCATTATATTTCGATAAATTATAATATTATTTTATTCTCTTAGGAACGAATCAATATCTTTTTGTTTGTTTTAAAAAAACGTACTTGGGAATATAGCTGTCATGAGACAACAATGTACGCGTTGTAAATGTCATGTAAGCTTTGTGCGGGAAATTGAAAAATGTACATTTTACTTTAATTATAGGTGCGTGCACGTATTTTTATCTGTGTTGAGACCTTTGACCTAGATTTTATACTATTCACTTAGTAAGCGTAAAAAATTAAAATCAAACAATTGCATTGCTTGTTATTGCTAATTACGATTTTATAATTATAATACTATTTTGTAGGTTAGTTAGTTAGAGCCTAGCTGTAGTTTAGTTACTTTAGCTCGAACATGGGCTGGCTCGACCTGGGAAGTACCACCCTCTCACAGAAAATCGGCGTGAAGTAGTCAGTAATGACTGCGTTTCGTCCGATGAGTGAGAGTGCCGGTTGCCCTTTTCCTGTTCCCAACTTTTCCTTGTATTTCCTTATTCCCACCCCTCCCTTTTCCCCCACAAGTAAGGTTGGCAACGCATCCGCAACATAGATGTTGCGGATGCGTTGCCAACCTTGTGGGCCGTTTACTCGTTTGCCACCTTTTACATAAAAAAAAAAACTAACAATACTTATTACCAAGGAAAAGAAATATTTAATATGTGCTTACGAGTAAATAAATACCAAGTACTATTTTCTACGTAATTTATAACAGAATCCTTGTTTATGATATTTATATTATAGGAGATACTGTAATAAAAATAATACTCTAATAAGAATACATATATTTAATTTTAACAATACTCATTCGAATGAAGAACTTAATAGAAATCATTCGTCAACTCTTAAATTGCTGGACCTATACTAACCAAATAGCTAAAATCCAGTGATTTAAAATACAAGTAGGAAATTAGCTTTCAAATAAAAAAAAAACATGAAAATCGATTAGAAGTTATAACACACAGACGTCGATTTATTATACTGTTCTTTTTGGGTCGGGTATTCAGAGGGTTGAAATAAAAATACAAATTCCTGTCCTTAACCTTCATTTATTCCCAGCACCTTCAATTTAATAAGAACAAACTTAGTCTATCACAGCATTTTACATGTAAATAAGTAGAAACTATTATAACACATTACAGTATTATATAAAATTGTTACATACAACAAAAATTAATGAGATAGATTTGTGATGATAATTCATTGAAGAATTAAATTGTAATTTTAAATATAACATTGTTTTCCCAAGGAGATTTGATGTCAGGCAGGCGGCCAGTCGTAAAAACAATTAGCCAAAACTATTTACAACATGTAAGGCAGATCCTGACTAAGGCTGAGAAATTGCCAGGTAGAAGATTTAAATATAACTTTGTTATTTATCAAATTATAACTCAAATGATAATTTTTTATTTTAAACTCTAATATAAAAAGGTCATTAATATAATTTTAGTTATAAACTGCTGGTCTTTTATATTCTTCTGAAGGTGTGTAGTTTAAAGTGTAACTAGATTTAGCATATAATTTGAAATTGCTTGAATCATGTGAATGTTGAAGTAAATAAGTTATTACAAAATAATTTAATATACACAGTGCTGTGTAGATATATATTATGCTAAATGAAATTATATACAAAGATTGAACAATATTTTATATTGTATATTATAAAATATATATTTGATAACAAAAGAATGTTATATGTTTTATTTTAAATAGTGATGTGTAATGAATTTCATTCAATACACTTTTGTATTATAATAAATATTTTTATGTATAAAGCTGATGTATTTATAGTGTTTTGTGGTCCCGACTCAATTAATTGTACTGATTTTATATTCAATAAAATATTAAATACATAGTTCAACTTATAATAGTTATTATATTGTATTTAATTGTTTTATTTTAATAATAAATGTCCATAATATTTCTTATAGCATTACACAGGAATATTTTTTGTGACTAATTTGAATGTATAATATGTTATCCTTAATAATATGTGTGACCATTTGCTATTGAACCTTCAATATACCTATTAAATTTAATGATAAACTAAATATTATTGTTAAAAGTGTAAAAATTGCTTATCATGCGATATACATATTTATGCAAAACAATACAATATATATGGATAGATTTTAAAGAGACCCCATTTTGCTTTATATAACCACAACAACTGACCAAATTAGAAGTCAATATACAGGTAGTTCACAAACAGATCACAATCCAAGTTATCCATTTCATTTGTCATTAATATATTCAAATCATAAATGTATTAAGATCCTGATGTATATGTATCTATATAAATGGATCGCGATCCATATTAAAGCTAGCGATCTATGGATCACGATCCAAACTCTTGTGTATCATTGTCAATTTCTCCGAACACATATCCACCTCGGCCGTCCATCTGTAAGAAGTGATCGTGATGCTGCCAGAGAGACTTCCTGTGAGACACCGTGAACAGAGATATACCCATCTGTGGAACATATATATATGTTAATAATTATACCACATTAGTCATAATATACAAATGTATAGTTATATAATAGTTTTGGGTATTTAGAATTATAGATATTAACTTTTTGTTTAAAGTCAGTGGTGTTTAAAGCCTAGTAGTTAAAGAGCCCGCCTTTCGTTGCCGAGGACGCGGGTTCGATCCTGGCCCAGGCAAGTACCAATGTGATTTTTCCGAGTCATATGTACTTTCTAACAGTATTTAGACATCACTGAATAATGCATTCCCAAAAAATAGGGTTGATGTCAGGCAGGCGGCCGGTCGTAAAAACAATTAGCCAAAACTATTCACAACATGTAAGGCAGACCCTGGCTAAAGCTGGGAAATTGCCAGGTAGAAAAAGATTAACTTTTTGTTTAAACGGATATAGAATATGATAAATTTTTATATTAAGCAAATATAGAAGCTATTCAAATATGTTTATACATCTGTACATATATGCATGTATTTGTTAATGTGAAACAAAAACGGAATCTCCAAAGGAAGTTATATCAAATATTTTTAGCATATATTATGAAGTGTTATTCACCTCTCTACAGTATCTATACATTTGTCCTTCGACGTCGACGGACACAGCGCTGGTACACTCGTCCAGGATAGCAAACTGAGGAGCGTGGTAGAACAGCCGCGCCATCTGGAACGAAACAAATAACATAACAACTATAATCAATAGTATATGAATATTTGACAATAGTTTATAAGTATGCAAACAACATAGACAGGGCACACACACATGTACAATCAAATAATCCCACACATACATTGACATGACACACTCACACATTCAATTCACATGTACGTATACAATCACATTCTACACGCATATTAACATGTACACACACACATATGCAAGTCACACATTCATACACAATCACATAATCTTTCACATATAATCAACATGTACTCACACACAGTACCGGCGTTAGAGGGGCTGACACCCTGGGCAAGAATATTTTGGCGCCCACTTAAAGAAATCACAATCGAGTATTAATTTTTTTCATGAACCAATGTGAACACTGAACGTGTATTAAGAATTCTATATTCCATCTTTCCTTTAGCGTGACCCAGAGCTTACGACGTGGACGTAGAAAGTTATGTAGCTCCTATTTTTATTTTTTATTTTTTCATTTATAAGTATCCTACCTCCACTAATCGCCCCCCCAAATTTGGCGCCCTGGGCCGTCGCTCCATCGCGCCCCCTCCTAACGCCGGCACTGCACACACACATATATATGCGCCCTCACACACATATACAGGGTGACTGGTGAATTACTATCAATATTTAAGGAGAATACTCGGTACATGATTCTCATTCGAATTATGTAAAAAAAATAGGTACTTAATTTTTGACTAAATTTCCGTATAAATAAATAAAGTGTGGACCCGTTCCAAGTGTTCCAAGTGTGGACGCATGCGGCGGCGTGCTGATACAACAACACGCCGCCGCACGCGTGTGTGTGTGTATGTATACCTAATCTGTAGGGTGTTCACACGATGCGTAATTAATTACATAACTTTTGGTTAACTTTACTAAGAAGTTTATTAATATTTATGTTATATTAATTATTATTTTGTCATATATTATCGTCAAATATCACGTCCTCAAGTATCGATAGTAATTCACCAGTCACCCTGTATATGCACCCTCACACCGATATATATGCACCCTCACTCACCGCTATTCTCTGCTTCTCCCCCCCGGAGAGTACATCCATCCAGTCTTCAACCGCGTCCCAGCCTCCTTCCCTGGTCACCAAGTAGGACAGCTGAACGATCTCCAAGAACTTGAGTAACTCCTCATCAGTACGACCGCGACGAACCATCTCTTGTTGGGTCTGGGGATATATTACCTGGAAGATATCAATATAATTAATTAATTGTAGAAAAAAATCTTTAAAAATGCATACCATTTGGACAAAATTTTAGAATGCGCAACTTATATAATATGTAAGTAACAATAACTAGGACATCTCTTCCAAAAAAAAAATCTTTTAAATCCCTACTAATATTATAAATGCGAAAGTAACTCTGTCTGTCTGTCTGTTACGCTTTCACGCTTAAACCACTGAACTGATTTTAATGAAATTTGGTACAGAGATAGAGTTGACCTTGAGAAAGAACATAGGTTAGTTTTTATCCCAGACTTTTGAAAGGTTCTCTTGGAGACGCGATATAACCAAACTCCACGCTGACGAAGCAGCTAGTTATTAATAAAATTCACATTGGATAGTATAATTTTTAATAATGAGGGTATATATTGAAAAGCTCATAGAAAATCTAGTTAATTATATACAAAGATTATAATATTATTTTCTGTGTATTTTGCTTGACTTCACCTGATCTCTGAATGTGCCTAGTGTCATATATGGTCTTTGCGGTACATAGAACAGTTTTCCTTTGGGCGGCTTAGTCAGTGTTCCTCCGAAGATAGGCCAAAGCTCACCCAGCATACGGAACATTGAAGATTTACCGCAGCCGTTAGGCCCGCATACTAACACGTTGATACCAGATCTGGAAAAATTAATAAAACATAGGTATATGTGTATACCAGATTTTGTTTGACATAATACTGTTACATAATATGAATATTTAACAATCATAGAAAGTAACAAATGCGTTTATCTTCAACAAAACATCCTTAACACTGGTTTTAACCGACAAACTAAAAGATACTGTCATGTGTGACAGTGTTTGGATGAAAAACTATAAAACTGACAGTATTTAGTTTGACCATATAAATGATTGGTTAGGGTACAATTATGGATTTCAGTAATATTAACTAAACCTAATGGCTGATTGGGATATCAATTCACAATATTTATTAGTACTACTATAAATAACCAAATTTTGGAAGTGAATTTAATTACTTAACCCATGTTTGAAATTGTCAATGTGTTATACTTTCTGCTGTGAATATTATTAGTTCTTACTATAAAGCATTTATTTATAATAATAAGTTATAGAGAATTCCCTATTAAAAATAGTAATAACACCACCACAAATACTAACTTGACTTCAAAGGTTAATTCTTTGATGAGCACATCACCATTTGGTGTTACAAGCGGCACTTTATCAAAGCGTATGATCTTATCCTGGTATATGATCTTCCCAGCTCCAGGAGATAAAAGCATTGGGGGACCTGGAACACAAAAACTAGTATTATCCCTACTAATATTATAAATGCGAAAGTAACTCTGTCTGTCTGTCTGTCTGTCTGTCTGTCTGTCTGCTACGCTTTCACGCCTAAACCACTGAACTGATTTTAATGAAATTCGGTACAGAGATAGAGTTGACCTTGAGAAAGAACATAGGATAGTTTTTATCCCAGACTTTTGAAAGGTTCTCTTGGAAACGCGATATAACCGAACTCCACGCGGCGAAGCTGCGGGCGGAAAGCTAGTTTTACTATAAAAATACAAATAAACTTCACATAGAAATATAATAAAAGCTTTTATTGAGGTAATTTCCTCATAATATATTAGCAAATACATATAATTGAAGAGTATATAGTAATATTAAAACAACCACTTTTTACTAAATCTATGGGAATGAATAAATACTGCACATAGAATTATATCCAATTAGTCTTTTGTCCTACTTTATCACTGGAATTGTTGCACTGATTTTGACCAAATTTTAAGTGACTTAAGACAACTTTAATTTTTAAAGTGTCATTTATTTTTTTCAAACAATTAAAAAAATATATATGACAAGTGAACAAAGTTGTGGTTAAAGCTAGTAAATAACATGAGAGAAATCATGGTTTTATGAAGAATCTAATATCTGTGTCAATACTCAATATGACAAATTTGTTTATTGTAATATGATTTATACATATTATAAGATCTGTGACATTTAACAAACAATATGTTTATAATTTCACTTCATTAAGCCGTTACTGTATTACATAACTAACTTTTGAGTAATGTATATTGTGTGTTATAAAGATTTGAAAGTATTGATTACCAATTTATGAATATACTAGCTTTCCGCCCGCAGCTTCGTCTGCGTGGAGTTCGGTTATATAGCGTTTCCAAGAGAACCTTTCAAAAGTCTAGCATAAAAACTATCCTATGTTCTTTCTCAAGGTCAACTATATCTCTGTACCCATTAAAATCAGTTCAGTGGTTTAGGTGTGAAAGCGTAACAGACAGACAGAGTTACTTTCGCATTTATAATATTAGTAGGGATTAATAGGGATGTGTTAACTCACCGTTGCCATTTGCTTGTCGTTCTACCATAGTTCTCTTGTAGTTTCCTTTATTAATATCCTCCAATACATGTCTTAATTGAGTCACTCTAGCTGTAAGACCAGCTAATTTACTAAGCTCTCTGCCTGATAGCACCAATCTACCGATTCCTTCAGCCATTTTGACTAACATACGGCCATAAGTATAGTAGTGCTGGAAAATAAAATTTTATTTATTTATTTAACTCTTTTTTGCATTAAATATACATAATAAAAAAATATATTCTTTAACACAAAATACATTGGTGAAGTAAAAGGCGGTCGTATGGCTTATAAGCCATTTTATTATTGTATATAAGTACAAGTCTAGTTAGAAACATCTATATGTAGGAAGTTATTCAAAGTTTTCAGATCAGTACTCTTACTACTAGTATGTCTTGTGATAGTGTCAATATAAGTATGTGCGTGATAAAACTGTTTAATTTGACTTTCAGAGGATTTCATAGATACCATATTTGTTGCAAATGTATCTATGCAACTTATTTTGCATCATACATTATATTCAGTTACATTTTTATTAAAAAAATTATAATAATTTTTAAGGGATTTTTTTTTATTATAAACATTTTTTTTAATTCTACGGCTTCATTCGCACGCATGGAATAGTGGAAAATTTTGTCAATGTCAACGTTTTTGTTCGTTGAATGAATTATAATCTTGAGTACTGTGTGGAGGAAACACGAAATTATAAACATTACACACTCTGCTTACAAACGATACACATGACTTTGACAACCTATATGAAAACTGAAGATTACTCAATGTGTGTATTCAATATCTTACCAAAAAACGTCAAAAGTTATGACATTTCGATTATATAAATGATTAATGAATTAATCGATTCGTAATCGAGTATTTTGTTATATCTAGTAAAATAAAAACTTTGATACTATTTACATTGCAGTAATGATGATCACTTTAACCACAGAGTAGTTGATATTACGAGAAAAAATGTAATAATAAAATTCCGAAGCAAATTATCTCGTTTTTCCAGAAAGTCTTAAATACCACGACATTTTATCCTCTCTACGGCTACCAATACTTCGAACTGATCGCATTTAATTTAAAAATCTTGTGTCAAATATGTATATTAAGTAATAAATCATTAAATATAACAATCGATTATACACGAAAATTATTGCAAGAATATTTATGTTTGAAGAAAAATATATACATATATATTTTTTTGTGTTTGTTCGTTATTTTAATACCTGGAATCTGTCTTGTTCCGTGCCCGTTGTCAACAAGTTGTGATCTTTGACGAAGAACGGTCTCGACACGGCGTAGAAACCAACAGTGATCGCGATGTCTGTAATTATTATTATTAAAATTATTTTATTTAATATAAAATAGGAGAATTTATAATACAACCTTACCAAAATGTTTGTTATGACGTACTTTCTAGTTTTTTACTTGTAAACCTACGTTTATAATATGCTGTGTGAATATTTATAATTGCTGGAAACTTTCAATATTTAATTTAAACATTAAAACTTCAGGTAAGTACTAAGTAAAATAGGACTTTTAAATGGCGTTTTTACAGAAGCTATAAAAAGGATTTTTCTGTATTTATAACATTTTAAATAGATACCTACTTGTTAAAATAATCTACAATTTTATTTAATGAATTGGATATTTAACGTGAAATACGAATTTAAAATTTTCTAAAAGTACAATTTAATTAGCAAGTTAAAAAACAATCTTTTTGTCCTTATAACATTTGCATAGATAAATAATAAATATTCATAGAATAGCACAGTGTATAAATAATTATGTTTAATAACATAATAGGGGAGAGTCGGATATATCGTACCACTTTTCACTTTAACTCAAATATTTCAACTATAACACGTCTTATAATAATTAATACATATGTAAAATAAAGTTTCATATTTTAGCTTCCTAAGAAGAAGAGAACAGATCCTTGCGATTATTCTAACATTGTTAAAAATGCTTTTTTATAGAGGCTTGCCATCGGTACGATTTAGCCGACTCGTCGTTTTAATCGTACCACCAAGTCTTTAAATCGTACCATGGGTATTTAAGTCGTACCACTGAATGAAAGACATTAAAATTCTCAATCAAATTATTTATTTTTGACTGTTAGGTAAGAAATAAAACAACATTATTTATATCTTTTAGGTAATAGAAACATAATTTTTAACTCTTAGGTTATATAAAGGAACTATAAGCTTTCTCAGTAAAATAACATGATTATACTATGATAATGAGATTAATGAACATAACTAATAAAAATGAGACAAATAAAAAAACAGTAAACTATAATAATAAAGTAACAGTTAACAAGAATGTTTTTTGTAATATAATTATTGTGCATATTTCTTAATGGAAACAATCATGACAAATGTTTTCAAAAATTCGAAGTACATGTCTCATGTAGCCACCGTTCACAGCGAACGCATTGAATCGAATCAACTTTTGGACCCTTCTTATCGTAGTAAGAACAATTGCACTTTCGACATATATTTTCAAGATAATCATCGCTGTCATCATCATCTAGTTCTACAACAAGTGTCTCTCCTGAATTATCGCTACTGGTGATGGAATGAGATCGTTTCCTCTTATAACTTTTGTTTTTGGCCTTGGGTAGTATGTACTTACTATACGTAATTGCGTTAGTACTATAGGTACTTGCGGTTGGTAGCCGGGCAAATCGTACCAGTACAATTTAACCAACTGCAAGTGGTACGATTAAACCAACTAAGGCATTTCTAAAATAAAAGCAAATATCCGGCATAAACTCAAAACTTAGACACGCAACAAAAACCCCCAATAATCTAGTATACAATTGTGGAATAATAAAAAAAAACTGAATAACTATAGCTTACCTTGATTACGAGTTATCTCCTTACGAATGTACGACAATATTTATATTAATTCCTACAAAAAATGTTTTTTTTTTATTACGTGCACAGTTGTTAACTCACGTCGATTTAAACTAGTAGGTGAAGAGGGATGGTGCAGGGCCACGATTTGGCGTTGTCAGTGTAAAAAAAAATATTCATTAAATGGGAAATTTAGAGGTGGTACGATTTAAATGCTAGTACGATATAACCAACTCTCCCCTATTATCACTGATATTACTAGGAATTCTCTAACAATATATTTTAAAGATTGTAACTTATTTTTTTTAGTGTAACATCGTATTTATATTTTAATTAATCAAAAGAGTTTTAATATTAATAAAAAATATATAAAATAATGTATAAACGACCTTACAATTACACTAAAATACTTCGTACAGGAATTATTTATAGGATGATTTCAAAGTACACAACATTTGCAATTCATATTGCTTTATTATAAATTATTCTTGATAATAAGATACGTCACTATAATTATAAGTTAAAAATATTATTCGAAAATATATTTAATTAGGATTGCAATTGTTTAATACATTATAACAAGATATTTTAACAATTATTTTTTTATTAGGATGATAAAAAAATCTTAAAAGAAACTACTAGAGGAAGCGAAAAAATAATAATTGTCACCAAAAAAGAATATATGTAACATTCGATATAACTTGTTCGTTTTTTTGTTCATACTTGAAAATATACTGGTGTTGCAATAATAAAAAAATATAGCAACTAAATTAGGATTATTTTTATAACTGTGACGTCATAGTATACTTACATTTGGCTACGATGTTGTCAATGAAGCCCATCATTACGCGGAAGTTGAGGAAATTACGTAAATGTCTGGTCAGCTTGTAGAAACTGGCTAGTATTGTCAGCTGTTCGCGATGGTTGCCCTTGCGAAAAAAACATACATATAAAACCTCTTTTTTGCTCTATACTTTAATTATTCATAATTTTTATATCATATTTTATATAAAAAGTTATGTAGTATGTAACAAAATATATGTTTAAAATGAATTAATATTCACGACTCACAGGAAACTTAGAGGTCAATTAGCAAATATTTATTTACAACATAAAACTTATAATATGAACGAGCGTAAAAACAAATATATAGATATAACTAACTGTATCTAAATATTTTAGTTAAAACTAAAACCAGTTATATTATGTCAGTGGGTCACTTACTTGGTAAAACGCGATCTCCTCTGAGTTAGTGATGAGTCTAGAATTAACATATCTGAATTCACCTTCCAATTTTTGTTCCTGGACCGTCATTTTGGCTAAAAATATAAACATTAATTATATTCATACTCATTTAATTGCGAATTATGCATTTTTTTATCTATATTACCTGTTGGTTTACGTAGATACGTCAAAAATATACCAGAGACTAATAGGTACGCCATCATGATACCCGGTGTCTGAAAAAATTTAAAAATGTTTAGTAAAAAAATATTTAAAAAAAGAACACGCTGCATTTTTTTTTTTTTTAGTAACGTACCGATGGTCCCAAATTTACAGTTAATCGATATAAATATATCGATATATCGAGCATCGGTTTGCTTATATTGCTGTATAAATCGATTACTGTATCGCAGAACTTATCGATATCCGTAGTAAGCAGCTGATCGGCATTTGATATCCGGTTATCTAGATTCGTCACCTGATAGTATGTGAAGCCTCTGGAAATATTAAACATATGTAATTTCAAACTATGTACGAAAAAACTTTCAAAAATCTTCCGTCAAAACAACAATGGCGTCTACGGTTCCCGCCAAAAATAATTCTCATTATAATTGATCATATTTGCTGAGCTTAAATTGCTATTTGAGAAAATAGATACATTAATATACTACATTGAATATAAGTTATGAAATATAATTATAATAATGCCTTCAAAAGATATAAATGAAAGATTACTTAATCTGGCATTGGCCTACGTCTATTTATCTATTTTAATAAAACATTTGGTGTAATTATTATCTAAAATACATTTATTTCGGTACCAAATAAGTATAATAATCAACCAAAAATATAAATAGTAAAAGCTATGGAATTTAGGATTTAATTAAGAATTTAGGAACGAATACGTAAATTATAATTTATCAGTCAAATTTTATGACCACGTTAATGTTATAATAAAGATTTTGAGCAATATTAGTTTTGAAAGCAATTAAGTGACATCCTCTAATATTATTCAAAAATTATGCTTTTAGAGATTAATTTCAATAATCAATATAAATAATAAACAATTATTATTTTCTTCATATAATAAAACAACACATCGTACGTTTGTCATTTAAAGTGCGAGTTTTTTAATAGATACAAATCAATCGATTGAATATCAACAAATAGACTCAGCTATTAGTCAGACCAGCCCGAAAATATTCTGTGAATGTATGAAACGACCTTCACACGATAGTGTGATAAAACATATTGCTTTATAACAACAATACTTATACAGGGTGACTGGTGAATTACTATCGATACTTGAGGACGTGATATTTGACGATCATATATGACAAAATAAAAATTAATATAACATAAATATTAATAAACTACTAAGTTAACCAAAAGTTATGTAATTAATTACGCATCGTGTGAACACCCTACAGATTAGGTATGCACACACACTCACACACACGCGTGCGGCGGCGTGGTGTTGTATCAGCACGCCGCCGCACGCGTCCACACTTGGAACGTGTCAACACTTTATTTATTTATACGGAAATTTGATCAAAAATTAAGTACCTATTTTTTTTACATAATTCGAATGATAACCGTACCGAGTATTCTCCTTAAATATTGATAGTAATTCACCAGTCACCCTGTATATATACTTTAATACTGAGGATCCTTCCACAATAAGAGTACAAAACATAATTTTGTGAATTAAATTTTATATATGTATATGTATTAAGATTTTTACATGTATACTAGCTTTTGCCATCGACTACGTCCGCGTGAGCATGATTTGTTCTCACTACGGCCATTGAATTCGAACTACACTTCGTGGTTACACCCGTATAGTTTTGGGAAAGGGGTTGGGATTGGGATAAAAGGTAGCGTATGTCTTTCTCCGGGTCTTCATTTATCTCTACACCAAAATTCATCAAAATCTGTTCAGCGGTTTAGGCAAGGAATATTAACAAACCAACAGACAGAGTTACTTTCTTATTTATAATATTAGTGGGTATAGTGCGTTTGATTTAAGCTGAGCTTTGCATTTGTGTGAGTGCACACGGATATTGTAGGTGTGACGTCAAATTTTTGAATGAAACGTTCTTTTCTAGTTTTTAACCGGTTTATTCTGCTTTTCCGCCCCGCACGTTCCTCACTTCACCTTTTGTACTGGTAGCAAAATCGAATGTTGAAAACGCAATTTCCAGTGAATAAGAATTTGTCGTTGTTTCAAATTTTTATTAATCAATAATTTTTTTTCCTCAATATTCAAAATATTTCCATCTGGACTTTTACAAGTTTTGCTTATTTTATAGCACTTATGTATCTATTTAAAATCTAATAAAATTTAATTCTAAAAGTTTTTTGTCTAACTCTACTTTTACTTCCACTCACACAAATGCAAAGCTCAGCTTAAGTCTAACGGACTATACCACCTTAACCACGTGAATTTTCAATTTACCACAAGTTTGCTTCATCAAACTACATACATGTTCCTAAATTCACAATCAGAAATCTTTTAACAACATAGTATTAATTTAAATTAACGAGAAACGGAAAACTTAGTATGAAGTATGACAATACAAATTTATACTAAGTATAGTTGGTGTGATTATTTATAAAAAAAAAAATATATGAAACATAACTCACTTCAGGTATTGTTGGTAAAGATGTAATGATAAATTAGTTCGCAGTCGCAGCTTCACTTCACCTATACTCCACTTCAGCATGTTATTCACTAGAGATATCTAGAAGAAGATAATTTTTATTAAAAATAAATATTAAATTTTATATGTTTTTACCATTATTTTAACTCACCAGCGGCATCGATATGAACAGCTGAGTGAGTAGTTTTCTGAATTCTGGTAAATTCATTGTTATTATGGATCTGGAACAAAAATGAATTGGTTATATATAGGAAAAGTTATCATCTAAGATGAACATTAGATTATAAACCTTAAATCGTTTCAATAAAATTGATTATGGATTAACATCTATTAATGATCGGACCAAGAACCTAGTAAGGTTCTTGGTCCGATAATATTTATCTAAACGTAGTAAGTATACAACGTTTGGTTAAATATTATATTCATAGTTGATAATATTAAAAATTATTACTTATTTAATACATATTTTTATAAATTCATAAAATCATAGTTTTGTTATACATAGAAATATAAACCCTTAATTAATTACTTATTTTATAAGTATTTGTGTCTGTCACAATTTTTATATTAACAATCGAAACATATAAAGAACGTTTATGTAGTAAAATTTTAATGAGTAGATTTTTCTCAACTTTTCTGAACGTAGCTTATTCCATAACGCATAGATTACAAAAATGTTTAAATTCCAAATTTAAAAAGTCTTTCTGTATAGAATAATGACTTATTTAGCAGGGGTACAATTTTTAAATAAATCAATGAAATATTTTGCAAAAAATTAAAAACAATATTTAAAGAGCTTTCATAGCGTGTCCAAAACTTTAACAAAAAACTTATCTCTTATGTATGTAGATCGTAACGATTATCTAATCTTAACGAACAATGTGGCGGATAAAATCTAGTACATATTACACATAGAGCAACAACAAAAATAAAACGATTAATAAATAAACGTCTGTAGTATGTAAATATAACATTACTATTTTTCCGCCCGCAGCTTCGCCCCCGTGGAGTTCAGTTATATCGCGTTTCCAAGAGAACCTTTCAAAAGTCTGGGATAAAAACTATCCTATGTTCTTTGTCAAGGTCAACTCTATCTCGGTACCAAAATTTCATTAAAATCAGTTCAGTGGTTTAGGCGTGAAAGCGTAACAGACAGACAGACAGACAGACAGAGTTACTTTCGCATTTATAATATTAGTAGAGAAGTAGGGTTTAAATGTCGTTTAATGAAGCCGTTTACAATAATTATTATGTATACATACTTAAATTAATTAAAATGTGCTTTGACATAAAATGTCTCATTGATGGTACACTTGATTCGTTTTACAAACATACTAACAGGCAGAGTAGGAAAAGATTATATGTTAAGCAAAATAAAGAAGAATTTAATCAATTATTTAATTTTAACTAAATATCAAAACAAAAAATTATAAAGGGAAGGGCCAATCTCATAGTCATTAATAATATATTTTTTAAAATATAATTTCTTTACACGCATGACGCAATAAATATGTACAACAGATATTATAACTTCTTATATAATGTATAAATGTATATAAATACTAAAAATTTGTAAAATTACAATATAGATGTTTTTATTTTTATTTAGGTCTAGCATACACTTTAATATCGATGGTATAACAATAAACTAATGGGGTAACCATTTTTTATTAGTGAGTACCGGATTTTGGAACAACGAAGATACGAAATAATTACTATTTTAGTGTGTCTTGAACCTTACAATTATCAATGACTAGATAAAGTGTTTTATATGGATGAAGTGGTAACAATAAAAAACTAGTAGATTAAAAAAGAAATATAAATGACGTATCGAATCCCTCCAATTAAACTGTCAAGACTCAAGTAGCGTCATTTGTAAGTTGACGCTACGTCAAAATGGGAACGAAAATCCACGTAAACTCTAAATCTGTATTCGGATATATTATATCCGTGTATATACATTGACCACAATTCATTTGAACACCAATATAAATTAAAATATCTGAAAAATAATATTATATTTTCAAAACAAAAACGGTATTTTTATTCACATTGAAATAAATTAACACTAATAAAAAGCAAATATAATAACAATGATAATTAATTATATGGCCATCATTCACACATTTAGAACAAAAGCAGCATTCAAATTCAAATTTAAATTTGTACATAATAAAAGCAGAATTCAGTTTCATATCGAGATCAAATTATTCAAATTGATAATTAAATGTCATTTCCTTAAAATTTTAAACAAATATTAATTGTATGATTTAAAACATTGTTCATTATTAGACTTAATACAACATTCATAAAAAAACCGTAAGGTATCTGTGCTCAAAATTGTCTCTGAAATAGTAATAGTTTTATTTTCACTATAAAAACGACAATTCAAACATTAATAACCAATAATTGCGCTAGTTCCAATGTATAATAGGTATTAATAGGCGCGATAATAGTCGTAATGAAACCGCGTACAAAACGATTCGCTGAAACCAAGTTGAGAGTCACTTCAAAGGTGAATCATTTTGATCACGTGATTACAAAGTGTAAATTATGTAATACTGTTTGGTTACATATAAATTAATAATAATAATTATTATTATATATCATAACATAATTCGATATTAAAATTTTGTATCAATATTAGAGGTTATAAGTGAAAAACGTATGTGTACTATGTATTGCTTTAAAATACACTAATATTTTACATACATATATTATTATGTATTTCAGTTATCCTTAACCGTTCGTGATTCTTTCTTTTAGGTATAGTGTACACAATTTATCCTTTATGATGCATAGAAAATATTGCATCTGTGAAATAATGTAGTTATATTTTTAATCATCACCATAATTTACTTTACTTCCTTTCACCGCTCAAAGTATGAGAAACGTATTTTATTACGGATCCATCGGAGCAATACGTAATGACGTAGCTCGTAACTAAACCAGTTTTGGAGTTGACTTTGGATGTGATAAAACAAGAAACGTAAACCAAACAAAGATCTTTATAAAAAATAACAAGTTATTTCATAATAATTTTCATACTTCAAACATATATAAGGAAGTTAACGCAATATACATTTAATGTGTATTAATTATACCATATAAACAACTAGAAGTGGGCCTTATTGATGGATTTAAAAAACATTCATATGTTTGAATTTCACTCACAATACTTTTAAAGTTTATCAACAGTTTATATTAAAGTATCATTTGAAAATAAAACCTTATTAGAAGAAAAAACCTATCGAGTTTGCAACATTATCTCATTTTCTTTATACCAATAATAAAATCATGTTTGTAAAATAACAAAAATATCAGTTTTATATGTGTGTCATTTCCTTAATTCATATGTATTCATGTGTTATGTAAAATGAAACAATACTATTCATATATTTCAATTCAATAGCTGTGTTTTAAATTATAATATTATACAATACATCATTGATGTAATTTAATTCACTTCTATGGAATTTGTTTTGGAAAGACATTGACGGCATAAGTGTATTAACATTTTTTTCAAATATTAACCGTACTTTCACTTATTGGTAAAAACTTTTTGGTATAGCTTTAAAAACAAATGGAGTAAATTCTCTGTACATAAATACTTAATAAGAAATTTATTACATATAACTGCTCTATCAAATTATATATAATATATTTTTTGGCAAGTGCATACTTCTGTTTTAAGAATAATTGTAAGTAAAATATGGAATGGAATTTTTCTCTATACTATAAATATAGGAAAGTAAGTACGAAATACCTAAAATGTCTGTGTTATACTCATAATTTCTGAACTGAAACAGCTATAAAGAAGCAGGTTAACCTAATCAAAAGTGGTTATTATTTTGGATGCATACAATTAAATGTTGTTCCATTATAGGTTTGTTTAAAACTTCAAATATAATTAATGCTTCCAGAACAATCACATATAAGGAAATTTCGTAATTGTTGATTTTTCTCTATTTTGTATCACCAAGTACAAATATAATTTATAAGGTTAGTTCATTATAGACACACATAAGAAACACAATTGCCCTCCACTATTAAGAGTACCTAGTAGGGTTTAGTAGATAGTATATCATGGAAAGCCATACATATACGACAACTCAACCCATGGGTTGGATGCAAGTTTTGAATGCATGCTCTGAAGAAAATAATGAGAATAAAAAAAAGGGGTAAGGTTCGTTAGTACTTCACAAATAACCTATTTGTGAAGTCATTTACATGTCTCCATAAATTTAATATGGCTGCCTATTACTCCAAAACCCAAATTAACCATCAAGTATGTCATAATCATGAAAATAAATTTTAATATTCAATTATAAATAAAATGGCCTGTATGTGCTATGACGATAAAATACATTTTTATATAAACTTTTTCTAAGGATTCTACATACAATGGGACCAACTTGACCTCTATTAACAATTCAAAATACTTTTTCAACACTATATTACAGTTTCAAGATGTAAATGACCTTTTTAATACCATATTAAGATAAGAATTTGTAAAAGTTATAGTAAATTAATATAAAAAATCTACTTACCCTTCCACTAATGTTGTATGTTGGATAAGCCATAGGTCACACAATGTTCTCGATATCAGTGATAATGCTATCAATGCCATAAAACCACTTTCTTTGGTCCAAAGACCAGGTACCATAATCTTCCATAGTGACTTCAGCTCGGCAAAGAACTGTGCATCAACTTGTGCCTTCGGACCTTTTCTGTCTTTGTCTTTTATCATATATTGTACCGTCTCTGCCGGTGATAATTGACCTTGTTTGACATTTTTCCTACAAAATATTTGAATAGTTAGAGAAGTTATATGTAAACATTATAGTGTCCAACACAGTCTAAAACTTTAAACTAAAAAGTAATTCCGTAATACAAATCTCGTAAACATGTTAATGTCTCGGACAGTCAGAGATAGTTAATTAATAATAATTTTAATGATAGATATTTTAACAATATAGGTATAATTTTCCATATAGACTTTATATTTTTAATGATTAAAAAACTTTAAATTGTATTTGAGAAGTCAGAAGTAATAATGTTGATCAGTTTAACGAACTTACTTGGACTTTAAAAAATTTCTCAAGATCCATGCACTTAAAGCCGCAGAGGCAGCAAGTCCAAGTTTCACATCTGTCCTTGACGTAATTTTACTAAAATTTGGAGCCATCGTGGACCGATAATTATATTAAAAACACTAATAAACTTTTTTGTAACTATCTTAGGCACATCTTACTAACAGCGCTTCCTATTAAATATAACTCTACTATTAATTTAATGCGCTATATTTACAAAGATACTTAACACATATTGCGTGCTACAACTTCAAGGCACTTTGGACTTCTGAATGTAAATTAATAATATTATACTCGATTTGATCAGGCGATTGGCAAATGCCAAAGAACATTGACAACTGACATTACACACCATGATGTAAGTGTTACTGTCTACGAAACATCAAATGGGGTGAATGGGTACAGAGTTTACGTTTATAAAATTTATAACTCGTCCCTATTTAATAATAATAATCTTTATTTCAAACACATAGTCCATAGGGTACAAAAAATAATAGAGATAAAATAAAATAGGATAGGTACATTAAAAAATAAATAAATAAATAACACAAAATAAGGACACAGCATTATCCCACATGGGCACGCAGGTAGGTCTTCAGAATGTCTGAGTCCCAATTATTTGCAGAATACTATTAGAGCTGCCCCGCAACCTGCTTATAGATGAAGCTAGCCTCTTGCGTATGATGGTTTGAAATCCATCAGTTCTTTCTTGTGTAAACATACCTGAGGCACTACAGAACCGAGGCAGCCCCAACAGCATCCTGAAGCCATTATTAAATTGGACACGCAGAGCACTAAGCGATCTTTGAGTATGATTGAACCACAGTCCACAGGAATAAATTAAAAATATTTTGGGGCTACCACATTTTCTTAAAACAAATGCCTATTGAGTTGCATAGTATTAGAGGTGAACTAGGGCTAGACTTATGAATTTACTCTTAGGGTAGGTAAGTGATGACGCTTATGCCTATAAATAGAAAATTGAGAAAGTGTCCATTCTACCAAGTAACTGTCTAATTTTCAAAAGGGATAAAATACAGCAAATTAAATAATTCAAACTACTTGGAAATCAAAAAAATACTTTTTACTTTTATACTTTTTGGTGATCTGAATACAAGATATTTCAAAATATTATTTATCATACAAATTAAACATTAAATGTAAAGAGTAAACATATATTGGCTTTTTTAAGAATGCTGGCAACATTTTACACAGAAATGCGTTTATAGTTTAAAAGCCAAGGAAAATAATCTACATTTAAAAAATGCATTTTTAAATAAATATTATACTTTTGAGCAGTGGCGGCTGGTGGGTAATCGCACTGGTGGTGCACTTTACAAAAATATTAAAATTAGAAAATGCTACAATCCCTACTAATATTATAAATGCGAAAGTAACTCTGTCTGTCTGTTACGCTTTCACGCCTAAACCACTGAACTGATTTTAATGAAATTCGGTACAGAGATAGAGTTGACCTTGAGAAAGAACATAGGATAGTTTTTATCCCAGACTTTTGAAAGGTTCTCTTGGAAACGCGATATAACCGAACTCCACGCGGCGAAGCTGCGGGCGGAAAGCTAGTACACAATAAACGCTACAAAACACAATAAACGCTACAACGAGATGTCAATCATGGCTCAATTCTTCATACATCGGGTGCTCATTCTATGAACTATCTTTTGTTTCACGCGTCAGGCATATTATTTCGTATCTCATACAAGATGTATTAGCAGTCCTCGTGCCATGGATAATATACTATATTGTAGGACTGTTGTTATTTTATAAAATATCGGATTTTCAATATATCGATATTTTTAAATATATAAATATCGGAGTTCCATAAATGGAAAAACAATATCGATATTTCGATATATCGGCTTTATTTAAAAAAAAAATCGTAAGTCTGCTCAAAAATGATTACACAATTTATAGTCCAGTAGTTTTATTAAACAAATTAATTTATGAATGTACATAAGTATAAGTTATAGTTCTTAGTAATTATTATTTAAATAATATTTTTAATTTATTTTATTTTTATTAAACTAGCATTTTTCAGAAAGAGTTTTTAAAAATATTCTTTGTTTTATATGTTCAGCTGTTTGGCTACTACGATTTTTAGGCACTAAAAGATTAAAAGACACAGACTAATCTACATAGAGCCTAGAAGTAAAGATACTAACTATGCTAAGCTGTGAACACTGACAGCGACAACAAACAATATTTGAAAATTTTTATAATTTATTTTATTGAATATAATTAAAAAAAAAAAAAATATTTTCACGAGTAGAAAATTTTAAAAATTATACCATGAATTTTTGAAAGATAGTTTATTAATTCTAATTTTTAATTAATAAAAAACATCAAAAATTATTGAATGTCGGCTAACCTAATTTTCATAAATTAAATACGGTAGATTAAGTTTAAAACGATTTTGTAGATTAAATAAATTACGAAAAAATTTAAGAATAAATTTTTTTATAAAAAAAATATAGACCATCGATATCCACATTTCAATATCGAACTATCGATATATCGGCCAAAAAATATTAGTAATAAATATCGATATTTTGGAATAATAATATCGATATTTCGATATATCGATATTTTATCAACAGTCCTACTATATTGCCTCGTGCACTCGCCGAAGCGCACGGCATGAGTTAAGTAAAGCGCTCAAACTTTTTGACCATAATATTAGGCAATTTAATTTTCTTATACGTTTTAATATGTTTAAAAAATAAATATTAAAATGGTAATTTAAAAATAAAGATGAAGTAATATGTTGTAATTTTTAAATCTTGTGAATTGGTGTTTCAGCGCACGAGTGCACTTAAGGTACAGCCGCCACTGCTTTCGAGTTTTGAGTTTGCAGAATGCAGTTCTACCTACATGTTTGTTATTTTTTATGTAATCATTTTTTCTGATTCTTCCTTGTCGAATTTATTAATTTTAAACTATTAATGAAATAGGTAACCAATAATAAGTTGATATAATTGATTTATATAAAACTTTCTAATGCAGATGTCTCGGTAATTATATTAATAAAATTTTGATGGAAGAAAACAGATGCCACATTTGTTATAGTATTCACTTAGATTTTTTTGATTTCAATTAACCTGAAGCAATGAAGAAACTTATAAGTAAGTAGATAGAAATAAAAGAAGCTTTTATTCATTATTTTCTTTATTGTACTACTTAAACTATGAGATTCGTGATCATCTGTTGAATTAGACTTAAAACTAATTACAAACTAATTACAAAGTACAGTTAACTGGAATGTTATACTAATTATACTACTACATTTAATACTTTCAAGACTAGAAGTTTAAGCGCATTTTGTCAAAATAATTCTAATTTTCTCAATCAACTTCTTCGACGGTGGGTCCTGTGTTGTTTTGTTGGTAGTTGTTCGATGCTCCGTGCATCTTGCTCATGGCTGGTGAACACACTCGTTGTATTTCCTTCAGTTTGTGTTCGTACTCCTCCTTCTCAGCCAGTACATTATTATCGAGCCATTTTAGAGTTTCGTCGCATTCGTTTCTGACGGTATCCTTGTCTGTCTGACTCAGCTTGTCTCCTGCGTCTTCTATGGCCTGTTTCACGTTGAATATGTAAGCCTCGAGTTGGTTGCGAGCTGATACTCTCTCTCGTTGCCGTTCATCCTCTTCCTTGTAACGCTCGGCCTCGGAAACCATTCTATCGATCTCAGCCTGCGACAACCTTCCTTTATCGTTCTTGATGACTATGTTCTTGCTCCTGCCCGTACTATTCTCTTTGGCAGAGACATTCAAGATTCCATTAGCATCGAGATCGAAGGTTACATCTATTTTGGGAACACCTCGAGGTGCGGGTGGTATGCCCGTGAGATCGAAGCGACCTAATAGGTTATTATCTTTGGTCATAGCCCTTTCACCTTCGTATACCTGTATTGTGACGGCTGGTTGGTTATCAGAATACGTGGTGAATGTTTGACTTTGCTTGCATGGTATTTTAGCATTTCTTTCGATGATCTTCGTCATGACTCCTCCAGCTGTTTCGATGCCCAGAGAAAGAGGCGCCACGTCTACCAACAGAACGTCTTGGATCTTGCTATGTTGTTCACCGCTTAGGATAGCTGCTTGCACCGCTGCTCCATATGCGACCGCCTCGTCAGGGTTGATGGAGAGATTCAACTTTTTGCCACAGAAGAAGTTCTGAAGCATGTTCTGAATCTTCGGAATACGAGTAGAACCTCCAACGAGTACCACATCGTGGATGGAGCTTTTGTCGAGCTTGGCATCCTTCAAAGCCTTTTCAACCGGTTCCAACGTTCCTCGGAACAAGTCAGAGTTCAATTCTTCAAATCTAGCCCGAGAAACTCTCGTGTAGAAGTCGATGCCTTCATGTAACGCATCAATTTCCAAGGTGGCTTCCGTGCTAGAGGAGAGTGTGCGTTTAGCTCTCTCCGCCGCTGTACGTAGTCTACGCAGAGCCCGTGAATTACCACGAAGATCCTTTTTATACTTGCGTTTGAATTCAGCCGCTAGATGATCGACTAAGCGGTTGTCGAAGTCTTCACCTCCCAGATGGGTGTCACCTGCTGTAGATTTCACCTCGAACAAAGAGCCTTCATCTATCGTTAGGATGGATACATCGAAGGTACCTCCGCCGAGGTCGAATATCAATACGTTCCTCTCACCTTTAAGGTTTTTATCCAGACCATACGCCAGAGCAGCAGCAGTAGGTTCATTGATTATTCGTAAAACATTTAATCCAGCTATAGCCCCCGCATCCTTGGTGGCCTGACGCTGGGAGTCGTTGAAGTATGCGGGCACTGTGATCACGGCGTCTCGCACGCTGGAGCCTAAATACGCTTCAGCAGTTTCTTTCATCTTAGTCAGCACCATGCTACTTATCTCTTCTGGTGCGAATCGTTTGATTTCGCCTTTGAATTCCACCTGGATCTTTGGTTTCCCGCAATCATTGATGACTTTGAAAGGCCAGTGTTGCATATCCTGTTGTATCTTCGGGTCGTCAAACTTACGGCCAATTAATCGCTTCGCATCAAATACCGTGTTGTTGGGGTTCAATGCTACTTGATTTTTGGCAGCATCTCCGATTAAGCGTTCCGTGTCCGTGAATGCGACGTAAGATGGGGTTGTTCGGTTGCCTTGGTCGTTAGCGATAATTTCCACATTTCCATGTTGCCATACTCCGACACACGAATACGTAGTTCCAAGATCGATTCCAATTGCTGGCATTGTTGATTGTTGTAAACCGTTTGTTTTGTTTAAAGATAAAACTCTTCACCGTACTATTCACTTCACTTCGTTTTCAAATATTGCATGCTTTGCCGCGATCGCTCGCCGTTTATATAGTCGGCAAATGGGTACGAATCAAATTCGAGAAAATTCTGGTAGATTCTTTTACTACCCAATAGGAGTGTAGAATGAATGGAATCTTCTAGAAATATAATGAATCCAACCAATGCTGTTGCAGGAAGCTCGAAGAGTAGCACGACTATAGTACGTGGCTCTATGTTAGAGAGAGAGAAATATAGTTTTGAACTACCAATTACACGCAAGTCAACATTGGAATATTCGAGAAAATGTTGAGGGGTTTGGGGAGAGAGGTTTGCACAGTGGAACAGTGTTGCAACCCTTTGAATCTAGAATTTCGTGCAAAATTAAATTTTATATCCATTTAACTTTTAATTAATAATTTGTTTTCAGTATCAACAAAGTAGCGTAATGAGTTATATAAATACATAATTCATTTTTATTACATTGTTTAAAACATGAAATAAATTTTATGTTTTTAAAATAATTATCTGTAATTAATCTACTCTAAAGAGATTTTATTTTATAAAGAGATTTTTTATTGGTCATATCTACATGCGAACCGCGATAAATGGTTGTTGGACTTAAAATGCTGATTGTATAAAACTATTAGGTTTATACATAATAAACTTAACATTACTTTTCAACCATGTTCGGTATTAAATTACATTAGAACAGTAACATGAATTCAGGTTTTTGCCCTTTATATACATATTTAAAAACCATTAAAATCTTAATTCACATAGGACATGTTATTTAGTCGTCAAAACATTATATGGATATTTTAAATAATCTTAGTAGATCTGTATTTTATTGTAACGTTAAAAATACATGTTATGATGAATATTATGTTTTCATTGTTTTCAGTAAAAAACTGTTGTAGTATGATTTTGTTTACTGCCATGAAGCATAGGTTAGCTATTTTGCTTATAAATTACCATTTTGTTATATTTTCCATTATATTTGGTTAAAACAGTGTGGAAATAACTGACGATAACATTATCTTTTTGGTTAACTATCGTGCAAAGTGAAATGTGGTTATGGTATCCCCGATAATGCGTCAGTTTTATATCGAACATTCTAGAACATACAGACGCAGTCCTATCGATCGTATACCTCTTCGATAGAATGAGAAAGGCATAGTTTTTGTCTTTATCGGTCTCGAATAGACTAAGAGACCGTTTTTATATTTGACTCAATTAATTCTCATTAATAAACTTAACCATATTGAGCGTTTTGTTTTCTTTAGAAAAATTTCATTTATATTTTCATCATTGTCGAAACAATCAATATGCATCCTTTATGGCCTATCAATACCTTTGTAGTCGTTCTATATTGGAACAGAATAATTAATAATGAGTTATCAATGTGACGCAATATCCAGATAGAATGGTTAAATTTCCTCATGAGAAAAGAATATCGTTACGACTACATTGCTTTAAATATACGGGTACAGGATTCTTTTGTCCAAACATACTATAATATACAGTATTCCTTTGTACATTAAGACTTTTTAAAATAAAGTTTAGAAGTAAGAAAAGCTCTTTGACTATAAAATCAATGGAATGTTCTAGAATATCTTTTCATTTCTTTTTACTTTATATATGCATCTCTTTCTATTGGCGTTGGAACATTCTAGAATGGTAACGCTACCAAAATTAAAAGCTACGTTAATACGGGGAGAGAATGCCTAACACGGCATCAATTCTACTCGCTTGTATAATAGTTGTCTGGGTGGGGAGAGCTGTCTCTATATAAGGAACAGCTCTATGCAGCTGCCACGATTCACGATACCTTTTCTGTTAGTGTAGTAGTAAGGTATAGCTATTAGGATTATTAATTATTACTAGAATAGGAGTATTCCATAATGGTAGAAATAAGTCTAAATAGTGTAAAATTAAAATGTCCACATCTGGGAAAATCCATTTTTCGGAAACAAAGAAGATTTATCGAGGGTTTAAAGTTCCGTAAAAACAAAATGGCGGCGTCATCGCCCGGTTGAAAAGAACGACGCAAAAGAATTTCGCATCCTCTAAAATGCTTAATTGATATCGAGTATGATCTCCAGACGTTGAAAAGGATTGATTTTGAGGTACGTAAAATTATAGTTCTCGAGTTCGTAATTTCGATAGTGTTGTTATGAATCCGTATTTTTGACTTTGAGACAACCGTAAAGAGTGATTCACCGTTGTAGGAACGGAACAGCTGTTAAGTGCGCACAGCTTAGTTTAGATGAACAAGTCATACGAATGTAGGATTTTAAAACTTTATTGGCGTCTGTTTGTTTTATATTAAAGTTACATAGTCTTATCCATTTTTTTTATAATACACGAAACAATTGTTTAGTTACATAATTAAAACTTTATAGGATGTGATCAATAATCGTCATTATTGCTTCCATAATAGGCTAGAATGTATTTTTTTTTTTTACTTTAAAATATATCAATTTCAGTTGACCTAACGTAAACTCGCTCGATTTCGTATCTATATTTTTGTCTAAACTTACTAATGTAAGTAACTTACTTAGCTTGATTTTAGTTAATTCTTTTTTCATTCTTATATTTCGAGATCTCTATAAATATTAAAATTATATATATAAATACAAATTTTATATATTTTTCTGTTTATGATTACTATTTTTTTACTACTTTTTTAACTTAAATTTTAAAGCATATTTTTGTTTACCCAGCTAAGTTTAAATTGTACATGAGATTTTTTACATTCTTAAATATAGCCCAAAAAGTTGGTGTTCACATTTTGCCAAATATTGCTTCTTTTTTACTTTAGGGCCACTGTACTTACATAGTAATTTTATTTTTAATCATTATTTGATTCCAAGTTAAAGGTTGAGTCTTAATTAAATAATTGATTAAAAGTTATAGATATTGAATGAATTTTATTCACTTTTTTATTTTGGCAATGAAAAAATGAAGTTTTGAATATGGTTTCATTTTTACAATTATCTATTGCATTTAAGTTATTCTAATATAAAGTAAATGTAATTGGTATTTCAAACATAAATGCTTCCATACTCATTTTTCGTTCTTTTTATTATTGTTCAAATCTTAAAGACAAGTTTTCAATATTTTATTTTCTCTTATTCTATTTTTTTATTAAGGATACTACTTAGCATGTAGCAAGTCCATATTAGTCTGTCTAAAAACTAAAAATAGCAAATATTTTCGTTCCTTTTCTTGTCTGGTTACTTACTTAGTCTTTATTTATGGGACATGACAATTTTTAATGACTTAATATATTTAATTTGATAATAATAATTATTAATGTATAGGTTCATTAAATGCTCCTTAAATCTTAAGTTATTTAAGAATCATATTTATTTATATGTATATTTATTTTAACACATTCTTGCAAATACAATTGGTTGACTTAACCTTTATAGTTTAGGTGATTTATTCTGAATTAGTTTTCACAAGTTTCAAGTTAAGTAATCAAATATTATTAACAATTTTGTGGTAAACTGTGCACCATTAGGAATTATATTTCCCATTCCATTTTTTTGTTAGAAATGCTACCTTGCAGCAGTTGGACACTAAAATAGAAAAGTAAATTCTAATTTATTTCTATTTACTTAAGTACTTAGCAAGTTGGACATAAAATTTTATTTGTCAATAGGTTTAAAAACCACAAATTATATGTAGTCTATACTTTGGAAATTAAAATAAAATTTTAATGTGACTCATTGAAAAATAGTAGATATATTAATACTTAATCAGTGCTTAGATAACACATTTTATGTAATGCCAATAATATAAAATGTTTTAATACCTTTTAAATATTTTGGTCGTATCATATTGAAAAACAACTTTTTTTTTGTGGTAGTTCCACTAATTATTTATTACTGTACTTACTACACACTAATTTGTTACTGGAAGTAATTTATTTGGATTGTTAATTGCTTGTAAATTTTAATGAAAAAGTAATTCATTTAAATTTAAGTACATTTAGCAATAACCAATTAACAGATAGGTAACTGTAATAATAATTAACCATTAAAAGTATACTTACTTATTTTAATTACTTCCAAAAACTATATTAGGATTCTATATATATCTATTCTATTAACATACCAAGTATTTATTCTATGGAATAACTTGACATATTTTTGATATCCAGAAAGATTAAATTTATTTTAAATAGTTTTTAAAATCCAGATTTTTATTTCAACCATGATTTTAGATAATTCAATAATCGCGACTATATTGGTTTTGAATCACAATTCTTTAGTGTTACGGTATTTTTGATACATCATTTAAGAAGATTTTAATTCTGTTTCTTGAATAAAGGACTAACAAATTTTGCTAGGGTTGTCTTTGGTCACATATTAACGTTTATTTTTTTAAATCCCTGAATATTTAACAGGCACACAAATATTTCCCAAGCATGCTTTGTTTGTAGGAAATCCATTAATTTTATTTGAACGCTTTTTCTACAGAATGTTTAAAACGTGAGGACGCTGGCAGGTCGATAGCGTCCGTACTTTAGGCCAGTACAGTTAGCAGACACATTACATCACTTTGTGCCAGTCGCCATAGAGCGCGTTCGTTACGAACCTTTGGAACCCGGGCTACTGAGTAGAGATTCCCTCTAGGGATTTTTCTAGTTGCCATTGGCAGGTATAGACATTTAACAGTTAATATAATAAATTTAATGCAATTAACCAAGCATGGAATAGACGTAGATTAAGATTCGACGAATAGGAAGATTAGTCGGGTTTAGTTGTAAGTTAATTGTAGGTTAATATAATATATTTATAGGATAGGATTAGGTTTAGATGTAAGTTTAGAATAAGGAGAGATTTAAGTTATCCTGGATTGATTTTCAGATGTTTAGTGTTGGAGCTTCGGGCAGGCTTGTTGCATAAGTTTCGCGTGTTGCGATAGCTTCGAAATTAGTCTTTACAATGATATGTCCAGGCGCACGTAAACGGTCTGAGAGGTACTAGTGATTTGAGTTTGAAGCTATTAGTATTTGTAAGTTACACATTGTACTATTCAATATGAAAACGTTACCAGTAGGGACGAAAGATTGATTTAATTTCTTGAGCGCTCTATTCGCATACGAAATACAGTAACGTGTAAATATATATTTTTAGTTTTAATAGCTATGTATCAAATTGTAAGAAAACAAGTCCGTACATGAATTATTTAGAGTTGAAATACTAATGTTATTATAGCGAGTGATGACGAAAATCAGGCTTTTTATCACATTCAGCATCTAAAAATGTTTAATATTTCCATTACAAATATACCAAGAATATTAAGATCACTTTAGATAAAAGATAGGTAGATATTAGTAAAAGAAGGTATTGTGAATCCTTAGTATTAACTAATTAGGCTTTGGAAGTAAAATAGATTTTAACCTTAGAGTTACGTTTAGCTCGATAAGGTTTAAGATATTTTATTTTTTAACTAAGTTTTAAATACTCTAGATCATGATTCTTCATTTACTTTTATTAAGACATTGTTCCTAACAATTACTAAGCCATAAACATTCGCTTCATTAAATTTGGAACTATAAGCCCATGATTTGTGTACGAATTTTATATACCAATACGATGAATACAATATGTAAATTTTAATTTTTGTACATACTTTTGCCGGTGGCATTCCTAAACTGTTCTTAATTGTTATGATTTAAAGTAATAAACCGTGTTTAAAGAATGTCTTAAGTTTTGTTTTTATTATGCTAAAATAACCATATTTTTTCTTTCTAGCTCTTTTTTAATGAGGTATTTGTTTAAAACGTTAAATATTTTCTGGAAATGGAATACATTGATTTGAGGCGACCATTGGGTAGATTTCGGATCAGGAATAAAAAAAATTGACAAAATACATGACGTAATAATACGAGGACGAAATAAAGTTTAAGAAAAGATTGAACAGGCGCTATTCATAATTTTATAATTTGCGGTTGAAATAGGAGAATATTACGCTGACGAGAAATATAAGAAAAGAGAAAATTAGGAGAAAAGGAAAGTGTAGAGGACAAAGTTTACTAGGAAATAGTTGAAGTAGACAAGATACAAAACGTGGCAATGTAAAACAAAAAAAAAAGGAACTCCCGAGTAATGTTAAAATGGTCTATTATTATCGAAATTGTAACGGAAGACAAAATTGTCTAAAGATACTTTCGTAGCATATTTAATGCATTGAAAGACTAGAGTACTTAAGATAAAATAAGATGATAATAATAAAATAATTAGGTCGGAGTATAATAAGAGGGAAAGATAAGTTCACGGAAGGATTTAAATAGGCGGTATAACATGTAGTGAGAGGTCTTAATGATTATCAATCTTGATTTGATCGAAATAAGGGGAATTCCCGACTGGTTTAACGTAGGAAAATTAAGATTTATATAGACGAAATAATTTTTTTGATGAATATTGAAAATAATTTAGATGGATAAGATAATATTGTTTGATAATGACAGGCTATACACAGAATTACAGTATAGAACTAAGGAGTAGCATTTTAATAATGCGGAAATTTAGAGAGCATAAATATAAAAATGAATATATTAGAAAAAACTGAGAAATACTGCTAAAAATATGAAAGATAACAAGTATCGTTAAATACAAAATTATAGTACTGTTTTATAATGGAAAAATATATATATTTGAAAGATTATGACGGAAAATAAGTTTAAAATGAATAATGGTATAAATATATTAAGATAACTTGCACTATTCACACGAGCCTTACACCTTAAATATTTAATACGGGGGTAAGTTCATGGAATACTGAGCTATTTCACAACCAATACTTATATATTATGCAAAGTATTATTTTCATTATTTTTTGTTATTATAATTATGTATATCAAATATCTACACTCCACAATTAAATAGCGCTGACACACCTGTATATTATTTTTCTCATTTTCAGAATATAATCTATGGTACATTTAAGAATTTATTTATAATTTGGTCTCAGTAGATCCTTGTTAGGAGTAACACCGTAAAGCATGATCTAGATTTCCTTTTAATTCTGGGAATTTGTAAGCCAACCCATTGCACATTGCACACTTGGATGATTTAACAATTTGATGTCATGAGGTTTGTTTGAGCTTTTCTTCTAGTGATCGCAAACTATGAGTAACGTCTGACGGATCGATGTATCAAATTGATAACTTGCGCTTCGTTTATTAAACACGTCTAGATGTTCATTGACACTCAGACCATCTGTGGAGGATTTCCGGTGGCTAATAAAATTTGGTTTTGCAGATAACATATGGTCTAATAATAATAATGAATGAGCATGAGGCTAGTCGGGTTTGGTTTACGTTAAAAGTTGATTAAGAACCGTTGCTATGTGTGACAAAGGCTTGTATTTTTCTAGATGCGTTATTTGTATAAAAATAGGTAATTAGATCATGCTTTCCGCCTTATATCATGGCCAGAAGTTTTCTACAGTGTTGTGGGTACGTAAACTGAGTCTGATTAAAACCATTAACTAGACCTTGTATATCGAACTGGTGTTAACGATTCCTTTACAGATTTCTGTTTGCATCTTAGCTTGTGTACAAAGATTACCTTAGCCTTGTCCTTAGGATGTACCAGCTTTACTAGAGTTGCATAAACAATTTATATAGCTCAAAATAACCGGGGACAGATCTTACGCGGGAGTAATTCGATGGATTGAACTATAGATGTGGAATAATGGGGATTGCGTTTATTTTGAGGAATATCAAAATTGCAAGAAATTAATTTTCAGCTATATATTAAACAGTTATGTGGTGGCGTTTCATGTAATAGGATTATTTATGACACATTGATCGTATAACAATAGGGAGACATGGATTAGCGCGCTGCTTGCACACACTCGACACCGCCTTACCACATGACAATGTGTATAGAGTTCCATCAAGCCTGTGACAGTGGACGAGCTTCTCACGATCATTTCGATTAATGCTAATGATGAGTGTAAAACTTAGTAACCTTTGTTGCTTACATGACTGTTTGCATCGTTTAAGATTTCTGGTTAAGGTATGCTTTTATTTATGAACCGATATCCATTTTTAGGCACAGTTTATTTTGGTAAAGTTTTCTGTGTATTTTAGCACAACGTGTCTTGTGGCTAACTTACGATTGAACACGAATGAGCATGGAGTTAGATGATTGAGCTCTAAAGATACTTGGTGTAGCTGGTGTATAGTGTTTACTCACTGTTTCTTATCAGCACACGATTAAATGTTGATTAGCGACGCCAAACAAACAGCCGCCCCTCTTTGGCTACTCGCAGCAGTTCTCGCTTAAAAATTACATCCTTTTTAACCCAGCGGTGTATGTACGAATACCTTCGTCCTCACATGCTTATATTTCTTAGAGCTTTCTTGTGGCATGTCACTGCCGAAATGTGACCACGAAACCCTGATTGCTGTGGCTAACTCTTCGTATTATTAGTGGAGATGTTATGTGAAGTGTATGCCGTGTGTTGCTATTTATATTACACTGGTAGATTACAAATGTTACATACATACATGCATACATACATACATACATACATGGCATAGAGAGCATTGAATGCGTAAAGAAATAAATGGTATTGGATCATCAGTTGAAATGTAACGCTTCATTAATAACGCTTAAGTTGATGTTTCTTACAGTGACGTTAGTTCAGTGATATGTTACAGTGTACAAGTGTTTCGTTTGAAATATGATATATGGTAGAGATGCGGAAAATGTAGAAAATGTATTTAACAAGTATAGATGCCAGTTAAGAGTGGAGAAAATAATCACGTAATATAAAGAGTATTGGCAATGGATTGTATATAATGTGGAGTGGTTTGCCTGTTTCTTAAGTGGAAAAGTTTGTGCGGAGGTTTTTTTTCAATAATCTGGCAATTATTTGCATACGTTCAATGCAGGTGGGAGTGTAAATTTTTTGGAAATAATGTGCTTAAATTGTTTGTGGCATGTTTTATCAATAGATTGTTCGCTAATATCGGAATAGGTAAAATATACTTTTAATATATGAAGTGATTTAAATACATATTAATACCCTTGAATCTTTAATAGATTTATTTAACTCCAAAAGGAGATCAAATCTAATCCGTTCTACTTTCAGCACTAACTTATTTCTTGCAGATAGGAACTCATTCTCATTCCACAAGACAAAAATGAGCAAAAAAATGTAGACGAAACTAATAATCGTAACTAAACGAATTGAGGATAAGTTAAATCTATACAATATATATATTTTGTATATATTATAGGATCCGTGCATCAATACTTATATATTTAATATATTATATATACATATGTACCTATAAATATTTTTCTGCGTGCTTTTAATATTGATTGCAGTTAATGTGGCCATAGCTGCGACTTAGGCCAGAAGGACTAGGTATGATTTGAGTAGATATTCTTCTATCATTACTAGTAGTGAGGCTTTAAAGCTTATGGTGTTTTTCCACCAATGTTTTTCCTAACCCTTGTGCCTCTTGTCTTTGTGTTCTTGCAGTGTGTTGAGACGGCCAGTAGTTCGGAAACAGTTTAGCGGTCACTACCGAGATAACGAATAATTTTTTTTTATTAAGCCTTTGGCGTATCGTTTTCTTAGCACTTTGAACCGAAGTAGAAAGCCAGTACGAAGATTGAGGTATGACTATAATATGGTTACTGTAATAGTGTCCAGAGCAGAGCTCTAAGGAATTGTATATATTTTTTTTTATATATAACGAATGTTTTTTGTGTGTGACCTTAAGTTCACAGTTAGTGGTTCTTCGAGCGGCTCCGTCTTACACTCCGGATAGTGGTATGAATAAAACGCTAAATAAAAACTAGGTGTTAATTAATATACTTAGGTTAGGTTTACTTTTCGTGCGCTGGTTATAATTGCAGTGATATCCCGATTAGAGCATTCGTCGCTATTCGTGTATTGGAGGCTATCCTAGCTTGGGCGTTATTCCATCCAGCTTACTGTAAGTTTTTAACTACCTAGTTTCGTATATTTTTTCCGTGTCCTATTTCAAATTCCAGTTTCCAGTATATTTTTTGATCCTGTTTCGCCCTAAGACGTTTACGGTGGACATGGAAAAAGAGGTACAATATTTCTGTAGTTCAAAATTATCAATCAACATGCCTAAAAAGGGTGTTAAGATTACAATAATGTAATTGTAACGAACCTGTTTGTGTTTTTTTTATTATTTTCACAGTTGATTACTTCGTCGACGCGTGACTCTGACGTCAACAAAAACAGTAAATAAATGCAATACATCTATTTGCTAAGGCTAGTCTATATTGAAACGATCTATTACAGTAAGCTTTACTATTCTAATAAAGTTTTTGGCCACGCCTCATATGATCTACGTTAAAATTAGTTTTTACCTAATCTATTATTGTTGTCTTCGTGTCGTAATTCTATTTGCAGTTTCGAGACTCCACATTTAGTTCGGTCCCTGTCCCAAACGGCCGTATAACGTTGTGGACACAGCGAGGTATTGAATATTGATTGTTTTAGTATAGCCAAATTACTAGCCAAAGGCAACATGCTTACGAATGATGCAACATCGTTATGTTTGTGTGTATGTTTGTGTGGTTTTAGTATTTTTGCAGTTAGCGGGGCTCGTCTCGGCGGCCTCTTCGTGTCCGGTACAAATCAATGTAAAGTACACTGATTACATTACTAGATGTTTATGAAATAATTTATAAATGTGTAATTTATAAATTAATTTATAAAAACCTTAGTGTGTAGGCTGTAGGTTAGGTTAAATGTAGATTGAGTATAATTGCAGTAAGGAGTTGGTCGCGCGCCTACGGGACCGTCGGTGTTAGGAGAGGTGACTAGTTTGTTTTAACTTATCCTGTAAGTTATAACGTTACGCGTGTTTTTCGTTTTATATTTTACAGTTCCCGTTTTTCCTATTTTTCGGATCCTGTCCGCGTTGAGCGCCGATCGCAGCCGGTACCAGTATTGACCTTTATTTTTCCAATCTATAATTTAAGCATGTATCCATTTGATAAATGGTTTTATTATAACTTACTTTTCCGTGTCTGTTATGTTTGCAATTTAAAATTTTCTCTTGTAGCGAAACATTTGGTTGATATGAGTAGCATTGCATATAAATCTTGGGATCTCGTGTAACACTTGCTTCCTGCGTCCTGTATTCACTTGCAGTTGACTCATAACACAGCAGTAAAAATTCACCTTCACTCGAAAGCGACCATGGAATGACCTGTATTTGACTTGGAAATTACATTGATAGTTTGAGGCTATATAAATAAATGTTTAAGCGCTTGGAGCCTAATATAATCTAAGGAAAGCCGACACGGAATAAAACTAATTGACATAACTATTCCTTGTATCTTGAAAACTCGTTCAAACGGAAGGAATACAATCTAATGTGACTATAATGAATGGCTCATTAAATGTAGTGTGACGCAGCTTTGTTCAGTAACTGTCGTGGGAAATAAGTAGTGATGTAAGCTTAATTAGCTTGACATGTAGCAGTGTGATGACCTCGTATTTCAGCATAAAATTATATTGATATTATATACCAGTCATTGAAAAATTTTGGGAGTTTATATAAACCAAAGGATCGATATGTATATCAGTATGAAGTTTTCTTCTATTTATATAATTACATAGGAATCTAATAAAAATACGATGATGGAAACTGGCAAATGAGAAATATTTTAAAGGATAATATAAGTATTAATAATAAAGTTCAAAGAATAAACACTACACAATTTAACACCAGGTAACAATTTTTTGATTTTTTTTCGCCATCCAGCTTCAAGACGAAAAACCGCATCCTGAATAATTTAGTCCTTAATATTTGGTCTTTGTTCCATTTAATAAAAATCTATTTATTGATTACTTTTATTTAATACATTTTCAGTATTACCAATATGTTTAAATATTTATTAATAAAGGAATTATTCTTATTTATTGCACCACAATGCTTTTTTAGATTAATTTATCATAATATAGTTTACCGTAAATATAGACATATAATCAGAATAGGTTACTCTTTAAATCTAGGTTATGTCTAGATTTAGGCTAGACTATGGTTACGTTAAATTTCTATCATAAGTACTTATGAAAATTATCTGACAGCAAACCGGGCGGTGACATCAATAATTTCGCGTGATATTTTAAGTAGGAGCTAAATTATTTTTTTTATTATAAACTTTATGATTGGCTTTAACTTCATTAAAAAAAGGTGATCCCTGTGGAGTTTCTTGCGCCGCTTCTTCTCCACAGAAGAACACCTTCCGAAGCGGTGGTAGAATTTTTCCAAATTTTTAAAAAATGTTCAAAATACGAATATAAAATAAACGAAATATTAAATCACCTGGTGGTTTCATTAACTTCCTCGATAACCTACCTACATCCTCACCTTTTCCCTATTAAATAGTAAGACTGAAATAAAGATTCTTTTGAAATTAGAATGAAGTAAATTGCAATATACCTTACAGTAAATATTTAAACAACATAAATAATAAAAATAGGTAGTTGTGTTCATATCTGAGCTACTCCATAAAGGAGGATAAGCGAGCAAGAAATACACTGCTGGACCGATTAATATCTAATGGTACCTACCTATTGAAATTTGATAAAAGTAAAATTCTAGAAAAGAACCATTATTAGATAGGTATATAACTACCTAGGTACCTATAGTTCAATAGAATAAAAATCTTGTAAACAAAGCAAATTGACGTCGAATATGTACCTACTGTTCTTACGTGCAATTCGATGCCAGTCCTGATTTGTTACATCTCAATGAATCTTACCACTTTATAACAATCTTCATGAATAGGTACCTATGTTTATATAAAAATATTTTGAATACGAAAATTAACTGAATATGTCAAATTGACAAGATCCTTTTTTTATTCATCAGTCTATTTTAAAAGTTAGGTATCAGTCTATTTTAAAAGTTAGGTACATGCTAAATAGATAATGAACTAACTTTAGACCGCGAATTTGCGTTACCTTTTTTTCTTTTGGGTTACCTACCTACTTTCAAAATTAGAAATGTCTGGCTTGCCGGGCGAACTCCATCCTTTAAGGCGATGCTTTGCAGTTCCTTTTTTTTTACTAAAAAACTGATCTGGAAGAGTGTTGGAATGCATGGAGATAAAATTTTAGCAGCGCTGGCGACCAATCATGAATTCTCCTTCGTGCTGCATTTCTAAACTTCTTAAAATCGCTAATAATAAATACTTACCACAACTAACAAGATATGAATAAATTGAAGTATTTTTTTTATATAAATACTAATATAATAATTGATATTAAAGTATCTTGAAGAGTGCTCATATCACTAAGGGCATAGATAAGTCTCTATCAATATCAGCTGATCACGTTTGTTTGCAAGATTGCTAAATTCTATTGAAATGTACTTTAGTTATTTTCAAATACTAGTAATTATTAAACAAACCAACTGTAATTGAGTTCGACTATTCTTTACAAAATACTCCTGAAAGTAAAACTAGTTTTATCTAGGACTTTTTTCTTGGATAAGTCGCAGAGCAGAGTATATTACACATTTTATTAGATTAGGTACACAAAATTTTTATGTAAACCTTTAAAGAATTGCAATCTTAAAACTAAAAAGTAATAACTTCACTGGAGCTATAACAGATACCTACATAAAATTACATTTTACTTCCCTAACAAACCGTAAAAGTAAATAATACCTATTAAAAAACATTAAGTACCTAAGTAGGTACATCTACATAATCTATCTACGTACCTCATGAGTACTTAGCTCTGTACAGTTAATGTAGTCTTAAATAATCGCCTGATAGAAAAGAAACTCATGTTCTTTATTTGATGAAGTACTTTGGTATCGTGTTACACAAGAAATTATACAAAGAAATGTAGTAGAATACGATTCTGAAAGAAACAAGGAGCGCAGGTCTTGTACCCAACTTGTCTTCACTATACAAATTAGTGTTTACCTATGTGGTCTTTATTAGTTGCAAATTGAAACATTGTAAATGTAACATCTCTAGGATGGCAATTTCAGAATTTTCAAAGTGCGTAAGTATCTATTCCTTTTATTAAGCTCTCAGCTATAAATTACCAAATGTAGTTACCAGTTGTTAGTTCATCGAAATTAGTTACAGACAGGATCATAGCTCCTATAAAGATTTGATTATGCTTGCACGTAGCTCTGATAGAAGGATTAATGCTTGTTATATTTAAATTTGTTAATGTACCCATGGGTTCAGTATTCGGAAATCTGCTAGTCTGGTGTAGACAATCATAACATATCTTGACAAGAGTGCCTCAAGTATGAACTGATCAAGCAAAAAATCTTTCGAGCAAATAATAATAAAAATTTAAAAAGTACATAGCTAACGTACAAGAAAAAAATTCAACAGAATAAACACAAATCAATTATTACAATATAAAAATCCGTAACATGAAGTCAATAAAAAGAATTTAATTAGGTATTTCAATTCGTCGTCCTTGTTCAGGCAGACATATTTTATAGATGTTTACCTTGAGAAAAAATTTAATATAACTTAATAAATTTGTAAGATTCTGAATCATGTACATAATAAAGTGTAATGAAATTGCTTAAAGTTTTGGTACAAAAATAATCACTTGTTTAGACATCGCTGATGGTACTGAGAAGTAATGATTAAACTACTTCTAAAAAATGTCGAAGATAACATAACATATAAAATACCATTTTTATATTAAACTTAAGTAATCAGGAGCCATGATAAACTTTTAGGGTTGTAGGAATAAGTACAAGCAATTAATTGAACAACATTACATAATTATCTATTTTATGAAACAACTATAAAATGTCTTCATATCGAACAACGTAATTAACGTGTCACAAGGATTTCGTTTAAATGACAAACAGCACATAAATGTGTAAAATTATATATTGCATTATAACCAAACTGTCACAACAAAGAACTGTCCTTACACGAACTATTATCTTAACTTAAGTACACTAACTAGACTTAACCTTACATCACATGTAGAATGAGATATCATTATATAAGTAACACCGCCCGATACTCACGCTGCTTCGTCAAAAACACCTACTTCATGGATTATACGATCTCACTATAATACATATAAATATACAAAGAGTAAACAGTAGTAGCCGATACAAAAGGCTTTGAACACAGAAAAATTTATAAATAATTTTAATAGTAATGTTAATAAGTACCGTAGAAAAGATTAACAGTCTTTATTATGAGGTAAGACTAAGTACATACGGTAATAAATAAGTAGTATGTATACAATACAGCTGCCAGTACTTTACCTCCATTACTGTTTATGTCAAAAAACAGATTATCGTAATTGTGTATAAGATATGTATACACAGATAATTCACAACATTAAAAAGTGGAAAAAAGGAAATATTATAAAAGTTAAATTCCTATTTAGTATAAAACACCAAAAACACATCAATTTTACAAGACATATAAAAGATTATTATGCAACATGTAATATTATGTTTAAGTTATGTATAGGTATTTATTCTTAATTAATTTACTAATTAATTTATATGTAAACAGCATCATCTTTACGTTTCTGTAAAGGAGAAACATAGCGTTCAATAAGAATTTATAAACACATAAATTATTTTAAGCACAATCGGATAAGTACCTAATTGACTTTACTTTTTAACAATAACAAAGCAGGTGCACACAAACCGCTAAATCGACTTCAGATTTTTCAGGCTATCGGGCTAAATACGCCTAAGATTTTTAAAACAAATAAATAGTTTAATATAATGGCTAATCTAAATAAAAATAAAATAACTTGTCTATTGGAATAACCGAGTTGTTTTATAACTGAGTGTTGTGTTTGGGACGTGTCGATTATCTTTTGTTTTTGTTCTTCATGGTCAGACGTCGCCAGAAGCTGGTCTTCTCGACCTGAGGTTGTTCTTCCCTGGCCTCCTCCCCCCTCGTTTCTCCTCGCAGCATGTCGAGGAAGGTCGGGTCATTCTTCTTAACATTCTTCTCAATCTTCACAGCCTCAGCGCTCAGTTCCGCCTTCAGTTTCTCCGGGCTCGTGTTCTCGACTTTAAACTCGTTAGGGTCCTCAACGAACGCCTGCTGTAGGTCGCGCATGATCTTTTTCCTGATAGTTTTCTTCATGCTGAGATGTCTCTCTAGCGTCTTAACGTCTCCGTTGCCGTAGCTCCGGTAGTCGTCCTTCTTCTTCCTCATGGATTTCTTCGTTTTGTCTTCATTGTCATCGTACTGTTTAGTTTCGTACTGTTGGTTGAGACCGAAGATGTCCCGGAGGTGTGGGATCGCTCGCTCGGATGTCATGATGGCGCCGTCCGCGGCCGCTGTGTTATGATCACAGGCACATCGTCCTTACGCCTGGAATTGAGATAGGAACACATTAATATACATAAATTAATAATTAATTAGAATTAATCCTAACTTTACACGTTAAGGGGCCTCTTAAACCTACACCTGGGTCGCAAGTCCCAGTCACTGTTGAAGCTCCTCTCACTACAACGATGGACCCGACACATGATGAGAGGTTTCGTCTCTCTGGGTAGTTTTTGGACTCGATTAAATGTAAAGTCATCTCAGAAGATAATTTCATAAAGAATACTATATAAAAAACGGATATAGATTTATGAACATCGCGTGGACTTAATATTAATTTTATGAAAAATGAAGTTATTCGTTATTCTTTCAAATTTAAAATATACGTTATCGCTTAAAGCTAAAACATAAGTATAACACGTTGCGGTGTAGTCTCTAGTTAATGGCCACTTAGGAAGCAGCGAAGACGCGCTACATCCAACAATGGCAGATAAAGTGGAGCCTGCGTAGCGTAACTAACGCGACTGACGCTAACTACTTGCCTTGAAACGGACTGCTGTGTACAGAAGTACTTTATACTTTATTAAATTATTTATAAAAAGTAATCGACATAAATTGACTAAAGGTAATAACGTACTTAATAAGAAATTTACTAAGTAATTCTCTGATACATATATTTGTATAAGTCTATATAGACACTACATTAGCCTTGTTTCAATTAAGTTTAAAATTATTTCAAAATATAGATAATTATATATCTATACAAACATTACAGTGTTAGTCAAATAATTCGTTGTTGCATCAAGTGTTCACGCTCTGATAGATGGCGTTGTAAGCAGTTCTGTATATTCTGAGTGAAGAACAAAGAGTCTAACATAAAGTACGCACCGTACTCGCTGGCATTGTGTTCAAAATATAATAAAGTGCGCTTCAACAACAATGCGGCTTTTTATTAAGAATATTTCTCACTCGAATCTACTGAAAAGAATGTTTCTAGAAAATTTTACACACCATTCGAAGTCTAGACGCCAAAAATACAAAGATATAAATTACAATTATTAAACTTTTATATTTTAAACTTTAACTTGAGAAAATGCATACAATTTTTACTGTTACAGATGACTGGTTTATGTTAACGAAACCACGACAACTGCTATTATTTTGACCTTTAAAACATTTTTAAGCAAAGAGTGGTAATTGTTTTAAATTAAAGTACATGATACAGTGCATGGTATTTATATAAAAATGGTTTCATATAGACACAAACTATGTAATATCTCAATAAAAACTTCGTATAAAACATAATATGAGCGATAATCCGATTTACTTTAAGAATATAAATAACGAATCGACTTAGCCTTTTAAGTCCATACGCCTACATCTGAATATATAATGGCTTAATGATAAAAATACATTTAAAATGTTATTGGATTTATAAAAGAGTTACGCAACAGGAGAAAAAATATATTTTTTACTAAAACCAAAACCATGAAGAAAAGTGTCTGAACAGATAATCTTTTTTCCGTCTTTAGTGTTTGTAAAATGTTGCCACAGTAAAATTTTGGAATAACATCTGAAAATATCATTTTATTAATTAATTAATGGTCAGGTATAGAAAAAAAATTCTGACTATGTGTCAAATGAATTGTCTAAATCAATTTATCAGTAGATTTATAAAACAATTCGAAGCCAACATTTAAAGTTTAAAATAACTTATATACTCTTTTAGTGTCTGTAGTCAGTTACAAAGTATAGTGTACGGCAATAAAAACAATATTTCAGTATAAGTTTACGTAAACATAAAGTAATAACGGACTACGGAGTCGGTTAATGTTAGGCAATCATTTACAGATGACATTAACATTGACTAGTGACGGGTCAATGACCTCTCAAGACGACTGCTGACGTCACGATGGTAAACATGCATCGTAAAATAAATCTTCAAATGTTCTTACATTTTAACTCGTTTTGAATATGTATAAAGTATTATTCATAGATGTTATTTAAATAATAATAACAGTTAGTTATTGAGGTTAAACTATACGTTATTGACTATGGAAATAAAACACTAGTTTAGTATGCAATAAAAATACTAGTTTCAACAATATATGAACCATATTACATTTAAGTTAGATAATATTGTTGGAATAATTTGTTGAATTTTTTTAAATATAATACGTTCTACTAATTTGAAAGTAAACTAAAACGATACAATCATTTCTTGTTTATTGTTTAATACGAATTTAAGGGGATCAACAATTTTTTTCAACTAAAGCTTTGATTCTAACAGTACATATTCTAATACTATGAAAGAATATATTTTATAGTTCCAAACTTCCAAAGAATGCAATTATTTATGTCTTTCAAAATAATCCATTATAAATTAACTTAAGTAAATCATGATGTATGTTACAAAAAACTGTTGCATTAGCTCGTGTATTACACAATGTACCAACTGCCAAGCTGTCATCACAATTAGTAGTGGTTCTACTTAGCTAGTAGCCAGTAGCCAGTAGCTAAAGCCAGTAATATCTGCTACAGTGGGTAACCAGGCCACCCGATTGTTTGTCGACTACCGGCATATCTCGCTAATTATTCAGTTTTTTATCTCTTAATAGCTTTTTTGTACAGTTTAGTTACGATTTTAATGAGAATGGTTGTTAAATATACTATTTTAAAGTACCTATAGTGTTTTAAACGGTACCAAATGTTTATTGAATCAGGTCAACTTATAAAACATGGAGATGGAATTAATGTAACAGTTTTCTTGATTTATTTTTAATAATTTCAGTAATTTAAGTTAAGTAATAAGTTTTTTCACATCATTTAGTAAATATCTCGTTCATGATTGATTTTGTAGTAATCATGATACTCACCAGTATAACATTTTTTGTTAAACGTATATTGACATCGGATTAATTCTTAAACAAATGGTAAGTAATTCACCAGTCACCCTGTATAAGTAATTAGTTATTAATTCAGATGGAAGTAAATGATAATACAATTTGATACTAGAATAAATTGAATTGTTTGAAATGCAATACTTACTTGTTATAATTGAAGTTATCGGAACAGAAAACGTATACCTAGACGTATACTTATACGTTTATACCTAGGTATAGTTAAAAGACGTTGTATTTCATTAAATAAACTTGTTGTTAAAAAATAACCATTTTGGGGTATCTATAAATACAATCTTGGGATATCTTAAATGATATATAACAGATAAATGTATCTCTATATTAATAAAGTTTTCTAATGTGCAAGAAATCACGTCACTGAACAAGTAGTGCAAATAAAAAGGGTGTTTCGTATAGATACTCTTTATATTAGATTAATATAATAACATCATTTGGGCAAATGTCTGAAAAAAAATCTATCTAGAAGTTTCGCGAAATTAGGCTCACTACTTGCAGGGTTCAATAATTTTATACGTACCTACTTATAAAATAAATATTAACTAATAAAGGTTATTAATAACTTTATATAAGTCGATATAATCCCTGTAGAGTTTTTTATGGGAATGGATCAATATTTGTTTGTGGGTTAAAAATATCTTAAAAACAGTACTTGCAATAAACAAGTACACAGTGTAATGAATACATAGAGGCGTCATCTAGCGTCGCGCCCTGATTATTACACTGTGCACACCATGAGCACGGAAAAAACAACGCGTGTTATGATTTTATATGTTATTTTAGAATTAAAATTTATATTTCATTCATAAAACTCTTTATATGGTATTAAATAGAAAATATAAGGGTAAGTATAGGTTAAGATTTTCCTAATTATAATTTAAATCATGTTTTAAAAGAATTTTTTTGGTAAAGTTAAGAAACTATGTCGTAATGCCCTATGAGCTATGTATGGTAAAGATCTTAATCACTTAATGGAGTGACTTGGACATGTTAAGCAATACGCGTACTAGCCTCAAAATATTAAAACTTTAAAAAATATATAAACAATGAGATTATTGTCAATTTTAGGAATATAATTAAATTCTGATCTGTTTAATTAAGATCTGTTTTAAGTTTAAATATACATATATCTTCTTCTTCTTCCTGGCAAGTTCCCAACTTTAGCCAGGGTCTGCCTATATATATTTATTCAAATATATATAATTAAATCACTCTCATTGTCGCCCTATCCGGCCGTTGACAGCCAGCAGTCGGACCGGATGTTGCGTAGTCACTTATTGTTCCCTTATTTGTATTCACCTACGATTCCGGAACTTAAGAAACTTTTCCCGTCTTTATAAAAAAAATATTATATACTTCGAAATATAGAATAATATTAAAATTACTTAAAATACTATTATTTTCATTTTAGTTTTAATTTTCTATTTTTATAATACGTAAATCCTTAATCGGATTTTATTTAACACTAGCTTTCCGCCCGCAGTTTCGCCCGCGTGGAGTTCGGTTATATCGCATTTCCAAAAGAACCTTTCAAAAGTCTGGGATAAAAACTATCCCCTGTTCTTTCGCAAGGTCAACTCTATCTCTGTACCAAATTTCATTCAAATCAGTTCAGTGGTTTAGGCGTGAAAGCGTAACAGACAGACAGACAGAGTTATTTTCGCATTAATAATATTAGTAGGGATTTCAGTTGAGATAAGATTTCTAGTTGGTGTTTAATTATTAGGAATTATATTGTACGAGAGGGCGACGAATGGCATCCCATTTACTAATGCTCTCAATTTGATGAGCATTCCATCTCAGTGCAATCAGCTAATAGATTATCAAAAGACCGCTTCATCAATACAAATCTTTAGATTTACTTATAAACTAAAAAATGATATCCCTACTAATATTATAAATGCGAAAGTAACTCTGTCTGTCTGTTACGCTTTCACGCCTAAACCACTGAACTGATTTTAATAAAATTTGGTACAGACATAGAGTTGACCTTGAGAAAGAACATAGGATAGTTTTTATCCCAGACTTTTGAAAGGTTCTCTTGGAAATGCGATATAACCGAACTCCACGCGGGCGAAGCTGCGGGCGGAAAGCTAGTATTTCTTAAATAATGTTTGTCAAAAGCATGTACCATGATTTTCGTATAAGGTAATATAAAAGTATTTATGAGAAAACGTCACATTTTCAGTTTATTTAAGTTACATTTTCCTGGACGGAAATAAAACGCGGGTCCCATTTGTCGAGACAGCGTGATGTATTGTTGTATATTAGCTTAAATCCCGCCATTTTTACCAGCGACATAATATAATTCGTTCATTTATATATTGGGTTGGCAACTAAGTCATTGCCGATTTCGAATAAGAAGGCAAATTCGGAATTTTTGTTTAAAAATATAACTTTATTCAATTAGATATTGGCCATTCTTCTCAATGACCTTTTTCCATCGTTCTGGCAGAGTAAAAATTCCCCGTTCGTAAAATGTCTGGTTTTTGCTATTAAAAAACTGAATTAGGTGTGATCCGACATCATCCGCGTTGTTAAAAATTTTACCATTTAAAGAGTTTTGCATGAAACGAAACAAATGGTAATCCAAAGGCGCAAGGTCCGGGCTATATGGTGGGTGTGACAAAAAATCCCAACCCAGTTCCAATAATTTTTGCCGAGTAACCAAAGATGTGTGGGGCCTTGCGTTATCATGACGGAAAACAACACCCTTCCGATTTGATAATGCCGGCCGCTTTTCTTCAATTGCATCCTTCAGTTTTTCGAGTTGTTCAACATACACATTTGAATTTATCGTTTGGTTCTGTGGCATGAGTTCAAAATACAAAATTCCTTTGTGATGCCACCAGACCGACAGCATAATCTTTTTTTGGTGAATCTCTGCTTTTGATACTGTTTGGGCTGGTTGATATTGCTTCACCCATGATCTCTTGCGAGTAACATTGTTATAAACTATACACTTTTAATCGCCAGTGACTAGGTTCTTCAGAAATGGATCATTCTCATTGCGTTTCAGTAGCGAATTACAGATGCTAATCCGTTGCGTCAAATGAATTTCCTTTAACGGGTGAGGGATCCATAAATCAAGTTTCTTGACATTACCAAGGGTTTTTAATTTTTTTCAATGCATGTATGCGACACATTGAGCTTCTCTGCAATATCTCGTGTTGTGCTGTGACGATTTGAATCGATAATGGCCTTGATATGGGTGTCATCCACTTCGACTGGGCGGCCAGATCGTTGTGAATTTTTCGGTGAAAAATCACCGGAACGAAATCTTTCAAAGCAATTTCGACACTGCCTTTCTTTTAACCCTTTATCTCCATATACGGCACATAACTTCTTTTATGCTTGTTATGCGTTCTTGACTTTTCGGAAGTAATACAATAAAATGTGTCGTAAGTGCACGTCCTGTTCTTTCATTTTTAAATTGGGATAAAAACAAAACTAAAGAACTTATCAAAAAAAAATTATTACTAATTAAACATAGAAGCCCATACAGTAAGAAAAAAATATAGGTTAGATGCTCTGGCTACGTTAACAAAACAAAAAAAAGTGTAGAGTGAATCTATCAACAAAAACGGCAATGACTTAGTTGCCAACCTATTAAATAAAACTGTCATTCCTATGTTGGGGTGCCATTTTGAAAAAACAATATGGCGGACGGTAAAATGGATTAACGTATTAATTATGTATGAATAATTTTCATGTTTTAATGTTTATATTCATCATCATCAGCCTATCAGAGCCCACTGCTGAGCCTCTTCTCATATGGAGGTTTGAGCATTAATCACCACGCGTGCTCAAGACAAACTTGACGATTTCAAACTTATAATTGGTAATTATAAGTCCAGGTTTCCTCACAATGTTTTCCTTCACCGTATATCAGTGATGTCTAAATACTCTTAGAAAGTACATATGACTCGGAAAAATTATATTGGTACTTGCTAGCATGAAACCCGCGCCCTCATGCACGAGAGGTGGACCTTTAACCTTTAGGCCACCACGGCTACTGTCTTCTTCTTCCTGTCAATTTCCCAGCTTTAGCCAGGGTCTGCCTTACATGTTGTGAATAGTTTTGGCTAATAGTTTTTTACGATCGGCCGCCTGTCTGACATCAACCTTTATGTTTATATTAAATAACAGTTAATAGAAATATCTTTAATTTGTTCATTTATAATGTTATCTTTATATTATTATAAATTAATACCAACACCAGAGATTAGTGAAGGCTTCTCATCGATCCCTGAATGTTTCCCACGAGTGTGTCAGTAGTCAGTTGTATAATAGTTACTTAACTGTTCAACGTTACGCAAACCGTGTGATATTAATGCAATAGTGTTTATATACAGAGATGGATCCAAAATAATATTAATGTGAAAGTTTGTGATGGATGTTCGCAAAATATGAAAATATTTACACTCAAAACTCTTTTAATATGAGAAGAAAACTCTTAATATTTAATGTATTCACGGTGCGTGTGTCGGGTCCATCGTTGTAGTGAGAAGAGCTTCAACAGTGACTGGGACTTGCGACCCAGGTGTAGGTTTAAAGGGACTCTATCTAATGCGTTAAACGCTCACCTCCACTGCTCCTCCAAGCTCCTCTCTACTACTAGTTAATAATAATATGATTAAAATTAAAAGTATTGTTCTATTACTAAAAATAGAATAAGAACTGATTAAATAGGTATACCTTCCCAAATTCCTAAGCTCGTTATGATTATTAAGAAAAATATTTGTTTTCTATAGAACAGTAATGTCAAATTTGTTTTTGGTTGTTATCTATATATTTGAAGTCAATACGCATATTTAAATTTTGTACTAATACACTATAAACAAAAGGTTTCCCGTTTCACATTCAATGACTTACGTGAATGCTATAATGTGAAAAGTTTTGTGAATAAAAAACAACTAGTATGAAGATACCAACTTAGACTAAGCATTATATTCCGTTTTGTGGAATTAAAAATAACTTGCTTGAAAAGTATATGTTAGTAGAATGAGATATATATATAATCAGTGGTGGCTTAGTGGTTAAAGGGCCCGCCTCTCGTTGCCGAGGGCGCGGGTTCAAACCTGGAAAGTACCAATGTGATTTTTCGGAGTCATATGTACTTTCTGAGAGTATTTAGACATTACTGACAGATGAAGGAAAACATCGTGAGGAAACCTGGACTTATAGTTTCACAATTACTTATAAGTTTGATACCAACCCGTCTTGAGCAAGCGTGGTGATTAATGCTCAAACCTTCTCCATGTGAGGAGAGGCTCAGCAGTGGGCTCTGATAGGCTGATGATGATGATGTATATGTATGTATATTATATGTCATAGTATTCTTCATATATCCAGAAATAATTATGGTAAAGATTATAATCTACATGTACCGAGGACAGACGAGCCGAAGTCGTACAAAATAAATTATTATTTTATTACTGAGCTTGTGAGTTGTGATTAATGAACGGACATTCTTCATTAAAAAGACAAATTATCTTCATTGTAGATGAAGAGAAACCCAAATAGTATATGTATAATAACATACTCACATAGATATTAAATTTATTGATATTATTAATTTCAGGAAGAATATTCAAATTAACGAAACGTGTATGACTAGATTTGACCGACGATCTGTCGTTTTATACTTATTAAATGTATTTTATTCCGGTTAAAATATTTTTAATCCTTATTACTAATTTTGCCTATTAAATACATATTTGAGTAAGAAAAAGACGTAAATATATCTTCATTTTATTTTTTTAATAAAATGGCGCGAAATATTAGGTGACAGTTGTGGTGTCATCAAAAATTTAAATAAGATGTTTACAAATTAAGAGTTATATAAGAATTAGAATATTAAATAAGATAAGTAAAGTTAGGAATGCCCGAAATCATGTGTGTGTGTGTGTGTGTGTGTGTGTCATTTTAAACAGTTTTTATAATTATATTCAAATTAAGTGTGACGTCATCATAGTGGCGTACTGCCGTGTGCCATCTTGTTTTTCATACTAAAAAAAAAATATTGTGAAATTCATTTTTACAATAACAACAAAAAAATAATGTAAAATATTAATTTAAGATTTGAAATCTATCGATTATATGGGACTTATAATATGTAATAGGAATTATTACACTTAAACTTCTTTACAATTGTGTACTTCTTCTATTAATCTTAGTTATGTAGTTTAGACTACGTAGTTATAATTGTTAGTATAATATTTCTTTCTTTACTTATTTTGATATGGTATAATAGAGTTGAAAAAATACATAAAGCATACAACACAAAGTCAAATTTTATTGATGACAATGTAAAGTTATAACAAACATGGCGGCTTCACTCTCATAGCCTCGCATGTCTTTTCGGAGCATTACAATCTGATATCCAGCGGTTTTAATTACCGCTCTACGTTCATTATGAGTTAATATTACATTTTAATGTTAATTTTATAGTCGTGTCAAGGCATATCTGTGTATATAGAACACATTGTGTTCCGTACAAAAGGTCGTCTGTGAGCATATTGTATACAAAATATTATGTTTTTTTAATAATATTTATACATTGACGTCACGTCCTTGCTATTTGACTTTCGAATTTTATTCATTTTATTAAATGACTTCTCGATTGAAATAACATGTCTGATTATAAAAATAAGGATACGAAAAAGGACAAATCAAATATATTTAATCCGAAACGCGGTTATAATAAAAAATAATTGTACTTAACATTTAATTTATAATTATAATTTTTAAAATCTAAGTCGAAAAATGACAGCTACATATCCGCCATATTGGTACAAGTTTTATTGTTTCTAAGAAATAGAAGTATAAAAGCAGTGATCGTATAACGGTAAGCAGTTAATATACATGAAGCTAATTAATTATTATGATTAATAATTTTTAATGTAATACGATAGTTGTCTTGCTCCACAAAGTACAAAGCAACACGCGTAGTGTAACTGGGTCGCATTAATGCATTATCTGCTATAATTTAGCCAACCAAAAAGTTTTCACAACACAAACCTTTTTGTTAAAATACTTAGGTATTACGAAATATATTTATATAAGTAGATATTCTACTATTCAGAAAACGTTTTAAAACTGATGTATCATAATTTTAGATTTTGTTTTTATAATATTTTATAGGTTTTATAAAAAAAAAAAACAATCTTATGAAAGATTACATATACTTTTTGGTACTTCAACCTCCTTGAATATATTTAATGACGTTCCAATGTCGGTTTTAGTTTAAACTTTGACAAAAACATTAAAGTGCGATGTATTAAAAAAAAAATCCTAGATTTTTTATTGCGTCCATGTTAAATATACTAAAATCAATATCTTATTAATAATACAATAGTGTACATACAAACATACATATTGTATGTAAATTATTATCGTGGAGGTTCTGTGATTGTAAAAACCTGTTTCTCTTGAATCAAGCGCCCGTTTGACCCTCGCGTCGCGTCAAATGTGATTTCATCTTTGTAACTTTGTTGACGCCATTTGACAGCAATATATATGACACAGAGTATATAATTATATTGTTTAAAAACCTTAATATTAACGTGTTACTGAGTTGTGTGATTTTTAAATGCTTTGATTTTGATATTTTTGAACGTTTCAAGTTCAAGAAATGTGATTTGCATTTAAGATGAGAATAAAACTTTATACTTTATAGTGATTTTATTAGATCCTGAAGTCCAAGAAGAAAGAATTTAAGATAGAATTTAGAAATTATTAACAATATTATTTACATATATCTAGTATATTTACGACGTAGAAGTGTTTAACACAATATTAGTAGTCAATTTATATATACTTGACAAACTTTTCAATATTTATTGGCGAGTTACTTATAGTGATTTGAATTTACTTGACTAAAACGACTTAAAATTATAATCATACTAAAAATGGGTAATCCTTACTTATTATTATAACAGCCAAGATAAATACGTTTAACATTTTATTCTACAGGAAAGTCTTGATTAAATAGTGTTGTAACATATCCACAATTCATTCAATACTAGTCATCTTATTTACCTTATTAGAGAGATGACAGCTTCCTTTAATAATGTACAGACTATGATTGAACGAACAATGATATCATCTTTTAGACTTTTTCAATAGTCCAAATGACTTATATTTCATTAATTTTACATATACTGTCTAAGATTTTATTCGACCTAAGATTAACACTCAATTAGGCATTTTTTGTATGTATGTAAAATGTTTAAGTGCATTTTTTGTCGAACACATAACATCAATTTGCTGTTTGATTGGTCTAGCAATTAGGAACAGGATGTTAAATATATAATTGATAAATTTAATAAGCTGAATATATATCTTTTCTAAGATTTTTTTAATTAAAATCTCGATTGTTCTACATGACACAAGTGACGCGCTCGTCTGACAAAGGAAGCCAGTGTTGCCATTACTGTATTAACATGTTAATAATTTCCTGTATTAATACTTATATGGAAAATAAATTTTATAATCACACGTACATTCCCCTTTGAATATTTAAAACAAATAGAGAAAAATAATGAGCGATGTTAATGACTTACGTATAAGTAATATATGATCTAAACATATATTGCATTAGATTAAAAAGAAATATTGACAATAAAAAAATGATATTTAATCGGTTATTGTTGGGTGTTGCAACAAACTTTCAGATTAAAAATCATTTAAAATTATGTAATTATTTATAAGAATCAATCATGAAATATTTAAAAATTTATTTTATATACTATCTTATGTAAGGGTGCGTTCAAAATGTCACATAATTATTATTTATTAATCTTGCACTACATATGTTCATACCGCCAACTGCCAAGTTGTCACTAAGTTAATTTCACCTACTAATTGTTTGAGAGTTGAGACATTTTCTCTTAGTAGGTGTTAGAAATCTCGACTGTATTTGAATATACGTTTCATAAAAAAGATTTCACGACTTCATATACTTGCATATCCTTATTTTTTTATGTATTTTGAAATCAATACTTTCACATACATTTTTAATGATGATTGTGAAGGTACAATTACAAGAATATGAAAATGTAATATGTAATTTCAAAAAGAGCATAAAACAAATATCTATATATTTCGTACGATACATACTTAATTCATTTTAACAGATAAAAAAGAGTACATACTACATATATTTCTTGTAGAATAAAATAGAAAGTATGATGAAAGAGTTTAAATTAAAAAAAGGCAACCTTACTCTTCTCTACATAAACTAACCAATAAAGAATAAAATTCAATCTTTAATTAAATTGCGTACAAACTCTTAAATTATATATTTTTTCTTATGAATTATTAACAATAAACCTATCATGGATGGTAAATCTGTTCCCGTGATAACGAACTTCAAACTAACGGTCGCGTTAACGTAATAATAGAAGTATTAAAAATTATTTTGAACGCGACTCAAAACTAACTGTCAATAGTCGCATCTGTCAAATGATGATGAACTATCTATACTTATATAAATATACTAGCTGACCTGGCGAACTTCGTATCGTCCTATAATCAAGAAATATCTATTACGTTTTTTTATTTATATTTTTGGAGTTTACCTGTAAGCCATAAATCTCCGTGTTTTGAAGTGCGACAGAATGATTGACATATTAGTTAGTTGTCAAATCTAATGTAAAAAAAACGTTTGTATGGGAAATAGAAAAGGGCTGTTTTATGGTTTTCCCGGAAATTAATAAAAAAAAAATCAGATTTTAAACCTTCTCTGAACCTCCACGAACATTTCAAGACTATGATAAGATAAATCCGTTCAGTCGCTCTCGAGTTTTAGTGAGACCAAGGAACAGCAATTCATTTTTATATATATACTAGAAGACCCGGCGAACTTCGTATCGCCCTATAATCAAGAAATATCTATTACGTTTTTTATTTATTTATGTTTTGAAGTGCGACAGAATGATTGACATATTAGTTAGTTGTCAAATCTAATGTCAAAAAAACGTTTGTATGGGAAATAGAAAAGGGCTGTTTTTATGGTTTTCCCAGTAATGAATAATTTTTTTTCAGCTTTTATACCTTCCCTGAACCTCCACGAACATTTCAAGACTAAGATAAGGTGAATCCGTTCAGCTGTTCTCGAGTTTTAGCGAGACTAAGGAACAGCAATCCATTTTTATATATATAGAAGATAGAAGATGAAAAATATCGTGTTTCATTATTAAACTTACAAATTCAGCCACAAAGTTACTTTTATTATTATTATTTTAGATTTTCCTTCGTTTTTTTGTCTTTCCTTCCTCAGAAAATTAAGTTATCTTTAAATTATTCGACTGCTTTCACATTTCATGTACGCTCTAAACTATTGTTTGTGTGATTTCAGCAAGTCGATATCAATGAAAACTATTTAACTTCATAACAAATTCACCCGATTCACAGATTTCTAAACACAACAGTAATATTTTTATCTTGCTTTTAACATAGAATGCAGTCACGAGCGATTGCTCTATCATTCTAAAGTAAGTCTTATGAAATTAATTTAGGGTTCAACTTTCTCTAGTTCATGTCAAAACGAAGAGTGGTGCAATGTAGTCCCGGTTGAATTTCGTGACAAAATTTGCTCAAAAGACCCTGATAAGATATCAGTTGGACAATAGTAGCTTAATGTTTCTTGTTTGTTGTAAGATTTTAAGTGATTTAAAAGAAATTACAATGCCTTACTCGACATTCACGATCGATTTTCAAATGTATTTTTTTTTATTTAATTTTATACAAGTGTCCATTATTATACAGAAACCATTTAAACTTACAACGCCAGCCTTGAAAGTATTTATTTTTCGACTGTTGTATTTCATTCTCACCTTCGGTAATTCCATGTTTACAAAACAGTTAAAAGGATAATTTTATCGAAGCTAAAATGTCTTTGGCTGTCCAGAGTTTTTTTTTTATTATCGCTTGCTTTCATAGATTAACAGGGAAATGTAATTAAGAGGAACAAAGGAAAACTAAAAAATAAGAAATTCAACGCTTTGTTCTTTTAATAAAAGATTTGAACCCGAATTGTCACCGCATTTCTTTGTTTCTGGCCACTGAAACGATAAAAAAAAAAACAAAACTGAAAAATCCTTAAGTTATTTTACAAAAAAGTATTTATGCAAATTTCTAAATAAATCCTCTTTGGTGATAATGCTTTATTATGATAATAATAGAATTTTACCGCATTTTCGTAATTAATTTTAACGGTAAACTTAAAAACTCTAGAATATTCTAACACAATTCCACTGAGAGGCGGATGCAGGCGCTGTTAAGGTTTGAATTTTGAATTTTTAAAGAAATTGGTTTGGAAGTAAGCCAGGCTTGAATATAGAGTACTTCAGTGTTACACTTAAAAGACCTACATTTTTAATGTAATGTTTTGTTTTTTAGTGCATTTCGTTCATGTTTTTATTTTATAGTTGATCATATTTGAATCGGATTGCTATTCAGTCAGCGATATAACTGTGAGGCATGCTCAGGGGAATTACGGAATGTCTTTCGAGCCACTGGTGACTTTTACTATGAGTACTTACAAATAAAAATGTTTATATTAACTATTATGATCAACGATAAATGATACTTACACATTTGTCAAGACAAGTACTTATTGTATTAGTTTAAAGTATTTTTTCTGTATTTTTTATAAACTTATAAACATGTAGAAATTTTTTTAGCATTCACGGAAAACTACCAAAGGATAACGAACCATACTATGCATAAGATTAAGAGATACATAAAAATATCCACGCAGAAGAAACTATCAGAAAAAAGTTTAATATTATATATTTTTAATCTGTATAGAAAAAAAAAAGATCACGTATTTTCCAACGGATCCTTCGACCGAGCTTTATGTGAAATGTGTTTTTGTGTGTCAAGGTGCGTTTTACTCGCGATTGTTTTAAACCTCACCGCATATCCTGTTACGTGGATTATACGAAAACAATGAACCACAGAATAAAAATAAATCACAGACTAAAAATCATGTATTATTATAAAAATAAAATTTTATATCTGTAATATTATGTTTTTTTTCTTTTTATAGATCACGGAACTTAATAAAAGCGTTAAGGATGATTGAGTGAGGCCATTGTAGTAAATGTTGCCAGCTTGTTACGTTCATAAATCACGTTTAAGTGTGACAACAATTCAGTATTGTTGATGGCAACATTAAAAAAACATCCTGTTATCATATACATATATATTATAAAACATTAATATTTTTATTTTAGAGTCGTATTTAATATATAATAAAATCGATATTATTTCAAGTATCTTTTGTTTCAATACTGAGGTTTATTATTTATGAAACCAGTCTAATATATAACCATTTAAGAGCATGATCTCTGGTTTCAGACCGGTTCTTCAAACTACCGCCATCTTGACCGTGATAATGTATAACTTGTATTATATTGGGCCGTATTTTTGCAAATCACTTACTTATAAAACCGTTTTAAAGTTTAAACATTGGCCTAATCGACTATTTTGACGTTTGTTGTCGTGTAGACATATGCAATGTTTTTTTTTATTTTTTATCCTCTTTGAATTCCGTACGATCAGCCTTCAAAGATAAAATAGGAATTAATTTATCATTATTTCTATTTATATATAATTACGTGCACATCATAAGCCACAGACATTTTATCATATATATGAGATTATTATTAAATGCATTTATATAAATATATTCTTATTTTATTAGACATGTGACATAATATTTTTCTATTTAAGTGTTAAGTGTATATCAATTAAATAAAACAGGTTCTTGATAATTAATTTGCTTTTTTTTGCAGAAAACATGAATCTATTAATTATATCTTGTTTTGATTTAAATTTCCATTCGTTAATACACCAATGTTGCAAGTAAAAAATATCAAATTTCACAGCCACTGAACTCTAAAACCAAGTATAAATAAAATTAGCTTCGTGAATTATTGAATAAATTGTGTATCAGAGATGGTTTAATACTAAAGGTGAATCGACTTAGCCTTGTGGTTTTAACAGTTCAAGGTTCGCTAACTAGATCATAAGCATAACTATAAGTTTTCGTCTAAATAACAATATATATATATAAATTAAATATAATAAATAACAAATTTGTTAATAATTTTTAATATATAACATTCGTCAGGATGTTGTTACAAGAAAACAATCATTTATTATAATTAATGTAAATTTATATAAACAGGTCGTTGGCGCCAATTTCCATTAAATGTCATCTGTCATTATTAACATCTGTTGAACAAAGATTGAAAATGGATTTGTGCTACGATTCCGTGTGATATAATTATTATTAAATATAAATTGTTGTATAATTAATTATATATGTAATAAAAACAATGAAAATTACAAAAACAACACGGATTACCACTTTGTTAATTAACTTTTTCCCTTCCGAAACTGCAGCAGATGTTTCGAATCTAATGTGCATTCATCAATTAATTTACAGCCAACGTGAGGGTGGGAATTGTCACGAAATAATAACCCTCAAATTTTCTATTACCAATAGATTAAACTTTATCAAAAAGAAATTTATACATATACATAGCTACTTACTTTAACTTAATTCGATATCTGACGACTTCGCAGGCAGTTTATTATCCAGTGAAGGAAACTGAAACGAAAAATTGTATTGTGAAAACAGTTTTTATGAATTAAAATTACACTAGAATAAAAGGGGGTATAGTTTATATAAGGATTTCATTGGGTATTACTTATAGAACGTCAACTTATTAATATTAATAATTAAGTTATTTATCTAATAAAGAACAAGTACGATTCTGTACTTAAAACATTTATTATTAATACATATATTAAAGAATTGTTTTATATATTATGATAGTTGTGTTTGAATCGATTGCGCAAAAGTATCGTAAGCTTTGTATCGAAAACCAGATTCGTCAGTTTTTAAAACAAGTTTTGGTTGACAGTGACGTAAGCGCCATTACTTACGTACAGATAAAAAATATTCTTAAATGTTATCATATATATAAAATGTTATATATTTGTATGTTTTAATGATCATTGAAAAATATAATTATATATACTAAAACAGCAATGTAAAGTACTTGTGCAACGAGAGTTTGTACTTTGCAATCGCTAATTTTAATAACTTGTTTGCTAGACTTGGATTCTGTTTAGTAATACTTATTATGAAGCTTTCTAATGGCTACACGTAATAATATACAACAAAAAATATAAACGGCATAATGAATACAATTTAAAGTAATAGTAAAAGGAAATTTTTGTTTAGGTTAATTTTATTTGCAGTTTAAACATATGTATGTAATAAAATTTATTCAACTTATATGTAGCGAAAACTTTCAAATCATAAAACTTTTAGTACTTATTTATAGCTCACATTTTATAAAAAAAAGTTGTTATAAAAATTTCAAAGTCATTTTATGACTTGTTTATATTTGTTTATTATGTTAGTGTTGCCAATTAAAAATTAAAATTTCCATGATTACGTGTCATACGTTGAACTTTAAATGTTAATCCAAAAATATATTTTACTACTTTGCGAACTTATAATTAAATTTTTTATTGTTAAATTATATTTTTTTAATTTATAAAAAAAGATATAAAATAATACTTTATATTTTTTATTATTTGGGATAACATTATAATTTGGGTATTATAATTTGGGTAAAATGATTGTAATATTAGATTATTTATTCTTCTCCAATATTATTTTCTATTGCAATTAATATTTAAAAAATATGGACATAATTATAAATAATTCTAAAATCCTTATTGCTTAAGAAATTCAAATAATAAGCCGTTAAAATATAACTAATATACTAAAGACTTTCATTCTTCCTTCATGAATAGAAATACAGAATAAACAGCTATAGAAAAGAGAAATTCATATAAATATTATTAATAAATATAAAAGTATAAACCTCACACAATACAAGGAGTATCAGTATATTGTATCTGTATCAATAAACTGTAACGAAGTGTGTTCATATTTCAGATACAATTTCCAAATAGTGAAAGGCGCAAGGCCGAGTAACAATGGACTTGTTCGAAGGAAGAGGCTTCTGTTTATACAACCTTCTATAACAGTAATTGGTGTGTTATCTGGAGTTTGAGATATGTTGGAAATTAATGACTATGACTAAAGTAGATATATATGTATATAAAATAGATTTAATTCCTAAAGAGGTTTCCCGAGTCATATGTACTTTCTAGGAGTATTTAGAAATCACTGAACGTCTTTTCTTAATATATCATAAAAAAACGGAGTTTTTTATTGTCTTTGTATCACTTAAAACATATCCGCGTGTCTAAATTAATGAAGCCATTAAAACATAAATATAAAACGTGAGATTAATTCAATTTTTATTGTAAATAAGTTTACGTGAATCATTTCCTTTATTAAGTTTTACATTGTTGTGCAATTAAGAATGATATATTAAAAAAATGTATTAATAATTGTACAAATATATTTGTATTACTATGAAGATACGTTTAGCTATCAATAAGCGATTAAGTAATTATCTTAACTGAGCTTAGACCCGCGACTTCGTCTGTGTCGTTTGATAGTGGTAGGCATATTTAAAAATATAGTGTGGTTATAAAGACTATGGTTTTAAGTTGTTGGTCTATAATAAATAAAGATTTACGAGTCAAAAAGTTCGCTGAATTGGAGGTATGATGGAGGAAAAGGTCACTTTTTTCATTGTGCTACTTTTCACATCTATAAGGGTATAAATTCCAAGTTTCATAAAAATAAGGTCATTATTTACAAGGATATAGTTCAATAAACAAGGAAAGAAATTTTGAAACATGGAGTAATTTTTGTAGAAAAGATTTAGTGTCTAAGACCTAAAACTTAGTAAATTTTACTAAAACCCATCTAATAGTTATGTCGTGATTCGTAAAACTACAGACATATTTATTATTATTTTTTCTATATTTTGCAATGTCATATGTAAATTTGTATTAAGTAAACCAACGGTAACATTTTAATTTTACTAATCACAAGGGCGTTGTGCCTCAATTTGGGCAATGAACTTTAGAAGGCTGATCTAGATTTTCATATTCATATAATTCTGTTCATTATAAACGCAAGACCTAGTTAGTAACGAACTGAGTATTCTCCTTACACGATAACCAGTCTGAAGACTTGAGGTTTGCATAATTTATATTCGTATAACAATTTACTCAAAAACTCAATGGCAAATTTAACACAAATGACTTAGTTTTTTTTTTGGTTTACAAAGGAGATTTATTAAAGCAGGTTTTAATATGCTATAAGCAATAATAAAATATGATTTATGTAAATTTGTGCTAATATAGATAAAAAAAATATTGCTGATTTATATGAAATTATATTTTAGTCTATGTCAGTTCTTTCATTGACGTCATATACCCAAAAATAATAATTATTAAAAACATTGAAAGTTGTTAAATTTCAGCAAAATAAAGTAGAAGACTAAGGCTTAAGAGCCATCTTAAATAAAATTATGGTTCCATCATTCCAAAGCAAAAACGAAACGCAAACAAAATATTCACAAAGCAGATTTTTTTTATTTTTACATAATTAAAACCAACAATAACCGGCATCTATATAATTGTGTAAAATGAAAAATAAACAGGAAAATCCCGAAGTTGACATTATTAAATGAAAGATTTTGTGATTACTAAATAAAATGTCAAAATCAACATTTGACAAACTATGGTTATAGGTAAAAAAGTATTTTATAATTACGTAATAGTGTTGTAACTTGTTTTTGTTATATTTGCTGAAACATCTTTTAATTTATCGTTATTGAATATAATTTGAAAGTAAAAAATCGTAATAAATAATAACTGAAGAAATAAAACCTGACAAGGTAATATTCTCACTGAACAAATATAATTTTGTTGGTGTCTTTGAAATTCCTTCCACTTTGTATTTTATTGTTGAGTTATTTAAGAAGTAATTATTGGTCACTTGAACTTACTTTGATTTTTATAAGCTCTGTAAGGTATTCACGCCCAAAATATTAAAGCAAAAAATCGCTCTTCACCGGCCATTTTGTATTTTTAATGTCACTTTGACATTTGCACCCTTAAATCTAATATGACGATATATTGTTTGATATAAGTTCACCCACATTTTCCAGTTAGGCAAAGGTCTTTATATATAACAAAGTACACCTCGTAAAGAGAATTGGGATTTGCATTTACATATATTGTATTTTATTGAAGCCTTTCTGTGTCCAGTCACAACAAAGCAAAGCCCGAGAAAAATTCTTTCTTTTTCTAATTATCCTTATTTTTCATATTTAGATAACATTAACTGTAATTCGGTTATACTAAAAACATTTCGACCATTAACTTAGAAGGTGGTAGAGTTGCTGATAAAGTTAAAATTGCCTCTGAATTTAAGATAAAATATTTAAGCATATATATAAATTAATAATCCCTTTTGGACTTTACCACAGTCTAAATGCTTTGAAGTTTCCAAATAATAAATACTTGAATCTTGATTCGAAAGAACTTGTTGCAAAACAAAATTCATTATTATAAATGTAACTATTTCTAAACTCTTTCAACAACTAACTTATGATGACTCACGAAAATTATGAAGTCATTTTATAACTTAACAATTCATTAAATTTTGTTTCTTTCCTCCATCGTTTTATGTCTTTTTATTGAGTTTTAAATCAATGCAGTGAATATTGTTAAATTATTTTATATTATTTATAGCAAAAATACTTTTAATATTCCCAATAACCCAAGCTCATGTACGCTCTGTTGAATCTTTTGTTGAAATTGCTAGACGACTAGGAATTTCTATTAATAGGTACTTTAATGTCTACATACTTTTATAGGACTTAGATATATTTAATTGAAAGTATGGCTAAATATTTTTCTTTAGAAATCTTTAGTAAACCAATAGGGGTAATAAAATAATTATATAGGTAGGTATATTTAATTTTTACTACACTATAATTAAAGTAGAAAAGTTAAGTTTATATTCTACTGACTAGTAGTTAAATCAGTAGTGTTTCCTAACGATGTATATTTCTGTATGATTACCAATAGTTTTGATCGTACTGCATACGACTCTTTTCTAGTTTCTCATTTAATAAATCAATTTAAGAGACGAAAACTCTCATCATTCAATGTATTCACCGTGCGTGTCCATCGTTGTAGTGAGAGGAGCTTCAACAGTGACTGGGACTTGCGAACCAGGTGTAGGTTTGATGGGTCCTATCTAACTAAACGATTTATACAATGATATAGTGTTCTAAGGTTTATGAATAAAAAACATGAAATAATCTTCATTTTGTATACGATTTAAACTTAAAGTAAGCATACTGTTTCTAAATAATACAAACGTAAATAGTTTGAAGTCAGCTCTAAATTTTAAATTGTATCTTGTTAACACTTCGACTTTCAAACTCTTTAAGGGTAAACTTATGCTCTCGTTAAACTCGTGTTACCTACAATTGCTAACGTCTTGAAGACTTACTCTTGTTCTTGTGTAACACTACAATAAGAGTTCGTCTTATTAAACTAATTTGTTGAAGTAATAATAGCGTCTAAATAAAAATGCCTCAACTTCAAATTTGAGTATGACAGAGTGCCGATCTTATGCTTCAACGTTAATATAAAATAAATTGGAACTTAATTAGAAATTCTTGGGAGTTCTTTTAATCATTTCCCGAATACTGAAAAATTTACGAAATATATTGTAATTTATAGCTATTGAATCTGAAAATCAATCTCAAATAAGCCATTTCACGTGTCATAGTATAAATGAATACCTAGAAACTTATCGTATTTAGTTTTGACGATACAAACTCGTGTTTTTACGATAGAATTGTCCGTATAATCGGAAGCTTACTTTCCAGAGAATGTCACTTCAGACTTGGGCTTATAAAGTCCAAAATTTTTTATATTTTGAAAAGAAAATAAAGTTATAATATATAGTTATTGTATGAAATTAAGTGTCCAGTGTAAGTTGATACCGTGTCAATGAAATATCATATGTACGTGAGGTCTAATGATATCAGACACTTGGCGTTACGAACGATTCAATGTCTTCTGGAATATACTGGTATGTAAATTAAAACATTTTAGGGAAAATTGCCGCGGAAAATTATTATGTATTAAATGTACTGTTTCATTTAGATTCAGTTACCATCGATAGCTTTGTTTTTCATTCATTTTTTGAATGAACCTTGTATATTTAATTTAAGTTTCTTTTAAGGAAAAGTCGATTCCCTATTTTCAGAGATACAAAACAATTCTTATGTTGTATATGGATGAAGAAATTAAACTTATCATTAGTGAAATTTTTTAATTTAAGTACTATGACCAAGACTAAATTGCAAAATTGCAAATACTTGTTAAACAACAATATTTTTGGCCCCTGTTCAAATGTTTTGTAGAATGTTCAATGTATATAAGGCTTACTATTTTGAATTATATATATGTACGTGTATATTTTTTATCACATATAATTGCGTACTCAGAACCAAAACCTGAGAGTACTTTACGCAATAATGAAGTTACATATACGCAATGTCATAAATGGATGCTGGGTTATGGGTTGGACTTGTGGGTTGTGGGTTGTGACCCATTAAGGATAAGTGACACAAGCACGAAAGCAATTTGAATATGAATTGATTTAAAAGCTTTACACTGTACCTCACTTATGGTAGACAGCCGGATTTTGATACTAAAAATACTTAGTATCAACGAAAATCGATGTTTAAAACCGGTAACTATCGCAACAAAACTAACGATATTACAACACTATTCAATGTCGAAAGGTTTAACTTTACAATAAATGTAAATTTAGTTTGAACTGCCCAATTACGCGGGACCTTACATTAATGGGACATTATTTTCATGACCTTTACCTAAATTATTACATTTTCAAGGAATCGGAAAAACATTTAGATTTATTTATGGTTATTTGTTAACAATTTTAAAAGATTTATTTTATGTGCACTTCACTATTGCTCACAAAAAATATAAATATGACAGATTAATTCCAAATCAAGTGGAGACGTTTTTATATAAAAATATAAATTAATTGTAATCATAATAATATTCTATATATAAAGATATAAAAACAGTCATTTTTATCTTCGACAAAGATCAACATATCTTCGATTTATTTTTCGGGAAGTTTCTAGCATCACTCGAGGGATGACAAGATCTGCTTAATATAAAACAATGAACCCTCAACTTTCTATTACATTGGGTCCGGTCACCGGTCACCGGTGTATTATAAGGTCCACCGCGTTAGGTCACGCGACAATCCCTTTATGACACGGAAGCTCCCTTTACACTCTGACCTATTTTGACTGACATAATAACGTGACCATAAAAACAAATACAATAATAAAATGACCGAAATACAGAAATTTCTATTGTATAACTAGTTTTTGCCCGCGATTTCGTCCACGTTAATTTCGTCATTAGTAATATATTATGTATAGCTGACTGGGTTAACTCTATTCCGTCTTAAATAACCAGGTATTGGTATTTATTAAATTTTTCCTGTTTCAATCGAACAGAATGATTGACATATAAGTTAGTTGTCAAATCTAATGTCAAAAAAACATTTGTATGGGAAATAGAAAAAGGCTGTTTTTAGGGGTTTCCCGGAAATGAATCTAATTTTTTCACCTTTTAAACCTTGCCTGAACCTCCACGAACATTTCAAGACTAACATAAGATAAATCCGTTCAGCCGTTCTCGAGTTTTAGTGAGACTAAGAAACAGCAATTCATTTTTATATACAGGGTGACTGGTGAATTACTATCAATATTTAAGGAGCATACTCGGTACATGATTCTCATTCGAATTATGTAAAAAAAATAGGTACTTAATTTTTGACCAAATTTCCGTATAAATAAATAAAGTGTGTACACGTTCCAAGTGTTCCAAGTGTGGAGGCGTGCGGCGGCGTGCTGATACAACACTACGCCGCCGTCGCGTCTGTGTGAGTGTGTGTGTATACCTAATCTGTAGGGTGTTCATACGATGCGTAATTAATTACATAACTTTTGGTTAACTTTACTTAGAAGTTTATTAATATTTATGTTATATTAATTTTTATTTTGTCATATATGATCGTCAAATATCACGTCCTTAAATATCGATAGTAATTCACCAGTCACCCTGTATACATAATTTTAATCTAAATTTAACAAAACTCGCGAAAGTAAAAGTAAAGATAGTATCGTTTTATTTATATAAATACGATACAATGCAGTATTCAGTGGATATATTTTGTAAAAGCTTTGATTAACAAAAAGACGGTGGACATTCTCCTGCCTTAGTCACAAAGAATGACTCATTAGTCTAGATGTTGGTGACTCATGAGCGGTTAAGTCAGTACACTTTGAAACTAACAAATACTACCAATATGTATTTGAGAGAAATTTCTATATCTGGTAGTTTAATTCTGAAAGCTGACAATCTCTTTATTACGTAGTGTGTATCAGAATTAGTATTTAATAAGCATGATGTACTTCATTATAAAACAAAAAAGACGTTACTACAAATTAATTTATTTATAATATATTTTTATCTTAATTAAACTGAGTTTTTACTATCATAACAATTACAAATAACTTGAACAATACAATTCAATAAATTATTTGCTATAAAAATAACTTTTTGTGTTAGAAATGAACCTCGACCTAAATATTTATAAAAGAAATATTTAATATAATGACAATTGTGAAAAACAATTATACTGTTTTTGCATATTATAAAATAAACGAGTGACGTAATTAATATATATTTACATTTATTTAATGAAATCACATAAATACATATACTTAAATATAGTAGTGATAGATTACAGGTACTTCATAAACACACACACGCACACACACACACACACACACACACACACACACACACACACACACACACACACACACACACACACACACACACACACACACACACACTTTATATATACCATAATGTTTACCAGAAGTTTGCATACTTCACTACAGACAAAACATTGCTCGTACCTCATTCAATAGTATAATAGAATAAGATTAATAAATGAAAATGATTTAACGCACTACAGTGTTAAGATGCACTGGAGAAATAACTCTAATACTGACTCTTCTACCTTTCAATTTCCTATCTTAAGCCAGGGTCTGCTTTACATGTTGTGAATAGTTTTGGCTAATTGTTTTTACGACCGGCCGCCTGCCTGACATCAACCCTCTTTGGGAAACTACATAACAACTCTAATACTGACTAAGACATAAATTTCATATAAACATGGATATAAGATTATTATAGTATTCCTTTGTTGTATTTAAAGATTATATTTGATACTAGAAGACCTGGCGAACTTCGTATCGCCCTATAATCAAGAAATATCTATTACGTTTTTTTATTTATATTTTTGGAATTTACCTGCAAGCCATTAATCTCAGTATTTTGAAGTGCGACAGAATGATTGACATATTAGTTAGTTGTCAAATCTAATGTCAAAAAAAACGTTTGTATGGGAAATAGAAAAGGGCTGTTTTTATGGTTTTCCCAGTAGTGAATTAATTTTTTTCAGCTTTTATACCTTCCCTGAACCTCCACGAACATTTCAAGACTAAGATAAGATAAACCCGTTCAGCTGTTCTTGAGTTTTAGCGAGACTAAGGAACGGCAATCCATTTTTATATATACATATATAGAAGATGTAAGTGTGGCATCTTTTAATAGTTCCATGATCGTAAGCAGTAAGCTGTTCTAACAGCGGCCCGGTCTCGAACCGGTTCTACAATGTAGTGCAAAACCGCAACTTTGGCATTTCACAGGCATATTGTAAGTTATAAAAAAAACAGGATCCTTACGAATATTTAATTGTTATTTTATACTCGTATAATTGATACATACTTATTATTTTGATAAGTTTAATTGTTTAAAATAAATTGTTTTCGTTACCATAAAAATATAGAGATAATAATAATCCCGTCTAATATTATAAATGTGACAGTAACTCTGTCTGTCTGTCTGTCTGTCTGTTACGCTTTCACGCCTAAACCACTTATCTGATTTTAATGAAATTTAGTACAGAGATAGAGTCGACCTTGAGAATGAACATAGGATAGTTTTTATTCCAGACTTTTGAAAGGTTCTCTTGGAAACGCGATATAACCGAACTCCACGCGGGCGAAGCTGCGGCCGGAAAGCTAGTACGTAAATTGAATCGTAAATCATATTAGCTTCTAAACTGCAATCATATGGAATGAAATTCAAAAAGGAATATATGCTTACAATAGGGAAGCATTAAATCCAATCCTTATTCATTTCCAGTGACGTCATAGATCACGTGTAAGCAACGAAATTTTCAGCATTCTTTTTAACATGTGAGGGAAAACGTGTTCTCGTCGAGAGGGATTTTATACGATATTAAACGAAGCGAAACGTAAAAGAACAGTGTTTACGGTCCACGGCTCCTTCGATATGACTTTTGCTTGAAATTCATATCCCCTGACCAGCGAACTGTGAACTACTATTGCTTTTCACACGAAATATACTTTTACACTTACTGGAAGGAACTGTATATATTATATTAAAATATAATGATAAAAGAGGGTTGATGTCAGGCAGGCGGCTCGTAAAAACAAATAGCCAAAACTATCCACATGTAAGGCAGACCCTGGCTACAGCTGGGAAATTGCCAGGTAGAAGATAATGATAATGACATGATAATACGAAGACCGAAACAAGAACAACCTTCGATCAGTTCAACAAATATCGGAGGAAACCTGTTATAGAATAAATATACAATAAATTATACATTTAATATATCGATTAATATGTGGATCGTAATAAAATGATATAGTCCCACTATTTTTAGGTTCAACAAACAAGCTGTTTTAATAAGCTAATTAGAGAGCTTAGACGTTTGTTTCAAGCTAAAATTTAAGACACAGTAGGAAATTATTCTATATCAAATATGGCGTATACATAAAATAAAATATATTTCAAATTTTATAAATGTCACAGTGTATAAAACTCGTGATACAGAATCCAAAACGGAATGCTACATGTCTGAGATATAATCTCAGTATTTACAACCTGTGTTGCCAAGTTGGGGATAATCCGCCTCATTAACGGAGTAAAGCCCCCACATCTAACTGATGCATGAAATTACAGTTTTTTTCGCTGTGCACACCAAAAATAAAATGGAGAATACAATTCTCGAAAGTCGAAAAACTGTCAGTGGTGGCCTAGTGGTTAAAAGGCCCGCCGCTCATGCATGAGGGCGCGGATTCGATCCTGGCAAGTACCAATGTGATTTTTCCGAGTCATATGTTCTTTCTAAGAGTATTTAGACATCACTGATTAATGCATTCCCAAAGAGGGTTGATGTCAGGCAGGCGGCCGGTTGTAATAACAATTAGCCAAAACTATCCACATGTAAGGCAGACTCAGGCTAAAGCTGGGAAATTGCCAGCTAGAAGAAGGAGGAAACTCAAAACTTGCAGTGATCAAATATAAGAAGTTTAGAACAAATTTAAATAAGAATAATCTTAATTGAAGCTAAACAGCATCCCAAGGCTAAGAACAAAACCGAATCAAGCGTTTCGTACGCTTATTGTGACTGTTTCATTAAAATTCCCTCCACGTGCCTGTGATCGTCATTAGAACGATTGTAGTTTGTGTCAACGAACTAATTGGAAGTATACAGCGACGACAACCGCAAAATATCATACGTATACAAAAATTAAACGCAGTTACGATTAAAATTCACATCATATATATGAATTTTAATTAAAAATGTTACAAAATGGCGCGCATATTCCGCGTTCAATCAAGCGGAGGACGGTTGAATGAAAATGTGAGAATAACACGACATTATATACGTTTAAAAGATTATATACACTTCAGTTAAACAATAACTCATAACTCAAATCCCAGTTAAAACCTGATTAATGACTGAACCAACACATGGGCATGAATAAGGTGTCCTTAAATTGGAGGGATCACGAGACAAGTCGACCTATTTACCATGACAAACCCAGCTCAATTCGAACGAGTATTACAGAACATAAATAAACTCTTAAATACATAGCTTTTTAAATAATTTAAAAAGTAAAAATAGGAAAACGAGTTGATTGAAATCATATAAAATTGATAAATTTAAATACAAAAACTTAACCAATAAAAACGTTATTCAATATCAAATTTTACGTAAAGCAAGAGATGTAAAAAAAAATCGTTAATTTTATTCGATCAAACATTACTTTAATAGTCACTTGACATTTATCGATACTTCTGATTACTGGAAATCACTAGCTAGTGTTGTATTTGCATAATTTATCCAAAGTGCTTTGAATGTAGCGAGGATTTAAAAGTTATCTATCCTTAATGAACTCCCGTACCAATGATTAAATTGTCTCACGCTAATAAAAGAAATTGCTATATATTATTACAAAGTAAATATCTGTTGTTACAAAATTAAAAGCGTGAACTAACTACGTAATAGATGATGGGGTAACCATTGTATGGGGTAATAAATGTTATCAATTGTCATTAGGTGGCACGTTCTGTGGCTAGTCTCAAGTTCAGTAAAACACAAGGGAAATATATTTAATAAACATTTATATTACAATTTAATTATTAAAAGTACTTAAATTCAGTCATGACCATATTATGTAGTAATTATGAAGGTTATAAAATAAATTTAACGTGATGGCAACACTTGTAAAAAAATCGTAAAAAAAATCTGTTTTTGCAGATATTTTTTAAATAAAAAATGTATTCTTACGTATACTTTAATATGGTAATACACTGTGTTTATTTCTTATGTTTTATTTAACAAATATGGCAATTGGATATTTTTCCTGTAAAAGAACTTGCCGATCAAGTTTTTTTTAATTATAATCAACACCTACACGCTAAAGCAGATGTAACTTTGACGTTTTAATAAAAAAATAACTGTTTCTTTTTATTATCAGCTGACAGTGTATTTTTATTTACATATGAAACCTCTTTTGAACTGGAGTAAGGTAAAAAGTATGAGAGTATATGGGATACTTATTTTTTGAAAAGCTATAATCATATTTAATAGAATCCTTACCACATGACACAAAATAAATACGAAGTGTACCTAGTTTTTGATTCAGAAGGCTTCATATCTTATAATAAAAATAAATATAGTATATAGATATATATGAATTAAGTCAGTGGTGGCCTAGTGGTTAAAAGGCTCGCCTCTCATACATGAGGGCGCGGGTTCGATCCTGGCAAGTATGTATGTGATTTTTCCGAGTCATATGTACTTACTAAGAGTATTTAGACAACACTGATTAATGCTCATTCCCAAAGAGGGTTGATGTCAGGCAGGCGGCCGGTCGTAAAAACAATTAGCCAAAACTATTCACAACATGTAAGGCAGATCCTGGCTAAAGCTGGGAAATTGCCAGGAAGAAGACTGATATATGAATAAAATGATGCAAATGCTAAGTATTTAGTTCGATGAATTAAACCCGTGGTAAGGGTACAGAGATCATTACACCTTCCATTTTATATTTTACTTGTATTTTCTTTAAACTTCTCAAACAATCGTCAAGCTATTCAGGCTCGTCACGGGAATGATTCCATGGGAATTACGAAATACACGCAATTTACAAAGTTAGGTAAATACCTCTTATAAATAATTTCTATGTAATATTCTTTTAAACTTCCGATTTAGTAAAGGGAGCAAAAAAATTCAATAACCTCGTATATTTGTAGCTCATCTCGGCACATTCTCTGGTAAGTTGGTTACTAAATTAAATGAGCCATTCACTTTTATTCTTTGGATGTATTTTTTATTTTCATAGCGCCAGCACACGACCTTGGCCAGTCTTAATCATTGTAATAAAAGTCAAGCTATTTCAATTGCTCGGTAAATGAAAATTGCTTACATCGCGACAATTTTATTGATCACAACAAAGAACTCTTCTTTTCAAATACTTTATATTAAACTGTTGTCATATTAACCAGTTAAAATATAAGGTTCAGTTATACGAGGTTTAACTAAACAAAACATTAACAATAATCTCCAGCCTCATTGAGCTACGCTTTAAAGAACTTTGACCCCGAACTTAGTGTGACGTCACTAGAACTTACCTTGTGAAAATCTAAAGTCCAAACTGGATAAAATCAGTCACAACACGAGTTTTTATACAAAAAAATAGTCGACTTTTGATCTGAGCACTGCTGAGACGCGACGGGACGTGCGTTCAATGTAACGGTTTGAGGAGGACTGAGGTTGCCCTCGCTGAGAGGAAAGAGGGGCGAAACCTTCGTATTACGAAACTAGAATACACTACAAATGATACTTACTTATATTTAGATTACATTGCGCGTTTGCAAACGAACTAGGATTTACGAAACGAACAAAAGCGGCGTTGGACGTTACATTTTGTGGACTTGCAAAAAATATTGAATAGATACAGATTGTTATAAATGTGTCTTATCGCTATTTAAATATAGAAAATTGTTAAAAACTGTAAAATAATCTTTTGTCTAGCGTGTTTGACAACTTCTTTATAAAATCTAATAATTGTTTTTCATTCAATTATTCTCTTTCAAACGATTTATTAAAGTAGGTTTAATTTTTTTTTTACGTTTAACAATGATATTATATAATTATAACATAATATTACCGAATGTAATAAAAATTCGCGTGCGAGGATTTCGATTGTCTGTGTTGAATTGCAACACAGTTATTTAGACGAAAGCTGACGAGACGTTATATAAATAATATATTTATATAAAACAGGAAAATTTATTGCTTACAGACAGTTTATTGCACATAAAACCTTTTTAAGAGAAAAAATTAAAAAAAAACACTATCTACAAAAGTAAAACGAACATTGCATTAAAACCTAAATATTCATAACCCCGAGACAGATACACGGTCTCACAGACTCATTACTTTATCTAGATTCACTATAACATCTAAGAAATGATTAAAAAACTATAATACAGCAACATTTAATATTAATTATACAAGTAGAATAGAAATCTATTAATAAATATTTATAAAATATATAAATATAAATTAATTTAACACTAACACCTATAGAATACAGATAATAAAATATATTTCAAACTATAATAAAAAAAGGTTAAGTTTTTAATGAATTGCGGTACTGGCTGGTTTATGATTTATGAACACCAAAAAAGTAAATGTTTCAAAGAAAGTTAGTTCTTATAAGTGCATCAACAAAGTAGTGTAGTACTTCTAAATGGCTTCAAATCACGGATCTTTATTTCTCGGAATTAAAACTGTTATAGCACGTTCCCGCCGAGAAAGCTGTTGGCGATAAAAAACAATTAAATCATTGCTATGATATTTTCTTTGGGTGTTAGGATTACTTTTCAAATTACCAGATAAATAATATTGAATACTAATATGTATATTTTCAAATTAATACTGGATAATCTGTGTCATTATTACTCTGTGCTTTTTTTAATTAAATCTACAATATTCGTATTGAATATTGTCAACAAATTTCCTCTATTTTTCTAAAAGCTGATTTTATATAAATATAAATATATATTTAATGTATGAGTGAATTGAGGACATTCTTGAAGTATAACGTTTGACGTGTAACCCCGCGGCTAAGTGTGTTACTCCCGTGCTCCTATAAAATATTTTACAGATATTTAAGAGCGGTACAGACTAAAAGTAATTTTCATTAAACTCTGAGTTGCTTGAAAATATAAAATTTATATCAGTAAAAAAATCAGTATTAATATATGCAATCAGTTATCAACCAATATATATTTTTAATATTCTTCTTCTTCATGGCAATTTAACAGCTTTAGCCAGGGTCTGCCTCTTCCACAGAACATGTTGTAGATAGTTTTTGGCTAATCGTTTTTTTACGACCGGCCGCCTGCCTGACATCAACCCTCTTTTGGGAATGCTGTTGTTGAAACTTATAATTGTGAAATTATACGTCCAGGTTTCCTCACGACATTTTTCTTCACCAGTGGTGTCTATTGTCTAAATACTCTCAAAAAGTACACATGACACGGAAAAATCACATTGGTACTTGTCAGGATAGAACCCGCGCCCTTATGTATGAGAGGTGGGCCTTTAATCACTAGGCCACCACTGACGAATATATGTTTTAATATATAAATATTTTTAATTTATACAAAAAAAATAATTATCAATGATTCTTATAAACCTTTTTTATATAGATATTACAAATATAGAATTATCCTCATATATACTAGAATCCAATACACATATTTCGTTAAAGAAACATTTGACTGGCAATAACCTAAAGTCTGAAATAAGATGAAACAATAACAAAACTACTTACAATATAATAGCAACGCGTCATTCTTGTTAATACTGTTGTTGATAATTACGTCAACAAAATGTACGAATTTACCGGAGCCAAGAAGACCTTGACAGCTGAATGTTTTGGTGAAACGAATTATTTGGATTAGCTCCGGTGTGTTACAGCAAGTTACATATAACAAGCGATACATTTAACACGGAACACTTACATGTTGAAGAATAACAAAGATAAACTACATTAAATATCAATAAAATTGTTTCCCTTACTTCTAAGATCACGACGGTGATGTAAACTTGTAAAAACTGGTACAATGTAAAGTAAAAATGGTGGTTCATTTAAATGTTACAAATTATCATAATGTTATATGAGTTTTCAATATTTTTAAGTTTTTTATTGTGTACTAGAAGACCTGGCGAACTTCGTATCGCCCTATAATCAAGAAATATCTAGGTATTACGTTTTTTTATTTATATTTTTGGAGTTTACCTGTAAGCCATTCTCCGTGTTTTGAAGTGCGACAGAATGATTGACATATTAGTCAGTTGTCAAATCTAATGTCAAAAAAAACGTTTGTATGGGAAATAGAAAAGGGCGGTTTTTATGGTTTTCCCAGTAATGAATCAATTTTTTTCAGCTTTTATACCTTCCCTGAACCTCCACGAACATTTCAAGACTAAGATAAGATAAATCCGTTCAGCTGTTCTCGAGTTTTAGCGAGACTAAGGAATAGCAATCCATTTTTATATATATAGAAGATTAGTCAATGGCTTCCATTATAAAGATTGTTGACAATGCATTGACGGATAACAATTTTTGTATTATACGTAAATTTACATAAGCTCAGATTCCCCTCTTCCTTTATTCTTTTATGAAAAAATATGTTTTTCTCTGCTTCCGAATCTTGTGTTTTTTTTTTAATTTAGATTAATTGTAACAAGCACGATAAGTAGATTATTATAAAATTTATAAAAACTCCTCCGTTAAATGAGTAATTTCTCATAAGTCATAAGGTTTAATTGACATTGACAGAATGTACTATACGCACATTTAACATCGATGAATAATTTAAATTAAAGAATTTTATTAAGAATTTACAATAAATATTAGAGGAATTCTAAGATGACTCAGTTACGCGTATGGAAATAAATTTATTTAAATTATTATTTTTTTGTTTGTTCTCATTGATTTCTGGATTGGATGAATTTGAAAATCAATAACATTGTCTTTCATTTATTTGAATAACAAATGTGAATTATTAGAAACCGTAAAATAAATGACTTTCTTATTATAAGCATAATACTTGCGGAGTTGAGGAAAATGTCGTCTAAATTATAACAAAAGAGTCAAAATGAAGTATAACAAGTAATATATTCCGATAACTTCCCTTAAACGTAATCGATGGTGCAATAAATAACCTTTTAGACTTCTGACAACCCTCCACCCGGAAAATAATATTAAAGATCCCCCTTCTGACTCATTGAGGATTGCGTTGTGAGGAACGTTAATACTCACCCTAATATACACGTCACGCTGAATCGATCATACCAATTTAAATGATAGGCAGACCCTGGCTAAAGCTGGAAAATTGACAGGTAGAAGAAGTAACCGAAACGTCGGGAGTATGTAGTTTTAAAATATTAAAGTCGCGTAGTACGAGCATATCCGAAAAATATTAGATTCATTTAAATTTTAAATGAATAAAAATCGAGAAAATCTTAGATCTCATAATAATCATATCGATATTTCTTTCAATCACTACAGTTATTGTGTTCATTATATTTTAAATGTTTGAAAAGTATTTAATATTTCTTTATTTCATACAAAGTAACGAATTCTAATGCAAACAATAGAAAAGAAAATATAACGTCAAAACGTTTAAGCAGCGGTTGCGGTAATTCTCTATTTGTCAACTTCGTGCCCTAGAGGTTGGTTCACGTTAAGCTTTTATCTTCATCACACGGGAATCGCAAGCGGAATTTTAAAAAGTCCTGCAGTTATTAAGGTGTGTATTTATAAGAATAATTCCTGACACATACAGGAAAAACTGGCATTCTTAAAATATGATAATCGTTAGGAAAAATATAACAATCTTTGACTTCGTTTCAAAATATCAGTTGTGTAAATTGTAAAAAGAAGAATTTTGGCTTATTTCTATCAGAGTTGTTTTATTTTAATTCATTTTTCCACAGACTGGGTAATTTTTAATCCTACTTTCATATATGACAGATATAAAAGTTTAAAAAAAATTAAATAACTCGTCACAACAGCATAAATATATTTTTTTACTTAACTCTCTCACCGTCCATATTTTAAAGGACGTCTCAACATTGTGAACACTTTGTCTTGTGTATCTTGAGAATTTTTAAAACTTTAAATCTTATCTTAACAGTATTAATAGTGGCTGCGGTAAATTTGGTGGCAAAATAAATAAAAACATTTTTGTGTACAACGTAAGACTCAAACACATTATATTAATTATTATACAACCGAATTATGAATAAAAATAAATCAAAAACATTTTCAAACTGTATAAATTCGATTTCAAAAAGCTAAAAAAATTAGATTCCAATAGGGAAACGTAAAATACCAAAAATGTTTCTAAACGGAAATAAGTTTATGGTCGCGTTCATAAACTAAACAAACTATAAAAAATTAAATGATAGTGATGTGAAAGAAGCCAATCGGAATGAATCGAAATGTATATAGTGATGTGAACTATAATTTTAGCAAATTCCGGCTTATCTCTTGTTTTGTAGGTACATCATTATTTATGTAGAATTATTTTAAAAATATAAAACTAGTTTCAGTCTATACTATTGCTTAAAATAAGTTTTTTGTAACCCGCTATCTTAGACACGTACTTTAGTGACTAAACTAGTACGAATATTACGCAAGTAATGGTTAAAGGTGGCATTCTGTTATTATTTTAATTGACATTTCAAGATATTCAATTATAATATTTTCTTTCCTCTGTTTGCTCCTGCACTAAAGAAATAGTTCCATAATTTTGTTTTTTCTGTCATATGTACCTAATAAGAAATAAGTATATAAGAAGCTTCATATATATATATATATAATTTTATACACCTTTTATAATATTATCCGCTTAAATTATATTCTATGTTATATTTGTCAGTTGTCATATGACATAAAAAAAAACTAGCCAGGTGTTATTGTGTACCATGGCAAATAAATAAGCCTTAATAAGGCGTTTATAAATAAAAAAATGCAATAGAAATTTTTAAAAAAAGTACATATCAGTTAACAGAAATCAAAGAGTTAAATCAAAAAGTGTAAATTTCGCTTAGAAATCCGTAAATTTATAATTGAAATACTATTATATTATATTATTGACGATAGATTCTCGTAGTAAGGGTTCAAAAAAGATATAGTTTTATTAAATTTAAAACTATTTCATATGTGTAGAAATGGAGTAATCATTTTACGCGCTTTTACCTACAGATTCGAAGCTTTAGAGAAATATAAGAATGTGTTATAATATTTAAGTATAAGCTATTTCAAGTCGTGTATTCTTTTAAGTCGCTTACGTTTTAAGAATAAATCTGTCTTTTACTTTTGTATTACAAAGTTAGAAATATTGATACATGATACATCCATACATAATCATTTACAATACTGATAATCTCCACAAAATATAATTTGAACCAAATTTTCACATGTTCTACATTAACATCGTCATCTATAGAGATAGCTCTATTGAAAATGACGTAAGCCTACCATAATACATATGTATGTATACATATATATGTATAATGAGTATATAATAATGTTCTCCAAACATTTCCTCTTCAAGCGAGGGTTACACAGATAGTGTAAGGGGCTCAAGAAACAATCAGAAATAAAACTCTTCCTCAAACAGCCCTCGAGAGTTGAGTTAACTATTTATTCAAGTGTTGGCTGTACTATACTCGGTTCTATACTTCGGTAAGATCGTCACCGGATATTTGGGGGCGAAGCGGGGTTTTTAAAACTGTTGACATAACTCTTATCACCCCACATTACTTAGTACGTTTCATTTATACTGCATTCAAAAATATGCTTTATTTACATATGAATAAGACTGCTTATATTTTTATCTAAAAGGCATAAAGTATTGTCAGGGGCGGCAAAGACAACAATATCACACTACACGCCTCGCCCTATTGTAAGACGTCTGAAATAATGATATCGTCTGATATTTTTGACATACAAAAACATTATTTAACATAATTAATAGTTAAAACTATACAGTTTTTCTATTATTAGGTATTTCTCATAGGAGTAACATTGTACAGGAGTATTTTTCTATTAAATTTGAATAAATAAATATGAATAAGTAATTTAATCAAGAATTCCTCTTGGCATTATATTCATGACACATTGTGTCGGCCATCTTACATTTTTAAATGTCTTTATAAACGTCAAATATAAAGGAATATTCTAAATTATTTTTAACCGTGTAATGTAGCATGTCAATGTTCTCATATATAAGTGTTCTTTTGTAAGTCTTTGTGTCAGTGTTCTTTGTTTGTAACGACGGCCAGAATGTTAGAATCTAAAGCCTTATCAGTCGCCGCTGCCACGTTTTTCGTGAGTATATTATCAGACGCATCTTTCATAAAAACGAATTAATAGCTTTTAAGCGTCTAACCATAGACAATCATTGTTTTAATCCAACAAGTTCAAACGACATCGTTCTTGTTTATGGTAGTTTTTATAATAGATAAAAAATTATTTCCTTTTTAAAAAGATATTTAATTTAAGCGAGCATAATGAGTTCCTGTTATTGTTCTCAGATTTTAACCTTGCTGCCAGACAGGGAAGGTACGTTGTTTAGTGACTTTGAACTCATCTCAAACTTAGTCAAAAAAGTATTTATGTACAGAATTATAATATTAACCGCTTCCTTATTTTTTGAAGTCTGTTAACAAAAAATTAGATCAGAGAAAAAAAAACGTAGGATCTACAAGATTCATTTCTTTAATTGATACGACAATTGTTCCATGAGTGCACTTATGCTGTTGTATCTAAATTTTGAATATTTTTCAAAATGTTAATAACTAATTTAAAATTAATTACAGTTAATGCGGCTCCAGAGCCATGTAAGGAAATAGTAGAGTTTATATTTAATACAGACCGGCTAAGGAAAACCAAACACACAGAGAAAGAGAGCGAAGAAATAGACGAAAGGGAAAAGAGAAGGAAAGAAAAGATCAAACAACTGAAAAAGATTGATAAAGGTAATATATGATTAAAAATTAGAGACGTGAGATAACAGATTTTAAAATTAAAGATGTTTGCGCAACCTTTATGGACGTTCTTGCGAGAAGAATACATATCATAAAACAATAATGAAATCACAATCCGCCATTTTTAATGTGTAGCGTCACTCCAAGTTCCAACTAATAAATGGAATTTCAATATACTTATACTTTATAGGTGCAATTTTATAAACCAAGTAACCTGTAATCCTGTTAGAATATTTTTTTTCTAATTTTCTAGTAACTACATGAATCCAGTATATAACATTTTATAACCATTTTTGACTTTACGGCAATGTGCAAAAAATTTAAAGGAATATTGAACGAAAAATTTTAATATTTTAAGAAATTTCGCGTATAATTTTTTTTCGATCGAATCGATTCACAAACAAATCAATAATTCGTCAATATAGATAAAAATAACTAAATTTTAAAAAGCCTACACATAAATTTTCTTTGAAAGCTTTAACGAGCATACTGGCATGCTTGAAGCACTTAATTGAGTAATCGGTTAAAAGGACTCGTATCCAGAGCCGTAAAACATTTAAAAAAAACATACGACAAAAATGCCTTATATTATTTAGGAAGAGTTGATATTCTTAGACTGGAAGATCGATTTTAGCCAAACATAATGATGGACTATCGCAATCAAACGTACTTTCAAGTTTAAAAACCATCAGACGCAGGCATCGACGTTAATATAATTATAACAGTCTTTCTGCATCGGGGGTTAAAAAAACGCCTAAACGAAAGTGAAATGTAGGAAGCACTTTCTAACAAAAAATAAAACATTCCGACTGCCAATTCTATGTAATATTGTTATAACGGTAGACACTTATAATGGCAATCATAACGTTTTTAACATTTAAATAATTTTTATATGATAGCAGGCCAGGAAATAAAGAAAAAAACCTTCATGGGATATACAGGGTGACTGGTGAATTACTATCGATACTTGAGGACGTGATATTTGACGATCATATATGACAAAATAAAAATTAATATAACATAAATATTAATAAACTTCTAAGTAAAGTTAACCAAAAGTTATGTAATTAATTACGCATCGTGTGAACACCCTACAGATTAGGTATACACACACACACGCGTGCGGCGGCGTGGTGTTGTATCAGCACGCCGCCGCACGCGTCCACACTTGGAACGTGTCCACACTTTATTTATTTATACGGAAATTTGGTCAAAAATTAACTACCAATTTTTTTTACATAATTCGAATGAGAATCATGTACCGAGTAATCTCCTTAAATATTGATAGTAATTCACCAGTCACCTGTATAATCTGTTACTTATAGAAAACCGCGTACAAGTTGCTTTGCATATTTATACTTACATATTTTTTAAAGAAGCCAATGCTGAATTTTCCATCATGTGATATTTATTTTTAATAATCTGTTTTATTTCTGAATCATGATTTATAATCAGTTCATCTTTTGTTACAGTTCTAGAAAAGCTGGGTAAGTTATTTAGAGCTCGTCCAGAAGGAACGAATTCTCCGCGATGCTCTCGTGTGTATCACGCGCGACGGTTTCGCCCAGTAAGAGCGTACCTAGGCGCGAATATTTAGGAACAAATTTACCCTGGATACATGCATTCGCTCTGGAATTCGCGAATTAGCTGGACGCAACAAGGCGTCTCTAGTATCACTACTCGCGCGCATTACGCGCGAGTCAGGAGTCTGGCGTAGTGCACGCGGCTTACGAGCGTATTTTGAATTCGCGCGATGCTTGTGGGCGCGATGTATTGCTGCCTTGTATCACAATAAAGCGCAAGAGTTCGCGCAAAACGTTTCGCCGCGAATTCGCCCTTCCTGGACCAGCTCTTATACGTAAAAGTGGAAGTCTTAAGAAATGCATTCTGAAACATTTTGATCAGATCTTTAAATTTTTTGACATTTGTGAATGTTTGATAAAGTAAAAAAATCAACTCAACACTAGTCTTAAAAATTTAACTACTATTAGTGTAACAACTAATTGTATAAATTACTAAAAGTTCTTAAAAAGTTGGTCTCTATCATTATGTATGATCATAATTTAATATCATTGTAAATTCTTTTCAGTTATTTTAGGATCAGATAAAGAAGCTTCTGAACAACCGAAAAAAGAACCAAAAGGAGTCATGGAAGAATTCATGTCTGGTTATTTGAACTTTATAAAATATGTAATGAGTATGTAATATATATTAATTAATAAATATTATAAAAACTAAATACTTTTCTCTATCTATATATGTATAAAAGAAAGTCGTGTTAGTTGCACTATTTATAACTCGAGAACAGCTGTGCGGATATTAAAAATTGGTGGGAAGATAACTTAGAACCAAGAGACGGACATAAGATATTTAATTTTCTTCGATAGAAAGAAAAACTTAGTAAATTCCAATATCTGGTTATTTAATGCCTCTACGATGAAAATTGATTTCGCCCGGTCAGCTATACATATATTACTTATACCAAAATTAACGCTAAGTCGCGGGCAAAAACTAGTATTAATATATATATAAATTATAAATGAAACATCCAAACGGTTGTATATTAATTTAATCAGACTCATTTCACAATGCAAACTGATAGCACACACAATTTCCCCACGGACGTCCCCGTGATCTCATAAATAAGACTGACTGCGCATCCCTTATATACATGACTGCACAAATTAACCGACATACAAAATGGAATATTTCGAGTCACTTATTATTATTAATGGATCTATCTAGACGCTTCCGGTATTGCACTGTACCCAGCGGTACATAATGTCTTTACACACACTGAATCACTTCACAACTCATCGTGCTCCTCCTGTCCAAGAAAATTATACAAATTAGTATATAAACAATGCTAAATAAAGAAGAATTAAATAATATTGGCTGAGAAATATGCAAGAAATTATACACTGGAAGACAGTTGCTATTGAAGGTAGTATTGAACTATTTTTGATATATGTACATATAAACATGCAGTTTTATGCTATTTAGATTATCTCCTGCTTGAAGACTTCTAATAAGTACAAACTTTACATTATCATATTAGTAGGACAGTATATAACTAATATCTTACTCTGATATGTGAATTACGTCCCTTGAAAGTTTCATCCAAATGTTTTCAGTAAATTAGATGTTAAAGAGTAACAAACATCTATACAAACTTTACATTATCATATTAGTAGTATAGTATAATGGTTATATAATGATAGTATGACTCACCACAGGTGATGCTAATCCCTCATCATCCAAGTCCTCATCATCTTCTTCCTCGTTCTTATCCTTGTCCTTCTCCCTCTCAACCTCATCCTGTTCGTTCTTCATCTTCTTCTCTCCCTCTTGAGTCTTCTTAACCACCTCAGCCCTCTCCTTAGCAAGTTCCACATCATCGGTGAAGAGTATATTGTCGAAGATAGTTCCAGACTTAACCTGCCACAAGTCTAGACCGATAGCGCATAGTTCATCCCGCTTGTATAGATTGGGATCTGGAGTATATTCAGGGTTGTCGATTTCAGGATGTACCCACGCGCCTTTGTAAGCAGGGTTGGGGATCTGAAAAAATATCAAGAATAAATTTAGTAGGAATTAATATAGTTGTGGCAAATTTGATTATGATTTTAATTTACGTAAAATATCTAAGTATACAGTCAATAGTGATGTAAAAGTTCAACGACCGCGATCAGTCGTGTCAACCAAATATATTATACGAAGCTGTACGAAAAAAACTCATGTAACAGTGAATTAGGGTCAACGTACTTCAGTTCACACATCAATAGGCGTTGCATACATGCTAACGGATATTATACTTTTGTAACAAATGAAACTTAATATTGATAATTATTATAAACTATATATAATAATTATTTTATCCCTGAATTTATTGGAGAAATTTCCGTTCTTCATGGATTTGATGATGATTTATAATCATATTTATTAATAACTTGGTCTTTTCTCATTCAATATGAATGAACAGTATACATATGATCTCCATAGGTTTTAGTGGAAACTTTATTGATTTGTGTTTTTTGTTATTTTAATTTTTATATTACAGTGTTTTTAAATTGTTTGTTTCCTAAATAAAATAAAAATAAGATACCTGTTTAGGCGCCCATGTTCCCTTGTAGTCAGGGTTGTCAATCATCGGTGGTTCCCATTCTCCGTCCATCTCATCATCCCAGTCCTCGGGCTTGGCTGCATCAGGGTCTGGGATGTGTTCAGGTTTGTCCCAGTCTTCTGGCTTGGTGTCTTCCGGGTCAGGGATTGTGGCACGGTCATCCCAATCCTCGGGTTTTTTGGCTTCGGGGTCCTAGTAGATAAGTTTATTGATTAAATTTGTATCATACTAATTTTGTTAGGGATTTCAAAAAATTGATATGGTTATGAACCAGTAGGTAACTGGTAAATCTATATTGTGTCATAGAATTTCATACATAATATAATGAAATATAGTCAATGATATTCTGATATCTGAGCTATATTCCTGAAAGTTTTATCAAAATCCATAGCTTTAGTGTGAAAGAGAATCACAATTACTCTGACAAACTTTCATATGTATAACATTTTTGGGATAGAAACCGCTTGTAACTGCTACTCTATCAAGTATTATAATCATTGATCCTACCTTGATCATCTTAGGTGGTAGGAAGTCCCAGTGTTCCTCAAGACTGCCGGCCTGAACTTCTTCATTGTCGATAAGAACTTGATATGTGTTATCGGGTTTCACAATGAGTGTGTACATGTGAGTGTAAACATCATCCTTGCAGCGAATGTCTTGTTTGATTAGGTGGTTCTTGCCTTTGTAGCTGAAGATCACATGAACCTGCGATCAAATAATACTTTCAATATATATTCTGTTCATTTACATTAATTTTTCCCAATGGCGATAATGACTCTTGTTAGCTCTGAAGATCTAATAGAGATGGTAAGAGAAACAAAAATAAATGTAGGCATTGTGTAAAGGACGAGGGATTAATTTGCAATTTCATCTAGTTAGAATAAGTTATAGATATTTTTCATTAAGTGAAAATATGTGGCTGCTGAAAAATAATTTATTCTTAATGTAGTTAATAGACAAATAAGTTTTTTAAATATACATTTCAAATGTGCATCATATAAATTTAATGTATGTATATATTTGAGAGTACATATAAAGGTCATAGAAATACAGACCTATCAATTTTAAAGATGTGAATTTTATTGCACTTGTATATTTTTATCAGAAGATATCTTTTATGATAGCGATATTATGTTTATGACAATAATAATACCAACGGTAAAAGTTACAAATGACCCAGTTGATGATAGATTAGATATTGATTTAAAGTCGGTTAATCTAAAATAGGCTGATTAAAATTTAATTATTATTAATAAATTATTTCATTAATGTAAATATGAAAGGTTGTTTCTTTGAATAAAAGTCCATAGACAAATAGTATAAAGAATGCAAGACATTATTTGCACAATTGCATATCAAAAGTTATTTTTAAGCTAACAGGAGGTTCTAGATTAAAAATTAATGATAATTAATTGGCATCTATTTATATTTTTAACTACAAAAGATAATATTAAATACTTCCACTGAGGTTTTAAGATTTCTAATAATAATACACTCAGAGTTTTCATTATCAGATTAAATATTTATGTAGTTGAAATAAAAATATTAAATCTGTACTAAAACCTTAATGTGTTTGACATTGTGACACAAAATATATTATTAGAGGACAACTAATTAATAACCCTTGATAAAATAAAATAATGGACTGAATTTTAATGATTCATTAACAGTTATAAGATAAAAAAAAAACAAAATAAAATCTCTTATCTATGGTTTCATTAGTTTTATATGATAAAAAAGGTTGTTACTCTTTGAAAACAAAATAGAAGTTATCTATGGTTTTAAGTTTTTAACATACCAATTTGTGTGTTAATGTGAATGTAATTTAAAGAGCCGATGTAATGTCTCATTTGAATATTGCCTCACAATACCAGTTTAGACTCATTAGTGATAACAATAAATTATTTAAAAAAACAAGTTACATCCAAAATGTATGAATTCAAATATTTAAATAATAAAAATTGTTAAGATAAATCTTGTGAAGTTATTATAATTGATTTTATTATTTTCAATAAGGCTCATATCTTCGGGAACTATCCCGAATCTACGCGGATTTGCACTAGCAAATCCGCGTAACTAGTATTGGATAATTCCGGGTATCTACATTGGAAGCAGATTATCAGAATAAATTAAACACTAAACAATTACTTATTGTGAGAAAATTACCTTAAAAGTCGTTAATATAGAAAATATTTCAGCTTAAACTTTCTTCTGAATTCTGATCATCTACTTCTAATGTACATACGCGGAATTATCCAATGGTAGTTACGCGGATTTACACTATCCCCGACGATATAGTTTTAATTCTAGAGTGTATATTATATTTTTTTGTACATTTCAATTTATTATTTTTCTTTCCGTGTAAAATTTACTGTTTGTGGTGTTTATTGTACACAATGAAGTATATCTATCTATCTATCTAAATGCTTACCTTCTTGGTTCCGGGTCCGCAAATGTCGGGTCCAAACATGATTTCATAGGGGCTTTCTCCGTGCATGTCTTTCTGGTCCAACTTGCAGTCGAAAACCTTGAGGTATCCACCGCCACAATCAATATCCTGTTCATGTTTTACAGAAAACTGAACAACCAAAGGCTTGCCTTCGTTAGAGAACGGCTCGAACTTGCGTGAAAGGGCGTAAAACCTCGCATCTTCTGATGTCTGAAGACCTATTGGATTTATGATAGCAATTAACATTATGCACATTTAAATTATTCAATTTCAAATAATGAGACATTTGATTTTTATTATTAGATATCGTTTGTAGTTAAAAGTGAATGTATTTTTTAATTACCTTTATCTTCCTCCTGGTCGTTGTAGAACTTTCCAGCGGTCAGTTTGAATTTGCCGAATTCTTTTCCTGGATGTTCACTGTACACCCAACTGGATTCCCAGGAGTCTGGAATCGGATAAGTATTATTAGATTCGACATTGTAATCCTTGCCGGCAACAAAATCGATACCACGCGCCAGATACCGGCACTCAACTCAATTTATAAATTAAAACGTGGACTTACCATCAGGGAATTTCTCTTCAAAGTACACATCACAATTAACTAAACTTAATGCCAGCAGGCTGGCAATAGTTACGAATATTTTTTTCATTTTGATTTATAACTACCACCTTCGCATGCAAAGGACTAGCCACGAATAACTTCGAAGTTTGGCGAGTCAACTATTATTTAATTTTGACCGGTTTGTTGCGTTGTTTCGCTGTCTCTTTCGCACTATGCGGGTAAAATGTTGCTAGAAGGAAACAGTAATACCGAAGTGGTTTCAGTGGCAAATTAAAGAGTAGGACGAAAATATTAAAATCGTATAAGAGGAATAGAGATAAAACAGTTCGAGCATGATGTAATGACGTAGCAATACGCAGACAGATGGAGAATTCCTATTGGTCAACGTTAGCAAATAGAAATTGAACACACGTGTGCTTACTGACATCGAAGAGGACCGCGAATTATAAATATCCTATTTAAAAATGCAATTTTCTAAAGAGATATAAATAGAAAAGATTCAAATACACATTAGTCGTATTTCAATTTAAATAGAAGTCAGAACCATTTGTATTTCTAGTTAACAAATATCCTCTAATTAATTATAAACTTGAGATTTAAACAAAGTTCATTGATCCAGAAAGTTCATTCGGCTCACCAATCGGAGTATTACAGGCAGACGAAAGAGAAACAAATATGAATTAATGTTAGTTAGAAAGAGATGAGGCATTCTACTACGTTTCCGAATATAATGCTCGGAAAAATGAAGCAATTATCTTTAAATTGTAGGAAATATAGAAATCGATAAAAATATTTGAATTGATAGCGGAAGTCGTATGCAACGTTTTAAAAATTCTATTTATACGATGCAATATATCTGGTTGACATTTAACTCTTGATTGGTTATTTGGTAGCCGGTGTTTTTTATGTTTAAACATTTTGGTCAATTCAGCACTTTTAATTTGTTATGTAACGAACTTTCTAAACAGTCATTTTGGATATTAGAACAGTCATCGTTACCGAAGTAGACATTTTAAGTTTTGTAATTGTAATATGATTAATGATAACTTCTGTATTGTCGTTTAAGATAATAAATGTGTATGATAATATTATTAAAAAGATCTTAATTTTGCAATAAAATATTAGTTGGAAAGTCCTAGTTATACCATTATAGTAACTAGATAATTTTATCATCATTTTAATTGTATTTTTTTTATATATATTCTGAGTAATAAAAAATGCGGGGAATTAATAAACAGCTTCAAAAAGGCAATTTATTTTATATCACCACGAAGTATTTATGTTATTTCTTTATATGATAAGACAAATGGATACATTCAAATAATGTATTACTGATAAAACAAGGAAAGAAAAACCCATTACAAACAGTAATTTAATGTTTATTTTTTTTTATATTTATTTAAAATCGTCTTTGAAATCGTATTCGTCGCTTTTGTTTAATGTAGTGAGCGTGACATTTTCTAGAACATCCGCCAAATTGACAGCTTGCTTTTCGTTTTTCGCTTTTTTCTTTTTGTCTTTTTTAAACTGCATTTTCCTTAATTTATTCTGTTTGGTGTTTCCCTCTATTAGCATTTCGGGATCGGATTTAGTTTTTTCGTTTGTTTTCTTGCTTTTGTCTAATTTTGATATGATGTTCAACGTTTTCGGTAATAAGCTGGACTCATCTTCGTCTACTTGCATTTCGTTTTCAACCGCCGCTATCACAGGACCAGTGCTTGTAATCTGTTAGAGAAACATTATTAATATTAATAATTATTTTATATGACTCGTTTGATATTATTTCCATGGTATAGTATTCGTGTTTTCATTGTTGTAGAAATATAATTGTGGAACTATTGTCATTGATAAGAATCACATCGTGATAGAAACGTTTCAAATACTTAATTATTTATGATTCACCGAGGATAATTGTATCGGACATAAATACTGATGGTGGATCAAATAACATTTTTATGATAACTCAATCATGAAATTGAAAATCAAGGCTGTAATGAATGTTTTATTAATAAAAAAAATATTATTAATTTATATAGTTGATAAAAATTGCTATCTACTTTATAGACGTAATCATTGCTTTAGTTGTTAATTTTCATTATAATAAACATAAATTACACAACATAATAACCTGAAGAATAACATGTGACTATTTGTTTTAAATTTAAAACTATAAACTTGTGGTAAGCATATTCTTCTTCTTCCTGGCAATTTCCCAGCTTTAGCCAGGGTCTGCTTTACATGTTGTGAATAGTTTTGGCTAATTGTTTTTACGACCGGCCGCCTGCCTGACATCAACCATCTTTGGGAATGCATTAATCAGTGATGTCTAAATACTCTTAGAAAGTACATATGACTCGGAAAAATCACATTGGTACTTGCCAGGATTGAACCCGCGCCCTCATGCATGAGAGGCGGGCCTTTAACCACTAGGCCACCACTAATATTTTTCCATTAGTATGTATAATTACATCTCGTATCATCACGGTTGCTGTTAACAAAGTTACCGAAACATCGAGAGTATGTAGTTTTGAAAAATAATAAAATACGCGTAGTAATCCGAAAACATTAGTTTCATATAAAAGGTATACATAGCTATATAGATTATAGGTTATGAATTTATACGCGGTAGAAGTAGGAGCGAGAGGTATTATAGATAGGTATAGATATGTATACCTTAATAGCGTCCCCATCATTATTCCCAAGTGCATCTATCGCCTCTGTCTCCATAGCTTCAAAGCTGTTGATATCAAACTCCTGAGCGAGGCTGTTCACTATCTTGGCTTCGACATGTACTTCAGACTCTACTTCAGGTGGCTCAGTGAAGTAGCGGACCTTGAAATAATAAGTTTCATTATAAATACTGTGAAAGAAAATTTGTAGGAAATTATAGACATTTTTTTCGTAACAAAATATATAATGTTATTAGCTAACCCACCAGACTTCCTACTGCCTCAAAAGAGCTGTTTTGAGGGTTTTCCCGAATGAACCAATTTTTTTCAGCTTTTAAACCTTCCCTGAACCTCCACGAACATTTCAAGACTAAGATAAGATAAATCCGTTAAGCCGTTCTCGAGTTTTAGTGAGACTAAGGAACAGCAATTCATTTTTATATATATAGATAGAAGATAGATGGATTTATATATCATCAAAATATTTGTGAGTTTTTAAATCTCTACTTGAATAGCTATTTAGTATTTACCACTATCAGTACATGGTTAAGCTTATAAATTATATGTTTAAATAATTAAACATTATTTACTAAAAGTAAATAAAAAGTATTACTAAAAGTATTATTTACTTATCAGTATTATAATAAATATATGTAGAGGTATCAAGTATTATGTAGCTATTATTGGTAATCTATAGTAAGTGTTTTATATAAACCTTTCCAGTATTCCAGTCGTTGAGTAATATTCTGGCTGCTGCATCACGATCTGGCACACCGCCGCGACGGAAACGACCCATACGTTTAGCGAGGGCACTGAAGAACTCCTGGAAATAATGTTATATGATACAATAGAGCAGTAGGCAGACCCTGGCTAAATCTGGGAAATTGCCAGGAAGAAGAAGTAGACACTAGAGCAGGAGTTGCTTAAACTCAAACTTATTTTTTCCTAACCATTTTATGAACAAGCTATTGTTTAGTGGCCATACTATTTATCTACTAAAAAACAAAATTACAAATCATCCCCAGACCTCTACACAATACCAAAATTTTTTTGAGTCTCTTACTGTTATCCTAGGCAACGCCCATAAGGTTTTATCACTTTGAAAAAGGCTGAACTAGGGTTAATATTAACATGTTTAATTTTCACTATTAAAAGTAAATTACTTTAAACTGATTTTATATGATATTGTGTTACTAGAAGTATTTATTAGTAGTACCTTTTGATCGTTATAATATAAATGATATTGAGTAATTATTACAAGAAATTATTATATTTCATTATAATTATTAAAGATTATCTGTGTGATATTTACATTTTTTCTAATAAAAAAAAATATGTTGAAACTATTTCTGTTTTAATCAAAAATGTTTGTCAAGATAGATTCTTATTACAGCTGTTATACAGAATGATTGTAGAACTATTGCTTTGATATAATAACTTAAAACTTACATGCAATGAGGGAAATATATATTATATACATAGAAAAAATAAGGGTAGATTAAAAGAAGTATATAGCAGAGAAATACAACTTACATCAGGAGTATTGAAATCTGGTATACAATATAGTGAAATGAGAGTCTGTTTGTTTGCTCTCTGTAATATAGCTGTGGCCGGAGTGAGAGGATCTTTCAAACTGCCCACTTTGATAGCATTCTTGAGAGCAACCGATGAATCATTATCGGAGCCCGCATGAAACACTATTCCAGGACTATCTAGGATCTTGATTTTGCTGTCTAGCTGTACTGTCTGCATTTGTCTGTACAAAAATATAATTTATATGGTATTGGAATTAAAGGTTGACCACAACGGTCGTAAATTCTTTAAAGATTAAGATATTTTATAACTATTTCATTAATAATGATAAAGTTACCAAACCAAACAACAAAATAATTGTTCAATTAAAGAAAAACACTGTTAAGAATATCAATTTGATATCAATGAATATCATGAATAATCATAAATATCAATCATGACTATCAATGTGATGCTAAAAGTAAAAAAGAATCATGCAAAATTTAATCTACGCTAAAATTTTCATAATTATATGTAGTTATCCATAAAATTGAAATATAAACATACTGTATATGATAAAATAGTTCCAAATGAAATGGATTTTTTTCTTTTATCATATTAGTTTTAAGCAAAGGTATGTATATTTTTATTAAATAACTTTTTTTAAACATGCAATAATTTATAAAATAGTAATGTATATTCTTACTTAGTAATACCAGGAGTGCTGCCAACATTACAAGCTTTGGATCGATTCAAGCTGTTGATGATTGAACTCTTTCCCACATTGGGCAACCCAACAACACCGACTGTTATTGACGTCTTGATGCCCTTGTTACGGCAATAATTACCCAACAAACCCATTAACAACTCCGCACCAACACACGCTGAACCTGGAATATATAAAATAAAATAATTACTATTAAAAATACATATTTATTTAGTAATTAAACACGTTTCATAATAATTATGTCCTTTGTAACAAAATTTTGTTCTACATTAGTATTAAATTTTAAAATAGCAAAACAAAAATCAGTCTGAAGAATTGTATATTTTTATGTGGCATATTTGTTACATTTAAAGCCAGATAATCAATATTATTGCAAATGTTAATTCTAAAATAATACTATACAAAGAATTATACCTTACATTATCACATTTATCAATTACTCAATATTATTGCAAAATTTATTTTAAAATAATACTACACAAAATTTATAAGGCATACATTATGACATATCTCAATTTATGAGTTAAATATGTCTTAATAACTAACATTACAAGAAAATAATAAAAAATTATTCATACTAGTGCTATTTACCTTTCATTTCTTTTTCCTTAACAACATGTTTCTTCTTCTTTCTACCGAGATTGTGTTGTTGATCCTGCGTGGATGCTTTGAATGGAACAGCAGGAGATTGTCTCCGGAGGTACTTCAGCCAAGCCGTTAGATTGTCCCGAGGCACGAGATCAGCTTTATTGAGTACTAACACTAATCTCTTCCCCGATTCACGAACAGCTTCCTCCACTTGTGCACATCTTGTACCTGTATCAAAATAAATTTAACATATATTATTATACAGGGTGCGCCAGAGAAACTTACTTATTTGAAAGGTCAATTAAAAAAAAAGTACTTCAGTTATTGTTTTAATTTTTTTTTTATTTGAGAATACAATATCCCAATTTTTTTTTAATGCAGTCTTAAAAATGACATCGGATAAATGGTGACCCCCATGGCGCATACACTGATGAAGTCGATTTTTGAAATTCGTATCCACTCTTCGCAGCATATCAATCGGTATGTTGGCAATGGCGTCGCGAATGTTGTTCTTGAGGTGTGCTATGGTCCGTGGTCGATCGACTTAAACCAGGGAAATGTGGAAGTGAGCCTCGTCACTGAAAAAAACGACCGCGACTTCAGGCAGGTTGTCAATCAGCATTTCATATGCATTTTGACGGGCATCAAAATCGCGTTCAGTTAATTCTTGCACAACAGCATATTTATAGGGATGAAATTGAAGGTCTTAATGGAGAATTCGTCGAACAGTGGTATCAGAAATTCCCATAGCAGCTGCGTGTTTGCGAGCCGAACGCCGAGGAGAACGCACAACTGACTGCCTCACTCTTTCGATATTTTCCGGAGTTCTGATGGTCCGTTGAAGTCCATTTCTGGGTTTAGCGACACTTCCACACTCCCGAAATGAGTTAACCCACGACAGAATCGAATTACGGCCAGGAACGAGTCTGTGAGGAGGAATTTCAAAGCGAGCGCGAGAGCGAGCGACCGTTAGAAAAGACGCTCTCAACTGCGAAGGCCCGCTGCTCTCTGGACCAGAGTATGATGGCAGCTGACTGAAGGGAAAAACAAACTTGGGAACTTCCCCCTCCAGATGCGCCCTCTCTGGCCCCTCTACCCGCCCAACTCACCGCGCGGTAATTTTTTCAAATAAGTAAGTTTCTCTGGCGCACCCTATATATATATACTTGTTTTTGTGTAGGATTTTGTCTATATTGATTTTGAATGGGGTTCAAAGAAAATTATAAACAGGAAACAATAATGAATATGTTAATAAACTAGCAGATATATTTTGATTTCTAATTTACATTACTGTAAAGTTTTACCAAAATCCGCTATATAGTTTTTGTGTGTAAGAGCAACAAACGTTCTTACATCCTCATATATTTCCCCACTTATAATATGAGTACAATTAATAACAAATATTACTTAAGGCAGACCCTGGCTAAATGGGAAATTGCCAGGAAGAAGAAGAAGAATAATTAAGAAATATCATGAAATATTAAAATTATTAATATTAACATATTTAATATTCACAGTTATATTTTATGACAATAACAATGAATTTACTTTATTATTATTATTTCTAGTTAATAAATTAAATACATAATATGAATGACATAAATATTTATTAACAAATATATTCAAAAAAACTATTTGCCATAAGAATGTTTAGGACTTGAAGAAAATAAGCTCTAGCTACATATTTTACATCTTAGAAAAAATATTTGACTGTTACTTAATCTAGTGTCATTTCATATTGAATTCTTAGATAAATATTGAATTTTCTATATGAATATAACTACATTCCGTAGCTATTGTTAGTTATTAGGTGAAGCAAGAGGAATGTGATTGGAGGTAGCAAGTTTGATTCCCGCTTGTGTCATAGAATTTATCATTCTATTTTCAACATTAATATTAAATATAAATTATAACTTATTTATAGTACCTAATGGATCTCTGGCATCGACAACTTCAAGAATAACTTCAGCCTCCGATATAACCTTCTTGAATTCTCTGTAATATGTTTTCAATGAATTCTCCTGTTGTCTGTCCTTGCTATATTCTGTGCTACCATTTTCATTACCTTTGAATGCATCGTGAACTTTACCTCTTGCTTCAGCATTAGCAACCTATAAAAAGTCAGGTAAACTTGAAATATACTAATATATACTAAAAATAATTTAAAAATTATTCTTATATGTAGCGAAATCAACTAATTATAAGTGTTTTGTTTGTCATAGTACTTTTTTAATATTATGCAAGCAAATTCCTTACAGTAATTCTACAATAAGTTTTCGGCACAAATCTAAATGTAGACACTAAATATTTACATACAATTGTATCATATATGAATGAAAATAATGATATCAGCTTTAATTAGAATGTTTCTTTATAATTTTCTACTTTTGTATAAATTCATGACAATTATCAAGTGATTGACTCATGTGTAGTATTAAAATTATTAATATAATTTCAGATAATATATTAAAAGTTATTGATAAAGTCAGTAGTGGCCTAGTGGTTAAAAGGATCGCCTCTCATGCATGAGGGAGCAGGTTCGATCCTGACCTGAGCAAGTATCAATGTGATTTTTCCGAGTCATATTTACTTTCCAAGAGTATTTAGACATCACTGATTAATGCATTCCCAAAGAGGGTTGATGTCAGGCAGGCGGCATTAAAAAACAATTAGCCAAAACTTTTTACATGTAAGGCACACTCTGGTTAAAGCTGGGAAATTGCCATGTAGAAGAAGAAATAAAGTTAGTAATGTTAGTTAAAATGTCGTCATCATCATCCTATCAGAGCCCACTGCTGAGCTGCCTTTTCTCACATAGAGAAGGTTTGAGCATTAATCACCACACTTGCTCAAGACGGGTTGGTGATTTCAAACTTATAATTGTGAAACATAACTCCAGGTTTCCTCACGATGTTTTCCTTCACCATATGTCAGTTAAAATGTATGAAATCTTTATTCATTTATTATCACATACCAAAGTGTCCATTCCCACAGGATTCTTCTTATCTTCTTGTCTCTTCTGTTTGTCTAACTTCGCTTGTTCTCTTCTTTTCTGTTTTTCTTCTTCTTTATGTTTTTTAACGAGTTCTACTTCTTTAAGTATTTCCTCTTTAAACGGACACACATTAGGTATCTGTACGGCTTTAGGTTTTTTTGATTTGGGATTCTTTTTCGCCTCTTTCTTCACTTTCCTGTTGTGATCTCGGACTTTCTTTTCAATTTTATACCTTAGTCTAGCAGGTTGCCTTTTAGATGGCTTTTCTGTAAAATAATAATTTAAATTACAGTTTTAATAAATTCTTCTGTGTGAATTTACCGGATTTATAAAAAACCTTAGAAAAATATATAACTAATAAATAATATATTATTTGCAATGAAAAAGCACATTCATAACCTCAAACATTTGAGGTTTCAAGTAGCTAATAAATATTTTAAGCCTGCATAAACAAATCGTTACACATATAAGAGAAAATGGTTGGAAATTGATGGGGTATTCATAAATTTAAAATTACATTAAAATAAACAACGAAAACTTACTCAATTTAAACTTTGCCATGACTTAGTTTAAAATTAACACTACAGAGATCGTAAAAACAAGTTTTTCACAGAATAGTTATTTATATAATAGTGTGTGTTAACACTTTAATACATTTTTTATTTTAATGTATAATAAGTAACGCTTTTCTTAAATAGAAGTAATATATTTTATGACTTCTCGTTATATTTTTGTCGCTCTTATGTCAAGTGTCAAGAACATGTGCGTATTTAAATGAAGAGATAAATAATATCATTTACTATAAAGATAAAAGATATAGATATCTTTAAAAATGATTAATCTTTAATCAAGTTTTATTAATTTTTAATTTATATTGATATTTTATTTAAATAATAGTCATAGAAGTTTCTTTTATCATGCTATTTTCAATTATATCGTATAGCCATTATAATGCCGGTATCCAAAGCATAAAAAAAATACGCCGATGTTGAAAGGTGGAACTTTTAAATTTAAGAATAGGTTCTTATTACTTTTGAAGTAACAATGTTATGTACATTAATATACATATAAATGGCTATAACGCGGCTCTTCTCTATATTATGAGTTCGTTATTATCATTTCCTGAATTACGTAAAAATATTTTTGTGCAGATTTTGGAAATAAAGGTTATTGAGAAATATATTTGAAATAGTAAACAAAAACATTTTATATTTTAACTACATACTTCAATTCATCTAAAGATCATGCTATAATTTTAGCATTAAAATAAATTAAAACGAAAACTAAAATTCTTTGTGCAAATTGGAACAAACTGACACTCTATAGTGGTCTTCTGAGAATACTCTATCTAAATGTCTTCTGTGTTTAAAATATCTGTAATTTTTATAATTTATTACAATAATGATTTTATAACTAAAGAATATTTATAGTTAATTCATATTCCACGGACATGTATTAAAAAATTACTGAGCTGTCTTCTTTATGTAAACTCGTATATTAAATAACACAAAAGCTATTATTTTCTTGCTCCGAAAGGGATGTTGTTTATTTATAATGTTGATACATGAACATAGATGATGCGATGAATTCGTTTTCAAAATAGGTATCGACTACCAACTATCGTCGTACAAAGAACTAATACCTATTGTCCCGTCACGTAACCTCACTACGGGTATAGTCTATAGGTAAACAAAACACGTAGTTTCATTCATCGCATAGTTAGTTTGAATGAGAATTGGTTCGACGTCGCCAATGCCACATGGCATTATTAATTCACTGCCAGCTGCACTCGAATCGCAAAACGGTCGTTTATACCTGAACAGGTAATAGAAGCAACAGGTCATTTAAACTGGCGCGGGGAGCTCCGCGCCGCTCTAGCGCCTGGCTGGATATGACTTAACGAACAATGCGTTAGTCGTGTCTCGCCCTTCACGGTGGACGCATGCCGGTGCGGGAGCTCGTCGCGATAATACTTTCACGTAACCGTTCATACTCCGGCTGCGAGTTATGTGCGCGAACGCACGCTTCAATAACCCTCTATCCAGCAGATCGTGACAGTGCCAATGTCTCCTAGCTTAGAGGGTATCATGTTTAACAGGAACGCGAACCTGTCAGCTCGCCGGCCATTGCTCGCGGAACCACAGAAGCCAGTCGTGGTTCCACCTCGAGCACCACCCCGGGACTACGGTAAGTACGGCAGACCCGCGCCCGCGGCGAGGAACGCTCCGTCCGACGAAGGACGATTCGAATACAGAACCGATTACTGGAAACCGTCGAATGTTGACATCGAAAAACGGCTGCAGGAGACGAGAACGCGAGAGAAGATCGGATACTTTCAAGACAAAGTGACCCCACCGGAATTAAATTTGGACCGTAGGGAGGCGGAGTTAGTGTTTAAATTCGACCCTCACGCATCCGCTGAATATTTATCGAGTCAGTATCAAGCTCCAACAGTTCAATATGCAAAGCCCCCGACGCCGGCAAACGGGTTTGCTAACCGTCTACCGGAGAGAGACGGCCCTTTTGTGTTCGGAGTCCACAGTCCCAGTCAGTTCCCTATACCGCGTCGGGACGAAGACGACTACGACTACTCCGAGGTGGCCGAGGAGCACGGCCGGCCAGTGATAAAAGATGACGAGTCTACGGAACTCAACTGTTGTGATAAAGTGAATGAGTGGACTGTTAGGGATAAGAAGAGCCGGAGGACTTTAAACCGTATGTTCCAAATAAAGGACCGACGGAAAGTTAAAGGCGGGAAAAAAGAAAAGATTAAGTGTGTGTTGGTCGGAGACGGCGCGGTGGGAAAGAGTTCGTTGATAGCCGCGTACGCCCAGGACACCTTTCGGGAAGAATATCAACCGACCGCATACGACACATTTAATGGTGAGACTCAATGATTTACTTCACTTATTATCAATACAGCATTTCAACTCGTGTCAATATACTCCAATTTTATCATAATAGCCCTGATTTGTATAGATAATTACCTTGATTGTGATACATTTTTAGCACGATAACTACAACGGCGCTTAAATCATGAAATGACTTATTTAGCGCCACTAAACAATATCTTTATCACAGACTAAATACATAATACAGGTTTGGCAACTAAAACAATAATATTTATTTGTGTAGATAACAAAACATAGTTGATGGACTAAATTCGGTGTCCTAATTCCTACGTCAAATGGCAGCCGTAGGTAATATTGTTTAAATTTCCTCCAATTCTCATGGTTTCGTGATATCATTATGAAGGCGCGTCAAACATTTGATAGCTTATCAAACACTCGAAATATTGCAAAAAATTGGCATTATAAATCGTGTAACAAGCGTGTTTCGTAATTCAAATACAGTTTTTTTTAATAGACACGTATAACTTGTTTGATTATATTCATTAAATATGAATAAAAATAGTAAAAAAAACTTATTAAATCAGATTTTTTGTAATTTACAATTAATTATATGACATGAAATACTCATTAATCATTTTTTTTTTTATAATTCAAAATTAAACTTAACGATTTTCTTTTTAAATTCGTACATATAAAATATACGTATCATCTATCTTAATTGTTATGCAACAAAAAAAGGTTCATTGTAAACATTCACACGTACAAATATCTAGTTCCAAAATCAACTAATTATAGAGAAAAAACTTATAAAATTCCAGTCACGCTCTATCTGTTACGTTTGGGGAATAATATTTTTTATTATATAAAAGGAATAGTTCACATTTGTCCACGTAGAGGAGGTCAAAGCACCTTTTAATATGGATCTCTGGCAGTCAGAACCAATTAATGTTACTGTCACTTGCTCGCTAGGATATGAATACAAAGAAGTATACCGGATGACGTTACCATTGACTCAACCAAACAATCGATAGATTTGCAAATCATAACAACTGCTCAATAAACTTTAAAATAATGAAGCAACAATTATATTAAACCAACCAATATATCACATAACTTTAATCATAAAAGTATCGACAGTGCTAAAATCGTTAAAACATCAAAGGAACTAACTTCTTGCTTCGTGAATGTTCTCTTTGTTCAAATGCTATATAAGCCGCTAACAGATCCTTAAAATGTATCCTAGGTTGCATGAGTAACCATTACAGGTAAATAAACCGGCGCCACACTTACGTAGCCAGAAAGAACAAAACGATTATATTAACTGCAACAGATCTCAGAATAAGATACGACCATTGGAAATAACTTCAAGCTTAAGTAATAACTGCTTTGTTCCTTTTTTTTGTTGTGGTAAAACTTCGGCGTTTTCAAATTCCAGTTTTCTTTGAAAACATTGAAGTCTCACTGAAAGTAATGTGAAAGCAAAGAACAATGTACTTTCCCGTCTGTATTTGCATGTATAATACCGATTGCAATATTCGCCTTTAGAATTTTCTTTGGCTGCATCTTTTATTACCGTGTTGACACGACGTGAGTTACTTCCTAGTTAATACCTGTACAAAGGACAATACATACAGTTTACTCGTAATACTTAAAATACTCGAAGAACGACGATTAGTCATATCCTATGTATGACATAAAAATCCTTAGTTAAAACAGATTAGGCGATAATGACCATTTCGATGACGCTATACTATGTAACACCAAATAAAAATATGTCTATAATATATTAATAATAACTAAAATTTTATATAACCTGTAACAAAAGTCCAGGTGACATAAAAATGTCGTGGTTATTCAAGTCTAAGCCAGGTGTTTATAGCAGCTGCAACTCTTTGTTCGACCTTCTAAGAAAAATAAATAAAAAATATTAAAGTACGATCATTTTAGAAAACGTTCGTCGGGATACATTTTTTTCTCGTCACAAGTCATTACGACCGGTGCGTTTGATACGAAATAATGTTCGATAAAAAAACTGTACACGCCTGTGGTATTTTAATTACTTTTCATCATTTCTCTATTATCTTTTATGGATTAGAATATTAGTGTTATTTAACCTGTAGCTAGAACATTTACATTTTACTCTACGGACGCTATTAAATATAAAAATGAATTGTAATTTGTATGTCTTCTTCTTCTTTAGTTAGTGGCGTTTCCTTATAGATTTCGTCAATGTCGTGTGCGGATATTATACTGAACTATGTAAAAAGGAATATGTGAGTGAAGGTATGAATAGAGAATTTAAGTTTGTCACTTTATACCTATGAAAATTGTACCGCAAAATGACATATAGGTATATTTTTTTTTTGTAATTGTTTTTACGGCTCTGGATACGAGTCCTAAGCCTTGACATCCCTACTAATATTATAAATGCGAAAGTAACTCTGTCTGTCTGTCTGTTACGCTTTCACACCTAAACCACTGAACTGATTTTAATGAAATTTGATACAGACATAGAGTTGACCTTGAGAAAGAACATAGGATAGTTTTTATACCAGACTTTTGGAAGGTTCTCTTGCAAACGCGATATAACCGAACACCACGCGGGCGAAGCTGCGGACGGCAAGCTAGTATATCATAAAATATTGCGAGAGTACAATTATCAGAAAAAGAAATCGACTTTAATATTTGTCACAACCGTCAGTTGATAATTTAATATAATTTTTCAATTACGATATTTGATTTCTAATATCTCTATTGAATGGAAGTTTACTGTGTAATAAATTGTAATTTTTAATAAAATGGCAATATTGATGAACTGTCATGTTTTAAATAGTTTTTTTTTATCATCCCTCCATTCACAGTGAGATTATGTAATATTATGCCAAATATTAATATATTTTAAATATGTTTTTTTTTATATTTTACAAGTCATAAATTGTTGTTTATTATACAGGGCGCAGTAGCCACAAACCAAAGCCTTTATATAATGTATATATCTAAGAAGTACTTAAACGTTTATGTGTACATTAATAACTTTCACGTTGCACATGTTACCGCCATATTACTGGTGAAAGCGTATGTAAACAAGAATTTTGGTAAAAAACGATTTTTTAATTCCGAATTTATATACGTAAACTTAATTAGTAACGTGCATTATTTTCAAAATATAACACAATTACATCTGAGTATAGAATAAAAACTTAATATTTATATTAAATAATAAGTATTAAATATGAATTTAATGATAATATAGTTTTTTAAAGCCACTCCATTCGGGCATCACTAACATAAATCTATGGCCGTATTACATAATAAAAAGCCACCCCGCATGGCTCTGTCCAAAGTACCGTTATCTTAATACCCTGCATTCATATCAACTATAAATTTCATATAATATCTATATATACATGCTGTAAGACATGTAAATATGCTACGTGATTTAGTCCACAATACAAATTGATTTATTACGAAACGTTATATTGAGTAACTTCTGTATTTCAGACAATTTGTACTACAATAAATTCGTTTTGAAATATACAATTTATCAGTATAGATTTACAAAAGAGTATTATATCGAACTAGCTTTCCGCCCGCAGCTTCGCCCGCGTGTTCGGTTATATCGCGTTCCCAAGAGAACTTTTCAAAAGTCTGGGATAAAAACTATCCTATGTTCTATCTCAAGGTCGACTCTATGTCTGTACCAAATTTCATTAAAATCAGTTCAGCGGTTTAGGCGTGAAAGCGTAACATACAGACAGACAGAGTTACTTTCGCATTTATAATATTAGTAGGGACAAACCTCTTTGCCAATATCGATGTTTTAATTTAAATATCGATTATATAGTGAAGGTAATCCAATAACTACTTTTCTAAGTCATCTCAGTGCATCCTCAAGCCGGACAGACCGGTTCCAACACGTGCATAGTGATCGTGACTTCTAATGCATTGCTTTAATATTTAAAATTATTTTATACCGGTCATTCAACTGTAATATTATTAAAGTTAATTAAAATTCACTATATATCTTGCAATTTCCCAGCTATAGCCAGGGTCTGCCTTACATGTAAATAGTTTTGGCTAATTGTTTTTACGAGCCGCCTGCCTGACATCAAAACTTTGGGAATGCATTAATCAGTGATGTCTAAATACTCTTAAAAAGTACATATGACTTGGAAAAATTATATCGGTACTTGCCAGGGCTAGGATCGAACCCGCGTTCATGCATGAGAGGCGGGCCTTAACCACTAGGCCACTTAACTGACTATATCTATATGTTATAAGTAAGACATATTGATATGAGTTTCTTATGAATCGTACGTAAGTCTCAGATTGCGAAGGGGAATTGAGATCGGTTAATGGGTTAAATTGCTTAATGCTGGGGTCCCGGGTTCACGCGTTATCTAATGAGACTGTATTCGCAGTAATGCTTTAATTGAACTAAAAATATATCTGAAACATTATATATATATAGTGAATTATTATGAAAGAATTGATTTTTTTCCGCTTGTTTCAAAAGACACTGAAATCTCGAGTTTGTTTTTGAATTATACGTATATGATGTATAGGAAAGATGATTAAACAATAATTATATTGCATTGCAAGATTTAGAGCCAGTATTTGCCTTTGCCTTCGACTTGAAAGAATAATATATAAACCAATTCTGTTATGATCGTAAATACCTTTATTTATATGAAAACCTTTCTCTAATACAATCTCATTACAAATGTATACATATATGTATAAGTTTAACAAATGCTAGAACTTTTTCATTTCATTCAAAGAACCTTTCTGTATTTAGGTCAATTGCTAACTTCAGTAAAGCGTCATATAAACTCAGAAATCACAGTTAAAAAATCCGATTACATTCAAATGACATAATTTAAAAAGATTTGTAGGAACTAAGTATGTTTTATTTTTAAATATATTAAATTAACGAGTTATGATACAGTGCCCTCCAAAAGTTAGTTGAAATTAGTTCACCTTATCAATGATGTTATATATTTTCCAAAATACGCAGTGTCTATGAATGAACTGTTTACTATTTACGTTTGGATACACTATTCTAATACGTACAGTAGGGAATTCCCCGAAATTCATTTTGATTTCTTTTAAAATCTATGTTTATGTGTGCACTACTTGAATTGAGCGCGTCAAAAGTCAGTTGAAATAGGAAACTTTAAACGATATCCGATACTCTCACGGTTTTAAATTCATTTATTATTATTGTTAAGGCAGTGTGCGTAGTTTAAATTTAATAATAAGATATTGTAAGGTGATTTGACTGTTTTTGAATTAATAATGGCTCCGAGACGAAAATTAACTGTCGAAGAAAGAATAAAGATTGTGTATGAATACGAAAAAATTGATAATTTTAGTCCTGTGATAAAATTATTTAAAGTTAGTCCAGAAGGTGTCCGAAAAATAATAAAGAAAAGTTTAGAATGTCCTAGTCTTGCAGATAGGCCACGGTCGGGGCGTCCTAGGGCTACTACTTCTGTTGATGATCGACAAATAGTGCGGCAGTGTAAAATTAATCCCAGGATTGTGGTACGAGAGATCAAAGATCAATTACAGGAAGCAGGGACCTCGGTTTCTGAAACTACTCCTGCATAATGCTAATTTACGAGGTCACATTGCCAGAAAGAAACCTCTTTTAACATCGATCCATAAAAAACGAAGGTTGGAGTTCGCCCGCAAGTATTCGGATAAACCAATAGAATTTTGGAAGAGAGTAGTCTTTAGCGATGAATCGAAGTTCGAACTATTTGGAAATCACCGTCGGCAAACCGTATGGCGCACAAGCAATGATAACTCTTACGGCGACAAATACTTGCAGCCCACTGTGAAACACGGCGGTGGGAGTGTGATGGTTTGGGGGTGTTTTTCTTGGCATGTTGTGGGCCGACTGCAAGTAATTGAAGGCAAGATGACAGCACAGGTCTATTGTAATATTCTCCGTGACAATTTAAAACAACCTGCTGAAACAATGGGGTTAGGTCGGATTTTCAAGTTCCAACAAGACAACGATCCGAGGCATACAGCAAGGATAACTAAACAATACTTTGAAGATAACGAAGTGGATTTACTGGAATGGCCTTCGATGTCACCCGACCTTAACCCCATTGAACATTTATGGGATGAATTAGACCGCAGGATCCCTGTTTCCATAAGAAGCAACAAGAATTTGTTTAAAAATAAAATTCTTGAAACATGGTCGATAATACCGGTCAAAACATTACAGAATCTTGTAGATTCAATGCCTAGACGAATTAAAGCAGTTCTACAGAATAATGGCGGTCATACAAAATATTAAAAGTTAAAATATTTGCAAAGACACAAGCCTTAAAATATTTTTTCAACAATTTCAACTAACTTTTGGTAACGTGATTTCATTGTTAATCTACATAAATTATAATTATAAATTTTTTTATGATTCTCTTACTGACAGAAATATTCTAAATTGATTATATTTTAATAAATAATTCTTGAAGCCACGATTTTATTTGGTTTTATTATAATTTCCTCACATTTACTACATTATTGATAATTTCAACTAACTTTTGGAGGGCACTGTATGTATTAAGTCGCTTGACCACTCAATGGACTAAGCACGTAACATTATTTGAATACAATATGACATACAACAATGTCATTCGCGCCATTTTTAAAAGTGACACTAATGAATTTACTAATATTATTATTTCTATAAGCAATGGTTTTGTTTAACATATAAAAATATCATTACAAATTAAACCTTTTTCTCAGCTTCAAAATGTTCCTTTTTTAAATTTAAATTTCGAATGTTATACTAGTATGTCACAATCTGTGAAATGAAAAAAAAAGAATGCGTAAACACGGAATTTTAATTAGTCTTTTCTACCTGTTGTTGTGTGATGTAATAAATGAATCAAATGACTATTTTATTACGTATTTTATTTTAGGACGTTACCTACTAACGGTTAATGACAACACGGGATTGAGATAACGATGTAATATTTATTTTTGAATATATAATACATTTTAATATGTATATATATTATTGACAACACATAAATAGAGTATACAAGGAGTTTTTAGTGATTTTTATTTATTTTTCCAGCCAGTACAAACATCCATTTAAAATGCATTTCTATCAATGCATGAGTACTGTTAATAATTATTGTACATGCTAATTGTTCATTCATGTGTTTTTTTTACATACGATTCGTTGCAGTATTTTATTCCGTTCTTTATTTAAAAATATTTCAGCTCTCGTTTGTGACTTTTGAATATGGAACATTTTATTAAACGTATATATACTATATGTATAGATTAATAGGAATATTATTAAAAATATGTACAAAGGATGTTTAAACTATTCGACATTACATGTTACAATATAAATGTCCTACACATGTTTATTTCGGTGACAACTCTATGTAGTTTCTTTGTTTTGAATCATTACTCATTACTGAGCTCGCTGCCGATTTGGGCTTTTAATAAAAGCAAAAACTTATGGCGCCAAAGCTGATTTACTTATAACCCAAGTTAATTTAGTGTTAAGCAAATCTCATGTACGTCCTTTTAACCGCTTGGATCTAAAGTTAGTATGATTCGTCACAGCGATGTGACCCCATTGTGAAATTAACGGTGTATTTATTTTCCTGAACTTCAATGACTAATGTCATATAAATAATATTAATAATATTATAAATGCGAAAGTAACTCTGTCTGTCTGTTTGTTACGCTTTCACGCCTAAACCACTGAACTGATTTTAATGAAATTTGGTACAGACATAGAGTTGATCTCGAGAAAGAACATAGGATAGTTTTTATCTCAGACTTTTGAAAGGTTCTATTAGAAACGCGATATAACCGAACTCCACGCGGGCGAAGCTGCGGGCGGAAAGCTGGTTGTGATATAAATGTTTATGGTAATTGTTTTTATTTTGCATATTATTGATTATATTTCTTATTATATCATCTATTGTCTATTAATGAGTGTATTGTTTTTGTATAATGCAATGTTATATAACAATATATTTTGTCATTATGTTAGATAATCGTCCATACACAATAAAATTGCTTTGCAAATAAATTCATTAATTTCATTATTATTCACGTCTACTGGTTTAAAATATTGAGGTAAAAACTAATGTTTATTTCTTAAAATTTGACTTGAGTCATTATATTTATATGATGTCCAATGGCGTGTTATAATATTGTATATAAATAAATTTGCTGTTTTATATCAAATAAAATATTTAGGGCTATGTATTCATTTAAAATATAGTAATGTTTTTATTTCAAATCACATGTAATTTTGGTACAAGTATTTACTCACCTGTAAAATTTGTCAAAAGCAAGGATATGACGTCAGGTTTGACGAATCATCTGTTTCCTGTGTTTGATATTGAATAGTATGTTTCAATGATAATCATTTAACGTTTTTTACTTTGATACTGAAGCGAAATGATGATAGTGTATGCTATTATGGTTGCAAAGTAAAAGTAAGGAGAATAGTTAAAAATAATAGAATTCGCGTAGTAATCTAAAAATATTAGTTTTATTAAAATATTATTATTACTAATTAGCTGACCCGACTTCGTACCGTAGTATAATCAAGAAATATCTGTTACCTTTTTATCTGAATGAAGTTAATTTCTTTATTAAGTATGTACCTCGACAGACAATGTTCTGTCTGAACTGTGATTATTGAATTCTAATTAGTATATTAATAAATCAAAATTATTCCGAAACAAAAAGTTTATTATTCTATTGCTTTAACTAACTTCGTGAATATTATTGGCAGTGATAAATTATTTTAATAAAAAAGAGAAATATTGTAATTTTTTTGTCCTAGTGATTTTCCTATTTTTTTCTACTGATAATAACAAATACATCAAAAAAAGAATTGGTGAAATCGGTCTAGTCATTCACGCGTGATGCTGTGACCAGGGAAAAAGGGATTCGTTTTTATATATTACGCGCGGATTTTCGTGATTTCCTTGATGTAAAGTAGCCTATATGTCATTCCTGAACATCAGCTTCCTGTATACAAAATTTTATTAAAATCGGTTCAGCCGTTTGAGCGTGAAGAAGTAACAAACATACACACACACAAAGTTTCGCAATTATAATATTAGTAGGATATTGATAAGAGGTGTTCACTCTTCAGCATATCCTACCTATCTTCTATGAACGTCATGAGATTTTAAATTAAATATTAAGTCCAATTGAGGATTAAGTTTTGTATAGTGTATTAATATTGTTAATTTATTGATGTCGAAAGTCTCGTCGGAGCTCGAATGAGCGTTGCAAAATTAATCATATCATATGGATTGAGTTACGTGAACACTGTACTTTTACGACCAAATAAAATTCATTATTCAACTGATTTTAACGAAATTTGAGTATTACTATATATGGATCTATTACCTTGAGTTTATGTAAATTAAAAATACGCATTTCTTTTAAATTCTTTGTAAACAGCTACATACATGTTGTTTTAGTTGACTTCGCTTGTGTTTTTTGTTTTGGTCCACTGTCAATATTAATGTACATATTTTCTTTAATTTCAAAATGAAGTCACGAGCCTCTGAAATACCTACTTTTTACTCTATCTACCATATAATGCAATTATGTATGGAAAGTTTTAGGCCTGTCGTAATATAATTAAGATTACATATTACAAGGATTTTTGATTTCACACAAAAATTTAAATTACGTCAATTATTATGTTTTTGCTTAATTTAATGTACATAATGTTATTTACTTGAGGTTTTGTAACTGGGGTATGACTGAAGTGTTGCTAAAATAAATAAATAAATAAATAAATAAATAAATAAATAAATAAAGGTTTTCATCAGACATTATAGATGGTCACCAAGAATTGGAAGGTATTTTAGCTCCAACCAAGAGAATCTACGATCACGTTTTCTACCTGGCAATTTCCCAGCTTTAGCCAGGGTCTGCCTTACATGTAAATAGTTTTGGCTAATTGTTTTTACGACCGCCTGCCTGACATCAACCCTCTTTGGGAATGCATTAATCAGTGATGTCTAAATACTCTTAGAAAGTACATATGACTCTAAAAAATCACATTGGTACTTGCCAGGATCGAACCCGCTCATGCGTGAGAGGCGGGCGTTTTAACCACTAGGCCACTTCTACGATCACGTATCTTATTGATTAATAATTGTATTGTATTAACTATTATAGGTATCGAGACATGACTTGTATGGTGTGCCAGCGATAATACCCGCGCGTGGGGAATTCACAATGGCTTGATCCGTTTGTGGCTTGAATTTTTCATTTTATAAGATATCCATGGGGAGTGCATTTAAATTTATTCACTCATATAAATCAATAAATGGAATCTTCTAGAAATTTCCGTGACTTAATACATATGTATTAAACTGGTGCCCAGGCAGGTACCAATGTGACTTTTTCCGAGTCATATGTACTTTCTGAGAGTATTTAGACATCACTGACATACGGTGAAGGAAAACATCGTGAGGAAACCAGGACTTATGATTACAAAAAATTATAAGTTTGAAATCACCAACCCGTCTTGAGCAAGCGTGGTGATTAATACTCAAACCTTCTCCATGTGAGAAAGAGGCTATGCTCAGTTGTGGGCTCCGATAGGATGAAAAAAAAATCAATTGCTGTATTGCCTGAAAAACTACTCGACAATCGAGAAGTTTTTTTTGAAATCGATATAATATTTAAATCGATTCGATACTAAAAACTACAAAGAGTTTCTCTTAAAGCAAAGGAAACGAAACATGCAGGCAATTTACCTTTAACATACTTTAGCAATATGTTTTGCAATTATGTTGTCGGTCGGTATATAATTTCGCAATTTATATATATACTAACGACCTTAAAAATGATATTTGAGGAAGCTTTAATGAGTCATTTTGACCGCTATATTTAGTGATCGCATTATTTTAAGAAACAAACGGTTCGCGCCCACGATTATGCAGTTTTAGGTTATTTTGAAATCATATTGAACGAAAATAAATTAAAAAAAAGAATCGTTTATTATTGCGATTTTTTTTTTAATTCTTGGAAATAACCGTCAAAGACCAACATTATTCTGCCATGATTAATATATAATATATTTTAGTATGTACATTCCTCTGTAGTGTTTTCTATGGAAATTTACTTGATTTATAACTATTGATATTTCTTGTAACAATGACTAACAGATTATCGAATATCTTATCATAGCAAGGTTTTGATAAAAACGCATTCGGTAACACTAACTGGCCTTTACTATTGATGTACTAACACTATTATTACTCTTTGTCTATAGTTTAATATAACAATACTAATATTATAAATGCGAAAGTAACTCTGTCTGTCTGTTTGTTACGCTTTCACGCTTAAACCACTGAACTGATTTTAATGAAATTTGGTACAGATATAGAGTTGACCTTGAGAAAGAACATAGGATAGTTTTTATTCCAGACTTTTGAAAGGTTCTCTTGTAAACGCGATATAACCGAACTCCACGCGAGCGAAGCTGCGCGCGGAAAGCTAGTATTATATATATTTTTATAGTACTTTCTTTTAAATCAAAGATTAATAAGTAATTATTTAATTGTTTAGTCATAACTAAATTACTTTTGCTAACTACCAAGAAACAATTACCGTTCCCACCGTCGTTTCTCATTGATAGCTAATTACATCCAATGATTCGCCTTATTTATACTAAAAACATTATCGATATGGGTATAATTAATTTCTTATATCATCTATATACGGCGATGTCAAGATTTTCCACGACGTGTGCTGTGATAAACTGAATAAGATGAAACCTTTTGTATGAAATTAGAAAAAAATAGGTGTGTGACCTTTCTAAAACACACACACACACACACACACACACACACACACACACACACACACACATACACACACATACACACACATACACAAAGATATATTTATATATAAGAATTTTTTTAATGATTCTTTTTTGCGTATATAAAACTACATGCTCCCGACGTTTCGATTACTTTACAGCAACCGTGATCACGAGAGTATGTAATTTTAAAAACAATAAAATAACCCGTAGTAATACGAAAACATTAGTTTCATTTAAATGAATACATAGCCTAAGATCTTAATTTAAAAGTTTTTTCTGTCATACAATTTAATATCTTAAAACTATATAAATATATTGACACTTGAAATATCTCAATGGCGACTTCAAGAGCCTTGTAGACTTTTATCAACACTTCAAGGTTGATCAAGGAAATTTCTTCTAGAACACGGCACTGTCAAACAATGTTATCATATGAATTTACAGAAATAAACTACAGTTCAGTAATTTTTGTATAGATTTAGCTGACTTTTTACTTTTCCGCTTCCAAAGATAAGATAAAAATAATCATATGCAAATTTTAATAAGAGAATTATCGTTTATTTAATAAGACACGTAATATTACTTACGTTATAACGTAGCTTAGTTAAATGAAATTTGATATTGCACATTTCAGATTCGTAACTTGTACCTACTGTTTTGATATAAATTATATAAATTTATTATTATATTATGTATGCTGAATTTCCAAAGAGGGTTGATGTCAGGCAGGCGGCTCGTAAAAACAATTAGCCAAAACTATTTACATGTAAGGCAGACCCTGGCTAAAGCTGGGAAATTGCCTGGAAGAACATTATGTATGCTAATAAATAAATATTTAAATATTACTATTATGTTAATGAATTGTTTTCCTTACATATATTTCTTTTTTTATTTAATTTATTGTGTATAGTAAATGTTTGAAGAATATATAATTATCATCTTTTTACTTGACTGTAGTTAGTTTGCTAGAATTATGTTGTAACAGGTTTGGTCTTCCATAAAAGGGAGAAGCTTGTACCACTTATACTTAGAACATACTTCGTTTTTTACAAATTTATATTTAAAGAACTTCACATATTTTGATATAACTTTTAAACTTGTACATATTAATATTCTATTGTCTACATCACATATATTATTCGCCATACGACGTATCTTTTATCTTTTAAGATACGGTTCCTTTTATTTATCTTTTAAGATATTGTGTTTCTTTTGTCTGGACACATGAATACTTGGTTAGTTGTTATTTATTAGTACTTTCTTTGGACATTGTTAATATCACAATAGAGGCATGTAATGTAAGAATTATATTTAATTTTATCAGATATATTATCAATTGTTAAACTGGTTATCACTAGTATTTGATATATATATTTTGAATCGCGTGATATAAAGATATAAAAAAAAAAAATTAGTGTTCTTAACTTAAACATTAAAACCTCCTTTTGTTTGGCAGAATGACTTTGTGCTGTTTCATATGTTTATAAAAAAAAAACCAAGTCCATTGACCCTTGTTTGATAAGTCCAGTGACTTATATGTCAGTGTAAGGTCGTCTCACAATGAATCCTACGCGTTAAGTTTTAATCGTGAACCTAAAATGGTAGCGTTATAAATCTTATGCGAATACGTCTTGTTATCATTGTATTGGATTTACATACATTATTCATATTATAATTTACTGTACCTTTTGACGTCTATACCTCTTAATGCAGAACTAAAGAAGGGAGCTAAGCAAATTTATACCTAATCCTCCTTGTAAATAGAACTTAATTTTCATTGTTCTACTTTTGTTATAATTGAGTATCCTTTTGACGAATATACCTCTTAATATAGAAAGGAGCTAATCAAATTTATACCTAATTCTCCTTGTAATAGAACTGAATTTTCATTGTTCTGCTTTAAACAATAAGGTATTCTAAAAATCATTTCGAATTATTTGAAAAAATGTTCGATTTATTTTTTTAAATTTTCAAATTTAGAATGCGTGTTATTCTGCCATCCCTTGTAATAGAACTTAATTTTCATTGTTCTACTTTAAACAATAAGGAATTCTAAAAAATCATTTCGAATTATTTGAAAAAATGTTCCATATTTTTTTAAATTTTCAAATTTAGAATGCGTGTTATTCTTCCATCATCCAATCAGAAGGGAATTGTTTTGTTGCTCGTTATCTGTAGTCCTCATTCATTAGTGATATCTTATTTATATCAATTTGTTTGTGTTATATGTATTTAGAATGGCGCGAATTGTCCCTAATACGAGTCGTACAGACATACTGACAGTTTGGAGTTCTTGATAGTGATACTTGTAATAGAATAGTTTCTTTTAGTTTTGTTTTAATAACTAACTTTAATATAATCTTATATTAAAACACAATGGAAAGATAGAATCACTTTCTAGACGCGTCACTGAGATTCGTGTCTTATTGTTTTCTAAACATAATTTGTTATATAATATTATGGCCCGTGTTTCCGGTCGTAAAGAATTGTTATTTTTATATTAAAACTATTAATGTATTAAATAAAAAGTCTTACTAATTACATATATTAGCATCGTTTCAGAGATTAGTCGTAACAAACGGACAGACAGATAAAAATTTAAATTAAAATTATAAAAAATATAATATTTTATACGAAACAGACAAACCTATTTTATTCAATGTGGAAATTTTCATACTTTAAAATACTAATAAATATTTTATTCACTCCGTATAGTCTTTATGAAAAGTGCAACGGAATTGGGACACGTTTTCACTAAAAGCGACGCTATGATCATTTCGACTGGCTTTTAGCCTAATTATTGTTCCCTCTTACATTTCCACAGACGTAGTCTTCCATTAAGCATAAGTATGTGTAAAAATTACCCAATATACATTTTTCTAAGAATAATATACTAATTTAGGTCTAAATATCGGAATGCTTTCTTGTTTACTATCACGTAAACATGTCAGTCAATGTAAACTAAATGTAAACTATTTTAGTAGTAACGGAGTCAAATCGTTTATGATTCCAATATAAAGGACTATTGGAAGGTTTGCTATAAATTATAAAAGATCTATATGCTTAATCCGAGTTTTGTATCGTTATAAACAGGAAAAGTTATCGTATCTTACATAGTATTAATGTATATTAAACGGGAAACGTTACGTCTGTAGTGTAAAATACAAATTCATACTAAGAATACTAAAATGAATTAAGGAGTATGTAATTTCTAAGTTATTTCGCGATTTCTTCATACATATTTCACATTTAATTTTTTAAGTGTTTTTCTTGGATGGGGATTCATATTATCAGTATAATCCCTACAACTTATTCTCAATTAAATCTACTCAATGAAATGAAAACTACTAAATGAAATTTTTGTACTTATTCGTTTTTTAAACACCATTGTAATAATATTATATTCCTATACATAGCTGCAATATCATTAGTAAAAAACATTAATAAAGGTAGGATTTTAAAAAAAAAATTTTAGGACCCAACAGTGAAAACTCTTTGGTGTAATTCTCAATAATCACTTATTGATCTGCGATTATTATATAATATGTACACAAACAAAAAACATGATGTTTTTAAATAACATATAAAATACAATAGAATTAAAATAGTCAGTACGACTGTGGTACAAAAATAATAATGTTCTAAATTCAAAAATAAATACAACGAGTATACCATGCCTTTATATGGTAATGAGAAAAGTGACTGGCTGGAAACATTACAGAAGAACAAAACGATTTGTTTTTTTTTTTGTTAATTCTAAATTTAAAAACCTAATTATAGACATTAATAATGTATTAAGATAAAATCTAGTCATTGTTTCATATCGATAGGATAGTGATTCATTTATCACGAATATATGTTCATGTCCCAGATACAAATAAATAACATCTAAAGATAAACTGTGGTGATATTTCATGTTATTCGGAACATCCTTAACTCGCAATGATGTAGTAAATTAAAATTCTCAACCGCAATTTATCTTTTGATATGCGAAACCGTTATTTTACAATAATTTATTTAACTTTCACCGTTATCGTGTTCGCATTAAATCATATTTAAATATCTGCTTTATATTTCGGTTCCATTGATAACTATTTTCGTGCATACTTACGTATATTAATGCGCGCGAATTGTGATAGGTAAACAAAGATTTTGAATTTCGAACGTATTAAAATTTACTTATTCGCGCGAACTGTGATAGTTAAACAAAGATTTTGAATTTCGAACGTATTAAAATTTATTTACTCGCGAACTGTGATATGTGAATAAAGATTTTGAATTTCGAACGTATTAAAATTTATTTACGCGCGAACTGCGATAGGTTAACAAAGATTTTGAATTTCGAACGCAACTCATCATACATGGCTTTGGAGTCGAAATACAAATCACAATTATGAATAGCCAGAGTATATTATCATATTAATTTATCGTTGTTCAATAGGTCAAATGAAATTAGGTTTGTTCCTCAAATGTAATCCCGGCGCCACCTCGTCGACCCAATAACACGATAAAATGCCAATGGTTTCTGTTCCGACGTAAAAGGTTAAGTGACAATGAGGTTTTAAAAGAATACTATATATATTATATACGTATATACGTACTCCTTGTACTAATATACGTACTCCTTGGAATGTAGGAAATTTATTTTTTTGAAATTAATCATGTGTTTATATGGACAAATTCCTGTTTATTAAATATATTTGTGTGATGAAAATTCACATATAAAATTTAGAGAGTGAAACTTTAATATTAAGTATTTATTCAATAAATTATTTGATTGTTTATTTCTTGGAAATTATAATATTAGTTTAATGATCGTCTCATTTTGGTCCGTCTAACCGCAAACAAAGCCTTTGTTGAATTATCTTTTATTCCTACTGCCCTTGTCCTTGTTTAAAATTGTCATTCGACATAGAAGATTGCATATTATTTGCGTGTGTGTGTGTGTATGTGTCAGAATACTAAAAGTTTCAAAACGAATATCCCTACTAATATTATAAATGCGAAAGTAACTCTGTCTCTCTGTTACGCTTTCACGCCTAAACTACAGAACTGATTTTAATGAAATTTGGTACAGAGATAGAGTTGACCTTGAGAAAGAACATAGGATAGTTTTTATTCCAGACTTTTGAAAGGTTCTCTTGGAAACGCAATATAACCGAACTCCACGCGGGCGGAAAGATAGTCTACAATAAAGTTTATATAATCTATTATAAAATTAATACAATATGCATAATCTTGGCTCGCAATTAGAAAACTTTGTTCCAACTTGCTTGAGTTAAATGCCTTATCACGACCGTCTGGAGTCAATAGAACCTTTACTGGGATTATTTTGAAGTAAATAGATCCTATTATAATGGTATAAGGTTGCTTTTGGGTTGGCAGGTTGGTTTTAATTTGGCCGACGCTAGCTAGGGTCATTCTCCCGTCCCAAAGGAACTCACAGGTAATTTATTCGTCTCGTTTTAAAAAATGATTTCTATGTAAAAGACATATTATACATAAGAAAATACATAATATATGTAGAACATAAATATACAATTTAGCATACAATTAAAGTAATTTTATATTTTCACAGTAAAATAATAAAACGTTAATATTTATTGCATCTCATTGTATTTTACGAGTATCATTTTAATATATGTTTTCATATAAAGACATTTCTTTAACATTCGCCTTGAGCCCGTTGAACAAAGCTTGACATTTAAAATTATGCAAAAGTGAAAACACTCGAAATACATACATTAAGATATGTATATGAAATTAATAAATTATGAGAACAAGATTATAATTATTATGATAAAAAGTGTTCATTAATATAGAAAATAATATAAAATATAACACTTTTTGGTAAAGATTTTTAGAAAGAGAAAGTCGTATATATTAATCGTTTAACATATTTTTAAAATTATAATGTGGTTGAATTAATTATTTGAGTGTAAATTACGCTTTTGAGATCTGATTTAAAGATAGCGAACAGATTATATGGATAATATATAGAAATAAAGATTTTTATTAATGGAGCGATATAAGTTACTACATATCTGTGACGTCATAACAGCTGAGTTTCAAATATGGCGGCATTAGGCACTACACGCGGAAGACAAATAAACGTAATCTTGTTCATAAAGATTACATTATATTAATTAAGCTTAACTAATAAAAATAAATGCAGTTAAAAATAAAACTACATAAAATGTGACAGTTTTAAATTTTATACATAATAAATATAGCGCCATTACATTGTATGACGCTTATAAATTTTGCAACAGAAAACCTTTTTCGTTGGCTGGTTTAAAACAAAAACCAGGATGTACAACGAAGCACTACATTGCCGCTGACCGCTTTTATGATGTACAATACATTGCTTCGTTATTGAATATATAAACTTCTGATGTTAATTACCAACAGGCAATGTATATCTAATGGCTGCATCATATTACGAACGAAATAGGCCAAGACACGGGTATCAAATTACAACGAGATTTTATATTTTACATATATATCATGTATTTTTTTAACTGAGTAATAAAGGTAATTTAGGGAAAAACAGATATATTATTTATAGTACATTTTATTATGAAATTATTACAAGTAATGCGGTTAGGTCGTGTTTTTGAAGTATTGAGTATGCGTTATATATGTATTATGTTTTATATAAATAAAAATAGGATAAAATAAAAGGAAAATATTTGGCTTTTGTTTAATAAATTGTGATATAAATGTTAAAAGTTTTGCATCGCTGTAATTACGGGCGACTGGTTTAGTTCAATGTACGTAAATGTTATCCCGATGCAGTTATTTTAACTTCATTTATAACTAATAAACTAAGCAATGCAAACGCAATTAAGTATCTGCTTTACACATATTAGATAAATTCGAAAAGGAATATATCCATAGAATTTTTGTTGAAATACTCCGAAACTGACAAGTCTTCTTCCTGGCAATTTCTCAGCTATAACCAGGGTCTGCCTAACATGTTGTGAATAGTTTTGGCTAATTGTTTTTACGGCCGCCTGCCTGACATCAACCCTCTTTGGGAATCAATTAATCAGTGATGTTTAAATACTCTTAGAAAGTACATATGACTCGGAAAAATCACATTGGTACTTGCCAGGATCGAACCCGCGCCCTCATGCACGAGAGGCGGGCCTTTTAACCACTAGGCCACCACTGACTATACTCCGAAACTGACAAGTAACAGTATATAACTTAATAACTGTCAGTTTTTATGTTAGTTACTCGTACTAAAATATTACATTTTTATGTTCCTAGCGTTCAGCCATTTCTTCACTAATTACCAGCCGTCACGATAGATACTGTAATTTAATTAATAATCACAATGCGTTACAGTTATGCGATTATTAATACATTCGACTGAAATGCATTGCACCAATATAACGCTCATTGCGTTAGTAGGTTGGATAATAAGAAAAATATTAAAAAATCTGAACATAGAAATAATATGCTGTATATACTTCAATGTTATTTTATGTCAAAGGTGGCAAATTAGCAAACAGCCTACTTTATGGGCAATAGTGACCGTCGCCCATTGACATCCGTAATATAAGATGTTGCGGATGCCTTGTCAACCTTGATTGTTGAGGAAAAGGGAGGGGTGGGAATAAGGAAATAGCAGGAAAGGGGGGGAATAGGGAAAACCGGCTCTCTCACTCATCGGACGAAACGCAGCCTTTAAAGACTAGGTACTTCACGCCGATCTTCTGTGAGAGGGTGGTACTTCCCAGGTCGAGCCAGCCCATGTTCGAGCTGTAGTAACTTGACTACAGCTAAGCTCTACTACCTATTAATTCAATTTATTCAAACTATTTCATTCCAGAATTTCTATGAAGTATCAACACCCTGTATAAGTAAACTTCAATTTATTCATTACTATTTTCTTTCAGAATTTCTATATCCACAAATACGGTATTCCATTCGGTTATTTCGTTATTTACATTTAAATGTACATCGCTTGTGTATCTGATCTTGATTGTATTTGATTTTTATTCATATTCGAACCGATTATCGCTTAAATAAAACTTACGTAACATAAGTTGAAATTTTAAAATTACTAGCTTTCTTCCCGCAGCTTCGCTCGCGTGGAGTTTGGTTATATCGCGTTTACAAGAGAACCTTTCAAAAGTCTGGAATAAAAACTATCCTATGTTCTTTCTCGAGGTCAACTCTATCTCTGTACCAAATTTCATTAAAATCAGTTCAGTGGTTTAGGCGTGAAAGCGTAACAGACAGACAGAGTTACTTTCGCATTTATAATATTAGTAGGGATTTTACTAAATTCACATTAAACTTATACAATAAAATATTCTTATAAAGTCGTATAGTTTAGCTTCTTATTGAAGAAATATAGAATATTATTATTAAAACAAAGGAGGTTCTATGTTTGACAAGTTTATATTATTGAGGGCAACATTCAATTACTTGTCATGTAAGGTCTGACATTTTACAAATATGTTGCCATTGTTCAAACGTCTATGTATATTTAGTTGTTTAATTGACGTATTTCATCATTTTGATTGATTAAAACATTTGTATCAGATACTTCGTATAGATGTAATGTAAGTTTTAAGTGCCAAATATATTATTATATATAGTTTTAATGGTGTGTTATATAAATGCTCCAAACTTGTTATATATAAGTACATAATATATAATGTAATATTTATTGAATATCTTTCTTTTTCAGTTGTGGTTGACGTTGATGACAGGCCAGTCTGTGTGGAAATCTGTGATACTGCGGGTCAGGTGAGAAATACTATGTAAAAGTAGTAAATTAAAATATAGTAATGGCAACACTGAAGTAAAAAAATAAAGAAACCTCTACACTCTACAACTTATAGTATTATTTTAGTATAAATGACTTCGTACATTTATAGGCGTTATAATAAATCCCTTACAGGCTTAAAGAGCTTCAATACATACAAAAGATTTTAATCTTGCACTGTTGATATCTAATACTCAATTAATCCTATTCCTTCCTATATAAAATTCACGTGTGAATACTTTTGAACTGTCAGTTTTCACGTGAGGGTATTAAACTTGTAGTAATCCGAGTATACACTTCTATCGTATCACCTGCTTCCGCCATCTGTCGGTAGATGAATGAAACTAGTGTTGTTCTCGTGTATGTATTGTATTTTTCAACTTTCACACAATTTCTCACAGTTTCTACCTGCCACAATACATGTGTGATGTGATACATGTCGTCGATCACATAAACATTCATTGAATTATGCGCTCGGAAATGATTTATGGACACCGCGGGTCTCACGAGAACTTAAAGTTACCTCTGTATTAATATTCACCACGTTTTCGTGTCAAGTTAATCCTACAGTTATTTTTTTCATTTAAATAAAACTAGTATTTTTCTAGTATACTATTTTTATTATTTTAAACTACATACTCCGACGTTTTCGGTTACTTTTCAGCAATTAGTGATCACGGACAGACGAGATTTTTTTTTCATAGAATAAGTGACTTGATTAGTAATCCGTATTCCGTAATCCGAAAAATATTAGTTTAATTTAAATGAATACTCGTAAAAACTTAGATCTCATTATTTTTTTATCTTCTTCCCTGGCAATTTCCTAGCTTTAGCCAGGGTCTTCCTTACATGTGTGAATAGTTTTGGCTAATAGTTTTTACGACCGGCCGCCTGCCTGACATCAACCCTTTTTTGGGAATGCATCAATCAGTGATGTCTAAATACTCTTAGAAAGTACATAATATGACTCGGAAAAATCACATTGGTACTTGAAAGGATCGAACCCGCGCCGTCATGCATAAGAGGCGGGCCTTTTAACCATTAGGCCACCAGTGACTTGTATCTCATTATTTTTTCATATTAACTTGAAACTATCATATGCGAAGTTAACGAACGAAAAACTATCCGTATTTAGTCTACGTTTCGAACTCATGGTAGGTTTCATATATAATAAATGAGATCCTTACATGTTGATAGTAAATCGTGATTAAACGTTACAAAAAATTATTCGAAGCTAAAAATAGATATAGTTGATATAAAAACTAGTTTATGAGTTATACCTTGATATTAATAAGGTCGGATATGTGTTTGTGTTGTAATAGTATCTAGTGGGTAAAGGAAAACTTACAAGCGAAATCTTACACTTGCTATACTAACTGAACTAACTAAATTAGTATGGTATTTGTGATTTTCTATATATATTACAAATGAAACTATTCTTTTTTCTTCTACCTGGCAATTTCCCAGCTATAGCCAGGGTCTGGCTTACATGTTGTGAATAGTTTTGGCTAATTGTTTTTACGACCGAATGCATGCCTGACATTAACCCTCTTTTGGGGTTCAGTGATGTTTAAATAATCTTAGAAAGTACATATGAATCGAAAAAATCACACTTGCCAGGGCAAGAGAGGCGGGCCTTTTAACCACTAGGCAATCAGTGACCATAATGAAACTATTCTTTTTTTTCTTTGATATTTTGTACATAAAAATAATGAAATTATTCTCTTTATGTATGAAAATTTCTATTAACTAATTAAATATCTTAATGGTTGATTAATTTTATAAGCTGAGGTATTTCAATTAAGATAATTATCGGTAATGATGGGAATATCTAGATTTATGTCTTGGACAAACTGATCTAATTAAAAAGATATTATATCTCTTACTGGAAAGTTTACCATTTACTATTCCTTATTAAATTTGATGTGAAAATAATTACGATGAAAAATGGTTGATTTGAAATATAAATAATGTAAAAAATATATAATAAGCAACTGCAAGAATATTTCAGTTTATTCAAATGTGTTAAATTAGTTCCAAATTCTTTGGTTCCAATATATAATTTGTATGATTTTATATTATACAGGGTGACTGGTGAATTACTATCAATATTTAAGGAGAATACTCGGTACATGATTCTCATTCGAATTATGTAATAAAAATAGGTACTTAATTTTTGACCAAATTTCCGTATGAATAAATAAATTGTGGACACGTTCCAAGTGTTCCAAGTGTGGACGCGTGTGGCGGCGTGCTGATACAACACCACGCCGCGCGCGCGAGTGTGTGTGTGTGTGTGTGTATACCTAATCTGTAGGATGTTCACACGATGCGTAATTAATTACACAACTTTTGGTTAACTTTACTTAGAAGTTTATTAATATTTATGTTATATTAATTTTTATTTTGTCATATATGATCGTCAAATATCACGTCCTCAAATATCGATAGTAATTCACCAGTCACCCTGTATATCTTATAAACTACATCTTTTGTATGAATTATTTACAAATTTTACGTTTATTTTATGTATATTCTTACAAATATATATACATACATTCTTTTTTATCGTAAAATAAAAATATGTATAAGTATTTAGGTACATAGAGCTACATAAAAATTAATCTAATTTCACTTAATTATATTTATTATGAGGTAAGATAATTCAGTTTATTATATAATAATACAAAAATATATCATACATTTGAGATCAGAGTCCCAACACTATCTACGATTATTATTTAAAGGATTTAATATATTAAACAAAATATATAATGTATCTTTTAACAGTATCCGAAGTTTGTCAACAATGACCATGATACACTCATGTATAACAAAACTCGAACTAAGGATAACAATTTGATTATCAACTAAGACACTGTTATTACAAACATTCATCGCATATACAGTACTAGCTCTTGACTGCAGGTTTGCCTTTTAAAATTGCCTTTGAGATATTTGTCATCATTCTTATGATAATTCATTCATTTAGAAGATAACTTAATTAAATCCTGATTTGGTGGTCACATTGACTCAGGACAATGCCCTTTCAATAAAAAAAATCAAAATTGCTATTTATTTGAAAGAGTTATAGTGTAGCAAAACAACTAGTTTAAATAAGAATTTCTTTCTTTAATGAAGTTGGCTTAAAAATATTCTAAATTACTCCTCATAACATTACCTACAGGCTACACGTGAGTGAAGTTCTCGGCAAAATCGGTTTAGTCGTTCCAGAGATAAGTTGGAACAAACAAACAGTATCACATATACCTTCATATGCGTACTATAAAGCTGTTAATTTAAATTCGCAAACAGACACATATTTTAATTACTGGTATAGGTTATAGCTCTCGTTTGTACTTTGTGTGTTGTGATTTCGATTGTATTGTTTTACATATCAAACACAATATTGACTGACGTGTTACAGATGTCTTTCAAAATAGTACCGTACCTATGAGGAAAGAGATAGTGCTAGACCGAAAGCATAGGCCATCTCTCTCACTCTCTTCAAACCAAAAAATTACTGCAGATTATACGCGTACGGCATGTCCATTAGTATGCCTACCTTCCATTAAGTAGGCCGTATGTTCATTTACCATTTTTGCCCTATAAAAAAATTCTGTAAATCTATATTCTATACATATTGTATATCTGTTCCAGGACTCAATGTCGGAGCTCCGTGAGTTATGTTATCCTGGCACGGATGTCCTCATGCTGTGTTTCTCCGTGGTTCGTCCGGAGACCTTCAGATCGGTCGCTGATCGATGGACCCGCGCTATATCCTCGGTACAAGCGCCAGTAGTGCTCGTGGGGACGCAGAGTGACCTGGCTCTTGACGGACGTGTGATACAGACTTTACGGGTCAGTATTCTAGCTTACCTTTACCTATGCTTTACTTAACTTCTTATTCTTCCTGGCAATTTTCCCAGCTTTGGCCAGGGTCTGCCTTGCATGTTGTGAATAGTTTTGGATAATTCTTTTTACGACGGGCGCCATCCTGACATCAACCCTCTTTGGGAATGCATTAAACAGTGATTTTTAAATACTCTTAGAAAGTAGTAGTAGTCGGAAAAATCACATTGGTACTTGCCAGGATCGAACCCGCGCCCTTGTGCATGAGAGGCGGGCCTATTAACCACTAGGCCACCACTGACTTTACTTAGCTAATGACTTCAATTCTCTCCTGAGCTCATTACGTCATAATGAAATAAGTCCTTATAACTTTAAGCCTACGTGTTGGTTGGTGGGTAGTTTTAAAAACGGCCTTCATCCGTACAAAGATGTGAACAGTATATTCTGCCAGTGTCGTGTAGAATGGACACAAGCCTATGTTATCATGATTACTTATTGTAATTACACTAGCTTTCCGCCCGCAGCTTCGCCCTCGTGGAGTTCGATTATATCTCGTTTCCAAGTGAACCTTTCAAAAATCTGGGATAAGCACTATCCGCCGCCGCTCCGCTGCCCGCAAAATTCGAGGCTGAGGCCTACCAAATTTCATTAAAATCAGTTCAGTGGTTTAGGCGTGAAAGCATAACAGATAGATAGACAGATAGTTACTTTCGCATTTATAATATTAGACTGTCACTCTGACGTATAAGGGATTACTATTTCGCCGAATTTGTATTATATAGCTGTGTTTGGACAAATATAATCTGTGTATTTTGCTAAACACATATTTCTGTATTAAAAGCGGTATCAAAAATTCGATATTTCTCACCTGTTTAATACATTCCTTAAAGAAGAGTAACATTTATTTTTCATATTTTAAGTCAATCATAATTTGTATTTATTCCATAATTATCATAATTCTGAAATTACTTGATGTCTAACAAACGTTAATAAAAAAAACATGTCTTTGATATTCGTTCAGGAACGTCAATAATACTCGAGCTAAACTGCACAAATTACAGTCCGTTTATAAAATAATTGTTTCCGGACGAACTTAATCATAAATTATATATAATCGTCAGACATTTTAACAAGAAGCTAAATTTATAAGTAACCAAGATGTAAATAATAATATTTTTTATAGTATTCATACGTGTCGGCCAACACGCTATAAATTATTTCATTTTCAAAGTACGTATTTTATGGCTTCGCTTGTCGAAAGTCAATTTATTACTCTTTAATGACGTGGGATGAGTACAAATATAAATATCACTTAAAAATATAAGCGTTTATATCTTTATTAATGTTTCATATTATATACTCAGATAATAGCTGACATAAGTGATGCTATTTATATTATACTCAGTACGACTTAAATTTCACTGACGTCATATTATACCGCTAAAAGTCAAATAATTTCTTATAATATAAGAACTGCGTAAGCATATTGTTTAAGTAAAATGCTATTGATATTTATTATCTTTATAACTCGCCTTTTTAAGCAAAATATAAGTTAAATTAATGACCGTATTTGTTTAATTCCAGGCCAGAAACGAACACGCAGTTACAGAAGCAGAAGCGAGAGCGTTGGCGGCAAAAATAAACGCCACTTACATAGAGACGTCGGCTAAGACACGGAAACAACTGAAGGACGCCTTCGACGCCGCCATCTTGGCTGGTCTACCAGTAATACACAACAAACGACCGCTATGGAAGAAAATATTATGCCTTAACTAGGAAACTATAATTAAATAAACTGAAACGAACATAATTAAAATGTTTTTAGCGAAAGTTTATTTTATCCAAAGCCTAGATAAATAAGCTGTTTAGTGAATATAGTGTGTTATGGATGTGCCTTACGAGTTACAACGTGTACATGATAAATAAATGTTTATTGTTGAATGTTTAAATTCGACTATTCGATATCAATGTTGACAACTGAGAATATTTTTATTGAAAATGTTTTATATGAGAGGCTGAAGTTAATGTGTTTATATAATTGGATTAAATAGCGTTGTATTAAATTACTTTCCTTTAATGTATTATATATAAAATGAATGTTATAGTTGTATATATGCATGATATTGTACTCTTAGCACGAGTTTCAAACTACAAACTACAGAGTGTTTGGTTTTTCATTGATTTACTTTATATTTGAATGAATAACTCTAAACTATCCGTTTCACGTTTGTGGATGTAAACTCGCATTAAGGGTACCGTTGTAAATGTTTTGATACTCAATTCGAACTGATAATTATATTTTGATTACAATCGTTTTATTTGTTTTATTTATTTTGTCGAATCGATTCGAAAGCTCGAATAGATTTTATTATCTTGGCTTGAAGACAGTTTTAAATGAAACTAATGCCGATTATTTTAGACAAAATAGCATCTGTTGTTCTATAATGTATTATAATAAATTAAGATGGCTGAATCTTGACATACGTCATATAATATAACCAGAGACAATTTTTCTTTTTCTTTGATGATTTGAAATTAATATCTGTATGCTTGGCATATGTTTGTATCGTCACATTACATACAATTTCTCGATCAGTAATATTACTTGGTACGATGTGTCAATATTTATGAAACGTAATAAATAAAAAACTGTTAATGATACGTGCTTATGTAGTGTGAGAATGGAATGTAGTAACTAGTAAGTATACTGTTCAGAAATAGTTACGGAAAAGTCAACAGAATTTGTAAGTATAGTAATGGAAATAGTAAGATATTAATAAGTTTCCTTTAATAATTAATTATTCGAAATTTTTATCCCATTCAGAAAAAATAGATACCTCTTTAAATCATTACCTCAGTTAGACTGAACATTTTTATTGCTATTGTTTTTTATCATCAAAAAATAGTACCCAAATCTGACTAGAAAAATAGTAAAAGTATTAATTATCAACCAAATTTATCAAATAATGTATTATTTAAAAAACATTGCATATTGTTTGTGCATGTGTTTATTTTAGAACACTACATCTGTCGACATCTTAATGAAATACTTATATACATTCAGCCTAAAGTTGAGTTGCTATAATACAATTGATAATATACCGAAAACATATAATTTTGAAATTCTAAATATACTACGATAGATATAGATTATACTACGCGTATTTTGTTACATCTATTGTATTATTATAAACTATAAAATATATATTATTATAAAAAGTTTCATTTAAAAAAATAATTGCGAAAATCTTAGATCTCATTATGTAACTGAATTCTTGCTATATTAGAAACGTGTTTTAATTTGAAACACTTTTAAAGAAAAGATGGAAAAATTGTGTTGGAGCTTTTAAAACATGAGCGACAGTTAATTTTAATATAAATAACTAAGACTTGTGTTCATCGTTAACCTTTGTGTTTCTAGTATTCTAAAAAAAAAACGCCAGGAAGAGATATTGCTTTTCACATTTAATTATATTATAAGTTTAGTTTAGATACAAAAACATTTTTACCAACTGCAAATTTCCTTTAATTGTTTTTTATTGTAATTGTCCTATTATTTTCATAGTCAACTAGCTGTTGTCTGTGTCCTTGAAAATTATTATTAGGGTTTCCTTTTGAGATTCGAATTATCATCATTTTGAGGTTTCATTGGCTTCCTCGAGGATCCCTTAAGGCTTAATCAAATCCTGTCTAATATCTAATAATCAACAATTCAAAAATAATTTAAAAAATAGACATCTTATTGTATGAATACCTAATAGCTTAACAAAGATTTAGGCAAATTGAGAACTTCGTCCTTTTTTAAATCTTTTAAAAATGAAGTTACCCAAGGTTAAATTACTCCTTAAAACGATACCTTCCTAAGAGTGAAATTCCGGTCGAAACCCAACAGAAACAGATAAATATAAATTTAAAAAACAGTTTTAGTTTTGTTGTAAATACTTTCAAATGGAATTACTAAAAAGTTGTAAGTTTCAAATTATAATCAGAAAGATCAATTTCATTTTATAAGTATTGGTTTAATGATTTAAATATAGCTAGGGACAGCGTATATATCAACAAAATATATACATATTTTATAGACGAAAATGGCCATTTTATACAGCTATAAATATAGCGCTACATTTTTACCTACCCCTGATTAACACAAAACGATAGATATAAAATATTTTTAATGCGTATTTATAGTGTTTAGAATTATGCAATTATGTACCAAAATTACCGTTGCCCAAATTATCCTTTGTGTTAGTGCCAAAAGCATCATTTTTATCTTTAATATATAAATATTTCAAACCAAATAATCGGAAATAAAGATATATTGTCTTTGATTCTCTCAAACATTTAGTTAAATAACTCGGATGTGCAGTAAAAAATTTCATTTTTTTTAAACCTCGCTATTTGCTAATATCACAGCTTAAATGATGTCAAATATTACATTGAAACAACAATAGGCAATAGACACATCGTTTCATTTCATTAGATTGAAAAAAATATTTCAATTCAAACGAATAAGCATCATAATCCGCCTGTTTGGCTTTTTAATTTGGGAATAATTTGTTTTACTTTCAGATTTCATTATTTATTATTTTGTTTCTGATTAAATCTTTTCAAAGTTACACAATTAATAACTCTGTTATAGGTCAACCATAAAAATATAATTAACTAGTCCATTCAAAATATTTTGGTTATCTAAATTTTCATATTTTTAGTAAAATAAATCAAAGTTAAACTAAATAAATAAATTAGATATTTTTTAGGGGATTATTATATTTAACATTAAAGAAGGGTTAAAAGAGAATATTTATGAAAAAATCTTATATTTTATCATAACATAATTTTATTTTATTATATTATACTACAAATAAATAAAATGAATGAAATCTACTATGTTTATACCGAACGTTATTTCTGTCAATGTTTTTGACACAAGTAAATTGACATAACACTTCGCTAATATTTGTTGTTTTGAGCGGCAGATTTTAGATTGGTTAGTTTACGAAGTTTTTTCTTAATATAAATTTAAAAATGTCTGAGGAAGAAGAACATTGCACTGATGTCGATATATCAGATATCATAGATGATTCAGAAAACATTGGAGACAGTGAATTTTTAGGTACAGAGGTTACAGACTCAGAGTTAAGTATAATTCAAGATTCAGAAAATATAAACTCTGAAGAAACTGCATCCGAGAGGAAAGTTTCAAATACAGTTAAAGTTGACTCGGTCAAGTCTACTAGGTTGCCGATGTCGAGAATTAAAAATATCATGAAAATGGACCCTGATGTTAGTATAGTAAATGCTGAAGCGGTCTTTCTAGTTACTAAAGCTACTGTAAGTTATTTTCAATTCTTTTTAATACAGAATATTTATTAATAATAATTATTGGCGATGTTTAATCTTTAAAGGAAATTTATTTTTTGTAGGAATTATTTTTAGAAACAATAGCAAAAGAAACATATTCGTATACAGTGCAGCATAAGAGGAAGACGATATCAAAGAAAGATCTAGAAGTAGTTATCAATAAGGTGGACTGTTTGTGTTTTTTGGAAGGAGCCATGGACTTCTAAGCATATTTAGTTTAATGAAACAATTGTAAATACTTGATTATAAATAAATCATTTTATTTTATCATAATTGGTCCGTTATTTGAGTTTGCTTTATGTTCCCGGTGTAATTTAACAGCAGTGTCTGATAGATTGTAGAACTAAAGCACAGTGAGCGTTTATTGGTATTTTGTTCTTGATGAGAAGACTTCTGAAAATGTATAAAAAGTTACTATTAGTTTAGTCAAATATTTAAAAAAATCTTAATATTTAATGTTTTTATCGACAAAACAATAAAATTCTAATTAGTTATTTTTTTACAGATATTTATAAGACCTAATTTTAATAATTTTTTAACTTACCCCTGCATAACATCGCAATTGACTCCGGCAGCCTTAACTTTGATCACTCTCGGTATTAAACGCAGTGAACTCAGATCAACATATTGATCTTCATCTGATAAATTCACAATGCCCAATACTCCCTGCTCGCCCGGTAATAATCTGTGAAGTATTTAATAATTATTGTATTTTAAAACTATGGGAATATATGGAATAATGTTTAATTACTTGCTATCATTATTATTAATAAGTATATGTTGAATTTTTCATATTAAAATTTTATAATAGTTAATTCTTTATAATGCTAAGACTACTTCTATACATTTTATATCCTTTTACCTTGTAATAACTAATATTGTTTCCGACAGAGCTCTTGTGTCTAAATCTCCATATTTCACAGCAGCCGTCTTTCTTATGTTTACAACATCCTTGTAGAACTGACAGAGAAAATATTTTTTACATAAATGTTATTAAAAATAAAATTGTTTTAAACGATATTACTATTAGCTAACCTGATAGTGGCTTTTGGTATTATTGATTTGTTTAGCCAAGTTTACTTCTTGGTAGTTACTGGCGACTGGTAGCCAAGTTTTTCCAGTGGAGAATCCCGCGTTGGTGCTATTATCCCAATGATAGGGTGTGCGATTGGGGTCTCGAGACTTCTTCCAGTAGTTCACGGGGTCGTCAGTGTTGCAAGCCTGGGGGTCCTTTGTTTCTTCCCAGCTGACCTCTCCATCCGTCATTCCTATTTCCTCACCCTAAATTTAGGGAATATTATTAATTCAGTTCTATGTAAATATATTATCTCTGTTAAAATCACCTCTGTTTTTGAGAGTAATATATGTGTGCATTTGTGGTGTTATTGTAAGTTTTGTGAAGTAATTTATCATATATTGATGGGTATTTTATTTACCTGGTAAATTCAGTCTTATGTAAATATATTGCCTATCTGTTATAATCATAAAGTGTGTTTTTGAGAGTATTATATGTGTACATCTGTGGTATTATCCTAAGTTTTGTGAAGTAATTTATTATGTAGTTTATTTACCTGGTATGTGATGGCAACACCAGGCAACAACAGTGCTATCATGTTCATAGCATCAACTCTGTCGACACCCTGACGATTAGCCATCCTGCTTTGATCGTGATTACCGTTCTAAAAAGAGAATTATACATGTTCCTTTAAATAATTGGTTAAACATAAATAATATTTGCACATATTTCTTTAACGCATGAGGGTAGGTAGATGGTCCTACCAATTTTGAAAAGCCAAAAAAAAAATCCAAATTCAAATTATCTAAGATAAATCCTTTATGTAAATTTTATCCTCACTCACCACCCAGTTGGCAGTTTTTCCACTCGGCATGTACGTCATCCATTTATCGATGACAGTCTTAATATGTCTTGCGTCAGAGTCCTTGTTGATGTCTCCTAAATAGCTGAAATTAAAGGGTATAGATCCGTTCCTTGTTTTAGTTCCGTAGTAGCGCATCATGCTGTTCAAGTCCGCATAAGCCTCCGTCATCATGATCTTGTATTCTCCATGCAGTTCAATGTACTCGTCTAGAAGATCTCGCCAGTCGTAAACCACTTCATAGGTCTCGTTCAGATTTTCGGTATGAATGTGGTTGAGGTATTCGTAATCATCGGGATTTGTGTTGGGGATTCCTAGAACATTTTATACTTTAAATATACGTTCATACTTTTTGAGTTTCGTTTTTGGGCTTGAATGTCACCTGATAGAGGCTCATCTGGGTAGCGACCACCGAAATCAGCGGGATTAGATTCGTACAGGCGATTGATAGCGTCCACACGGAAGCCGGACACTCCTAAATCGAGCCAAAATCTTTGGACATCCTGAAATATTTTTTACAAGTAGGTATAGTTAACAATTTCTTCTCTTCAAAAAATCAATGAGTAACTTATTCTTACCTTCATTTCCCTTTGAACCCTTGGGCTTCGATAGTTAAGATCTGGTTGTCCGATTACAAATTGGTGAAGGTAGTATTGACCGCGAACAGAATTGTATTCCCACGCACTCTTCCTGAAAGTGCTCACCTGATGGAAAAATTACATCTTTATTTATATAATAGGTAATACAATAAAACAAGTTTCGTTACTTCTAAATCTCATTTTAAGATTATTATTATTTCATACAGGGATGTTTTGTAAGATGAAATTTTACAGATTTATTGCTTATATTTTACATAAAGTTAATCAGATTACATTCGCTTTTTAAAAGCATTAAGCTACTTCAAAATATTATTAAGGAGGAATTCGAAAAAAACTGCTAATTATAAATCTATATACCCAATTATTCGGTGGTTTAGTCTCATTGGATCCCTCAATTTTGATACCGTCAGCCCAGATATAGTAATCCTCGTAGCCTGGCTCGCGTCGAATCGACTTCTGGAACCATTCACTCTCATTTCCCGTGTGGTTAGGGACAAAGTCCATTATTACGCGAATACCTGTACAGTGAAATATAAGAATTCAAACAAGACTATTTTGAAATTGAACTTGTTTAGGTATACTTTGGTTCAAAAACGGCGTTTTAACCCAATATTTTTGGTAGAAACAACTAAGAGTGATACAGAAAATATATATTTTTAAGACATGTTAAACAGGATAAGAAGTATGTATATTCTTTCTAAATTAGAACTGTAATTTTATTGCGTGCAAATAAATTAAAATAGACGCTACATTGTATTCAATTATTTTCTCCCTTTCGTTTAACGATACTATTTTTCATACAAGTATCATTTTAATTATACCCAGTCTCTTTGCTTCTGTCATGAGCGTCTTGAAATCATCCATGGTGCCGTATTCTGGCGCTATTTTCCTGTAATCAGTGATATCATATCCGAAGTCATACATGGGCGAGAGGTAGATCGGTGAGAGCCATATCGCATCAACTCCTGTCTGATTCAAATAAACCAGCTTCTCCGTTATACCTTAAGAAGAAAGAATTAAAATAGTTATTATTAATCTGCAAAAAAATCTGATTATAAATAAGTAGACTGAATTAGTGAATTAAGACGTTACGAACGTTTTAAACAGTATTCTGAGTCTACTGAAATTATGCGTGAATAAAAATTCATATGTAAGAAAATTATCTTTACCATTTAATTAAGGAAAACTATAGAATTTCTGTGATAAAGACTTCTATTATCGTTTAGTAAATGTTAGGGATATTTTAAAACAAAGGCTCATAAAGGACAAACCATTAAGATCGCCGATGCCGTCACCATTACTGTCCTTGAAGGATCGAGGATAGATTTGGTAGATTAAAGCGGTTTTCCACCACTCGAGATCAGAAGCTGCCGCTGTCGAGAAGACCACGAGAAATAAGATCAGGAAACGCATGGTTCAAGCCACCGGTCACGTAATAACCCTACCTCACAATGGATATGTAATTTACTTGCACTTCCTTTAATATACAAACCGCGATAATGGTCTAGTGTTATTACAATTGTTATGAAAATCATTATCTCATCTCTGAAGCACTTCATATGTAGTGTATTGTTTTTAAATATGAACATGTTTTATTGTTTATCAAATACCAACGTTTTTAGAATAATTTACTTATATGAATTGAAATAAATTTATGAATTTAACTGAATCTGTAAATATTTTTTGTTTACTCTATCATTCATATAAATAAAAACTATAGCCATTGTTTGTTGGACGTAGGTAAATGACATTCAAAATGTTTCTGTCGAAATCCAAAATTTTAAGTGTATATAAGATATTTCTTTAACTTAAATTTTTAGGTATTAGAAGTATAATTTTTGATAAAATATACTGTATCTACAACTCATGAAACCCTTTTCTTGAGAGAAGCTTCAGAAACACGATATTTCATATTTCAGATTCGTAGAAAGTAAGCCGTTTCGATTTTAAATAGACACGTTAATGTAGAAAACTATTGGTTGGACATTCGAAATAAAAATTCATTATATATAAAAAGGATTCAGGTCGAATTTATGGTATAATATAGCGAACTCATTCTTTGTGAATCTTCTCTAACTTGAGATAGACCTTACCTGTGGTCAAATTACTACAGCTCGAACATGGGTGGGCTCGACCGTGGAAGTACAACCTTCTCAGAGGAAAGCAGTAGTCTTTAATGGCTGCGTTTCGTTCGGTGAGTGAGAGAGCAGGTTGCCCTTAGTATAAAATAAACATTCTTTGAAGGATAGTAGGAACGTCCCAGATTATGGCATAGGTAATTCTTAAATTAAGTGTGATGAGTTTTTGTTTTTATATGAGAACTAGCACCATCCCATCATTTGAATCCCGTTCTCTAGAAGTCCGTAAATTATGTTTATCTCTGTCTGTCTGTCTCTTCCTCAACAGCTCTTTACTACAAGCAGTTCTACTTCATAATTGAAATAAATTTCCCTATTTTCCGATATCTCATTCCGTAACGCTCAAAGAAAGTTATGAGTCTTAAAATGATTCAGCAAGTTTCAAAAAACGAATAATACAGGAGTATTTGATAGGGTAATTCAAATAATTTATTTCTGGTGAGAAAAGAAAGCTTTTACACTAAATATCCATACAATCTTGGCTTATGGTGTGTAGATCAGGGCCAGTGAACAATTCCTACAGAGCTCTTACGAAAAACGAATGTTCTTTAATCTTAAAGCAGTCATCAACTGTTTTCTGAGCAATATTAATTACAAAGAGTTTTCTTATATGCTTGACATATTCAAAGTTTTGCAGCACGTGTCTTAAAGTATGCAACATTCTAGATGCGCACTTCGTTAAATTTAAGGTTCAGGTTCACACGGCTTGGTGTTCGTTCCGCGGAGTCAGCGGCGTTACTCGTTACCTATACGATATTTTACCGATACAAAGATGTCGCCCATTTTTTTTTCTTCATAACATGCAGCGCGTATGCAACAAACCTTTTTTATTATTATTGTTAAATAAATATTTTTCTTACACGTAATTTACAATTTAACTTATCAGGAAAATGTAATTCAAAATTAATTTTCATGCTAACTAAATATTTTATGAATGTTATAGATTGATTGAGTTAGTAATACTATGACTCCACTTTTAGCTACCATTCCTAAAGCTTTAAAGAAACACTTATTAAGACCAGAGTAATTCAATCTTAATTTTTTTCCAAAATTTTAATTAATAGAAAATCTTTCAGTGTGAATAGTTTTCCATTTGATTTTAGTGATTTATAATTTGATTTGAGCGATTAGTTTAATTCTACTTTTTATTAATATGTTTTTGGGTACATTTAATATAAATGTTTCAATCCATCGGGATAACAATTGAAAATTAGTGTGCTTCATCATTTTTGGTAATGTTTTTGTTAGTTTATCATAGAGACGAAGACTTGAAAGGCTTTCTTGGATGTACAGAGTAAGAATGGTTAAGATCCGAATTTTAATTGTCTCTCTTGAGTCTTGGCTCGAGGCAACCTTAAAATTAAAGTAAGGAATACGTCAAATGGCTGGCATCCTGTTAGGTAATATATTGTTACAAGTGGCGCCATCTGTGAAGCACTAATTAAATTATAATATAATCCTTAGAATTATTTTTATGACTAATTATAATCAATTATAATACTGAACCATTGTAATTTTGTGTAGCAATATTTAAGTATCAACCTGTATTTGAAAACTTCAACCATTTTGTAGCTCATTACTAGAAGTAGCACTGAAAATTAAAAATCATGTCTGAAACTATAGCTTGAACAAGATGCTAGTCAACAGTGAGCTATAAATTTTAAGTAATGGAAGGATGAGGATAATACATTTCTTTACGTAAAATAAAACGAAAAATATTAAAAACCACTTTATTAAGAAACACATGTCCATTGTAAATAGTCAACAAAATAGTGAACCTTTGAATGGTTCTAGGAATTTTAGATGAAATACATTTGTAAAGGAAACAATAGATTTTACATATAATTTTACTAATAATAATGTTACTTTACATTCTATAAGTAATAATAATGATTCTTTTCAATTGAAATTACACTTACTTATATTTAGATAGTAATTTTGTATTGAGGATATTTTTCAAACCAACTTTTTGAAGTATAAAAAAATTATAATAATATATACATATAATCTTTATTTATAATAACAAAGAATTCTTTGTTAATAGTTTAGCTTAAGTATTATTTTGATACATACATTAAGATAGTTGAAGACATTAAATTTTAATGGAAAAATATTCCAATGTACTAGTATATTATGCCATATTCAAATTTTTTTATACATGTCATGACATGTCGTCTCCATCGAAAGCTGTAAATAATAAAATTATTAAAAATCAGATTTCTATAAAGATTATAAAAAAATATATTTTTTAATGTCACTTTTACATAGTCATTTTTAATGATGTCAATTGTTAAAATTCCTTTTGGACAAAAACATTTGTTTGTCACGTCATGAGGTGTGAGTGGTGAACATCAAAACAATATAAATTATTCCAATACAATTCAATAGTTGATAACGCACAAGACATAAATATCCTAAGATAGATCCCGAGATTTGTATACATAGAACCTTTATTAACAATGTAATATGTATATACAAAAATTATAATATATTAAATTTAGTCACTTTTTTCTACACTGTATTTTCTCTAATTTGATTTTTGTTTTAATCCAAGATTATTTATGAACATGCTTAAGGAACCACTTGTACAACTGTTTTTTAGTTCGATGGAATGATTATTAAATATGAACTCTTTGTACTAAAATTAGAATAATTTACAAGAATTATTAGTTATTAGCATTTTATTTAGAAAACCTTATTTGAAAATATGTTATATTTCGTCTTTTAGTAATTTTGTCAATTATTTTTTCACATACACTCATAAACAGTATACATTTTTTTATTACTTTTAAATGCGGTTTTATTTTTATTCGATCACAAAAGATATAAGAATTCTTTCATTACATTCATTATGGAAAAAATTAATTTGTTTATCCAGAGATATATTTGTGGATAATTATCTCGTGTGCGTCACGTCTCACCACTCACATACTTCAGAATAAAACAGAATTATATATAGATATATCTGAAATCAAATAGCTTTTTCAAAGTGATGAAATTTTTACATTACAGAATATAAGACAATGGACCATTGTGTATTATTTTCAGATAATCTTTTAATGTCTAATTTAGTTAATATGTTTTAATTAACGTACAATTTAATTATTAACACATCAATTTTCTGTCAGCAGATTATTGTACTGAGAAATATCTGCACCTTAAATTATTTTTTATGTATATCCTAAAAACATTGAATTTAATGATGGTTTGAAAATAAATGATATGTTGTTACTATTATGACTACAACAAGTGAAGCGAGCTTTTACATATACACACACACGTATATATATAAGGATAAATCGTAATTTTACAAATGTCACAAAATGTAGTTTATTCTAGAATGTTCTCTTAAAATTATATAATTAAGTTTATAAACGTTCACGTACTAACCTAACGTTTGAAAGTAACGCTAATTTCCTATAAGGAACTGTCAATTATTTTCATACAAACGATTACATATTCAAATTATCATTTCAAGATATTTACAAAATATACAACACGATTAGCTTGTACCCTAATATGAGGTTGTCAGACTATACATAAAATTTAAAGTTTTTTTACTATAAATTTAATCTTTTTATTTATATCAATGAATAACTTTTAACGCTCCGTATCGAGTGTCGCGTGAACTTGTACTAAGTTACTGTAGATACATAAGTCAATATTTTTAACAGATAATTTTATATGTATCTTGTACTTATTAAGATTCTTATATATTCTTATGTATTATTAGTCCATTTGGAAGGGCAAGTTAGCAGCTATTCTTGGTTTCTTCTTTCTTTGAGGACGATTCTGTTGCGGCTGAACATTCTAGAAATAAAATAATTTCATTAATATTATAAAGGAACCTTAAAAATGATGTAATAGAAAATTACTTAAGAAAGTTTGTAGTGATTGTATGAAGTAGGCTTTTTTTTTCGTTTTTATTCAGCTTTATGATTGCAGATCTTCTTATTTATTACATGTATACACTATATATTCTACAATAAAATCCATATATTTTGTAATACTTACAAACAAAGTGTTATTTGGTGTGGGGTGAATGACCTTTGGAGTCGGTAAGCCTTCGAGATCACGTCTTTGTGAAGAACCGCTTGAATTTTGGACGCGCCTGAAAAAAATAATTATAAACTATACATATATGTATTTATTTAACAATTAATGTATATTATTCAATTAATTTTAAATTTTGACACTATTTTAGACAACACTTGAAACATATTTTTAGTGAGATCTAAGACTTTCGCGAGTATTCATTTAAATGAAAGTAATATTTTTCGGATTACTACATACGCGTTATTTTATTATTATAAAAACTACATACTCCAGACGTTTCTGTTACTTTTCAGCAACCCTGATCAAGGGGGTATGTAGTTTTAAAAATATATATTGTAATAAAGCTTAGTAATCAGAAAATATTAGTTTCATTTAAATATATAAAATTAAATAAATATTTTCATTCAATAATATTGTTTTTTGTTAATTGTTTGTTGAGGACTTCACGAGTGTTTACATACTACAGATACTCAACTTCATTAAGTTTTTCAAGTGTTTCCAAACAAACAGGAATTCCACAGACAGACGCCGAGCGTCATACAGATAAATATTAATTCAAGATTTATTAAGTGCTATGTATTAACATTCCTTTGTTATGGAAAATATATCCAAAAAAGATTAATATATACAACGTGTAAAATAATTAACGCGCACCCTCAAACACCCCAATTAGAATATAATAATATAAACGCAATGCATACACCAAATATTATTTATATGTGTTTCGGTTTTTTATTTGTGAAATTAGTTATCCCAATTTCGTGCAAATAATATGGTCAGCTTCATAATTCACCAACACTCCGGTGCACACGCACACACAGACAGACACAATGTACTCGCCGCGCCCGCGCCCCTCTCTCCGAGTGCCATCCGACAATAATAAGTAGTAGGTAATAATAAGTACACGACATAACTACATTATAATTTATTATTTTTCTTTCCATCACACTTTTCAAGCTTTAGATTGTTGACATTGAATTTCTTTTTAATGTGAAGCCAACATTTTATAGTTACTGATTTGTTAAATTAAATTTGTAAATAAGAATTATTAAACAGCTGATAACGCGTGATTTGATTAGACACCACAATACCTACGACAAAGTCGGCGTCTTAAAATGGTGTGAATCAAAATATTTACAATAATTTAAAGATCATAAACAAATTTACAGTTTACTTTGCACTCGCACGGCGTTGTCGTTTTAAAACATTTTCAAAATGTCCACCGCCTTGTTTAATGCACTATAATGACCGTTTTCGCAATTGTGGTTTTATTTTAGATAATACTGCAGTGTCACTTTTCACTTTTACAAAGGCGGTTATTATCTTATTTTTATTGTTTGTTGTTATCTCTGTGTTATAAACTAGCGATTTAATTCGCCCCGAGAAAAAAAAGTCGAGTGTCGTCAAATCAGCTGATCTAGGAGGTCAATGGACACGTGTATAGGTATTTGATGTGTGCCGACTGTCGCTGTGTGTGTTGCGTGCGTAGGATGACTGTAATTTACTTAGTTATATCTAAATTTGAGAAAAAAAATGACCTACATAAAAAACTATAAAAATCGATCCAGATACCGATTCTGAACAAACTACTTTCAGCGTGTGCGTTAATTATGTTACACGTTGTATATGTGTATTTTTTGCTTTATAAATAATTATTATATAGCTAAAGCCCTGGCTAAAGCTGGGAAATTGCCAGGAAGAAGAAGATAAATAATTATTATATGTTTGATAAAGTTTTTGCTATAATTATATATTTTAATGTAAGGTACACATATAATACTTGTAAAAATAAGTGCGGATACTGTGTTGGCAAATTGTTTTTACCTTACCAATATATTTTTTTGTAAAATGAGTCTATAAGTCCTACTAATATTATAATTGCGAAAGATTGTGAGTGTGTGTGTATGTTTGTTACTTCTTCACGCTCAAACGGCTGAACCGATTTTGATAAAATTTTGTATACGGGAAGCTGACGTCCAGGAAAAAGACAGGCTACTTTACATCCCGGAAATTCGCGGGTAACACCGCGGGGCGCAGCTAGTAAATAAATAAATGTATGTATGTATGTCACATGTTCTATTCACCTCCGACTAGTCTGTACTTGCAGCGGCACAAACGGATTGCTGTACTTCTCTCCATTGTTAACTTGTCTGTTTGTTTGTTGTGGTGGCGGTGGAACTGATTTGAAATTCTGTGGAAATATTATATATACATATTAATAATAACATCACACTAAACTTCATTGTAATGTTTGTGAATGAGGCTTAGAATATACACTATATAATATACTAGTTTTTGCCCGATACTTCGTCTGTTTTACTTTAAAAATTAGAAATATATAGCTGAATAGCAAACTCTATTATTCTTTAAAGACAGTAGATAAGATGATTTTGGATTTTATCAATTTAATATTATTATTCAACCACTTGAAAAAATTCCTTAGCTTTTTCTCGTTCTAAGCTATCATTCAACCGATTTTTATAACCCATAAAGGATATCTTGAGCTAAAGTGTAACTAACGCGAATTTCTTTTATATATAATGATGTTTATTTATCTATAAATTAATATTATTTTAATTATACCTCGTTCTTAGTCCAGGACGGCATGAGATTGATTTCTTGTCTCACGTCTGGTAAGTGTTTTGGGAAGCTCTGGGGCTGCGGTGGCCGGGGGGGCGAAGCGCCGAAAGATGGGTACGGTATAGATGGCATACCGATAGGCTTCTGTCTCTGGAAACATTAAATAATAAGTTAATAAATGAAACTAATAATATTCGGATTACTATGAGTATTTGATTATTTTAAAAATTTTATACACCTGATGTTTTGGTTAAAAGTAACATTTTCAATTCAATATTGACATATTATTGAGATATAATTATTATACCCTTTTATAAATTATTAGGATTATTTTTTATATATTAAAAAACGAAGAAGGTCACATTTAAATTTTATATCTGATAGTTGGTACTTTTACTTATCATTAACGGAGAGTTTTGTACAAATAATAATATTTTTATCTATATAAATATATAAAATTATTATTATGATTTAAGTCACCTGTGTGTTACTCCATTCTCCCTGACTGTATGTATTTGTTTCTCTTCGCCAGTTATTTTGAGTTGTTCTGAAACAGTAACATCTTATTATATGAATATTTCTTTATTATATATTTTCTCTATTATTTTTCTCTCTGTATATAACACCTTACCCAGTAAATATATTCCAAAATGGTGATATGCAGCTTGAAACAATAGTTTATGTTATGAAGTTATTAAAAATCATAACATTAGTTTTAAAAATACTAATTTATTGTTAAACAGTTTATATGTATGTATTATCACTATGACTAGTCATGTGTAGGTTAAGGTACTTTGTTTTTGTTTTAATTTCTTAATAAATTTCTATATGTTAAATTTTTTTTACAATATTCTTACTTATTCGGCGAGGTCGCTTTGTCACTTCTTGAACGCCAATTGCTGTTTGTCTCTTGAACATTCTGTAATAAAAACCATTTTATTATAGATATCAACAATTTTATGATTCCACAATTCGATACTACTTAAATACAGGAAAAATCAAAGTAGTAGACCAAAAATAAGTTTTTTTTTACAGCTTACTGCAATATCTAGTTTCATGTAATATTAATATTTGGAATGTAATACATAATTAATGATTCAAGATAAAGAATTCTTCAACTTAACAAGTTAAACAAAATTTTTTTTAAATTAGTTTTATGATGAATATAAATATATTATACTGGTCTGTATGAATCAAAAGAACATTTTTTTGAAGAAAAATGATCGAAATTCTTAGTAAGAAAAAAATATTATACTGTAGTGTTTGTACATCGTGTGAGGCATGTTAACAGATGCTTATAATATATATACTATACCTTGTTGCCCCTGGATCCGTCCGCCTCTCCCTCACTGATCCTCAACAGACTCCTCAACAGATTGGTGGCGCTGTCCTGAAATTAAAATAATATTTATTTAGTACAATTACATATCTTTATATATATAATTCTTCTGTGAGTGTGTATGTCACTGAACTTTTCTCAAACGACTGGACCGATTTTGATGAATTTTTTTGTGTGTGTTCAAGGGGATCTGGGAATGGTTTAGATTCACAATTTTGTCCGCTGGACAATGTTTTTTTAATTAATTTTTAATTTATTAGTAGTTGTTGATAGTAGTTGATGATATTTTTTTGACATTAGATTTGACAACTAACTAATATGTCAATCATTCTGTCGCACTTCAAAACACGCAGATTTATGGCTTTATTAGGTAAACTCCAAAAATATAAATAAAAAAACGTAACAGATATTTCTTGATTATAGGGCGATACGAAGTTCGCCGGGTCTTCTAGTAAAACTATAAAATCTTTTAGTTATGAATGTAGGATCTTATATTCTCCTGTTCATGAGAAATTACAGTTAAGCTTCTTCTAGTTCTTCTATTAGAAAATGTTTGTCTTTAGTTATGTTACAAATGTACATACATATGAAAATATTTAAATATGATATACATTACCGGTGTCTGTCCATTTTTAACATTGTTGTTAACGTTAGGCTTATTTTCAGTCACGGGGGTTTTAATTTCTCGCGGGGGGCTGGAAACATTATTAAACATTAGCTTACATACATATAAATAATATTTTAATACTGAAAATCATTTTTAAATATGCAATTTTATAATTATTTAACTTTCATTACGTCTCGAATAATGATAGAGTTAGTATAGATTTCGTTTTTCAATTGTATTTATATATGAAACTAATATTTTTCGGATTACTACGCGTTTATTACTATTTTTAAACTAATTGTGAATGTATTCACATCTTGTCCGCCCGTGATTATTGTTGCTGCAAAAGTGACCGAAATATTGGAATATGTATTTACTTTTTAAACTATAATAAAAACTAGCTTTCCGCCCGCAGCTTCGCCCGCGTGGAGTTCGGTTATATCGCGTTTCCAAGAGAACCTTTCAAAAGTCTGACATAAAAACTATCCTATGTTCTTTCTCAAGGTCAACTCTAAGTCTGTGCCAAATTTCATTACAATCAGTTCAGTGGTTTAGGCGTGAAAGCGTAACAGACAGACAGACGAACAAACGGTGTCACTTTCGCATTTTTAATATTAGTAGGGATTAGTTTAGTACTCCGAATAATATTAGTTTCATTTACATTAATACCATCGAAAGTCTTAGATCTCATTATATTAATTATTACCTATAGCTGGCAAACGCAGAGTAATGTCCATCGCCTCTTCGTAGTACAGTGGGTGGTTGTGAGTTAAACGTGTAGTTATGTTGTGTTGTCTGATTATACTCAAAGCCTTGGGGCTCACTCACGGTGCGTAATTTCCGCCCGTATGATATATTCAATATATGAGCGGGTTGCATTCTGGAAATATATACTTAGATTAGATTAACTGCATGAAGTGAGATTTAATAGTTATCAGGATAAAGATAGTTTAAAAATAAATTTTCATTTGTCATTTAAAACTACTGAATATATTGTAATTAAATTATAGTTTTGGATTTTGTGAGTACAGTTTAAATAATACAAATTAATGAGCAATGCATGTACATTCATATGTGTTTTCTTACACCTATAAGACTATTTATGTCTAAATCACAGACGAAGTCATGGCTATCAGCTATTGTAAAAAATATTAAACACTGGTACTAATTTGCTTAAAGATCAAATTATAAGCAGATTATCAAATAAATATATATTTTTTTACAATTTTTTTTTATATACTATATCTAGCTAAGAAAATTTAAATAACTGTCAATTTAATAAATATATTTTTGTATATGGCAATTATATAATTTTTATGGCAACACTCACCTATAGAACCTTGCCTCTTCGAATAGATCTTCTTTCATAGCTCCAGGGAAGGGTTCATCAAACATAACCTGGTAGCTTGGCGAGGCGTTCAGTTTGTCTGATAAACGGACGGTGTTGCCATTAGACGGCTGGTATATAGCAGTGATAGTACCCTTAGAGCCGAGGGGTACAGTTATATTGTTGGCAACACACACCACGCGGTCGTACATCCGGTAGTCCGCTTTGATATCCGGTTGGATGTTACCCTCGTGGAGTTCGCACTGGGAAGTATTAACAACACATCAATAATGTCTTCGCCTTAATAAAGACTTACAAACTTATGTTAATGTAGTAATTTGGATCATTTATTAACTTATTAGTCAATAGAATAGATTTTTAATTATATAAAATATTGTATGCTATATTTAAAAAAAAATTAAATTTAATGTCAGTTCCAGTGAAGTTTGTCTTGTGATTTTTGGTTTTAAGTGATTTATATAGAATACGATATTCATGGATACTATTCTATACTAGTAAGTAGTATATATAAAGTTTTTCTCGCGGGTAGAAAGGATTCTAGGATATGTCTATTTAGAAGGCAAACCCTTCTATGACCTATACGTTAGATAGTCATACAAGGAGATCACCTTACTCCGCGAGGGTTATCATCATCATCAGCCTATCAGAGCCCACTGCTGAGAGGCCTTTTTCTCACATGGAGAAGGTTTGAGCATTAATCATCAAGCTTGCTCAAGACGGGTTGGTGATTTCAAACTTATAATTGTGAAATTATAAGTCCAGGTTTCCTCACGATGTTTTCCTTCATCTGTCAGTGATGTCTAAATACTCTCAGAAAATACATATGACTCCGAAAAATCATTGGACTTGCCAGGTTTGAACCCGCGCCCTCGGCAACGAGGCGGGCCCTTTAACCACTAGGCCACCACTGACTTGTATATATACAAATCGCAACGCTAGTATTATATTGACTGTACCTTATATAGTAAACTCCATTTAACATGTAGCGTAACATTTTTCTCTTTATTTCTCAGTTCGTGTATCTGTTTCTCCATAGTATTATATAAAGCCCTCATTTCTTCAGGCTCCAAGGCTTCAGAGCCACATTCTCGTCTCGGCGCGCTACTGTGAGGCTGGGACTTTAACCACGCCGCTATATCTTGAACTTTGTTCTTACTGAAATTATATTATAATACATATATTAATTGTTTTATTACAAGTTTTATATTTATGGTTAACATATTAGTAACTTTCCTACATTATGTAATGAATGTTTATTGTGGTGTAAATTGCTATGTAATAATATTAGTTGTATTTTAAAGGATATGAATAGTATTTAAATAAGTTAACGACATACCAAGTGTTAAAACTTACTTGTCAATTATTTAAGATCTTTGAAATAGAATAATGTTTTTTTTTTTATTTACTCATATTGTCTTATTTTCGACGTAAATGCTAACAATATATATTAATATTGGAAATTTTCACTAACCCCAAATCTCCCGGCCATAAATCGCTTTCAAAGAACACGTCTCTATGTGAGTTTGCGAGTGCGTCAAATAGTTCAGGATATTTGGCCGCGTATTCTTGTACGAGAGACACGCATCGGGTTGAATACACCCAGCCGTTAGCACTCCGGCGACTGTAACCTGACACCTCCTGGTTCTAGAGGGAAATTAAATATACAGATTATATACGACTACAGAATATATTTGATTATATTAAAAAAATAAAAGAAATTGTAAGTTTTCTACCGTTATATTAAAAATAAAGCACATAAGTACTACGGTTGTCATATGACATCATTCATGAAAATTCTTAAACTCGTGACTCTTGAAGCGAGCAAATCTATTAATGTAAGGTTTTGAAATAAAATTTTGTTTGTCATTTTCTTAAAAGTAATACGTATGCATATAGCACACACACACATATACGTATATCTTTAAATATATATAATTCTTCTGTGAGTGTGTATGTCACTGAACTTCCCTCAAACGACTGGACCGATTTTGATGAAATTTTTTGTGTGTGTTCAAGGGGATCTGGGAATTGTTTAGATTCACAATTTTGTCCGCTGGACAATGTTTTGATTTTAAATTTGACAACTAACTAATATGTCAATCATTCTGTCGCACTTCAAAACACGGAGATTTATGGCTTTAATAGGTAAACTCCAAAAATATAAATAAAAAAACGTAACCGATATTTCTTAAATATAGGGCGATACGAAGTTCGCCGGGTCTTCTAGTCCATATATAATATTATAATGTATCATACCTTTTTATTAAACTTCAAGTTCAATCCAACATTTATTTTGTTCTGTGTCTCAGTTGGCAAATCGTTTCTCTCTCCGGGTATGACAAGGACGGTCCCCGTTATACGAGATAATAACTGGTTTGATATACCTGGATAAAATAAATTATTATATATTAATAGATTTTAAGATAATTTAGAACTAATTATTATTACTCTTTTTTTCTAGTTTTATAAAGAACTGAACTGCTTGTGAATATTGGTAAGTTTGAAGTTTGTAGCTCAAAAAATCACATATTATGTATATCAAAAAAACCGAATACGTTAGTATATAGTTCGAGTAATCAAACTTATGGTAAGATTACTTATACTATCTGGAAAATTTTTCGTCTAAATACTAGTTAGTCTTGGAAAACCATTGACATATGTAGTTAGAGTATTCATACTTTTCGTAAAATTACTTATACGATCTGGACATATTTTCTTCTAAACACAAGTTAGTTTTGGTTTATATATGTATCGTGTAACACACAACTTCTCCTTTTTAAGTCAGTTAAGTATCTAACCGCATGCGGCGGCCGCGTGGTGCGTAGTGCGATAAGGGCTCGCGAAACACTGGCTAGTCACTACCGGCTCCGCGCACTCACGAACAGACACTTTGATACGACCGCTACGGATTGATTCGGAACCTAAAACCTGGAATATACATTTATATATTATATAATATTTTGTATAGATTTAGTTGGCAGTGTAAATTAAGCTTAGAAAGATGTATATAGGGTGTTAATAGATGTGGTTAACAACAGACAGCGACATCTATAGTTTATGTAGCGCGACTTTACCTATATAGACTATTGTGTATATATATTAGCGATGGTATATAAAAGATATAATATTAAATATACGTTGGGAATGCTCTGTTATATGAAATTGATTAGCATCTGCTGTTTTGTGTACATTAAGACAAATTCAACAAGAAATATTTATTTTGAGTTACAATGTGATTTAAAACTTAGTAATCTCTACTAATATTATAAATGCGAAAGTAACTCTGTCTGTCTGTCTGTTACGCTTTCACGTCTAAACCACTGAAGTGATTTTAATGAAATTTGGTACAAACATAGAGTTGACTTTGAGAAAGAACATAGGATAGTTTTTATGCCAGACTTTTGAAAGGTTCTCTTGGGAGCGCGATATAACCGAACTCTAGTAAATATAGTATATATATATATATTGGAGTTATTAATACTGACGGTAGCTATACATCCGTAGTATTGTCCCATAGTGAGCAGGAAAACCTTGTCCCCGGGCGGATAGGCCTCCAGCGGCGTCCTGTACTTGAGGGGCGCGGCGGGGGCGAGCGCTCCACGCACGACCGTCTGCCACGCGTACCCGCAAGGCACTGAACACCACTGCTCCTCCATCACCATACTAATGTTATCTTGTATCACGTACTTGTAGCCTGTAAGAGGAAATTTAATTAGGAATATATTAACAAAGTAGCCTATGTCTTATTCCCGGACGTCAGCTTCATGTATACAAAATTTTATCAAAATCGGTTCAGCGGTTCGAGCGTGAAGAAGTAACAAACATACTCACACAAACTTTTGCAATTATAATATTAGTAGGATGTAATTAGAAATACGAATTCTCACTTATGTTATTAATTTTCTTAATCAAATTAACTATCACAGTTTATAAGCTATGTTTATTTTCACTAGTCATCATAATAAGTAATTATTATTTCACCCTCGACATTCTGGTTAAAGTAGTACACGACTAGTGACAATCATTGATATATTATATTAATATTTTAATTAAAATTAGAAAAAGTATAATGGAAAGTTTATTAACTTGAGCGGAATCGAACCGATGAACCCCGTCATTTTATATTGTGATCGCTTTAAAAATTGAGCTACCGTGCCAAATTATAAATATTTAATACCAATTTTGTATAATATTTAATAAAAACCAATTTGTATTGAAATAGTGGTTCGGGCTCGAGTAAAGTTTAAATCACGATTTAAAAACGTAGTTACTATACTGTAGGTAGATTGAAATTCTGTTTAGATTATCTACTAATTAATTACTTATAGGTACTAGTACAAAAACTATTTTAAACAGCATAAATACTGACTGAAATTTTCACATTTATTGCAAAAAGCCTTAAAATTATTTGTGTAATATAAAAAGAGTAACGATAAGTGTTATCTATATACTAAGTTTGTTCAACGTTAGCCAGATTCAATATTAAACAATGACTTTTAAAAACTACCTTCATTTTAAATAACTTATGATTCAAGTCAATTAATTATACCTATTTTTATTGTTATCTTAATCATTATTGTAACATACCTCGTAAATTGACAGCATGTATTATAACTTTGACGTCTCCTAACTCTATGCCGAGACGATTCATGTTGCTGAAATATAAATTAAATTTCAATCTAACATATGATATTGGATAATAATATTAAATTTTCACCTTATTCTAAAACATAAAAATTAAAAAAAACTGTTATTACCTATATTTAATATGTGAATGTGATTAAGAGTAAAAACAACTTTTTATTCTAATGTTAGGTAGTTATTTCTATTTTATGCACTCCATGCTACAATAATAGTTTAATTGTTCGGGCAAATTGCTTTAATAACACTGCTATACTTAAAGTGATATAAGCTGTTTATACATTTATGTACCTATAAAATCTACTTAATTGTGATATTTATTATATACTAGCTTTCCGCCCGCAGCTTCGCTCGCGCGGAGTTCGGTTATATCGCGTTTCCAAGAGGACCTTTCAAAAGTATGGAATAAAAACTATCCTATGTTCTGCCTCAAGGTCAACTCTATCTCTGTACCAAATTTCATTAAAATCAGTTCAGTGGTTTAGGGGTAAAAGCGTATTTTTCATTGTTTACCCCCCACAACCCCCTTGTGGGTGGAATTTCGTAAAATCCGTTCTTAGCTTTTTTTTTTTTTTTTGATGACGTAGTCGAAACTCTTTTTACGAGCCGTCCAACCGGCCTTGGTGGGGCCGGAAGGGATGTGTGAGGCTCGGCCTGGGCAGGCCCCTACTCACTAAAACCACTGCGAAAGCCATCGGCCGCTATGTCGGTGTACCCCGGATCTGTCAGCGACAGGGCACACCAGCGACTGGCCGGTCCTGGCAAAGACCGGACTTACTCCCTCGGAGAATGGGGGCGATCCCGGCAATTAGGACCACCCCGACGACGCCGGACTTTCAATAGGGCCGGGTTACCACGCCGACCCCAGCCCGGAACACAGGGGTGCTATTGGAGGCGTAGGAATTGCCTCCGTCGCACCCCCGTACGTCGCCTGCGGTTCTTAGCTGACCTATACTCGGCGAAAGTAATAATCCTACCAAATTTCAAGTCGCTACGCCTTATGGTTCCAGAGACATCGTGATGAGTCAATATACAGGGTGACTGGTGAATTACTATCAATATTTAAGGAGCATACTCGGTACATGATTCTCATTCGAATTATGTAAAAAAATAGGTACTTAATTTTTGACCAAATTTCCGTATAAATAAATAAACTGTGGACACGTTCCAAGTGTGGACGCGTGCGGCGGCGTGCTGTAATCTGTAGGGTGTTCATACGATGCGTAATTAATTACATAACTTTTGGTTAACTCTACTTAGAAGTTTATTAATATTTACCTTATATTAATTTTATTTTGTTATATATGATCGTCAAATATCACGTCCTCAAATATCGATAGTAATTCACCAGTCACCCTGTATAGGTGGAAATCTCTTTTATATATACACACACATATATATATAATGTATACTAACTGTTCTATAATGGTAGATCTCTCCGATATCCACTGCTGGTGAAGATTGCCAGTGTTATGTTCAGTAATGTAAGCCTCAGGGTTCTGGTTGTTGTAGTGAAGACGAACCTTCTCGTTAGATATTGATAATACTCTGAAACATTATGTAGATGTTATTAAATAAATATCAATATTAATATTTTATTTGCAAGCTTTATTTTCTTAGTGACTAGACTGTTAATCGTTTATGAGGTTTAGAGCAGTTTGATGTAAAACTAATATTTAATTTAATTATTATATCTCATCTGCCCGTGATCACGGTTGCTGCAAAGTGACCGAAACGTCGGGAGTATGGAGTTAAGAATTATTATTAAAACGTTGTATAACAGAAAAATATGAGTTTACTTAGATTAGATCTCATTAGAGCACTTGTTTAAGTCAATTAAGAACAAATTATTTTTATCATTTTTTAAAAAGCCGACATAGTTATAAATTAACGACTTTTAAGGATTTTTTATCACAATTAGCAATAAATTAAACACTAAATAATTACTAATTGTGAAAAATTTTCCTTAAAACTCGTCAATTTAGAAAATATTTCAGCTTAAACTTTCTTTTGATAATCTGCTTCAAATGTAGATACGCGGAATTACCCAATGCTAGTTACGGGGCTTGCACTATAGTCAGTGGTGGCCTAGTGGTTAAAAGGCCGCCTCTCATGCATGAGGGCTGATCCTGACCCGAGCAAGTACCAATATAATTTTTCCGAGTTATATGTACTTTCTAAGAGTATTTAGACATCACTGATTAATGCATTCCCAAAGAGGATTGATGTCAGGCAGGCGGGCGGTCGTAAAAACGATTAGCCAAAACTATTTACATGTAAGGCAGACTCTGACTAAAGCTGGGAAATTGCCATGAAGAATTACGTGGATTTTCGCTATCCCCGAATATGTATACTTACTTGGCCCGTGTTAAATGCGGCCAGCCAACCCAAACGACTTTTCCCAGTATTTTTGGAGCAAGTTCCTCTAGTACAGGGTCAGTATTATCGGTGGGTATTATCTGAAGCATCATGTTCTCATTGCGAGACGGCTGGTCGAATACCTTCACTTTGCACTTCTTTATACTCGTCTGCAATAATATTTATATATTACTGGTTTAATAACATTATGTTCTATTATAATTAAATAGTATGTGAGTCCCACGAATAAGTGATACTTGTAAATCCACTAAATTTGGAAATAATATATCGCCCTATTATATGTGTATCACATCAAAGTATAACAATAATGATACTAATAAATTAATTAATATACAAAAACAAGGACGTATTTCAGCTAATTTCACGCTCACACTATTTACTTCGTTCTATAGCAACAATACCATGCGCATACGCTGGTAATCAACCGACATACTCTCTTTCTTTCTCCAACAAGGTTGCGTTAAATGTTTAACGCAACCTTGTTGGCAGTCGCATAAGAAGTTTCACTCCAAAAATATTTTCTACTAGAAAAAAATACCATTATTGTCATTTATACCTTATATTTCAAGTGTCTCATTGTTGGAAATCCCGGGTACAGTATATCCTTGTTAGCGTTGGGTAACATCCCTCTCTTCAACATATGTAGCGGTACATCTATTTCGTGTCGCCACACAGCCTTTTCAACGGCGTGGTTTTCTTTAATTGACGGGAAATATTCCGGAGCTATTATAGGACCTGGAATTAAAAAAGAAATATTTGTTAAGGACTTTTATATAATACACATATTTATAAATATGTATATGAATAAATGAAAGCCATTAAAGTTCTAAAATATAGGTTCGACGTACAGTTTCATATTCGTTTTACAATATTCAGCGTTACTTCCAATAATGTCCTACAAAATATGTGAAGCCAGAATTTAAAGTTTTCAAATACAGGTTGATACTTAAATGTTGCCTTATAAAATTACGATGGTTCAGTATGATGAATTAAAATCAGTCATAAAAATAGTTCTAAGGATTATAGTATATGTAATTTGATTAGTGTTGCACAGATGGCGCCACTTGTAACAATATAATATTCACCTAAACTATCAGGCGTCCAGTTATAAACTAACATAGGTCCGTGAGAATTTCTTTTCAATTCTTCTTCTGTGAGTCGCTGGTAGCAAGGAGACATCGCCGATAGGAGGTTCGTCTGGACAGAATAATATATATTTTATATAACATTCATATATTATGAGAAAATATATAGATATCGTTTTTAATCTGGTTAATAATAGTCAAGTTGCCAAGCGGAGTTTATTGATTGTTTACGATCATAGTCAAGTTACGGTTAGCGTGGTACAAACTTGGAAGGGTGAACATTTTAAGTGTTAATATTATAACTTATTAAGCTGCTAGATGTTAGATAGGAGAATGTCTCGGTAACCTACATAATTTGTTAATAAGGTTATAATCTATATGTATATATACGAATACTTTTCAAACCATCAAACCATTTGGTACATTATTCTCCAAAAATGACGTATATTTTTTGGTAAAGCTGATGAATACAGACACAAATGTTTGAGTAAATTAGACTCACACAATAATTATTATAGCGCATTATAGTACAGACATTCGATTTCATTAAACACACAATCACAAAGTAGACTCACTACATAACAATAAACACTTTAAAGCGCTTTACGCTAGATAGTATAGAAATTCAAGTTTCCTTCATCGCACAATTGTTTGAGTCGTAACATAACAATAAATATTTTAAAGCGCTTTACGCTATACAGGGTGACTGGTGAATTACTATCGATATTTGAGGACGTGATTTGTGACGATCATATATGACAAAATAAAAATTAATATAACATAAATATTAATAAACTTCTAAGTAAAGTTAACCAAAAGTTATGTAATTAATTACGCATCGTGTGAACACCCTACAGATTAGGTATACACATACACTCACACAGACGCGGCGGCGGCGTAGTGTTGTATCAGCACGCCGCCGCACACGTCCACGCTTGGAACACTTGGAACGTGTCAACACTTTATTTATTTATACGGAAATTTTGTCAAAAATTAAGTACCTATTTTTTTTACATAATTCGAATGAGAATCATGTACCGAGTATCCTCCTTAAATATTGATAGTAATTCACCAGTCACCCTGTATAGTACAGACATTCGATTTCATTAAACACACAATCACAAAGTCAGTGGTGGCCTAGTGGTTAAAAGGCTCGCCTCTCATGCAAGAGGGCGCGGGTTCGATCCTGGCCCGGGCAAGTACCAATGTGATTTTTCCGTATCATATGTACTTTCTAAGATTATTTAGACATCACTGATTTATCTGATTCCCAAAAAAAAAGGGTTGATGTTAGGCAGGCGGCCGGTTTTTTTTATGTTATAGGTGGCAAACGAACAGACGGCCCACTTGATGGAAGGTGGTTACCGTCGCCCATGAACATCCGCAACAAATATGTTGCGGATGCGTTGCCAACCTTTTTTTAGGGATAGGGAAGGGTGGGGATAAGGAAAGGGCAACCGGCTCTCTCACTCATCGGACGAAACGCAGTCATTACAGACTACTTCACGCCGATCTTCTGTGAGAGGGCGGTACTTCCCCGGTCGAGCCAGCCCATGTTCGAGCTGTAGTAACTTAACCACAGCTAGGCTCTACCACCTATAACCAGGGCCGTTTTATCCATTAGGCATTATAGGCAACTTCCTAGGGGCCCTGCCACGTTCAGGGGCCCCTGTGCTACAGGGAAAAGAATGGGCAATGTTTCTTAAACAGTAAAAAATTAATTTGAAAATTTGCTCTGTACATTACATCGACGCTATTTTAGTACATTTCGGAACGCATTCCTTATTAGATATTATTATTATGATTATTATTATAGTTTAATTAGTTTATATAGTTTAATTTAAAAAATTAATTAAAAACTGTCTTCGTTCAACGACGTCTCAAAACCGTTTAAATTCACTGGCTATAATGGCAATTGAAAATGACCTGTTGGAGAAGATTACCTTTCAGGATATCTTGAACGATTTTGTATCAAAAAAAGTTAGAAGAGTTAATATTTAAGCTGTGTATGTTTTGTTTTAAATGCATAAATAAACATTCTGTTCATTTGATTCAACATTTTTATTGAATAATATGATGATATACCCAGGTTAGTAAAAAACGGTGTAATTTTGAATTTTGTAGTGTTAACGAAAAAATTAGAAGAGGGTAGGGGGCCCTGGGTGAGCATTGCCTAGGGGCCCCGACAGGCATAACCCGGCCCTGCCTATAAAAATTAGCCAAAACTATTCACAACAATTAGCCAAAACTATTCACAACATGTAAGGCAGACCCTGGCTGAAGCTGGGAAATTGCCAGGTAGAAGAAGACACAATCACAAAGTAGACTCACTACAGAACAATAAACACTTTAAAGCGCTTTACGCTACATAGTATATTCAAGTGTTCGTTTCCATTGTCTCACCTCGTCTATAAAGGGCAGGAGGACCACAGCCTCCCAGTCGTTCTTCTTCCCGTTGAGATCCGTCTCGAAGGTGACGGGGTAGTAGTGGACTATGGGCGAGTCTTCGTCCGTCATTAGATCGTGGAATGGAGTCGGTAACAGGTGCTTACTGGCGCCTGGCAATACTGCTAGCAACTATAACAGATATATAACGATAAGGATTAAAAAAACCTCGTACATAGCCGTAAAAACGTATACAAAAAATAACAACAACTTTTTTATGACAAATATAATTAATAAGTACTAGTTTTGGCCCGCGACTTCGCTTTAATTTCGTCATTAGTAATATATGTATAGCTGACCGGGCGAACTCTATTCCGTCTTAAATAATCAGGTATTGGCAGTTATTAATTTTTTCCCGTTTCAATCGAACAGAATGATTGACATATTAGGTAGTTGTCAAATTTAATGTCAAAAAAACGTTTGTATGGGAAAAAGAAGAGGGCTGTTTTAAGGGTTTTCCCGGAAATGAATCTATTTTTTTCAACTTTTAAACCTTGTCTGATCCTCCACGAACATTTCAAGACTAAAGTAAGATAAATCCGTTCAGCCGTTCTCGAGTTTTAATGAGACTAATGAATAGCAATTCATTTTTATATAGATTATGACAAAATATAAGAAGATATCTGGAAAAACTGGAACGATATTACATACTAGGACAACATATAAAACTATAATCCCCGATTTCCTTATTCGCTTACATTTCATTGAATAAAAAAAATATTTACATCTCGTCTGCTCTTGACTATGATAAGTACTGATTACGACATGTAGCATAATAAATATAATATTGTTGACAAACTAAAACTACGCCAATCCTCACCATCGATCTTTCCTACTATGGCCAATTCGAGACTATAATAATGACTGCAAACAAACAAGAGCTCATTTTGTTAGTTGTCACTAGTTAGATTAAGATATAGTTCGAGACTTTGCAAAACAGTAAAGTGAAAAAGTGTTAAATTAGCAATATTAGGAGATCACTGAAAATCAGTGTAGAAGAAACATTGCTTCTATTTTTTACTGAGTGTTTCTCCTTTTGGTTAAATTACAGTGCTGCACACTTATTATTACTGTTATTGATTTTTAACTTAATATTTGTCTTGTTGTATGTAGTTGTTATGTTATTTTATTTTCCTTTTTTACTATGTATAAGTGTTACTCTATTTTTAATTTGTTGTTTGTTATTTGTTTTGTAGTGGTATAATCTTTTAACCAATAAATGTTTATTACTATTATTATTAAATTACTAAATCACTGTTTAAAGTGATCCAATGATTATTTTGTTAAGAAATTCATATTTCGTTGAAACTATTATATTAATAATATAATGTATCTTAGGCTTTAAGTGGATTAAGTACAGTGTACACTCTTGTTTATTATTCTAATCATGTCACCTGTTCGAAGGGCTTGAAAGGTTCCCCAAGTTCAAACTCCATATTCATGTTCCCAAAGTCTTTAATGTCCGATATGTATGGAGCGTAGTGGTGAGGGTAATACCAACACCAAGAGGGACAGCCTCGGTAGTAGTACCATAGGTTCCATTGGATGGCTCGGACATAACACTCCGCTTGATCTGATAGGACCTCGCTGGGGAAAATAATAATAATTATTATTATTTATATATAATTATCATACTTTACTATAGTTATTGAATTAATAAAATATTTATGATTCATGAAAAATCATAGAGTAGATTTTGTTTGAGTGATTATAAATAACACTCTATTTATTCTTATATTGTTATACTATACTGGATTATTATTGTGTACATATAATAAATGCTGAATTTATGGTATGATTGAATTTTTTAATTCTATAATTTGTCATGAAACTTTATGCTATATTAAAATGTATACATTACATATATAATATCCGTATATCTTTGGAGTAGATAAACAAGATTTGAAATAATTAAAAGAAAAATCTAGTGTACACTTATTTTTTGGTTTTCTATATGTATTATGAATGATATTTCAATAAACTTACTCAGTAACTTTTGAATAGTCCAACTTATTCATGTAATAATCTTTCTTGTGTAGAATGAATTCCATTTCCATGTTTGCTTCCTCTGAAAAAATTTAATATCGAGATATAACTAATAATTAGTGCTAATTAATATATAACAATAACTAATAAAAATATTATTTTACCATCACTAGTTTCTTCATATTCCTCATCACTCTTCATGTCATCCATAAACTGAAAACAAGATAAAATATTAAATTATAATACTCTAATTTATACTAGCTATTATCTCTGACTTTGGAATCAAAGGAATGCCAATATTTCAAGACTTGGACTTTATGTTAAAAAAACTTGTTTGGAAATCAGCTCTTAATTGAAGAAATAATAGGTTTACAAAGTAATAGTTGAAATGAGAACTTAATATTCATTGATGTCAGCTGCAAGATAGCCTATGTTTCTCCTTATGACATCACCTATGTAAGAATGGAATTCTGTTCAAAATCGGTTCAGCAGTTTAATAGATTAGCCATAACAAACAGACAGACGGCCAAAATATAAATGTTGTTGATTGGATGCAAGTATTGTATATACTTTCATATGTGATACCTGTTACATATGCGAAACATATTAAAAAATATAGAACATAGAGCAATAGAATGTCATTGTCATCCTAACGTCGGGACAATCATGTAGTCTTACGTATAGGTTATAAATTTTAATATGTAATTCTTATTATAATACTAGCTTTCCGCCCGCAGCTTCGCCCGCGTGGAGTTCGGTTATATCGAGTTTCCAAGAGAACCTTTCAAAAGTCTGGGATAAAAACTATCATATGTTCTTTCTCAAGGTCAACTCTATCTCTGTACCAAATTACATTAAAATCAGTTCAGCGGTTTAGGCGTGCAAGCGTAACAGACAGACGGACAGAGTTACTTTCGCATTTATAATATTAGTAGGGATAAGTAAGTTTAACATAAAAGTAAGTTTCGAACCTCGGGTGGCCACCCTACTTAATTTACGTCAAAACATGTTTATTTAAATTTAAAATATTATTTATTATTATATATCTGCCTACCATTTCCTGTGTAGCATCAATAAGAGCCTGCAGCTCGTCATCTGGCTTATTGGCTTTTATGTCGTCCAAGTTGACGTTGAATGTGTCGTCATTGTTGGGCTTGTACTGGAAATAATACATTAAAACATAGTATATATAAAAGAATTGTTGTTAAAAACAAATGTTTATTGTACAGAAAATAGGATAAAAATGTGTTTTTAATAAGACTGTTATATTATCCTACATATGTTCTTTCCTTATTCTTTTTATTGTAATTAATTCTTACAGATAGTAAAAGTCGTTAAATAATATAGAAATATAAGTCGCTACAACAAGTATTGTTAAAATAATCTTAATATAACTCAGTTTAAAAACTAATAAAATGAAAAGTTATTTATATAATCTCACTATACTTACATCTTTCCTTTCGTTAGCGTTAGGCCGTCTGCCAGTTTTGGCTTCAAAGTATTTGAGATCAGCGTAAGTGTCTTGAAATTTCTCTTTATCAATCTTAGCTAGCTCCTGCATGAATACTTCAAACCTTCGTAAATTCAGATCTCCTGATTCATTTATATAACCTGTAATGTTAAGTAATATTTAGTATTTTCTTGTAATAATATCGGTTTTAGATTTTCGATACCAGCATGTATTAGATCTTATCAAGATTCATGAAAGTTTGATTGTTTTAATAATTTTATAAACTATTTGTTTCTCAATAAATAATGGATGAACATGTCAGTCAGTGGTGGCCTAGTGGTTAAGAGGCCAGCCTCTCAAGCTCGAGGTCACGGGTTCGATCCTGGCCCTGGCAAGTACCAATGTGATTTTTCTGAGTCATATGTACTTTCTAAGAGTGTTTAGACATCGTCGTAAAAACAAATAGCCAAAACTATTCACAACATGCAAGGCAGACCCTGGCTATAGCTGGGAAATTGCCAGGTAGAAGAAGAAATAATGTATGAATATAAAGTAAATGAAACATTAATATTGATTTATTATTTATGTATTTAACAGTGTAAATACTCACCATCCAAAGTAGGTAAGACAGTCATATATGTTTTATAAAGAAGTGGTAGAGCATCATTACTAATATGCATGTTAGGCAAATTTGGTATAAAATCATTGCCCACTAAGAATCCCATGAGAACCCAATCGTCGATAATATTTTCTATATCATAAGGAAACGGCAATTTATCTTTGATGGATATGAATTCTTGTTCCAAATATTCCCTAAGTAATGATAGGTGGAGCAGATAGAAATTAGTTTCTTCAGGGCTTGTTGCTCTTTGAGTTGTTTTGCCAAATTTAACCTGAAAAATATTAAAATAAGAGCAAATCTTGTATGTATGTTGAATATAATTTAATTTCTGTCAAATATACTACCTCTTCTCTAAGTAAAGCAAAGTGTGGTTCATGTGTGCACACTCCTAACATAATGAGATCTGCGTCGAGTCCATACAAGCAATGTCTTGTGCTAGGATCATAGTCGGGCTGCGAGCGAGCCCAGCGAATGTAATCCATTATTTTATGTTCTCCTTCACCCGGTGTCTGTAACAGAGAGAAATATGCTTATAATTATTGTGTAAATTCTACTTATTAATTAATTAATAATTCTAATATAATAAAGGTTTTTTTTTTTATATTTTATCACTTTTATTCTGTTGAATTTGCAATTAATTTTAACAAATCGTCGGAGATACCATTGGATAATTCCGCATATCTGCATTTTAATAAAATTATTAGAAGATTTTGCTGAAATATTTTCTAAATTAATGGTTTTTAAGATAATTTTTTCACAATTAGTAATTATTTAGTGTTTAATTTATATAAGTTTGACGTGGAAGTATGTGTCTGTCTAAAGCGTCGTTAGCTATAAGACGAATATGCCGATTTTGATGAGGTATTTTATCCTTAAAAGCCAACTTTACAGTGCATTTTATTATTTCCGCCTAATGTGAATATTGTTCTTGTTTAATTATATCAATGGTTTTGTTTAGAATTAAAATTCACATAATAAATACATTAAAAGTTAATAGGATAATCATTAAATTTTTTTAACAAGACATGTCTTAAATTATAAAAACATGATTTTCTTACAAAACCTCATCTGCTTAAATTTGTTTTTTATTACTAAATAACAAACATTCCTGATTTTTTATTAGTATTTGTAGATATATTTATAAGTTTTGGAATTTACCTCATGTCCAGATAGAATAACTTTAACTTTGGACCAAAGAGGGTCCGTTGAAATCTTCTCTTTGATAAAATATTTGAGTTGTTCATGAAGACGAGCCATGAACACTGTTCCTGGAGTGATACAGTTGCTATCAAACCTCTTTTCCGTCGGTAAATCCTCACCTGTTTAAGAAAATTTGTAAGTTGCATTCACTATCCACTAATAAAACTATAATTCCTTAAAAATGAATATGATAGGATTTAATTTTAAACAGAAGCAAAGAAAATTTAATGCATATCCTTTAATAATAAAAGATGTTGCAATGTGTTTATAAAATATTGTGTAACTGTAATCCGAGACAAAACTCAAGTTAAATTAATTAGAGAAAAAGTGATGTTTTCTATCAAAAATATATAAATAGTCAGAAAGTATAATACAGACCCTTTTCTTTAGCTGTTTCTTCTAACTTTTCAGCCTCCCTGGCTGAACGGAATCTATATAATATTAAAGGAAATTATTTAGAAATAGTTCAATGAATTTAATATATATTTTTCTATTACAAATAATTTTAAACAATAAGAAACTATTGATTGATACATCATTTTATAATGAAAATGTAAGTTATAAATTCTAAATCAAAGAAAGAATGTTTATATCAAATGCTTCAATACATTTTGTCAATCACTTCGTTGATAACTTCTAAGCAAAGAATTCTTATTAATTCTACAATATTTTATTATTTTATTATGAGATTGAAGTTATATTTTCTCACCTCCTTCCCCTCTGCTGATTCATTTTAGCTCTCGGAGCTACTCCATCGATAGCCATAAAAAATAGCTTCTTGGGCTTAATAATTTGAAACAAAATGCTGATGTAGTGGAATATGTCTTTGAAGATCTTCTCCTCCGTAATACGGAAATGTGGATTTGAATCATCAGGATGAGAACAGTTGTGTATGATACCATTCATATCCAGATACATGTTGTCGAAATCTGGAATCTGTAACAGAAACGATGGTTAAAATAAGACGATACATATGTATGGCTTTCGTTCTGTTATAATTGAATGATATCGACAAGATTTCGAGGTGGAAAAAAGGCGGTAGAAATTAGATGTATTAATTTGTAACTTAAAGAATGAAAACAAACCTGATACTGCTTAACTAACTCATTAAGACAAGGATACCGTTCACTTGTGTATCTAAAAAACTTCGGTACCCCCATTTTTCTCTAAGCTTGCAAATTTGGTGGAGAATATACAGCGAAACCTTATTTACAAGTAACCTAATTTATATTATCTCTAAGTATCGAAGACTAAATGAAAATTTTCAGTATTTCTAATTAATTAAGTTATTATTCATTGTGGCACACTAGCACAGTGTTAGGCAATTAAATACGATTATTTGCTTTGGCTGTTCCACAAAACAGATTGACGGCAAAATACGATTGACTTGATTATGATTTATGACACAGATAATGATTTAGTTTTGAAAGAAAGTGAGAAAAATGAAGTGGTTAACAGATTTTTTACATTAAATCCGATAGTATGGTTAAGAGACTAATAAAGTAAAATACATTTATTTATATTTTTAATAATTTAATAAAAGCCTATTTCCGTATTTTCGCTTTCACCATTTTTGCCACAGACTATATAAAATTAAACATCAACATTTTAGATAATTGTTGTTTACTTGTAGGTTGACAGTTTACGTACTTGATATTCCTTAAATATTTATAGTTTGTTTTAAATTGCAATAATAGCACTTACTGTTTGTCAAAATCATTTTAATAAATAAGCCTTCAACTTTCAATTATTAAAAATTAAAAAAATAAATTTGATTATCAGGTAACCTAGAACTGTATATCTGACTACTAACATATCTAAGTGTACAAGACAATGGAAAGTGACGATCTTGGTGGTGATTTGGTGAGATTGGATGGTGGTTGGGCCGTTGACGAGGAAACTTACGTCGTTAACACTGATGACGTTCTAGGTAAATAGCTGAGTACTTTTTAAGTGACACGAATATTATTGTTTTAATTTACTTCTAAAACGTTATTTCCATTCAGAACAAGAGGAGAACAATTCAGATTCAAACAGCGGTGGAAAAAATGTTCCCCTTAGAGAACAAGATCGTTTCCTACCCATTGCAAACATCGCCAAAATAATGAAGAGAGCAATACCTGAAAATGGAAAGGTGATATGACCAATTCTCTCGTAAAGAAATATTCTAATGGCTGTGATTATTATCATAAGATGATGTTGTCCTTAGAATGTATTTTGTCCATACATAATGCGAAAAATATATTTCAGATTGCTAAAGATGCAAGGGAATGTGTTCAGGAGTGTATATCAGAGTTCATTTCATTTATAACAAGTGAGGCGAGTGATCGCTGTCAGATGGAAAAGAGGAAAACTATTAACGGTGAAGATGTTTTATTCGCTATGAACGCACTCGGCTTCGACAATTACGTAGAGCCATTGAAGTTGTATTTAAAGAAGTATAGAGAAATTGTTCTATCACCTGTAAGTTCTTAAACTTGTATAGAAAATTATACTACATATTTGAACTTTTGTTATTATATGTCATTTTATTTTCAGGTAACGATCAATAAGTTAAACAAAACAATTGTTTTATATGGAAGTAAGTATTCTAGAAGCAAAACAAATATTGTTTTTATAAAATGTATGTTATATCTATTTAAATTTTTATAGGTGATGGCACACAATGTGTGGCAAACGATAATGACTCGGAAACACAAACCCAAACAGTTATATATGGATATCCTAAAGTTATCGGAGACTTTACAATATCTTAAGTCCTTTTGGAGTAGATTTAAAATAAAATTAGTTTGTATAAGTGAAAACATTTCTTAGAATTTCATGTCTGATAATTTTTACAATGTAAAATTTTTCTGAAAATAATTTTGTTTAACAATATTCAGTTAAATTGTTTTAAATATTTTTGTATGTGATGAACTAATTTTTATGAATTTCTGTGTTCACATAGTATGTTTGTTATAAGTCAATGTTTTCATTTGTTAAAATTATCAGTGTGGTATTTAATTTCAATATAAGTGTATCAAAAATGATTTTTATTGTTTATCTTTTTTCATTTCACTAAAAATCAATTATTTTAAATCATTTTATTTAACAGAATTAAAAATACATCTATATCAACAAAAAATTAAGTAATATATTGTAATTAAATAACCAGACTGTGTTTTACATAGTGTTTTAAGAAAACCAAGGAGAAGTTGAATAGAAATAATAAATAAGTTATAAAGATTTAATATAAGTAACAGAATCAATTATGGAGTTTTATTTTTCATATAAATGTGTACGTATATACATATATATATATTTCTTTTCTTGCAGAACCTTAGTATAATATAAAGTATATCATACTATTACATAACCCAAATCATGTTTCTCATTGATAATTAATTTGAATTTTTACTTAAAACCTCAAAATTCAAGATTAAGCCTAAAGAGATACTAATTTTGTAAATTTGGTATTCAAGAAATAAAATACAAGAATCATGAAAAAATATTTTATTTTTCTAATTGTTAAATAAAAGCTATTAAATATCTAATTAAACTATTATAAATTTGTTTTTCATCACTTTACAATAAATAAACCATTTATTGAAAGAATTAAATGTAATAAAAATTATTATTGTTGATTATTTATTTTATTTTAACAAAGATATGCCGAAATTACTCATACAAAGAAAATTACTATTAAATTTCATATACAAAGCATCTATTCCCTAAATTTATCCACAATATATCCGGGTAGCGGTATTAAGTACAGAAATTTATTAAGAATAATAATTCCCAATGAGAATGCGAAGGAAATACCTAAATTGAATTCCATATTAAAATCTCCACTCTGATAGATGTCGCCAGCGTAGTTCTTTGGCGTGAAACGTTCAGTTAAGAAGGCTTTACCGCTTGGATAACGACAATTAGCGTTGGAGTTTGCGTTAATATTAGATGATGTTTGTATGAGATTTGTTATGGATGTACAGTTCTCATTGTCACTGTATGGAAGAATGTTGAATGTGGGTTGCTTGAAGACACTCCTGTGTAGGAATATTGAAGCGTACCGAGTGTGTGTCAAGTATGTTAGATAGAACATCCAATCCTCGTAGCCTTTGTAAGATCTGAAAATAAATACGTCAATACAATTGAAGCATTATGAAGTAGATAAAGCTTTCTGACATATTAATATTTGTATCTATTTATTAATTCCCGTGACTTCTTTTACGTGAAATTAATATTTAGTTTGAGGGAGACACATAATATGTGACACAGTGCATAGAAAATATTATTATCAACCGACAGCGCCATCTATCGTCTGTATCATGACTTCATACATTTATAAGAAGTTTAGTTGTCTTTATTCAGCCAGGATTACAGATTTACACGTTATTTGAAATATGATTAATTGAAAATAATGTAATACTATTATATTTATACCTCAACACTCCACTCGCGAGTATAACGTAGACGCAGGTAATGTATATATTGATGAGGGCGGTGATTAGGTCGTCCTTAACGAACATCATGATGGCTATCGTCTGTTGTTCAGCATAGATGTAGCACGACCATAGGATCAGAGCGAACTGTAGGAAGGCCATACCTTCAGATATGTCTCCCAATATCCTGAATGATAGTAAACAATATGAAAATAACTCATAATATAAACACTATTATTCTTTAATTGTAACTATACTATAGTTTTGTCGTTTATTTGTCTCCTAGAATCCTGGATAAATAACAAATAATATGAAAATAACTCATAATATAAATACTTTATATTTTATTATTCTTTAACTGTAATATTAATTTGATTTTGTACCCACATAGTTATGGAAATTATGTAAGAATCATGTTTATTCAAATATATTTAAGATTGATGAAAAACATTTTATATATTCTTTTACATTCTTTTGTATAAAAGAGGCAAATGTTGCTCTATTTTCTTGTTCATCATCAACAAATGCTTTAACAGTATCTGTTCTATTCATTTTTCTTTTACCTGGCAATTTCCCAGCTATAGTCAGGGTCTGCTTTACATGTTATGAATAGTTTTGGCTAATTGTTTTTACGACCGGCCGCCTGCCTGACATCAACCCTCTTTGGGAATCAACATTAATCAGTGATGTCTAAATAAATACTCTTAGAAAGTACATATGACTCGGAAAAATCACGTTGGTAATTGCCAGGATTGAACCCGCGCCCTCGTACATGAGAGGCGGGCCTTTTAACCACTAGGCCACCACTGACTATCTGTTATAAACATTATTTATTTATATTTAACTTACGGATAGACTATAGCGGCTGCGGCGAGGCTTGTTAATAGCGAGGCTGGTAATGAAACCAGTGACCAGGCAAGAAGTGCGCTGGCCCCGGAGTACACGCCCGCCTCGCTCTCACAGTAGTAACGAGACCGGTAAGGACCGACTGAAGATATTATGAACGGAATGAATGAAAAGAACGAAATGAACAGGGAATGAAGATCGATGAAATTTTAATGACATGGGTTATATTATAGTATTTGAGACGAAAAGGTGTATTTATTTGTGGATATGTTTGTTTATTGTTCTTTTAAGTGACGTCGATTTCGGTTTTGGTGTAAAAAGTAAGTTTGCAAGTTAGTTTGCATTTTAAGAATATTGATTTGCAATAAGATCTTTTTGTCTCACAAATATTTAAATTTTCATCGTGTAAAATTTATTATGGGAAATTATACCGACTTCATATAAAGTTATAATTTGAAATATATGTACATATAATCATTAATATGTTGGCAGTAAATAGTAAATACATGTAATATTTTTCAAGACATATATGTATATGTTTAATTTGTTTTACTTTGAAGTCCACTAGCGCTGTTACAAACAAAGTGGAATTACTTAAATTCAAAATAATTTAAAAATATCAATTTGCATTAAAACGCTACTTACACAAACATATCGTGTTCAATATACTGATGAAGTACGTGCCGGTCATAGCGTTGAATATGAGACCACTCTTTGTTATGAAAGCTCTTTGATAGTCCTGTTTAAAAAAAATATTTAATTAATATAAATAAGAAATAATTCAAAGAATAAGAACGCTTATAATAGTAAAAAAATATAATAATAATGAAACTTATATTTTTTTGATTACTATGCGTATTTTATTATTTTAAGAAACTGCATAATCTCGACGTTTCAGTTACTTTGTAGCAACCGTGATCACGGGCAGACGAGATTAAAAATAAGCAAATAGAAAACAGTAAGTTGAAAAATATTAGTTTCATTCAAATGAATACTCGCAAAAGTCTTAGATCTCATTAAAAATATATAATATTCACCTTAGCGTCGTTATAGAAGATCCAAAGTATGAAAAAGTAAATCGGCATAACCAAGAGTCTCATGGACATTTGTTTGATGCCGTGTTTCCTTAAATTGAATATAGATGCTAGCGTGCGTCTGAAACGATAATACAATATTTAACACTCACTTAAATCACTTACTCGTTATAATATGCAAATTATTTTGAGAAATTATATTGTTTTTCGATAGTATTTATGACTGAAAAACTGTAATAATGCTAATAATAAGTTAACTATGCTATGTTTCAGTTGTATATAGTCGTAAATTTCTTAATAATACACAAGTTTCATACAAGTATAGCATCCATATAACTCGCACGCCGCTGGGTTTTCCGTAGTTCATCTGTATCTTGTTAGGGTTGCTCCTTCCGTGTTCGTGAGGAACTCCTTCGGTTTTGAATTTCTCCACCAGGGCTGCGATCTGATGGTTCGACTCTATGAAGCGTTCGCGAGAACGACGGTCTACCGTTGACAGACACACTGAAACATTATAGATATACAGTGTAACTGGTGAATTACTATCAATATTTAAGGAGAATACTCGGTACATGATTGTCATTCGAATTATGTAAAAAAATAGGCACTTAATTTTTGACAAAATTTCCGTATAAATAAATAAAGTGTTGACACGTTCCAAGTGTTCCAAGTGTGGACGCGTGCGACGGCGTGCTGATACAACACCACGCCACCGCACGCGTATGTGTGTGTGTGAGTGTATACCTAATCTGTAGGGTGTTCACACGATGCGTAATTAATTACATAACTTTTGGTTAACTTTACTTAGAAGTTTATTAATATTTATGTTATATTAATTTTTATTTTGTCATATATGATCGTCAAATATCACGTCCTCAAGTATCGATAGTAATTCACCAGTCACCCTGTATATAAAAGAGATTTCCACCTATATATTGACTCATCACGATATCTCTGGAACCATAAGGCGTAGCGACTTGAAATTTGGTAGGATTATTACTTTCGCCTTAGAGCTCAGCTAAGAACGGATTTTACGAAATTCCACACACAAGGGGGGTTGCGGGGGCGTTAACAATGGAAAATACGCTTTCACGCTGAACCACTGAACTGGTTTTAATGAAATTTGGTACAGAGATGGAGTTGATCTTGAGAAAGAATATAGGATAGTTTTTATTCCAGACTTTTGAAAGGTTCTTTTGGAAACGCGATATAACTGAACTCCACGCGGGCGAAGCTGTGGGCGGAAAGCTAGTATATTTATATAATTATTTACACATATAAAAATTATCCAGTGTACATATTTAGCACTTAGAATTAAACTTACTTTCATAAATTTTGTAACTTTAGCATGTACAAATTAATAATGTCGTAATAGCATACATACATCATTTTAATGAAACTAATATTTTCGGATATACTACGCGATTTTTCATTTTTGACTATAAACTACATACCTACTCTCGATGTTTCGCCTACTTTAAAGCAACCGTAATCGCGGGCAGACAAGATGTAGTAATTCGTAGTAAATCCGAAAATATTAGTTTAATTTAAATGAGTACTCGCGAAAATCTTAGATATCATTACATACATACATCATACTAAACGAATTAATGACATAAGATTAGAAATGGTCATATAATTTAGAACAATTAATCACACGTAAATTGCGTACTTGGTCCCTCTTAAATAGCTACAAAAGATTTATAGTTTATGTTATAACTTATACTACACGAAAAACTATAATATATGACTTATTTGTTACTATTTAATTTGATATATTACTTACGGTAATACATAAGTGGGTTTTCAAGCTGTGGGCACGGGAATCCAATGCCGGTGAAATAGTCTAGCAGAGCGCGTGTAGGTCCCGCGTATACCGCGTCACCTAGACATAAGTAAACTACCCTGTCTAGGAAAGGGAAGACATCTGGAAGATAATACATCACATTGATGACACAAGTTCATAATCTGTTTAAAGAACATTCTAGAACATTCGAGAACATTCGATAGAATCAATGCAGAAGTTCCAAACATTTAACAAGCATTACCACACCAAAAAAGTCGTTATTATTTGCGATTTGTTATAATTGTTTCTAAAATTGAAATAAAGTTTGGAAGCTGTACCCTTTAAGATACAATTATTATCAAGTTTGAAAAAAGCAATACAAAACGACTAGAACTGTAGTTGATCATTTAAAATATCTGCACGTTTTAACACATTTAGCAGACATACTTCTACCTGGCAATTTCCCAGCTTTTAGCCAGGGTCTGCCTTACATGTTGTGAATAGTTTTGGCTAATTGTTTTTACGACCGGCCGCCTCCCTGACATCAACCCTCTTTGGGAATGCATTAATTACTGATGTCTAAATACTCTTAAAAAGTACATATGACTCGGAAAAAATACATTAGTACGTGCCAGGGTCGAACCCGCGCCTTAAGCATGAGAGACAGGCCTTTTAACCACTAGGCCACTACTGACTTAACACATTTAACAGACTTGCCAGACGCGCCTTAAGGCCTTTTAACCACTAGGACACTACTGATTTAACACATTTAACAGACCTGCCAGTCCAATCAATCATTAATATGAAAGTTTAATGAACCCACCAGATCTCGGTTTCTCCATGGTGAGTATGATGGTTGTGCCGTACTTCTTGGCGGCGTTGGACAGAATGGAAATCACTAAGTACGTGTTGAGTGGATCCAGGTCCCAGGTCGGTTCATCCAATAGTAAAATAACTGTGAATATCGTTTAAGATATGATAAAAAATTAAATAGTACACGAAAACTATGGTACATTAGAACTATGTATAGTAAACTACAACTACAGCAAATTGCAATTATACTAAACCACAACTATAGTACAACAAATGCTTTAGACTTAAGCTATTAATGGGAATTGTACACAACAAACAAGATATCTTTGTACTATATTTGTGTACTAGCTTTTGCCGCGACTCCGTCCGCGTGGAATAGTGACTTACGGCAGATTTTTGGTTCTTCCCATATAGTTCCCGTTCTTGTGGGGTTTTCGGAATGGTCGAGTTCCCGTAGAATTTTCAGGATAAAACCTATGTTTTTTTTATTCACAATGAAGTACTCTTAACCAACAACATATTTATTTGTTTATTTGAATAAAGATTAATATTATTATGTTGATACAACTTAAACAAATTATTTCGACCAAATTAGGTACCATAAAAACGGTTTTTGTGAGTTAATCTTAAAAGATAGACATATACTGCCGCGGACTGTTTTTTAGATCATTAAAAGAGCTATTATTCTTTAATACATATTTTTTGTGTATCTTGAACCGTTTTCACGGCGCACGCAACGGAAGGCTTCAAAGATGAAATAATTTCTCCCGTTTTTTACACATTTACCACTATATCTTTGCTCCTATTGGTCGTAGAATGATGTTATATAATAGCCTAAAGCCTTCCTCGATAACTGGACTATACAACAAAAAAAGAATTATTCAATTCGAACCAGTAGTTTCGGAGATTAGTGCTTTCAAACAAACAAACAAACAAACAAACTCTTCAGCTTTATAATATTAGTATAGATATTATTAGATTGATATTAGTTTTTATCACTTAAGTATGGGCTGTTTAAAATTTAATTATTCATTAATAATTTTTCTACTAGTAAATAAATAAAATCTTAATGTTATGGCTGATTTTTTATCTGAAAGTAAATTACATATATTAAACACATACATAAATTAAATTTAGCAAAAAAAATCTCAATATGTACTAAAATAGATCTACATATATTCGTTCATTACGTCTCTTTGTGAACAAAGTTATTTCAAAGTAACATTTAAATCAATTAATGGCCAATATAAGCAAAATACATTATTATCTATAATTTATATATTATACTTTATTATATATATACGTGTATATGCTTAATTACTCACTCGGATCTCGTATAAGTTGTACCCCGATTACAAGCCGCCTGTATTCGCTCTTAGTGAGACTCGTAACGCATTTGTTCGCTACCTAACAATGATATAGTTATTTTATTTAATAATTCATATACATTTTAGAAATACTTTAGCTTATATAATTTATGTTATATGTGTGCGTGGCATATTGTATGTGTGAGTGAGTGTGTTTGCTGTTAGTAGGTACCGAACAAGTTAGGATCAAATTTTACTTTGGTAAGTAACAAAGTAAATACTAACTTTTTTTAAATGAAAATACTCTAATTAATCTTTATTTAATATATACTTTTTCTGCAATATAAATAATTCATAATTTATAAGATTACCTGTGAAAGTGCTAAGTCAGCCATTACTTGCTTCACCTTCGAAGCCTTCAAGTATCCGGAGATCTGAAAATGTATTCAGGTGACCGTATGTATATATGTGTTTTATCATAATTTAATAAACTGTATATAGTAAAAATAATAACGAAATAGGCATTTAACTTATTTTCCAAGTTATAATTCGGAAGCCTTGGAAGGCTGTTGAAATGAATGAGCAATGAGAAGATCTGGATTTGTTTAATGTAACAAAATACTTCACTAATTACTTAATCCGTTATTCACACTCATTGTCCTACTAAAAATTTACGCGCCTGCGATTATTTAATACTCATCTCCAACATTCATTAGTGTAATTGCTATATTAAAACAACAGGCGTTGGGATTTTTTAATAATACATACTTTAGTGAGCGACAACGATAGTGTTTGTTGAACAGTGAGGCCTGGCATCAGTTTGGTTGAGTGTCGCACTAACGCGCAGGTATTCATGAACTGTTCTTTATCCAGCGGCAGACCTTCCAGCAGTACGTGGCCTTTTGAAGGTACCCTGCGACTTATTACGTCGAGAAGAGCGCGTTTACCACTACCTGTAGAGATAGTGATAATATTTAGTGTGGTTAAACGGCGAGTTTATACATGATTTCAAATATGAAATCCCTACGAAAATTATAAATGCGAAAGTAACTCTGTCTGTCTGTCTGTTACGCTTTCACGCCTAAACCACTGAACTTATTCTAATGAAATTTGGTACAGATATAGAGTTGACCTTGAAAAAGAACATAGGATAGTTTTTATCCCAGATTGTTGATAGATTCTCTTGGAAACGCGATATAACCGAACTCCACGCGGACGAAGCTGCGGGCGGAAAGCTAGTATACAGTATATTTGATAAGCATTGAGAAGATTTGACTGTTTGTATGGAAAAACTGTAATAAAAGATGCAGTATCTGTATATTTACTGAAGACAATTTCTTTGTTTTATGCCTGAATATACACAAAGAGACGTAAAGTAACATAAAGCTTTAGTATTTAATATTAATACTCAAGCTGTATGTAAGCTTAAAAAAAATATTAAAAAGTTTATATATTCAACTTATGGATATATTTTTTTTATAACATATTGAAGCATAGTTTCACGAAATTGGGACCAGTCATACAACATACAAGTAGAGGTTTAAATTGAATACAGAACCTCCTTTTTTTTTAAATCGGTTAGTTTATCAAATAATTACTTATACCTTTGGAGCCAAGTATAGCTGTGACTTCCCCACTGTGTGTGATGAAGGAAACATCTTTCAATATGACTCCCGTCTTGACGCTGCCTGTCATACGCTGGAAGAAACTTCCTGGCTCCACCTGGAAGGATTAAAAGGAATTAATCATCATCATCAGCCTATCAGAGCCCACTGCTGAGCTGCCTCTTCTCACATGGAGAAGGTTTGAGCATTAATCACCACGCTTGCTCAAGACGGGTTCGTATCAAACTTATTGTGAAATTATAAGTCCAGGTTTCCTCACGATTTTTTCCTTCACCGTCAGTGGTGTCTAAATACTCTTAGAAAGTACATATGACTCGGAAAAATCACATTGGTACTTGCTAGAATCGAACCCGCGCTCGGATGCATGAAACCCGGGCCTTTAACCACTAGGCCACCACGACCATATTATAAAAGGAATTATACCCTTAAAATAAATAGAAGCTGGTAGTTTAAATAAATTAAGTGAGCATTTTAATCATATATATGGGTGGTTATATTAAAGGTAGAAGGAAAGACAAGTGTTTTTATATGTGTTAAGTAAAATTGTTGAATGAAAATTTAACATTTGACATGGCAAAATCACTCCCGTTCTTTATTCCCATACAAACGACATCAACGGGTACAATAACTCTTCCTACAATCTTTGATTGATAAGAATCAAACACTTTTATGTCAAATATCTCAAATATCTATACAAGTATTGTTCATTAGTACATAATTTATTTAGCTATAAAACCTCCGCTGGTTGTACGCAAAATTTAAAGCCACTTACTTGTCCAGAGTGGAATACGTTGCATAATTCCAATGTATAATCACTTCCGATCATTTTAACTACAAAATAAACACAAATACCACACTTTTTCAACAGTCGGTCAAGTGTTATGACATTTCATTGAGATACAACCTTCCTCAAACAACAAACTCGCAAACTAAATACAATTTACTAACTTCACATGCAACTAGTGTTGCGACGTTGCCAAACCGATTTGTTGCTAACTTCAGTGAGTGCACTTGACATTAAATTGAAGCTATATTGGAAATAGAACCTTATTGGAAGGTAACAAGATTGGTTTTCAATTGAATTATTAATATTTTCCAGTTAAAGGGAAGCGTGCAAACTGTTTGTTATAATGTAATATGAACTTAATTATCATATTATAATGTTCAATACATTATTAATCATATATTTTATATCAATCATGATAGATACATATATTTCATTTAGTTTAAATAACAGCATATTACAGTTCTATACAATAAGTATATCAACTTTTACGTTTGACTTTAAAGCAGAACTTACTCTTAAGAATGAAAGCCTTATTTTTTCGTCTATTTTCTATACGCATTGCCGCTCATAATCCTAAGAGCCTCAACTATCTGTATCTCTGTCACACTCATAGAAAACACTCATTAAAACACGAGAAAAAACATTTCAAGCTTAGTTATTTGAATGCATTCCGATGTTTATCTGTCTCTTTCATACAAAAGATTTTAATTGGTGTTAGAGCGAGATGCACCACCAGCGCAGTGTCACTGACTGTTCAATGTTCAGTTACAGCACAGAAGTCAGAAGCGTGTCTCATTCTACAAAAGTAACGCTTAAATAAAAAACGAATTTCGATATAAAACGAACGAAGTAATAATTTATGAGAAAAATTATCTTTTATGTGTAACGTGCAATGTTTTAGTTTTGTTTTATTTGTGAGGTGATTTGTGTTGTGATTTTAACATCAGGAATCCCGTTGGCCGGTTCTATCAAGTAAGTTAATGTGTTTGAGTAGCTGTTTTGACTTGTATGGACTTAATATTCAAAAATAAGTTTTATATATGATAATAAAGATATAAGAGACTATATACGGTAAACGGAGACGTTAGTCTTTACTAGTTCAACGCAAAGTTAGGCTCGTAGGTTCAAACGTAAACGAACCTCATTTAGTTAAGTATTCCAAACATTGACCTTAAATCGACCTGATTCATCCTAAAGTAATTTTTTTTTAAAATCTACCTGCATGCTTCGACGGTACAAGGAAAACGAAGATTAATTTTTGCAGGGTTTTTTGAAATTAAATTTTAATGGCTTTGATTTTTGGTTATGAATCCAAAATTATTTAGATAAATTATTTTCTTTGAAACTATATAAAATTATATTTATATACCCAAATGAGTGACACTTGATTGTTTTAATTGAGGTACATTCTATATTAAAAAATACAAGTAACAAATATGGGTTACTCTTTACTAAACGCCGTTCCTAATGCGATAGTATGGTACATACCGTTAAAGTTTCTTTTTATATATAAGACTAAAGACTAAGAAAGAAAATATTGTATATTTAATATTTATAAGAATTAAATCAAAATAAAACCGTGATCACGTATATCAGGTATATAAGATCAGGTTTATAAGTATGTAGTTCAAAATAAACAAAAATGTACGTACGTATAGTACCTGCGAAAATAATACTTCTATTTGAATGAATACTTACGAAAGTCAAGAATATCATTGTACTGTTAACATTTTGTGAGAAAACATGGCCTTAAAAGTGTATGTTTGAAATAATTAATATATGTAATCTCATATTAAAGATTTTTTTTTCTTAAAGAGGGTGGATGTCAGGCAGGCGGCCGGTCGTAAAAACAATTAGCCAAAACTATATGCAATTTGTAAGGCAGATTCTGGCTCAATTGCTAGGTAGAAGATTAAAGTACAATTTTATGATACGATATGTTGTTAATAATTTTCCATTATATGTCATATAGAAAACGAAAAAGTACGTCCATATTGCATTAAGTGATTAAATACTTTACGTTTAAAATTTTGGTCCGGGTTGGGTCATTTGCGAAATGGACGAAAAAAAAATAAAACAATACCCAAATGGCAATGACCTGAGCATGAGAATGGTGATTCAGACGGCACAGGTATAGACACATTGACGAGGAAAAAAATTAAGATAAAAAATATAGGTACTGAACGAATATACATCAGATATTAAAAGATTACAATACAGTGAGTTCAGAACAATAGTATATAATAATAAAACTATAAGTCACGTTTTAAATTAAAAAAACAGACTAAAGATATAAGTCAAAGACGTGAGCTATAAGTGATGTCATGATATTTAGTTAAGATTTTAATTGATTAATTAATTAATTGTTTAATCGTATTAGAAATCATTTTCATTCAATGATAAAGAGAAATCAACAGATTAATTAATATACCATATACTATATCGTAGTAAGTCTGTATTGCCAATTCTAGTAGTGACAGTGACGTGTTTTTTTCTATTTGTAAATACATATTCTTTAATTATAGGTACTTATAATGGTTACTGAACTATTCAGGCATAGTTATCTTCTACCTGGCGATTTCCCAGCTTTAGCCAGAGTCTGGATTACATCTAAATAGTTTTGTCTAATTGTTTTTACGAGCCGCCTGCCTGACATAAACCCTCTTTGGGAAACACGCATAGTTATGTATCAACAAAATTATTTTAATCATTTGATAAAAGAAGAATAATATATTAATGTATGCGTCATCTAATCCAATCAATTCATTATTTTGTGCTGATGAAATGTCTACTCAGTTTAAAATGACAGTTTTACAAATTATGTCGTTAGTAAGACTTACTTGCTGTTTTGTAAGAATGAATGATTCATTCGTTCATTCATTCATTTTGTATAGAGCCAAATCTTTTGTCAAAAATATTTTCTTAGGTCATTAATTTGGTTTATTAAAAATTTTTAAACCATGAAACAATTCTTAAGATTATAAATTTCGTAAACCGTATTTATAAGTAACTGTCTAAGATTTCAACATTTATGTAATTTAATATAAGGTAACTTTTTTTATTAATTTATTTAAAAATATTTTTTTATTGAAAAAACTATATACATTTATTTTACAATAATCTACTTCACATTTATAAGCGGATTACGGTTTTCCAATGCACCCGCATTCGATCATTTGTGATAAGTTCTACTAGTAGAGATCAATAATTGAAAATACAAATTTTACTCCAATTACAGAATAGTAATTAATTCTAAAAGTAATTAAAAGTTTGGAAGAATAGTAGATCAGAAATATTGAATAGATATACGTGTATTATTTCAATGTACCCACAAATATTATTTTATAGCTTTTAAAGACAGTTTTAAAGAAATTTGTTTTAGGATTTTTCTTATAATAATTTCGTTACTAAAATATTGCCAAATATAAAATTTGTCATATTAGTCATCATCGTAATATAGTTATAAGTATTACATTATAATTTAAGATTCATCATTGTACGATGTTATTGGTTAAATCGTATATTAAGTACATCACTATACTTACCGATTAGACATGCGTACTATCGATCGATTTATGACTAATATATATTGTATAGCCTACTAACAAAATAGAACGAAAATATAACTTATTATATGGTAACATAATGATTTATCTTAAACAGCATTTTTCCAAAAATGTAGTTTTCGATATATTTTTATATGTATTTATTAATATTGTGTTGAAAAATTTTACGTTAATTTTGTCCAAATACGACTATATTGTAATAGTATAATCTTTAGTAATAGTCTCAAAAGTAATAGTTATTTGTTTAGTACGATCTGATTAAACCTATGACTTTCCAATTCCAATACTCCTTCAAATATTCCAATAGTCCAATAGTCCAATAGTCCAATATGCCAATAGTCCAATATTCCTTAGAATACTAAAGAGTATAGTCAAGTATTACTATATTGTTCATATAATAAATCATTCTTGACCATTTGCTTCATGACAGATAGCGGAGCTGTCATTTAAAATATAAAATGTATTCTTTATGGCTCGCTGACGTCATTATAGTCTTTATTTGAGAACAGTTTCTTTGCGGTAAAATTATATTATATAATTATAAATATTACTAACTTTCCGCCCGCAGCTTCGTCCGCGTGGAGTTCGGTTTTATCGCGTTTATAAGAGAACCTTTCAAAATTCTGGGATAAAAACTATCCTATGTTCTTTCTCAAAGTCAACTCTACATCTGTAACAAGTTTCATTAAAATCAGTTCATTGGTTTAGGCGTGAACGAGTAACAGATAGACAGACACAGTTACTTTCGCATTTTTAATATTAGTAAGGATTATTAGGGATATAATTACTCTATAGTACTATATTACTTTCTAAGAGTATTTAGACACCACTGATAGAAGGAAAACATCATGAGGAAACCTGGACTTATAATCAAATTATAAGTTTGATACCAACCCGTCTTACAAGCGTGGTGATTAATGCTCAAACCTTCTCCATATGAGAAGAGGCTCAGCAGTGGGCTCTGATAAGCTAATAATGATGATATTATTACAAATGCTTTATATTTTTCGTGTTTCGTCCTACAAAGTTCCGTACACCGTGAAGGCGATCTCCACCCTTGCGTAATAGTTTTCATTGTTAATTTATTAGAGGACATCCAGCGCCATTTTTGTCTGTGTGCTAATTTTTATTTTACACACAGATAATAAATATTCAGTGTCGTTACATGTGTCAATCTGTTTTATCTGTATTTTGTTGTGCTAAACAAATGTTCACGTACGGTAAATTGTTGTATTTGTACATCGCTATTTAAAATAAAGTACTTATTTAATAAATATAAGTAAACTTTTTAACTTAGTTATTCAAGTCTTTTATTTATAGGATTTACTTTGTTTTCATGTAATTATAAAACATAAATTCTATTAGTATTACTATGATACAAAACGTTAGTTTTAATTATTAAAATCATATTACCCATAGACAGGAAACTGTAAATATATGTATGCACATCCGGTCAATACATCAACATATACAATGCGTTACTACGGAACCAGTTTTCTGGTCGATTGGACAATTATAATACGGTAATTTGATTTAAAATTTGTAATGTATCAACTGCACTTTTGATTTAATATAAAGCGAAATTAAAACCGAAAAATAACTATTTATTATTGACATTTCTCAAATACTATAGCTTTTTTTTATTTAAAGATTAAGTATCAATAAAATAGCGATCAAATTGACCGTATTTTTCATTAAACGGTACCTAACGGCTACATACCAGTTCTTGTTTTGTTAATCACATTCCCACAGTCAAGACCTATACTCAAACTCTCTATTAACATCTATTTATACAAACTCACACAGTTTGTTACTTGAGTTTGAGTAACAATAGTCTGTAAAACAGTTGAGTAATTTTGAGTAAACTATTTATATATACAATTAATTTAAAACATAATAAAAATGAAAAGAAATTTTGATAGAATTACGTAATTTCATGTAGAATTAACATTACTTTTTTTAATATATATATATACTAATATATTTATTATGAAAATATTATATGTTTATTACTATGAGTAAGTGATGTTATTTGTGTTAAAATTCGTTACTCATTTTTACTCAGACTGTTGCAATAGTGCGTCGGAACGGAACGTCCATTGTTTCATGTTATCTGTACGATCCAAAGCTGATTAGTGTCGATGTCCAATTTAACTGGTGTTTGTTTCATAATATTCACATACCGCTATTGTGAATCAAAATCAAATCTGAACGCATTATCAACATGCTTTATAATCTATGTATATTCATGTTTTGACGACATTTTAGCGGGTAAAATTTGGCGGGAAATTATGTCAAAACATTGACAATTTAATGTCTTTTTACGATTTTCTGACATTAGTTTTCAGTGTAGCCATCTAAAATATTAATATTTACCAACAAATTCAACTATATTTTCACAGAACTCGTAAATTAAAACTTCACGATTTTTTTTTTATTACTGCTATAATTTTACAGTACAATTATTTGATAACCGAATAAAAAAGTATAAAATTAATTACATTTTGAACCATAATGTTTATAACTCATTACAACTGTAAAAACGAACGGTGTTTACAAAATCTAGTGGCGATAAGACCCACTTTATTTAGTTCTCAGAAGAAATTTATAATTTTGACGCTCAAAATGGAAAGTTAACGACAATTGCGATGCTGATACTGTAATATTATAGAATATAATGTTGCCATATAAAAAAATAGACTTAAAAATATAAAACCTTATTTATTATTAAAATTAAAGTTTTATATAAAGAAATTATTATATATATGTTTAGATTCCTGAATCAACCTTCATAGTATCCGTTATGGAATGCGCGAGCCGTTACTTCACTTATATCATTATATCTGATCTAGTTTAGATAATATCGAAGGAAACGCCGTGGAAGTAGAGCATTCTGGTTTTATTACTACAGGTACTTAGGAATATAATGAGAAAATAAAATGAGGACACTCAAGAATTCACACATGTATTCTGCATACTATGAAGACAGATAGTACATATATAACTAATATATATATGTTACAAATTTAAAACCAGAACTTTGTCCCTTTTTTTAATTAAAAAAAAAAAGTTTCTGAAGATTGGAAAAAATATTTTAAGACCTTTTTTTAATTAAAAAAAAAAACGTTTCTGAAGATTGCAAAAAATATTTCAAGACGTTTCCTATAGTTCATATAATTATTTTATAAAATATTTCATAAGATGAATAAATTACAGTACAAATGATTTATATACATACAGTTTTTTATATAATTTTGATAAATTATTTATACAATCAATACAAGTGAAACTTTTTACTTTATTATAAGACACCAATTTTAAACATGTACAATATTTGTAGAAAGCTCGTGACTACAATTATGTAATATGTAAGCAGTAAGATAAACGCAGTCTCATAACTCTTTTTTAAGTAAAAACTATTGAACATATATATACATATATGTATATATATAAGATTATTAAGAATTGCGAGTAGCTAGTATTGAAGAACGAATTGATACATTAATATTTGTAGTGAAATCATCGAAAGCGTTTGTACGCCGACCACAGATTATATTAAGATGCAAAACGGACAAAAAGTTAACTCAATGTACCGTGAAGATAGAGTTACAAATAGAACAGTATTATGTTTAATAGGTAAAAATATTTGAGGAAATAAATAATACTCTATTGATTATACTATAATGTCTAAAGATTTATCACTAAAAAACTATTAACGCAACGTAAGCAGTATAAAATGCCGTCTTAGACTGAGCATACTCTTCTTCTTCTACCTGGCAATTTCTTAGCTTTAGCCAGGGTCTGCCTTACATGTTGTGAATAGTTTTGGCTAATTGTTTTTACGAGCCGCCTGCCTGACATCAATACTCTTTGGGAATGCATTAATCAGTGATATCTAAATACTCTTAGAATGTACATATGACTCAGAAAAATCACATTGGTACTTGTTAGGCTAGGGCTAGGAACAAACCAGCGCTCTCATGCATGAGAGGCGGGCCTTTTAACCACTAGGCCACCATTGACTAAGCACTACTATATTCATCAATTTCTTATGGTATAAACTTGATATTAAAATAATGTTATTGTTATAATGAGATAAGACTTATAGAGCTTCATTAATTTAAATGAAACTAATATTTTTCCATATACTACGCGATTTAGTTTAACTGTGATCACGGTTGCTGAAAAGTAGTTACAATGTCGATAGTATGTAGTTTCTTCACCAAAATAAACCGCGTAGTATATCCGAAAAATATTAGTTTCATATAAATGATTTTATTGTTATGTATAAACTATTAATATTTGTTTAACTGGAATGTCTTATTATACAGAGATGTGTCATTATAGCGTTATTTAAATTCTTATTTAAATTTATAATATTTAATCAGTTACTCACTTATGATACAATGTGTACATTATGTCTGTCGATTTTAATGAGTAATATTTATTTACATAACTAACATATACGTAATTTTAAATGATGTTATTCATAAATGTATATTTTTGATAGTGGCAACATTATTTAGGCTTAAAATGACTTGAATCCAGAGCCGTAAAAACATTTACCAAAAAAAAAAAAACAAAAATATATTTTTAATCCGATCACGTTAAATTGCACAGACTATACCAAGATTAAAAAAAAGGTAATTTGCATTCAGCCGATGTCAGAGATGTTAGTACAAATGTTCGAAATACATGCAATTGACATTGTCAATGTTCCGGGCGCTTTCTTAATATCAAGGTAGCTCTCACTCGTACCGCGCTTTACTTTCCAATACTAAGGAACAATTTCGATAATCTTTATAATACGTTTGTGGTTTTATTTTAATATTAGCCAAAGATCAATTAACCTAAATAACATCGATTATGTAGAGGCTTTAATTGGTTTTTAACAGTTAATACGTAAACGCTTAGTAAAATGTTAAATTAAGAAAAAAATCATTTTCTATTTAAAACTTTCGATCCTGGCCCGGGCAAGTAGGTACCAATGTGATTTTTCCGAGTCATAGTCACTTTTTAAAAGTATTTAGACATCACTGATTAATACATTTAAAGACAGTCATATATATCTTTTATTCTTTGTATATAAATGCATAGCCTTATAGTTATAACTGAATTTAGTTATGTTTCAAAAGCAATCCATCGTAAAAACATTGTATATAGAAATAAATGAAGATATTTTTCAAACAAAACGAAAGTAAATATTCTTTTTAATTTTCGTCCATACATTTAAATATCCAAGTCGCAAATAGTATGCCTATATTTTATAAATAATTATTCCGTATATCCTGGGTTGGTCATTCTAAAATCTGGTTTAGACAATAAAAGGTGTAACATTTGCTTACCATGATGACCGCAAGATAACGGGTGTATCTTAACCTTTTCATCTGATAACGGGGCAATTCACAGTTTATTTTAACTAGATTCAAAAAAAAGGAAGTTCTAAATTATACTACCTATATTTTATTATGTTGGATATATTTTAATTTAATTATAAAAATATATTAATCTATTGTCTTAAGATGAATGTGAGAATTATTTTTGTTATTTTCTGACAAACTTATATTTTAACTTTATATTTTTGTAGTATTCCAAGTAAAGTATTTTAATATTTATTTATTTATTTTTATTTATATATAACGAGACAATTATTACGAAAGTGAAATTAAGACAATCAGTATTTTTTTATTTTTTTTTTTTTCTGTAGAGATTTAAAAAAAAAATCTTTGTTGAAAGCATTTCTAATTAGGAATGTTTCATATCAAATATACTTCAACTTCAATAAATAACTCATCTTTTGAATCATCTTCAATAAAAAATCATCTTTTGTTTGATTCATTTCAGACATTCATTTACCTTTAAAATTACCGTATTGTTTGTGAAATATTCTTCGTCAGAATATTCTAAGAGACCTAGAACAATATGAAAGTTCTTCCTCAGTAATTTCAATGTCTGTGTCATTATAATCGATCTATAATCAAGTCGTATTATTCTCAGATCTCACGCGTGCTCATTGTAACTATTATGTCGTTACAAACTTATTTTACTTCGCGTGGTAGAAATAAATATGGCTAATAATTGGATAGTTATAAATGTTTTAAGATTTTCCTTAATAATTCCTAGTTTTCAATACTTTTGGTATTTTGAAAAAGGTTACAGATGTAATTGGTTTTGAAATGCAAAATGCTTTCAACATTTTGATGAGAGATTTCACTGAGAAAGAAAAATGTTATAAAAATTTAAGAAATATGTGATATATTTTGTGTGTATGTGACAATTAATTGAATACTTCTTGGATTTAATAGGAGTATTTTATTATTGTAAAAACTACATACTCTCGACGTATCTGTAACTTTTCAACAACCGTGATCACGGGCAGAATATTAAACGTTATTTTATTTTACAATAATAAAATACGTTGTGAATGTTATTTTACAATAATAAAATACGCGTAGTATAATCCGAATAATTTATTAAAATGAATACTCGCGAAAGTCTTAGCTCATTAGTTCATATGAGAAGTACATAAGTGTTTTTTATAATCAATTTTCTTTGTATTGATTTTAAACTTTAATGCAACTGAAAAGGCAAAAAAAAAATCTGATAGGTATACCTTTGCAAGTCAGCTGTGGCCTAGTGGTTAAAGGACTGCCTCCTATGCACGATGGCGCGGGTTCGACCCTGGCAAGTACCAATGTGATATTTACGAGTCATATGTACTTTCTAAGAGTATTTAGACATCACGGATTAATACATTCCCAAAGAGGGTTGATGTGAGGCAGGCGGCCGGTCGTAAAAATAATTAGATAAAAGTATTCACAACATGTAAGGCTGAGAAATTGCCAGGAAGAATAAGGTATACCTTTGCAATTAATTTTCCTTCAGGCTATCTTGGAAAAGGATCAATAAATTGAACCTTAAATTAAACCTAAGAAGACATATTTAAAATTGTTTCTTATATATATTAGCATATTTGTATATTAGGAGAGCCCTAAAAACAATTTACAATGCATCAAGTACCCTACAAAGAAGTGATTGTATACAGAATAATAGAGAATGTTAAAATGAACGTTATGGTGTTACAATGCGTATGTTAGAAGTAGTCTCAATTCTCCAAGTAGCACTAGTGCTGTAAACACCGAAAAGGAAGTCATTGTAGTAGTTCTGATAGGATGTGAAATGAGAAGATAGGAATGTGTCAAAGAAAGTTGTGAGTATGGGTAGTGGTGGAATGAAGTAGAGGAAGATTAAGAAGAAGATGATTGGAATATGCTAGAGAGGATGAGAGAAAAATATGTGAGTTATAAAACGACGGATGATAGATAATGAACATGTTATTGGCAGGAGAAATAATTTTGAATTTTTCATATTAATCTTCTATATACAGGGTGACTGGTGAATTACTATCAATATTTAAGGAGCATACTCGGTACATGATTCTCATTCGAATTATGTAAAAAAAATAGGCACTTAATTTTTGACAAAATTTCCGTATAAATAAGTAAAGTGTTGACACGTTCCAAGTGTTCAAGTGTGGACGCGTGCGGCGACGTGTTGATACAACACCACGTCACGACATGCGTATGTGTGAGTGTCAGTGTATACCTAATCTGTAGGGTGTTCATACGATGCGTAATTAATTACATAACTTTTGGTTAACTTTACTTAGAAGTTTATTAATATTTATGTTATATTAATTTTTATTTTGTCATATATGATCGTCAAATATCACGTCCTCAAATATTGATAGTAATTCACCAGTCACCCTGTATATAAAAATGGATTGCTGTTCCTTAGTCTCGCTAAAACTCGAGAACAGCTGAACGGATTTATCTTATCTTAGTCTTGAAATGTTCGTGGAGGTTCAGGGAAGGTAAAAAAGCTGAAAAAAATTTATTAATTTCCGGGAAAACCATAAAAACAGCCCTTTTCTATTTCCCATACAAACGTTTTTTTTTGACATTAGATTTGACAACTAACTAATATGTCAATCATTTTGTCGCACTTTAGAACACGGAGATTTATGGCTTACAGGTAAACTCTAAAAATATAAATAAAAAAACGTAATAGATATTTCTTGATTATAGGGCGATACGAAGTTCGCCAGGTCTTCTAGTTACTATTATAAAAATAACAAAGAATTGTGTATCGTTGTATATAATTACTATTTCTGATTCATCAATATTTATCCCTACTAATATTATAAATGCGAAAGAAACTCTGTCTGTCTGTCTGTTGTGCTTTCACGCCTAAACCACTGAACTGATTTTAATGAAAATTGGTAGAGATGGAATTAACCTTGAGAAAGAACATAAGATAGTTTGTATCCCAGACTTTTGAAAGGTTCTCTTGGATACGATATAACCGAACTCCACGCGGGCGAAGCTGCGTTCGGAAAGTATAAAATATTAATTGTTAATGAAGTTGTTACATTACACTCATTAAAAACTATAAATGTCTGATAGATGTATCTAAGTTTGATTGCTCAGTAGTCAGATTGTTCAGATACACACATCTCGTCTGTCCGTGATCACGGTTGCTGTAAAGTATGTATGTAGTTTATAATCGAAAATAAAAAAAACGCGTAGTACATCCGAAAAATATTAGTTCATTTAAATGAATACTGCAAAAATCTTAGATCTCATTATGTTCTGTAGTAGTTAAAAGTGATTTCCTTTGTCCAATCAATGGAAAATACAATCGTATTTAATCCATTGTTCGTTCACAACAAGTATACTTAAACTACCTATGTTTTATGTTTTCTAGGATTCGTTCAAAATAAAGCAAAGGGTTTTCATGTACACATAAGCTTGATGAAAGATTATTTTAGTTTGGCTTTAATAAGAACAATTTCTATGTAATATTATATTTGATCTTAATATTATTTGGAAATATCTGGTTACTGAGCTCTGCTTCGTATTTAGGAATTATTAGTATTTATTTTGTTTTTTTTTTTTTATATCGTTTAGACGTTTACTAATATTATTCGTCAATACATGACACAAAGAGTCATATTTTAAACGCCTTCTTTTTGTTTTTTTTCAATAAAATGACATTATCTAAAAATGATTCCTATTTCCTAGCAAGATCGGTTATCGCACCCGAAACCGTAACCCTACATACTAGATTTCATGAAAATCGTTCGAGCCGATTCCCATTATATATATATATATAAATATACATATATACAAGAATTGTTCATTTACGTTTAAGAATATATAAGATAAAATATATAAGATTTAGATTTAGTAGAAATATGTTTTGTAATACATATATGAAATACGTAATGCACCGTTAAATTCTTTAACATAGTATGTCCGAGCTGTGTGTGGAATGCAAGAGGCACATCGATTACAGCGAGCTTGTTACTTGCTACACTCGTGTTGTAACTCAGATTATAATCCCTCCGTTTATTTCATACTCATAAAACTATAGCATACATTTCATTACGCAATGCTCCATCCTCCGTTGTAATATATCTACCAAAGATAATATATATTTTGATATATATATAATGTATGTAATTCCTTATATCTTCTTCGTGGCAATTTCCCAGTTATAGCCAGGGTCTGCCTTACATGTAAATAGTTTTGGCTAATCGTTTTTACGACCTGCCTCCAGCCTGACATCAACCCTCTTTGGGAATAATGTAATTCCTTATATAATATAATTTATTTAATTTTTAATTTAATTGAATCCTTAACATATTAAACATGATCATTATGATTATTACTTCCAATTTCATTTATAAAATCCAAAACTAACTCCATATATATGTTTTATTATTGTGAATAAATATTAAATTGAAATATATTATATAGGTAGGGAACACATTGCAAATGCACATTAAATACACAGTGAGAGCCGCGGTCAAAAACTAGTAGTGCATAAATACATGTGTGCAACACAATAGTTACACAAACATGAGCGAGGTGATCATGACCCATAAATGTTATTGTTCAATAAACAATCCGTGATTAATTATTCGGTTAGTATAGAATTACAACGAACAATTAACGATTTTATCTTGATATAACGAATTTAGAAAGATAAAAGGGTTAGCTTAGTAAATGGATTAAAAAGATTGTATTCTATTTTTTCCAGACTATTTTTTTATATTATTTTTTCCAGATAAATTAATAAAGTTATATGTAGTTTATTCATAGAGCCTCGCAAAAAAAAAGTGAAAAAGAGTCGGAAACGTAAATTATATCTCAAATAAAAATCGTCGTTTTTTTGTATAGTTAATACCTTAACTATTTATTTAAAGAGCTTCAGAATAACAAAAAAATAAGTTATATCTTTTAAAAGAAAATTATATCTCTATAAAAAGGTTTATTATACCTATTTGGCCGCTTCTCCTCTTGTTCTAAGTATTGCACGCTAATTGATTAATGATATAGATTATGACACGCATGACAAACATCTGTTAATTAATTTGTAATCGAAAGCTCCAATTACAGAGTAATAAATGACGGAATAATTAGAACGTTTAAAAACCACATCACACGCAATTGAGACAATTTGTATGACAATAGATCCGGGGCCGATGGCTTTCGCAGTGGTTTTAGTGAGTAGGGACCTGCCCAGGCCGAGCCTTACACATCCCTTCCGGCCCCACCAATCCCGGTTGGACGGCTTATAAAAAGAATTTCTCTGTTTCATACAAAAATGTATGACAATATTATAACAGCGATTTGATAAACAATGGACTTTATTAAGCACGAATTTAAGAATTTCCCTGAGTTAGATTTCTTTTAATTTCACCTATAACCCATCATGACGCGTAATGGTTTATTGTGACAAATGAAAGTACGATGTTCTCTATAATATAGACTTTATGGCTATGAGAATAAGGTTAGAAATGTAATTAGAATTACAACAAATTAAGTTGAATTACCCGGGATACGCGTGGAATTACCTCGTACGTAGAGAATCGCATTGTCACAATTTCATGAATAAAAATTATAATGCTTTCTCTTATAAAAAATACATACAAAACAATTAAAAATACACTTGACAAAGGCGATACAAAATAATAAGTAATCAAAAATATTGCAAACATCTATAATATGAAATATATTGCGCTGACAAGTTATACTTAATGAGTAATAATAATTAACCATAGTTATCATGACAAAAAGTCTTTACATTGCTAATAAAGACTTCCTTATGTTATAAGGTTATTATAATAAACTAAAATTGATTTGTGTTTATAAAAGCTATACGTACCTAAGTTTCTTACCTGGCAATATTACAGAATAAAATAATATGCAATGGTAAAATATCTATTTAATAAATGGATAGATAGTGTAAAATATTCAGTATTTTTATTTTCAGTCCTTAAGAAACGGTAATTTTTAATAAACAAAAATACAGTTAAGGAAAGTACACGAATGTATATAAAGATATGTACAATAAATCATCGTGTACAAATGCTATAACACGTTGCATATGTATTAACAAGTAATTTGTGTACAATACAAGTGAAAGCGCATTTAAATCATGAAAGGCTCGGTCACTGTACGTAATGTGTTCAGCAAATAGGTTGTAAATATGATCAGCATAATTACTTTCTATTTACCTATTAATATTATAATATATATGACGATTTAACGCTAAAGTACAAGCATCAGTTCTGAATGGCTGTACGGAACTATTATTATTAAGGTGACACTTCGCTTGGCGTTGCGTATTCGCCGTATTTGTCCAAATATTTGTACGTAGTCCAAACACGACATCCATACTTGGCATGCCAACAACAAGTCTTTATGCGTTTATTTGTGTCACATATTTGTGTATGTGTCTTATTTGTACAAATTTGTCAAATGAAGACGAATAAATCCTCCACACATGGTGTTATTTAGCTGAACTCAACAAATAAACGCCAAGTGAAGTTTGTAGATAGATATTTTCTCAAAGAATTCAACACATATAATAACTGAGTTCTTGCGTAAGATATGCGTATTAAAATCTCATATTATATGTACGCAATCTAATTTTTAGCCTGAAAATATTATTCAAAAAGTACTGTAGAATTTATAAGTATGATTTAATTTCACAATAGTATAAATTTTGCCTGTAACTTTGCTTCCAAAATCATCATCATGTTTATACGTTACCGTTTTTATATACGCTATATTAAAAGTTTTATACAATCTTTTTTACAGAAAACTATTTCTTACATTAACGGTAAATATCGTAACGCTTAAAACTATGACTCACTTAACCGACAGTCATGAATGTATGTCGTACAAGGCTCTCGGCTTTACTGTTTTTACGCAGAACTTAAAAAAAATCTCGAATATAAAATCGCGATTGTAGTAATAGATTTCTTTATTTTTTCATATTATTGCATCTCGTGTGAAATCTTGGTTGCAATATAAAAGGTGAAGCACTAATTAAAGTGTTGTTGGATACCATATTTTTATTTAATTTCGTTTTTATAATTTAAATGGTAGAACATTACGCGATTTAAGAGGCATTCGAAAATATACTAGTAATGTGTGTTAAGCATAATTTCAAGTTAGCAATTTCCGTCGTAATAATCGTGTACATTTCCGTCATGGTTTTCTAAAGAACGGAACGGAGGTAAATATCATGACATTGACACAAATGACAGTTTTTTTTTTAATTACAGTCCCTAAAAACCAAAGAGGTTTTACTTTGTAATTAATGATAAAGTTACTAAAACTACGCAAAAACTATTTTTCCCTTCTTCTATGGCATAGAATCTATGCTATAAATAAATTGACATCCGATACAAATTGCATATCGTAGCTAATTAATTGAAGCAATGCAAATCAATATTTATTGCAGCGTGGTAACTGTGTCGTACGGTTTTATTTGATTACTCTTTTAATCTTTTTTTTTAATAATATAATTCTTCTACCTGGCAATTTCCCGGCTATAGCCAGGGTCTGCCTTACATGTTGTGAATAGTTTTGGCCAATTGTTTTTACGAAAGGCCGCCTGCCTGACATCAACCCTCTTTTGGGAATCAGCATTAATCAGTGATGTCTAAATATTCTTAGAAGTACATATGACTCGGAAAAATCACATTGGTACTTGCCCGGGTCAGGATCGAACCCGCGCCCTCGGCAACGAGAGGCGGGCCCTCTAACCATTAGGCCACCACTGACTAATATAATTATTATTACATAATTTATTCGTTGGTAAAAAATGCTTAATGCATATTCAAGTTTCATATCAAGTTTGTAGCGTGTAATACGATGCAGGTGTTCACGTTTCTTATTTTTGTTAAAACAAAAACCGGCTGACCTAGTGCCGGATCGCGAGATGCATTTTTGACATAACGTCACTTGTCTGTAATTATTTAACGGTTGATTTTATACATTTTTTTTGTGTTCTTGTCCACTATCATATGTTGTGTTTTTTTTTATTTAATTAAGACAACCGATATAAATGTGTTATTTTTTAATTCACACTTACAGATGCCTTTAAATAGTGTTTTTTTTTTTTAATATTAAAAAAACTTTCTTCTTTATAGGTTAGTATTTGACATTGGCAATATTTTTCACGATACCAGTGCAAATGAAGCCATAGCTTAAAATTAAATAATACATATTATTGTAAAATCGATAAACGACTTCAATCAAACATATTTTTAAATGCAATCAATATGATGCTTGTGTGTTATTAAAATTAAATGGCCTTAACTTAATCTATTCCGCATCTTAACTGGCTGAACACGATTTATATAAAAAATAATTAATATAGTCATACAGTTATTTAGTGCTAACCTATTTCTAATTGATGTCTTATACATATATGTATTTTTTTCATCTACCCTCATTATCATCTTCACTAAATGGCACAAAACATCGTAGTTTTAAAACTTATTGTATTTTAACACATATACATTAATTCCATTGCGTGAGTAATTTGTTACTTACCTCAGTATTGCATCCGGTTCGAACGACATTCTCTAAGTGTGAATAATATTTTGAGTTCTTTTCTATATATGTATATTATTCCTTAAATGTGTATGGATGTTTGTGAGGATGGGTGGGCTTTGTCGCCTTGAGACATTCCTTTACAGCCTTGGAAGGCATCAGTGTATTCAAGTAACGGAAATAAATTACTAGTATTAGTTTCAGTTAGATTGGCACCCACTGGCTGTATGTAACTGTTTGTGTGTTGAATTCATGTGTGGAAATAGCTTAAATTACAGTAATATAAAAAGGTTTTATAATTAAGAGTTTAATTGACACTGGCAGAATATATGCATGTCTTTGTACGGATGAAATAATATTTAAAAAAAAAACAACCAAGCATTAAGTGTTGCCACCATTTCTTGTTTTTCATATGTTTATAGAAATATTATTTGTTATTTTTTCTATGTTTATGTATGTAATAACAACTATGTATTAAAGACCAGGAAGTATTATTTATGTATATAATATGTATATCTATAGTTGAGTAATAAAATATTTCAAACATTGCATCATTTGAGTGGGTGCCATTCTTAGCGACTTTTGTTATAGTATAACAAATGTAACATAAATTAATTCACTATGACATATTTATGTAATATTTCATATTTTTTATTCATTATTACTTTATTATTTTTAATATTTTTCTTTATAATATTAAATCGTAAATAATAATCGGTTTTGTCATTATTATTTCTGTTCCTACAAAATCATATATATTTATCACTAGAAGAAATGCTAATAGAGATATATAATATAGTAATAATAGTAGGCAAATCTGGTATGTGATTTGTAAAGACGAATCACGAAATCTTTGTAAATTAGCAAGTGGGTAGATATTACATCATAGATCATATAAACTTATTAGTCATAATAAATTGCAATATTTTTGACAACCCTAAATCACTTATTAATGCATTCCCAAAGAGGGTTGGTGTCAGGCAGGCGGCCGGTCGTAAAAACAATTAGCTAAAACTATTCACAACATGTGAGGCAGACCCTGGCTTAAGCTGGGAAATTGCCTGGAAGAAGATTTTTGACAACCCTAATAGTATTATAAGTATATATTATTATATATTATATAATAATCCAGTTAATGACAAATATTTGTTGATCATTTTCCTCATTTTTCGTTTCACAAGCCTATTGTTAATTCGTAATTTTGAGTTTCGTATATTTTTTGTATATATATGTACTTAAAAAGCGATTTGGTTGTTAGGAATATTATACGTTTTAAAAAAAATATACCTAATAATATAAAGTACTAAAAATTATATTTATCATAATTATTACATTATATATTGAAAGGCAATTTATAAAGAAAAAAATACAGAAAAAAACGAACAAATTATGAAAACAAGTGAAATAAAAGAAAGTCTTATCGTCCAGTCTAATATTTAGTTGACAACTTACAGTTGAAGAATAAATATTTAGATGAGATAGTTACATAATATGTAAAAATAATTTTAGTTAATATATGTAATATAAATAAGTATTATATCAATATTCTTTACTTTATTTCTTATTATATTTAATCAGTATAAACAAAAAAGTCGTGCTTAGATTGTGACCTAAAAACTCAGTAACAATTTGGTTTATATTACATATATAACTAATTATAACAGTAAAATTATTTTTAAACCAAGCCAAGTAGTTTAATTACGATATGAAATTAAATTTATATCTCATTTCGTTAGTACATTACGTATTTTAAAGACGCTACAAAGAATAAATGTATTGTGTTGTATATACATATAACATTTTTGTGAAATAAAGTTTTAGAAGCAAACTATGCCAAGGCAAGTGCTTGCGTTATCATCAGGAGTTGAACAAAGTAAGCTGCACGTTCGTAAATAGCTTAACTGTGTCAAAAACAATATACAGAATAGCTTCAACATGTCCATATCATGAAGATAGTAATATCCTTCTCATGTTAAGACGAGTAAGTACACGTAGGGCCATTGACCCACGCGCCGCGCATACCTTGATAAAAATAGACCTCACTGCACGCGCAGATTTCAAATGTACTCGCTAATCGGGAATGCATGACTTGAAACGTCCTGCGTGGAAATAAATATATAGAGTTTTAAACGAAATATACTTTTATGTTGGTAATTGCAGATTCAGACTGCTTTTGACGAGATTATTATAAAGAATACTTGATTCAATGCCTTAAAGTACAACTTAGAAGCTCAAGTTACTGGAATCCAAAACGTCGCTGGTTCGAATCCTGCTTTTGATTATAACATTACTTCTTCTTCTTCTACCTGGCAACTTCCCAGCTTTAGTCGGGTCTTAAATGTTGTGAATAGTTTTGGCTAATTGTTTTTACGACCGGCCGCCTGCCTGCCATCAACAGTCTTTGAGAATGTATCAATCAGTGGTCTAAATACTCTTAGAAAGTACTGTATATGACTCGGAAAAATCACATTGGTACTTGCCCGGGCCAGGATCGAACCCGCGCCCTCGTGCACGAGAGTCGGGCCTTTTAACCACTAGGCCACCACTGACTTTTGATTATAACATTACTATTATGTTATAAAAACTTCGTTATACAAATGATTATAACGTGAATATTAATATTACACAAATGACATAATCCCAAGAGTCTTCGTTACCAACGCGTTTGCCGCGATGTATGTCAGGCAGCGGTAATTCCTTTCCAACGTTAATATTATCAGAACTGAATTAATGAGTCACGAAGCTATCAAAGGGATCCCGTCAGCGTGACGAAAGTTGTCACGTAAGTAATTCATAATCGATCTCAATTAACATACAAAGGCATCGCCCACGAGACTCGGGCGAAGACTCTAGACACGCCATTTACGGCTCATAACATCTCCAATATTTAATAACTTATATATCTGTATATCTAGCTTTGGATAGAACTAATGAAACTCATTACTCAAGATCGTAAAATTATTTATGAAAGCACATCTATATCAATATAATTATGATTCTATATCTGTTAGCTTTCACGCTTAAACTCTATTACACGTATAAGACAGACTGTGTTTCTTGTTTTAAACTCTTAATGAAACTTATTAAGTAATAAGTTCTTATACATGATTATTATCAGGAAAGGTTAAGTAACAACGCACGGGTAACAGCTTGGAATCTTTAAACCGGTAGCTGATTGAGGTGAGGGTCTATGCTCGCTAGCACCGCTGTGTTAATAATGTACTGTGATTACAATTTATTGAAAGTTTATTGAGCATTGATTAATATTATTGGGCAAACCACTAGCATGTAAAGTTAGATGAAACTATTTTAAATGAGTATAGCGTTTATCTTTACGTAAGATAGGTGGCTTCAATCAAAAGAAAGTCGTGAAATAAAGTCAAAAACGGTAAAAGTAAATTATTCTATTTTATAAAATGTAAAGAGAACAATTTATTTCGATGATTACAATAAACATCTCATTCCATTGATACAAAGACACTAAAGATTTGCATTGAGAAAAATTTTCACACAAACTTATTTCTTGCGATGATTTTATTAAATGTGAATCGTGTGATCTGATTTGATAGAACAATGGCCATCTCACGGGCTGGCTCGTTCAGTAAAATGTCTAGTTCAAGGCCCAAATAGATGTAATGCTTACCGTTTTCCCACTACATTATACTACTGGCATCAGGAAGTTCAGACATACGTGATTAAATCTGTCTCTCTTTATATACGTGCGTTTAAAAATGCAGTGTCTGTTACGAGGCGTAGTGCTATAGTAATTGAAAAGATACGCTGGCTTGTATAAAATGTTTTCTACTCTTATACTATTGATACAGCAGTTTTGAAAACGTGTTAGGTTATATTAACAAATGTAAGAAGCTATAACTTTAACTCTTTGTGTACTTGCGGCGATGTTTAAGTTTGAAACTTGCATGTTTATATATCTAAGTTTCTTAGTACTATTGTGGAATTCGACGTTAGTTTTTCGCAACAAAATAATACTAATTAATAATATAATAATTGGGTACATAGATTGTTAGTTGGCAGATTATTTTTTAAAATTGGTAATGACGATAGTGACAATTCGTTTGCATTTTAAAACATTTAGATTCAAATGTTCATATTTTAGCTCTCGGTATAAAACGGTGATAGTATTCTTTATCTTATACTGTTTTAATTTCACAAATGAATTTAACGTAAGGACAGTATTTTAATATTATTTTATTTTTATGGTATGATCATTTACTATATTTTAAGCAACGTTTAATTTTAAACTTTTGCTTGAGTGTGTTCCTTCGCAATAACATTTTTATTGGATGCAATCATGTGTCGAAAGATGTACGGTATTTTTATAATTCTAACATATTATATAGAGTCGCTTATTAGTTATGTTTTATATGGTAAAAATAATTATATTTTATTTACAAATTATTTTAATATGTACTGAGTATTATTGTACTGAATATGATATTTACTTTCGTTTTTATTTGTTCTAGATGAAATGAAGATGTTAATGAAATGGAATTTCAAATTGAATTATTCAACCACAATTTTGGGATGACAAAGGTATGGACACTTAAATTAAAAACATTAAAAAATGTTATAAAAGCAGTATAAATATTGTTGAATGTTATATCATATTTGTATTAATTAATGTATTGTTTTGCAATCCCAGTGAGTCATTATGTCTCAATCGGCGTTAGGTGTATCTGCTGCTGAGCGGAGATACTCCGTACCCTCACAACCCATGATGCAAGATCCGAGGGGAATGCATTCAGAGGATTTACACGCCTGGTCCATATACAGGTAAAAAAACGATACATACATACATACAGCGAAGGAATCAGAAATTATTAGATTAATTTGTCATTATATAGGTGTTGGTAATAAATAGTACATTTGTATTGGAAATACTGTATTTTCTCTATGGTACTGTTATTCTATGTTTGTCTATTTTATAAATGAAAAATGGTGTGCTTTGTAAAAAGTGTAGTCCTTAATAAAAATTGATTATGAACTATATGTTCACAAGTGTTATTTTTCATATTAAGAATAGGAAAATATTTTTGCACACATTTTATAAGTACATAGATAGAGAAGAGTGTTGAATTATTATAATTCGTAAAGATACCAATGTATATTATATAGGAAGTCTTTAGTTTGTGACGTTTTTGTTTCGCTTAAAACGCAACTTAAATATTAACAAATCGTGTTATATGTATTTCTTGATAAGCTTATGATTTGTTATTACCAACCATACGTGATGATTTAATAAGATTTTTTTATTAATATACTTCATAACGAAATTGGAAAGTGCATAATTTTTGACCCTGTCAGTTGATCTTTACGAAGGAAATTTATTTAACACTTTTCCTCCAAAATAGAAAAAAAATTTTTTCCAGATCATTATTTTAAAAATTGTCTATTTATTTTACATAATTTTATAAAATGCGTACCCTACTTTTATGATAGAATAAATAATCTTATAGCACTTAAAAGAACTTACTTTCTAATAATTATCGTTTATGTATCTTTTTAGGCAAAACTTAAACTCCGATTTCACCGACAGTGCCTTAGGCAGTACTGATAAAAGTCCTCTACCTTACGGGAATTTTCAACTTCGCGATACAACAGTACAATCTATACTATCACATCCCAGATATGGACCTAAGTAAGTAATAGCTTATTATTTTGGTCATAAAACCATTATTATACTTATTTAGATACCACTGACATACGGTGAAGGAAAACATCGTGAGGAAACCTGGACTTATAGTTTCACAATTATAAGTTTGAAGTCACCAACCCGTCTTGAGCAAGCGTGGTGATTAATGCTCAAACCTTCTCCATGTGAGAAGAGGCCTTTGCTCAGCAGTGGGTGTCTGATAGGCTGATGACGACGACGACTATTTCTAGGATAAAATGAACCAGAAATAGATAAAATTAGTATAGATCTTTATATATTTCAGATCGGCTCTCGGATCTAATATGTATACATATCTTAAATTCGGTTTGCCGCGTGTTTTTCCACCGAACCACAATGGATCACAACGATCAGGGACGCCGAAACCTAAAACATCTATTGGAAGCGGAATGAAATCCGTACCAAGGTAGGAAGATACATATAAATTCTTATTTCGTCACTTTCATTACTAGAAGACCCGGCGAACTTCGTATCGCCCTATAATAAAGAAATATCTGTTACGTTTTTTTATTTATATTTTTGGAGTTTACCTATTAAAGCCATAAAACTCCGTGTTTTGAAGTGCGACAGAATGATTGACATATTAGTTAGCTGTCAAATCTAATGTAAAAAACGTGTGTATCAACAATATTAATAAATTAAAAATTAATTAAAAAAACATTGTCCAGCGGACAAAACTGTGAATCTAAACCATTCCCAGATCCCCTTGAACACACACGAAAAATTTCATCAAAATCGGTCCAGTCGTTTGAGAGAAGTTCAGTGACATACACACTCACAGAAGAATTATATATATAAAGATATTTTTTTATCTAGAATCCAAAGACAACCTCGTGGTGCCAGAGAAAACTCTTCAGGATACGATAGTTCTGATAACGAAACGTCAACCAATTATAAATACAGTCGCAAGTATAGATCGGACCCAGATTTCAGAATGCAAAACCTACATCCATCTTACCAGGTAAAGCCAGTCTACAAATCTTCGAAGATAGTGCAAATCCGCGGAACTACCATTGGATAATTCCACGTATCTAAATTAGAAGCAGATTATCAAAAGAAAGTTTAAGCTGAAATATTTTCAATATTAACGACTTTAAGGTATTTTTTTACACTTAGTAATTAATAATAATTGTGAAAAAATTACCTTTAAATTTCGTTAATATAGAAAATATTTTATTAAACTTTCTTTTGATAATCTGCTTCCAATGTATATACGCGGAATGATCAAAGGTAGTTACGCGGATTTGCACTATCGTCTATGACATATAAAACATGTTCAAATTTTTCCTTTACTAAAAAATTTTTATAGCATGCAACTGGAGTTCCTCTAGTGGCTATGCAACAAGCAGGTATAAGAGAATCTCATTGGACTAGTACAAGGAATAAGTCAGTGAGTGAAGCGAATCTGCTAGGAATAGATTCAAGACCTACTCGCTCCTACGGACACAGGAGAAGTAGTGTCGTGGATTATGTACCCGATAATGATCACCAAAGGTATTATAGCTATTAATGCTGTAAAATATTCAATCGTTTGAGAAATAAGTTCGTTTTAGTCTCATTTCATAGAGCATAGATTGTGTTTAGAATATGCAAAATGTGCACAATATATTATACTAGGTTTCCGCGTGGAGTTCGATTATACATATCTCGTTTCCAAGAGAACCTTTCAAAAATCTGGGATGAATCCTATGTTCATTCTCAAGGTCAACTCTATCTCTGTACTAAATTTCATTAAAATCAGTTTTGTGGTTTAGGCGTGAAAGCGTAACAGACAGACAGACAGAGTTACTTTCGCATTTATAATATTAGCAGGAACTTTACAATTTCGGATGATCTTCCTTATAACGTATAAGGACGTTAGTTAGCACTGAATAATAAAGTATTTAGTTGTGTTCATCTTTTTGCATGTATTTTTCAGTTATCTAATGCCGTCCTCTCATCTCGGAGGTCGAATGTCCAAGGCTGGTAGTCACATGTCCCTAGCTCACTCAAGAAAACATTCAACTCTCCGACCTGGTGATCATTTAGATGGTTACACGCATTCTGCGTACATCTATCCTAATTACTACGTAAGTACAGTACAATCTACTATTAAAATTCATATTTTGCAAATATTTTGATAGACTTAAAAATCAGCGGTGGCCTAGTGGTTAAAGGATCCGCCTCTCGTTGCCGAGGGCGCGGGTTCAAACCTGGCAAGTACCAATGTGATTTTTCGGAGTCATATGTACTTTCTGAGAGTATTAAGACACCACTGACATACGGTGAAGGAAAACATCGTGAGGAAACCTGGACTTATAGTTTCACAATTATAAGTTTGAAATCACCAACTCGTCTTGAGCAAGCGTGGTGATTAATGCTCAAACCTTCTCCATGTGAGAAGAGGCAGCTCAGCAGTGGGCTCTGATAGGCTAATGATGATGATTTAAAATTCTAGGTAAATAATTTAGAAATAACGTCGCCGGAAAATAAATCGACGCTACTTGTGTCGGGGCTGAGTTTCGAAGTTAAGTCTGGTGAAATATTAGCTGTGCTAGCGACCTCACAGCAGGAGGCGACTGGCTTACTGGATGTACTGGCTGGAGTTAGGAAAGTGAGTGGTTTAGAAAAATTAAAGTTACTTAGAATACATTGCTAAAATAGGTTGACGTCGATTGAAATTCGGAAAAATTTGGTTTAGAAACCATCCTGAATTAAAAATCATATGTTTTATTTACTTTTATAGAGTTAATATTATTTAGGTATTCCTTAAAGTAAAGAAATCGAAAAGGAGATAAAAATTTATAAATCTTCAAATGTTGTTAACTGAGTCATCTAGACCCAGAGCTAAACCTACCAATTTTTGACTTGTTTTAATGACTTATATTATTACTTCCTAAATAAGTAAGTATAAATCATGAAAATAAAACAAGTCCAAAATAATGTCGTACTTATCAAATTTCCAAGATATATATTAGCGTTCAGATTCAGCTTTTATAGTCTAAGAGTCATTAAAGTCCATGTGTATATTTGGAAACCTCCTACGTCCTATTCACCTAGGAAACGTCCTATTTCACCTATTCAGAAGCTGTCAGGCGACATAGTTCTGAACGGCCAGCCGGTCGCGTCTCCCACGCTCCGTAAGGTGAGCTCGTACGTTCGCTCCGACACTTGTCTGTGTGGAGACATGTCTGTAGAACACACGCTCAGGTTCCACGCTACGCTGCGGGCTCCGAGACACAGACACGCGAAGATGGATGACAGAGATCGGGTGAGTACAGGATATATGTATACGTATGGATGAAACTCACTTATAGGACTAACAGAAGTCACTTATAGGACTAACAGAAGTCATTTATAGGACTAACAGAAGTCATTTATAGGCCTTACAGAAGTCATTTATAGGACTAACAGAAGTCATTTATAGGACTTACAGAAGTCATTTATAGGACTAACAGAAGTCACTTATAGGACTAACAGAAGTCATTTATAGGACTTACAGAAGTCATTTATAGGCCTTACAGAAGTCATTTATAGGACTAACAGAAGTCACTTATAGGACTAACAGAAGTCATTTATAGGACTTACAGAAGTCATTTATAGGACTAACAGAAGTCACTTATAGGACAACAGAAGTCATTTATAGGACTTACAGAAGTCATTTATAGGCCTTACAGAAGTCATTTATAGGACTAACAGAAGTCATTTATAGGACTTACAGAAGTCTTTTATAGGACTAACAGAAGTCACTTATAGGACTAACAGAAGTCATTTATAGGACTTACAGAAACAGCATTTGATTAGAATGTTATATAAAACTATTAATGAAGCTATGTCGTAGTGGTACTAAAAATAATTTTATCGATTTGTGACCAGAAATATATATGAGAGCCTCGTTTTATAGATGTAACGACTAATTTTCAATTAGAAAGTTTTATTTCATTAGTATAATCCTTATTAAAACGAAATCGACCGAATCAAACTCAATCTAATGAATTAACTTTCGATATTATAACGTCTTATTACAGATAAACCTCCTAATCGAGGAATTAGGTCTGGAACAAGTTAGAGACACAAACGTGGAGCGTCTAACTCGCTCGGAGATCAGACGCCTGAACGTGGCGTGTCAGCTGTTAGTTGACCCGGCGGTGTTGATCCTCGACCAGCCAGCCAAAGACATGGACATTTTTGACACGTTCTTCCTGGTGGAGTACTTGAGGAACTGGGCCAGCAGCGGACGAGTCGTCATCATGTCCATACATCCGCCCACTTATGAAATATTTGCTATGTTGACTAAGGTACGGAACTTATTGATGATTAGGTGAAGACTTATCGAAAATGGATATCAGTTTTTTAAATACTTTTATAGTTGTAGGGACTATATTAATGGCAATCTGATGCGGATAGTGAAGTATTTGAGTCAAGTTTCTTTATTTAAAGGTCTCTGTAAGAACGCACTCATATACCAGTTCTTAAAAGTCGAAGCAGACAAAAATTCTGTTGATTTAGGATATTAGTCTTTATTTATTGGTAGTTTAAGGTTATAATCTGTGTTACAGGTGGTGCTTATTTCCGCGGGTCGGACCATGTTCAGTGGCTACAGAAGGGATATGTTGCCATATTTCGCTTCCATAGACTATCCGTGTCCCGCCTACAAGAACCCTTCTGATTACTATCGTAAGAACATATACACGATTACATAGAATGACCCTTGATAATAATAACCTTGAACAAAGTAGTACATATAGAATTCAAATCATTTTCACCTCAGATAACTCGTTTCACAATCATACTCATATCTGAATCTATATCATTTACAACCTAGTAAAAGACTTGGGCCTTTACCGAACTCACATCAATACATTCTTGGAAAGTACTTCGAAGGCAGCCCTAGTAGGTTCTTTTCGAATTTGGTAGAGAGAGGAGCTTGGACAGTGTAGGTGAGCGTATAACGCGCGTTAAATAAGGCCATAAATCTACACCTGGGTGGAAAGTCCCAGATCCGGGGTACACCGACATAGCGGCCGATGGCTTTCGCAGTGGTTTTAGTGAGTAGGTCCTGCCTAGGCCGAGTCTCACACATCCCTTCCGGCCCCACCAAGGCCGGTTGGACGACTCATAAAAAGAGTTTAACTGTTTCATTAAAAAAAAAGGGTCGCAAGTCCCAGGTACTGTTGAAGCCTCTCTCCCTGCAAGAATAGACCTGGCATCTCAAACTAAAACTCAAATAACTTTATTAAATATAGAAGCATTACACTTTCTTATTGATGGTCACTTGAGACACTACCACCGGTTCGAAAAACAAAATACCCTGACCTGAGAAGAACCGGCGAAGGAAACTCAGCGGGTTTTTTTTTATATATACAGGGTGACTGGTTAATTACTATCAATATTTAAGGAGAATACTCGGTACATGATTCTCATTCGAATTATGTAAAAAAAATAGGCACTTAATTTTTGACAAAATTTCCGTATAAATAAGTAAAGTGTTGACACGTTCCAAGTGTTCAAGTGTGGACGCGTGCGGCGTCGTGCTGATACAACACCACGTCGCGACACGCGTATGTGTGAGTGTGAGTGTATACCTAATCTGTAGGGTATTCACACGATGCGTAATTAATTACATAACTTTTGGTTAACTTTACTTAGAAGTTTATTAATATTTATGTTATATTAATTTTTATTTTGTCATATATGATCGTCAAATATCACGTCCTCAAATATCGATAGTAATTCACCAGTCACCCTGTATATTTGTCTCATATATTACATACACAATTTAATATGAGACAAGACATCTACAAGGCGAATACATAGAATGCTAAGCGGTTGCCAACTACATATTCAAGTACATTCATACAAGGAAGCTTTCTCTCATTTTCTAGTTGATCTAGTGACGCTAGACGACCTCTCCCCGGCCGCCATGTTGGAGTCTTCAGGTCGTATCGAGTCTCTGTCCGGAGTGTTCCAGGGCGCGCACTCCCCCCCAGAGCCGCCACCCCCCGTGCCTCTCCCCGCGCCTGTCCGACGAGCTAACGTGTTCGTTCAAGTATTCGCTATGCTGGAGTAAGTCTATATTACATATTATCATTACCATCTTTCCGCAACAGCTTCGCCCACGTGGAGTTCGGTTATATCGCGTTTCCAAGAGGACCTTTCAAAAGTCTGGTATAAAAACTATCCTATGTTCTTCCTCAAGGTCAACTCTATGTCTGTACCAAATTTCATTAAAATCAGTTCAGTGCTTTAGGCGTGAAAGAGTAACAGACAGACAGACAGACAGAGTTACTTTCGCATTTATAATATTAGTAGGGATAGTTTGGCATATTCTGTGATCGCGAATGATTTGAACATTGGATTTTGTTATTGTTTTCCTAATATTTCCTAATATTTTGATATATCATTGTTTTCCTAATTGTGAGATGAGTATTGAAGGATAAAAAAAATGTTTTAATAAATTACAGAAAATCATTGCTGTACACCCAAATGTCGACGTTATGTAACGTGATCACGCGGATCCTCATAGCAGGCGTCATGTCCATCATCACTGGCGTTGTGTTCTGGGACCTGCCCGCCACCGACCCTAAGGTACGGACTATGGGGACCTTCAATATTATATTATTATTATAATTATTATAGTACTATCAATTCACCGTAGGTCTAGTCACGAAAAGACAGTGAAAAGTATGGAATATTTATATCAATTGAAAATTAAGATGATTGCAAACAAATAATTTTCTTCTCGAGAACATAATATACGCATAAATACTTATTGAACATATCCATCTGAAAATCAGTGCTGTGCTAATGCACAGCGTATACTGAAATGGACCCCCTTGCTACAAATTAATTTTTTTTTTCTGTATAACTGTATAATATATGTAATGTATGTGTGTAGCAAAAAATAAAAATAAATAAATAAATACATAATAACCGTGTTTATATGGTAATAATGACGAGTCATTACTTTTTATTGAATGACATAATTCTCTTCTATGAATCTATCCACTGTAAAGTTCATTATAGTATAATAATCAACTATATTCATATCTTTCGTGTATCAGTTAACCCTGAACGACCGTATTGGTTTCCACTACTCGGTGCTATGCGTGTGTTTGTTCCCGAGCCTCGTGTGGACTAGTCGCGAGGCGGCTTCAACCCGCCCGCACGTCGAGAGAGACATCGCCAGCGGACTTTACTCACGGACATTGTTCATACTATACGATGTACGAACACTACATTATATTATATAATTGACTGCTTTGATACTGCATTATTTTATATAGTATGTGTATTGATTGAACTTGTCATTGCTAATAACTCTGCCTTTACATGTATGTATATGATAAAAGATGGCGCTGACATAATTTTATCTAACCTTGAAGTAATGAAAGAAAAATTTTTGATTTTCTTTAATATATATACATGATAATTTTATCTATTTGGTTTTTCCCATGAAATAGTAGTTCCTTAATTGTTCAATGTCCATATTAAGTCGTAGTTATATTTTTGCAGCAATTCATGGAGCTATGGTCGGCTACATTGACGTGGTTGGCGTATTTAGTCCCGAGTTACGCTATGAGCGGTCTGTACGCACAGACAGCGGGCTCCTTCGACGGGTTCTACATTTATTTAGGTAAATACAACATTATCTATATATATAAAAGAGATTTCCGCCTATATATTGACTCATCACGATATCTCTGGAATCATAAGGCGTAGCGACTTGAAATTTGGTAGGATTATTCGTTTCGCCGAATAGAGATCAGCTAAGAACGGATTTTATGAAATTTCAACCACAAGGGGGGTTTCGGGGGGTAAACAGTGAAAAATACGCTTTCATGCCTAAACCACCAAACTGATTTTAATGAAATTTGATACTTGAGAAAGAACGTAGCATAGTTTTTATCCCAGACTTTTGAAAGGTCTTGGAAACGCGATATAACCGAACTCCACGGGGGCAAAGCAGTCAGAAAGCTAGCCAATAATAAAACGATCACAAATGTATTATATTCAAGGTAATGTTATTTTGTTCCAGGTTACATGTTATTATATCTGATAAGCGTCCAAATGTTATGTCGCGCGACAGTATTCGTGATAGGCAAGGAGAAGTGTTCCGTAGCGTTATCTTGTTTCTGTTTGTTCCTCACGACACTCGTGAACGGCGTGATGCTGCATCAACTAGACTTACCTTTCTACGTGAAATGGCTGGAATACGTGTCACCTTCAAAATGGACGATACCGGAGATACTGAAGCGAGAACTGAGCGAAGTCGCGCTGAGATCTAGTATAAGCAAGGACTTGAGATGTACGAATAAACAGGTGAATAGATTTATTATAGTACTAGCTGCGTATCGCGGTGTTACCGGCGGATTTTCGGGATGTAAAGTAGCCTATATCTTATTCCTGGACGTCAGCTTCCTGTATACAAAATGTTATCAAAATCGGTTCAGCCGTTTGAGCGTGAAGAAGTAACAAACATACACACACACTTACAAATTTTCGCAATTATAATGTTAGTAGGATTCGTGGAAAGTTATATTTAGAAACGACTTTTTTTTATTTATTTAACACACCAACAGTACACATATGCAACATTTACATAAAAATACATTCAAAAGTATAGATCTTCATATACACCTATTACAGGTATTCACAGCAGTGTCTAAAAAGTTTTATTTGTTATAAAATAACACTTACTATATTAAATTACTACTACAAAAAAAAAGCTTCTACGCTTTACCTAATAAACAATTGTTCCTTATAGTATAGTAATATCCCATGAATCTTGTAACTCTTTGTTTTGCTTTCAATTTTGTTTTTAATTCTAATTTAATTTAATTCAATTTGTTTTTTGTGTATTTCTTTAAGTGGAAACTTGATTGATTTATGTTTTTTTTATTGTTTTTATTTTTATATTACAGTGTTTCTATTTTGTTTCCCAAATAAAATAAATCCTCATTCCAGCGTCAACACTTGGAGATCATAGTACAATCATCATGTCCGCTGCCCAACGGAACCCAAGTATTATCTAACTACGCCTTCCTCGATTCAGACCACATCTATCAGTTGACAGAAGACACTTTCCTAATCGCTTTATCTATTTTCTACGCTGTATTCGCTCTAGTCGCCATATTTGCGTTTATTTTCGATTGTACCGACTATGTTAAAAGCAAAGAACGAACGTCGCGTAAAGGTTACAAAGTAACCCCCAACACGCCCTAGAATTACATATCATGTGAAGCTGATTTGGTGCTATTTTAAGTAGAAACATGTTAGATACTAGGATTAATGAATAAAAAACTTGTAATGATAATTTAAATCTACAAAAATGGTTAAAACATGCTCTGATGTACAAAAAGTGCAAGTTGAATTATGTTTTTCTTTTATTATTAAAAGAAAATATATGATATATATGGTCGGCTACTAGATATTATCCACAACTTCACCCCATATTTGAAAAATGTCTTAATACTAAAAAGACAATTAAAAACAATTACTTAGCTCAATTGGTTCGACAAAATAGTTAAATACAGTAAGAAACTACAGAAAATAAATTGTGACATTGCTAGAGAGGGAAACAACTTATTTTTATTAATGTCTATGGTAGCAATTCTAAATTATTTTCATCACCGAAACACAGACTATAGACAAGATATATTTTACTCGTCAATCAAGAGCATCAATACAATGCTACTGATCATAATATTATAGTTGAACTATTCATGTAGTACTAAAATGTTAATTTTATTAAATGTACAAAATTATATATAATAGATAAGATTAAATAAAGAAGGCTGAATATTGAACGTCTTCCGTCCATAATAACTTTTAAGATGCATTAATAAGTACAGTAGGTATATTCTGATGTTTGAGAGATAATTTTAATAAACCAATAAATGTCCATTTTGACCTCATTTTTAATGAATGTGCTCAATTTAAAAATGGTGCTCATTTGATTCATAATGTATTTTCATTACTGGTAACTAAACGAATTATGAGGTTGAATAATTTTTAATTTGATCCATTTAATATGAAATTTGTGTATAAATAAGATATTAGAACTAATTGGCTATTATTTTTTTATGTGTAAATACATGATACTTTTTTTTATGTATTTAATGATATTTTAGTGAAAAGAACACTGCCTTTGGAAAATGCTCATCAAAATTAAATTTAAAAAAGGTTTTATAACCGAATAGGGATTTTTTTTATTGTAAGGAATCATAAAATTTTACAGGTCGGAATTTTAATGTAATAAAATATTTATTGATTATGCATGTATTGAAATATAATTTTAATTAGTTTATAAAAGGAGCCATAATATTAGAAAATATTGTTAAGTTACCTTTTGCTTACAATTAAATATGATATAATAAAATAAAAATACATGAACGGTGTTGCCATATAGTTTTATTTGTCTCTCAATTTCAATAAAAATTCTGTACATAAATAAATTAAATAACAATGAATTTATTATTATAAATTATAACATGATTGCAACAATAAATTTAATAGAAAAAAATAAATATATTAACAAAACTATTTACATGATTATACGTAATGTTTCATTAGCTATCATTAGTATGGAATAGTTCATGATATCTTTTGCATATCTGGCATGTGCACGGCGTCTTTGGCCAATATTTCTTACTGGAACTTGTTTTTGTATGGTTCGGTTCTTCATTATCTATATAGCGACTCTCTAGTAACAATTTTTGAAGTCTTTCGTCATTCGGTAAATCTTCTAGGTCGCTGGTCCTAAAAATATAGGACCAAGTGTGTAATGAATAAAACAATAATTATACAGGGTGACTGATGAATTACTATCGATACTTGAGGACGTGATATTTGACGATCATATATGACAAAATAAAAATTAATATAACATAAATATTAATAAACTTTTAAGTAAAGTTAACCAAAAGTTATGTTATTAATTACGCATCGTGTGAACACCCTACAGATTAGGTATACACACACACACACACGTGCGGCGGCGTGGTGTTGTATCAGCACGCCGCCGCACGCGTCCACACTTGGAACGTGTCCACGGTTTATTTATTTATACGGAAATTTGGTCAAAAATTAAGTACCTATTTTTTTTACATAATTCGAATGAGAATCATGTACCGAGTATTCTCCTTAAATATTGATAGTAATTCACCGGTCACCCTGTATAATGAAATAAGGCTAATAGCAAATATTACAATGATCATGAGAAATACTGAAATAATACTATGTTTATCAATGTTAGTATGCTATATTATTCCCGATGTTTCCACTTCTTTGTTGTAACCATTATCACAGACCGACAATGTATTTTACAGTTTTTATTTATATCTACTCTCAAGGAATTTCATTTCAATTAATCTCAACTACTTTGAATGCAAACAGTAGGTATACTACCAACTACGAATTAAAATTGTTGCATGAGAACATCGCTCAGTAAATTATTATCACAGTTTGACTCAAACATCTTCAAGTGACAATAGTCAAAAACATTAATATATAATTATCAATAAATAGGCATAGTCTACTATTAAAATTTTATTTCAATATGTCTAATATAACATTAACATCCTACAAGTCGAAGTAGTGGTAGCTAGATTCCTAAAATCATATTTAATTCATATATATAAAACAAATCACTCGAATACATATGTAATGTCTGTATATATACTGCACTTATCATACATACTTATCTATATACTAACGACTTCAATCAATCTAAATACAAAGTCTATATAGACTTCGATGATTATATACACTATAAGTATCTATATAAACTCTACAAAAAAATCCATATACAGGCTTCACTAGTGTAGTTGAGTAACACATTCACCTGTTATCTTTTTCGTATGTTAGTCCTTTGAAGGCGCTCGCGTCAGTCGTATCCACAGAGTATACACTGTACTCTGGACACGGCCGAGATCGCGAGCAAGGGGACAGAGACACGCGGGACTTAGATAAGGGACTACAGACAATAGAGAAGAACTACTTTAATATGAAACTTTGATTTTTTTTTGGTGATCTATCACCTGTATATTACAGCTAGCTTCGGAGTGGGGGTAAAGTCGGTAAGGGGTAGTTGTATTCATACATGATTTTAACATGTAAGGGTTGGTTAGATTTGTAGGAAAGGATTTGCTTGCGTCGTTTTTTAGGAATACACAGTACTTATTGTGTTTTGTATGAAGTTTTTAGAACAATGATAATAGAATAAGTAATTATTACAATGGAAATATCTTTAATATTATCGAAACGATATTATCATCACTACTCCTATTACTATATGTTGCTATCCTATGATTTTCTTTCTATACCATCTCTTCGTGGACTGAAAAAAACTTCGTGAAAACTTAATTTTCGTTTTATTACCATAGTTATAAAGTTATATGCATATTTTCATCTCAAGTCATATTTCCTTCCATAGTACGATTACACATAATACGATTCATACTTTGCATTTATGATTTATCCATCCAAAACAGCTGCTTACCGTAGGTATGTTTAGTACAATTTTTAATAGTTATACTAAAAATGGCATTTTTTACGTTATGTATTATATGCATTGAATACATCAAAACCTTTTAATGATTTCCAGTGCAACAAATACAGTAGTGACGTTTCATTACAACGCTTTTATTGGCAGTGGATTTATAGAGAAAAGAAAAAAATATTACTTATAAACTTTTAACAGTTCTTATCATGTATGGAATATTATATGTATATATGTAATATCTTTGAACTCACTTTGGACACCGGCAGACCTTCCCTCGCTCTTTATCTAGACTGCAGCATGACACAGACCCGTCTGAACGACTTCTAGACCTAGACCGGACGATCCTTCCAGTTTTATTACACTTTGTTCTGGAAACAGAATTATTAACTTACACAGGGCTATATGATTATTACAAAGATGTTATTAATGGACATGTTCCAATATTTTTTCATTTGTTTCAATTACTCATGAATGTTTCCATATATGAAATATATTATACACTGTTATTTAGTACTTCGAAAGTTTTTTGCTTTTAAATTTAAATAAAGTTCTCGATTTAAGTTAAATGAAGCGATCGAATTGACTTCTCTACATATTTATTATAAGAATAGATAGATGTAGGTTCCCTTTTCCGGCCCTAAAATTCAAATTTGTGGTCCAATCATATTTTTTTTTTTCATAAAAACCACACCGGATAACTAGGCCATCGAAACAAAAAACCTGGACTCGTTTGGACTTTCAGTTGTTGAGATCGTCTCCATGGGTAAATGAGCCGAGTTACCAGTAAAGAGTTCCGTTCGCTTCTCGCGTTTCACTCAATAAACTTTAGGATTCATAGTTTTACAAGTATATTCACCTGTGATACTGGGCTGAATGACAGACTTGCCTTTGCCTTGAACTCTCAATATTTGGCGGCGAACAATGACATTCTTTCGCCTTTGTGGTACTCAACAAATTGCAGGGTAGATTCCAAACTTCATCAATACGAACTTTAGTTGCTATTTCGATTTTAGGAGAAAGGATACCCTAAAGGATAAATATTATTAGTGATTAATACTAAAATATCACTAAATAATGTTATAAGATATATATTACTGGGAATTCTTTAGATCTTCTCATGAGTAAGTCAACCCCATCAGTTGAACACATGTTAGGTGGAAAAAGCACATCGTTCATTGCTCCCAAGTACTGCGCCAAGATGACACAGTCACTTAAATTACAATCCTCGCACCATTGGACCAGCTCGCAATATATTGTTTCATCTTCTGTAATTGTTAATACATAAACTATTATTAAAATAATTATAAGTAATAACTGGAATATTAATTTGATTGTATATATGGGTATCACTATTTGGATAGGTATGGGTTGATGTATTTCTTTTTGCTTACTTGGAGTTACTTTTATCTTGCAAATATATAGTTAATTTCTATTCTGTTGGTGACAATAACTGTCCTTTTATGATAATATTTCAGTATTAATATATTTAAGAGAAATAATTTATATTTATCTAGACCTTTTTTGGTGGTAAACATTCATATTGTGTGGAATCTCAGCAATTAATTACAAAATATTGTTTAAGAAATTTATATAATAATGTATAAAAAGAATATTTGATTTTACTGTGTATATATATACCAGTTGTTTAAATTACCTTACTTGTGAAGTAACATACAACATATTTGTTCTACATACTTAAAATGATACTTACTCAGTAAGCAACAAATGTTATTAAGAGCACAGCTTTCTTGAAATCTTTTTCGAAAATAAAACACGTCTCTGAAGGGTAATGGAAAAACTGGAGGTAACAGGCAGGTTTGGTAACTAGTACCAAGAGCAAATACTGTGAGAGATACACGACCATCTTGACATAACCATACACCAGGACATGACACCTACAATTATAAGTAATAGTAAGCTAACAAAGTAATAATAATTTTAAGTATTTAAATTTTAATCAAAATAAAACGCGAGTAAAATCCGAAAAAAATATTAGTTTCATTTAAATGAGTACTCGCGAAAATCTTAGATCTCATTATATTACTAATATAATAAAATTGTGATAAAAATATACTCTTGAGACTTATTTAACTGTCAAATGATAAAACTTGAAGTACATATTTAGTAAATGTATTATATTTGAAGACATGGGCTTACCTTTTGTATTTCTATTTCAATGGTTAATTCAATAACTTTAGGCATGTTTAGGTGTCATATTTCTTAACCTAAACACACCACATTAAATAAAACACATAAGTAAAAGAATGAATTGTTAAGTCATAGTGTAGATGTTCACATTGTAAATACTGAATTAAATACTGAAAATAAAAAGGGTAGAGAAGGTTGGTATTTAGTAAAACGACATTGTACCAAAAAAAGAATTAAGTGCTGTTTTAGCTGATAAATAAACCCTTTAAATAATTTTAATAATAGTATTGGTTTTTTACTGTTTGTTTACCTTTGTTGTCAAACGGTAACTATGACAACTATGATAGATAGATTATTTAATGTATGTAGAGATTTTAAGGGATATTTACCATTTATTATTAAGAAGAATAAATAATTCTATCTTAAAAGTAATCCTCATTATTATATATTTTATTTTAATGGGACTAGATATATAATGGGTCAAAATGTGCAAAACTATGAAATTGTATATCTATCTGTCTGATTTCGTAATATTATATCATCTATATTACATCAAAGTTGAAACTACCAGTTCCTTTTTAAGTGTGATTCTAATTTGAAATTTAAAACTATGAATTCATGTTATTAAATAATATAATTTCTATGTACATATTGTTAAGATTATTAAATAACCATGACTAAAGTTGCATCAGTAATCCACTGGTTTCGATTAGATTTACGATTGCACGACAATCTTGCTTTACGAAATGCAATTAACGAAGTAAATTAACTTTGTTGAACTATTAAAAACTTTAATATGTTATGTTACAAATTACTTAAAATAATATTGTAATTTTTTCAGGCAGAAAATCGCAAACAGATATTGAGACCTATTTATGTGATCGATCCTGATATTAAAAATAGAGTTGGATGTAATAGACTCAGATTCTTATTTCAAAGTCTTAAAAACTTAGATACAAGTCTTCGTAAAATTAACACTCGTCTATATGTTATAAAAGGCAAAGCTGTTGAATGTCTACCAAAGTTATTTGACGAGTGGCACGTAAAATTTTTAACTCTGCAAGTTGATATTGACGCAGATTTAGTGAAACAGGATGAGGTTATTGAAGAATTCTGTGAAGCAAACAACATTTTCGTGGTTAAAAGAATGCAACATACCGTATATGATTTTAATAGTGTGGTGAAGAAAAACAATGGCAGCATTCCACTCACATATCAGAAGTTTCTTTCATTAGTATCTGATGTACAAGTTAAAGACATCATACAGATTTCGAAGAGTGTGTCTGATGAATGCAAAGGCAATGATTATGATTCCCAAGATTATGATGTCCCTTCATTAGAAGAATTTGGGATAAATGAATCCGAGCTCTCTGAATGTAAATATCCTGGTGGAGAATCTGAGGGTTTGAAAAGATTGGATGTTTACATGGCAAAAAAACAATGGGTCTGTAAGTTTGAGAAACCTAAATCCTCACCGAACAGTATTGAACCAAGTACTACAGTATTGAGCCCATATATCAGCCATGGCTGCTTGTCGGCTAAGTTGTTTTATCATAAGCTAAAGCAAGTTGAGAGTGGAAGCAAACACACTCTGCCGCCTGTTTCACTGATGGGACAGCTCATGTGGAGAGAATTTTATTACACAGCTGGTTCGGGTACCAAAAACTTTGATAAAATGGAAGGAAATTCTGTCTGTACACAAATACCTTGGAAGAAAAACGATGCTCACTTAAAGGCATGGGCAGAAGGTAAAACTGGGTATCCCTTTGTAGATGCTATAATGCGCCAGTTAAAACAAGAGGGTTGGATTCATCATTTGGCAAGACATATGGTTGCTTGCTTTCTAACAAGAGGCGACTTATGGATATCTTGGGAAGAAGGAGCAAAAGTCTTTGAAGATTACCTTCTGGACTATGATTGGTCTTTGAATGCTGGAAACTGGATGTGGCTATCTGCTTCTGCCTTTTTCTATAAATACTACAGAGTATACAGCCCAATAGCTTTCGGTAAGAAAACAGATAAAGATGGGCTGTATATAAGAAAATATGTTCCCGAGTTGAAAAAATATCCTAGCGAGTTTATCTATGAACCATGGAAGGCTCCAAAGGGTGTTCAGAAAACAGCTGGCTGTGTTATTGGCGAGGGATATCCGAACAGAATTGTTGATCATGATAAGGTCCACAAAGAGAATATTCAGAAAATGAATGCTGCTTATAAAATTAATAAAGAGAAAAAGGCAATGAAGAGACCAAGACAATAAAATATATTGAATTATGAGCTCTTAAATAAGTACAAATTTTTTCTAGTTTTGAATCTCTCTTAATACTGTTTTAAAAGTTTTTTATTTTGTACAGAATAAATTTTATGTTAACATTTAGAGAGTTTAATTAAACAGAAATATCATTTTCACTAAAATTCAGAAATTATTTTACAATTAGTGTACGAACATACAATACGAAATATTTACGTCTTAACTGTAAAAATGATAAATTATGAAAATATATATTGGTGTGAAAACTTCTTATTTAACTGAATCGCCGATTTCATTAATCTTTATGATAAAGTTGTCATAATAAGTCGTTTAGACAAGTTAAGCTGTCAGTTGTCACAATATAATGACAAGTTAACTGTTATTAAAAGTAGGTGTAAACTTTGTATTTAATTTCTCTTTTTTTTCATTGTGTTAAAGTTTTCATAATTTTATGTATTCAATAAATATATATATCAATTATGTGACACTGATAAGTCTTTTATACTTCTACAATACTAGTGGATTAAAAGTACAATAATAGGGGAGTATTATGATTATGGGGTAAGTATAATATATGATGTTCTCTGTAATTTATAAATAATAGCAAAATAATACTTCCACTCATGCAAAAACGTATTCATACATTTAAATAATAAAGCTACCTACAGAATTTATTAAAACACAACTGGTTTATTTGCATATAATTTGCTTCCTTCAATGAACTATGAAGTATATTTAAAAAAGATAAAATGTTTTACTGCCTTAGTACTTACCCTGATAAAGATATACTAATATAGTGTTTGTTTTATATATAAATGTTTGGCTTTGTTTGTTTTTAAATTGTGTTTAACTAGAAAAAAATAAAGTAACAAAAAGAAATGTGTGTTTGGCTTTACAAATAGTAAATAAAAACAGTAGTATGTAGCTGAACTTGTGACCCCTTCATTGTTACAATCAGGTTAAAACCAAACTTAATTTTAGATATTGAATAATATTTAAATAAATGTTTATTCAAATTATGTTAATTAAAAAGAAACTATTTAATTATTGCCCCAAAAACTAGTTATTAGAATAACACAGAAATATTGAGTTCAAATGATCATAAATTTGAATGGGTTTTTCTATAATTTCAAATGAGTTTAATAAAATTACATTGCCTTAAGGAAAATTAAACAGCCTGTCTTTGTTTACATTTAAATAAAGTTATTATAAGGTGCAAACAACTATTTATACTAAAAATTATCTAAAAAGCATTATTTTGTGACTTTTGCTATATTTGTTTAATATAGCAAAAGTAATACTTCAATAATAATATGGGTTTTATGCAATTTTCCTAATTAAATTTGAAGTTTTAAGATAAATAGTAATTTTGAAAAAATATTTATATTTGGCCCATATATTCAATTATTCATTTTATCACATTCTAACCATCATAAGAATATTGATGTCATAGGCTTCTAATACAAATATGATTTTTATGAGTGTTATGAATTGTAGATTATATTTTTATCACATAAATACACCATATTTCATAACACGAAACATAAATAGCACCTAATTGTATGTGTGTAGTCTGTTACAACAGAGAATTTGCTTATTAAATTAATTTACAAGAATAAAGTAATGTGAAATCTGCTGTTACAAAACTTGTTAATTATTAGAGCAGAAAAAATGCATCGTATCAACTGTATATTTTACTGTTGACTTGTATTTACATATGATAGGCAAAGATTTTCATACAATTAGTTTCGTGATAAAATATATTAGCATTGAAATGTAGGATCTTGTTTTGAGTTTAAGACATTTTTTTATCGATCCTTTTTATATTTAATATTAATTCCACTTTGACATTAATTTTAGGGCATTATGTATAGATTTTTCTCCTAGCCCTGTTTATTTAAATAAAGTCTTAAATATTCAACAAGTTTTAACTGGTTATTGTTTTGATAAATATGTCAAAATGTAGTGCTTTATTATGCACACAATGTGTCAAGATAAGACTTTTATTTTTTCATATCTGAATGTTTCAAAGATAGTGTGCACTCTAAATGAAATATTTAAGATCATATCCGTCAGGGTATTGTCACACAGGATACTATTTATAAATTATGGCCGCCTTGTTCGCTTTCACGAGCGGCAGTTTTGCGTTGATGGGGAATAACTGCATTTGTAAAACTTACTTGAGAAAGTTTTACCATATACAGGGTGACTGGTGAATTACTACCAATATGTAAGGAGAATACTCGGTACATGATTCTCATTCGAATTATGTAAAAAAAATAGGTACTTAATTTTTGACCAAATTTCCGTATAAATAAATAAAGTGTGGACGCGTTCCAAGTGTTCCAAGAGTGGACGCGTGGTGTTGTATCAGCACGCCGCCGCACGCGTGTGTGTGTGTGTGTATACCTAATCTGTAGGGTGTTCACACGATGTGTAATTAATTACATAACTTTTGGTTAACTTTACTTAGAAGTTTATTAATATTTATGTCATATTAATTTTTATTTTGTCATATATGATCGTCAAATATCACGTCCTCAAGTATTGATAGTAATTCACCAGTCACCCTGTATATTTTCCCCATACGAAATGTAGTACATGTATGCACTACTGAGTATTATACGTATGTGATGGCTCACGTAAGTTTCGTTGATTTAAAGGAATGGACATATATTTATTTTAGTAAAAGTAATAATTTTATTCTTAACGATTATCGTATGAATGCGGAGACTAATGAATTACTATTATTTATCGATGGACACGGTAAATACTTTGTTTTGTTGAAAAAAAAATGGGTTTAGACAGAAAAAACAATATTTGAGAAATTGTTGGTGAATTATTCCATTTATTTCTATAAAGTAGATACGTTTTATACGAAAATAAGGAAAAATTCTCGGATTAATTTTTTGTTACTTAATGTCATTGACAGTGAATGACATTTAAACATTTTTCCTGTTTTTTTTAAATTAATTACTTTTTTTAGGTTTTGTTTAACCTGTGAGTTTCTTACTATGAGGAAAAACATGCTAAATGAATTGTAACTTTTCACTGTTTTGATAGAACTTATATTTTTATCGTGTGCTTGATGTAGCAGACAAGCATGGTACATCAATTCGGTCTTGAAATCTCCATTTTTTCTTAAAGGAATTATTTTGACAGAGGACAGAATAAAATTATGATATGAACATTGTATAACTCATTAACAGCCTGTTAAAACATTAATATATGAACGAACATTCATGTTAACAATAGTTACGTGTACAAATGTACCTTTGACAATTTATCAATTGTTGCTCTGATAACTATAACGCATTGAATTGTTGGGTAAGAGGTTATTTTGCAAATTAATTATTTCCTGTCACTATACAAATGGATTGCTCTAGAAAGCTGTTCACTATTTGTTCGTTTGCTATGATTCGCTTTGATATTGTTTTGATTTTTAGAGTTTTACTGCAGTAGCTGTTAATGTGATGTAGTCAAACGACGATAAATTCTTTTATTTAAGTTTTGATAGCAATGTAAAATGGTGAAAAGTATTTTTAAGTAGCATATTCTAGTGTTATAAATACGTATTAGAAAAATTGTTCGTGACAGATTAAATACAAAAACGAGTAATCCAATTTACAAAAGTGGGCAATTTAATTATTTATTTTTCGATACAATTAATCTCAATTTTTAGTCTATTATAGTAAAAATTTTGTAATTTGTTTTTGTCGAAAGAAATTATTTATATAAGATAATGAAATGAAATTTTTAAGGTACTTTTGGTTAAAATACCTAATTGTTTTTTTTATTCAAAAATATGTCAAAAAAGAACAAAACTTAATACTGTTTGTTTTATTATATATAAAACTTAAATTTTTAGCTGTTCGAATCGAAATTAGAAAATGTTTGTTTTTTGGTTGTTTAGTATTTTTTTCGTGGGATAAAGGAATGAAACCAAAACGTGGAGCAGCTTTCAATATGTAGTATATAAAAATTATTCTCATAAATTTAAAGCATATAAAATGTTCATAATATTTATTATTTATCAATAATTATATTCTACTACGTCTTAATATCTGATGAAATAACAGTTTTCGTTATGTATATTAATTCCTTACGTATTTTCTCTGATATTGTTTTAGAAGATATAAACATAACATAAATATTATTGGATGGATATGTTTTTGATCAATTGCATTTAGTATTATTATTTATAGTCTTGATTATGAGCTAGGTTTAGCTAGCGGTTTCGTTCATATTGAGTAAAAAATGAGTGAATTTATATGACATGTGGAAATATCTCATATTCTTCAAATGTGATTATAATAAAGTATTATAAATAGAGGAATTAGAATGTTTTGATTGTAAAGAAGTTCTATTCTTATTTTGCAGTATAGGTACGTTAATATGAAAGAAATAAATTTAACCTATATTAGTGACATTTTCTACGTTCATGAGATTTTTTGTAGTGTCTCATTTCATTTGATTGCGATTTCAAAAAAAATATTGTCAAATTGAAAGGAAAAGTTCATGTAGTTTTTTTTAAAATAAACAAACAAACACGTGGCTGAAAAAAAATGTATTTAGTAATAAATATACGTATGTGTAGTTTTTAATAAAAAAATAAATTATTTATGCAATTTTCAGCAATTTAATAATTGTATATGAATTTCTAATATATTATTTAATACCTGATATATATCAAGATATAAATAACATATAGTAAGAAGAAGCAATTAAACATAAATAATGACATATTTGAAATTTGTTATTGAGGAAAAATATGTTTTTATAGGAGAACTTAATGGATAGTATATTATTATGTAATGCTTCAATAACGGTTGTATAGAATGTTTGATTTTCTAACTCAGGGCTCGATCGCTTAGTTGACAAAGAGACTGGGACGCAATATCCTGGTAGTTACAGGTTTGAGTCCTGTCCAATATTAAATTAACTGTATAGATTTGATATTCAATTGTATTGACTATAAAAGTAAGTAACTTAGTAAATAAGACTAGTAAGTAAATTTTTAAGGATCAAGTTATTTTTTCAATTTAAGCTATGGCTTTATTCACACTGAAATCGTGAAATATTCTGCCAATGTCAGGGTTTTTTATTGAACAAATTATAATCTTGAATACTGTGTGGAGAAAACACAAAGAGTTTATCAAAATAAATGAAATATTTTTTTGTAAAAAGAATATGTTGTACTTTAACCAGCACCTAGAACACCAAAAATACATTATTAATAATCTAAATAACTTAGTTAATTGTTAGGGGAATTATAAAAGTTATGTCATAAGATTTAATGAATTTACACACAAACTATACAAAAGTACTATGAATTAAAATAAAAAAATACGTAGCGTTTATTGAACATCCATTATAATTAATAGAAATAACATCAAAAAAGATATAACTTGTTTTTTTGGCAAGAAAAAAAAAATGAGAAATTGAACTCTCGTCAAAGCCACATTCACACAATGACTGATCTCTTATATAGTTTTAGCCAAATGAAATAAAATACTAACATGTCCAATCCCTAAAAGACATATTGTAGATGTTAAGAGTGATCGGCATTTTTGTAAGGGGGAAAACCAAGTTCGTGTATTATATTTTATCAGTTACTTTACTTGTCAAATATGTATGACACACGATGACGCTGACCTATAGTAGGGTTGCCAACAATAGTATTGAAAACTATCAAGTGATATTTATATAAATAAACCTTTTATATAGAAACTACATAGCTTTCCGCCCGCAGCTTCGCCCGCGTGGAGTTCGGTTATATCGCGTTTATAAGAGAACCTTTCAAAATTCTAGGATAAAAACTATCTTATGTTCTTTCTCAATGACAACTTTATCTCTGTACCAAATTTCATTAAAATCAGTTCAGTGGTTTAGGCGTGAAAGCGTAACAGACAGACAGACAAACAGAGTTACTTTCTTATTTACAATATTAGTAGGGATAGTACAGGTTAATAAATGAAAAATGTTTAGAACGTAGTGTAAAGATGAAATCTTATGTTTGACACAGAAATCTTTTATTATTAAAAATACTCAATTAGTTTTAATGATCGTAAAATACGCTAATAAATTCTATTTATCTCATATTTTTGTTTCATACGGCCTTCGCATGCACAAAAATATTTCACGATATAAAATTAATATTGATAAACTTTGACAGTTATATATACATATATAGTATATGTGCTACATTCATTGTTTTTATTTTCAGATAAGGCAGAGATGAAGCTATTAGAACTTAAGATTAAATGAGGTATGTATACGATGTACGAAACATCATGTTATGGTTTACTCTTTAAATAGTATGGTTATAACTTTTTGAATCGTTATATCTCAGAAATGGTGGCTCGTAAGAAAAGAAGTATTGATACATTTGTTATAGATAATACTATGATCTATAATTTTTGTCTGAGGTACTTTTCTGATAAAACTTATCGTTTTGCTGAAAATCGCGAAAAACTCATTTTTTTGACATTTGACCTTGAATAAAATTTTTCCACACACGGGAGTGATGGGGAACTTTCAGTTAATGTTTATAATCGTGTATTGAACAATTGTACCGAAATTCAGCTTGATGCGAATTTATGTAATTTCACCCTAATTTTTGGTCTAATTTGACCTTACTATTATATAAATTACCCGTATAATCTATTTAGATCGTATCAAAGAAAGAAATCAAAACAGTTTTGACATATGATAAACGTGGCTACGAAGATAATGTACGGGTATTCACCCTATATTATTAATGAGAAAGTTTGTGAAGATGTATAGATGTTTGTTGTTTGTTACACTTTAACACGAAAACTACTGAACTGATTTTGATTAAACTTTATATTAATGGAGCTTAGATATTAGAATGAGATATAGGCTATAATTTATCTCGGAATTTCGTGTACTTTCTGCGGTGTCACGAAATAACTGGTATTGTGTATGAAGTCACGTGACAGAGACTATGTACAGGGTGACTGGTGAATTACTATCAATATTTAAGGAGCATACTCGGTACATGATTCTCATTCGAATTATGTAAAAAAAATAGGTACTTATTTTTTGACCAAATTTCCGTATAAATAAATAAAGTTTGGACTCGTACCCAGCCTTGCCGGCGCCAGTGTGTCGCTACTCCCCACCGACGCACCGTGGCTAATTAGTCGGGCGAGCGCCGCCGTAAGGTCCGTACGTTCGTCTTCCCGCGCGCGCGCCTAGCGATCGATCTTACGCGTATACCTAATAATAATCTGTCGTGTGTGCGTATGACCTGTTATTACTTATTAGTAATTAAGTATGGCTTTTCAATACACAAATGCAGAATACTTGGACATGGTTCATGCGTATGCGCGTGCAAATGATAGCTTGCCGGGCGCAATCAATTTGTACCGGGAGATGTTCCCCAATCGTCGAGTACCTATGGCCAGCGTCATCTTAAACGCTAATCAAAGATTACGAGACTTCGGACAGTTCCGTGTTCCAACACATGCCCAAGGAAACGTCTTGTGTATGCTACAGAGTATGTAAACAGAGAGGAGTTGAAATTAAAAATCAATAGTGATTTCGAAACTATTAAAAGTGACCCATTCGTATTAAATCGTGTGAAAGACAATATGTGTAAACGTGCCGAACTGTGTATCACACGAGAAGGAGCTCGCTTTGAACATTTGTTAAGGTTAGTGTAGTTATGTAGGTAAATAGGTAGTTTAATGATTGACAATTGTTGTAAATAAGTATGATTCCATTTTTAAATAGGCCGAAATACCAAGATAGGTAAACAGTTCATATTATTTTTTATGTCAAGGTCACACCATTTACCTAGTCAATAAATTGGTTGCTTAAACGAAAGAAATCTCTTGGTATTTTTGCCTGTCCTAAGCCAGGATTAAAGTATGAAGGGAATTGGATCATTTTTGTTTATCTAAGGTCTAACACGCGGCGGCGCGCGGCGTTTGGATGTAGGTAAACTACCGCGCGATAACTACATATACCTACGTACATAACTGTTTTGTGTCGATAACGCAGCTAGGGTATCCACGCGATCCGTAATTAATTACATAACTTTTGGTTAACTTTACTTAGAAGTTTATTAATATTTATGTTATATTAATTTTTATTTTGTCATATATGATCGTCAACTACCACGTCCTTAAATATTGATAGTAATTCACCAGTCACCCTGTATATTTGTGACGTAAGCACATTTACCATATCTATAATTTTAATACACTTTATAAATTTTTTCTCTTAGCCTAATTCCGAAGTTAACGAGCAGGAGGTCACGGTCAACAATTAATATTAAATGAATTGACTTCAATTAATGCTATCAAACTTTTATGATATTATTTTGATTCTAAACTAAAATAATTCTTACGATTCTTCCTAATAATCATAAAAATAATGCTCAAATAAGCTTTTTATATGATTTTCAATTAGATTACAAATGTAAAACGAAGCCAATGTATTATAAATTATAAAGCATTTAAGCTTATGGTTCGAGAAATTAAAATTATTTACGACTTCCTAAAATACTTATAAATTCGGGCAAAAAATTTTCTTAAGTACTGTGATGGATTTTAATATAATGTATTAAAATTTATACGACAATTTATATCTTCATTTAAATTTATTTCCGTCCATGTAAGAGAAAGTAATCAAAAAGGGAAATAATTTTAAACACTAGATATTAGATCTTCTTAAAGAGGGTCTTATTTCCAAAAAGAGGGTTGATGTCAGGCAGTAAAAACAATTAGTCAAAACTATTCTCAACTTGTAAGGCAGACCCTGGCTAAAACTGGAAAATTGCCAGGTAGAAGAAGATATTAGATCTTTTTAAAATCCTGACGTACTATGGAAAAAAAATAATTAAAATAAACATTATACAGCTCAAAAGATTATATTCATATACTTTAATGAGAATCTCTTTTATTTGTAATCAGGAAATTAATTGTTTTTACTCCAAGTTAATATAAATGGAAAATTAATTAAGGAACTTTCTAGAAACTTGTCATTATTTTATGTAAGATTGCCATGAAATGAGAAATACCGTTTCCATAGTTTGATACGTTAACACATGTATATAAAAAATACTTTACGATTTATGTCTTTACCGTCAGACCGCACGTTAATACTGTTTACTCTACGTATGCAGTATCACGATGCTGACTTATGGTAAGCATATTTTTGGAAGCAGTTGTAATTGTTATCAATAAAATATTATTTGCCTTAAAACGTGAGGTACAGTTAATTTCTAATTATTTTTTTTTCACTTGTTATATTTTTAATAAATAAAATACTTAACGTTTGTTTATTTTTGTTAACATTGATATACAGGGTGACTGGTGAATTACTATCGATACTTTAGGACGTGATATTTGACGATCATATATGAGAAAATAAAAATTAATATAACATAAATATTAATAAACTTCTAAGTAAAGTTAACCAAAAGTTATGTAATTAATTACGCATCGTGTGAACACCCTACAGATTAGGTATACACTGACACTCACATAAACGCATGTCGTGACGTGGTGTTGTATCAACACGTCGCCGCACGCGTCCACACTTGAACACTTGGAACGTGTCAACACTTTACTTATTTATACGGAAATTTTGTCAAAAATTAAGTGCCTATTTTTTTTACATAATTCGAATGAGAATGATGTACCGAGTATGCTCCTTAAATATTGATAGTAATTCACCAGTCACCCTGTATAATAATACTAGCTTCCGCCCGCAGCTTCGCCCGCGTGGATTTCGGTTATATCGCGTTTCCAAGAGAACCTTTCAAAAGTCTGGAATAAAAACTATCCTATGTTCTTTGTTAAGGTCAAATTTCATTAAAATCAGTTCAGTGGTTTAGGCGTGAATGCGTAACAGACAGACATACAGAGTTACTTTCGCATTTATAATATTAGTAAGGATTATTGAAATTGAAACCTCTTAGCATCCAGTGAGTTCACCGTGCGGGTGCCGGTTTAATTAATAATTAATTAATATGTATGTATTTCTAAATTACTCGAAAATAATGACGCTTTTATTTGTAATTATTCTGTTTGATACCACATACTTCTTGAACAGTAAGGATATGTTTTACATAAGAATCTCGTCTTGAGTATTTGGAGAATTTGCATTGTTTAATTCTTTTCTAATTTTCGTATAACAAGTACATCCTTTTGCATACATTCAGTGTAACGTTAAATTCCTAAATTATGACGTGTATTTGTTATTCAGTCTTTTAAATTTACATTCTTATTAAAGTTATCTAAATGAACCTGTATTTTTAACTATTTTGTTTCATTTATGCTTCAATAGTTTCGCTGTGGTTGGCCTTGAAAAGGTATAAATTAAAAGAAATTAAATTTTTACTAATTAAATGGAGTAGACTATAGATATTATAGTATAGTCTTATAGTATAATGGTTTATATTAAAAATTATCGCAAATGGTGACAAATACCAATCGTAATTTCAGTCATGGCAATTATTATTTTAAATGAGAAATACCAATCTTTTCATTTCTTTGTATATTTTTGCTACACGGTCATATATTTAGCAGTGATTTGCATATATTGTTTTGGTCTAGATATAAAAGTTAAAACTGGAATGACATATTAGAGATATATTGATTAGTCCAAAAGTCTGATAGGTTAAGAAAATTCTTTTGTAATAAAAGTAAAACCTTTTGCAAGTCTTAAATTACCAGCTGAATTTGAAAAATAACTTATTATTTTCTCTTTCCTACGACAATATATTTTACAAAGTGAGTATTTTAGCTGATTTTAATATATAGATTTCTAAGATATAATCTTTAGTTCAATACTTTTACGGATTAGCTTTCAAATTTTTGAATGCACGGCCAATGACATGATATACTTAGTGTTAACAGATTGTCATTTATAAATTTTTCCCACATTTTAATATTAAAGCAGGCTATAGAATGAAAAACGGAAAAATCTCTAAAAATACTTCTACTTTTTGTTTAACAATAGTTTTTTATCACACATACATATACCTACAATATCTACGTATATTATTTAGCGATCAAAACTCTTTCGTTGTTAAAAGTAATTTTACAGCCGCCATATTGGTTTTGATAAAAGTCAAACACACTTCGACAAACGTGTCTAAATACCAAACATGTATGAAAATCAGCTAAATAAAATGTAAATAGTAGTTGTTTACCTGTTAATAAAAAAATTCAAATTTCCTTTATCGTGTAAAAACTTAAATATGTGCTTAATTATATATCTTTTATTTATTATTAGCCATATTAAGGATAAAATGTCGGTTCTTTATTCAATTTTAAAACGCGGGAAGATCTGGATTCATGACGTCATGGTAATTGTGAGGCAATAATGGTGACGTCATAGTCGTAGTACGTATTATTACTAGATACTAGTAAACACACTAAAGGAAGCGATTCATGCAAGTCATCACAGTTTCAGTAGAGTGATTTATTATTGTGATATTAACTGGCGATTTTTACCGACTTCTCATGAGTTTTATAAGAACAATTATCACATACCCTCTAAGTCTGTTTCCAATGGTGAAAGCTGACATGAAAATACTTGAAGCAGTTTTGAACATACACACAAATATTTTATATAGTTAACGCTTTGCAGTATATGATAATAATAAACATATGTTTTTGAATACATATATATTTATTTATTTAATAAAGTTGTATATATATTTTTAATATGATAATCAATCATTTATGTACATCTCTAGCACGTGACGTGATTTCCTTTTAATGGATTTGATAGTGATAAGAATGCACCTAAATGCTTATCAATTAAAATTAATCGGACTGATAACGACAAAAACATTTAAAATATAGAAGTAATTGATCATAAGAAATTTTATAACACATCACAGATAATAAACGTCAGTTGCGGAAATAGTTCATAATTAAATGGAATTTAATATTAAAATTGTAAAATATTTTGTTTGTATACAGAGTATAAATACGCAAGACATCGTAGGATTACTACTTGAAAGATCACTCAGATATAAATGTGCTTCGTCATTCTCTTATGGCTAAAAAATTCGTGACGTCATCTTATAAGCGAAACTTCATAGTAAATGTGACATGAAGAATTGCACAATATATTTAATTTTTTTTTAAATATATCATGCCAGTATTTTTAAACGTCCACAATTTTTTATTGATATTGATTTTTTTAAAAATAAATATTAAAGATTAATGCAAAAAATTATGAATATTTATTTAACAAAAAAATTTTGTTTTTTCTAAAATTTATATTTATTAAAAAATTAAAATATGAAATTTTCACCCTAATTCTTTTTTTTTATTTCGTTTTTATTAATTGTCTGTACCTATACGTGTTATAAATATCAACATTGATCAGTAATGCCATAGTATTTATTTAGTTCATTGCCAAAACTAAACCGCACTTGAGGTTAACGTATCCATTACTCCATTATCCGTCAATAAGTTGACAGATCCCAGCAAGGTAATATAACTGTGGCTGGTTTACGCGCCATTATCATACTGTGTCGCGCGCTCAGAGTGGACGCATGCTCTTTCGGAATTTAAAATTTGTTTTTTTTTTAAACATTGTGAAGTGTTTGTGGCCAGTGTTCCATTAACTTTTTTGTTTCAGTAAGTAGTTTTAATGTCCATCTTGTAATAATAAAAAGTTAATATATAGTTCTTTTTTAAGTTGTATAAAACTGATGTTAGTGTCACCTGTACAATTATAATTAATATTATTGCTTGACATACCTATAACATTCTTTTGAGGTACGATTAACCTTCATTTATGTATTAAATATTCAATTATTTTTTAATTCAATGATAAGAATATCGAATGTAATAGATATAATATTATTTTGGTTTTGTTGATATTTTTTTTGTATGTGTTAAGAAAATAAATAATGTCTATATACAAACTGGTTAGTTGGGTATAAAATAAAATGAAAGTCACCATATTAAATGATAACAAGCTTAAAAGAAAGTGTAAATTTATCTTCAATATATAGTTTTACGTAAATAATACTTATTCTGTGATGTGTGACGATTAATTTCTATTGATATTTAGTTCAAATCTTTTCTATTTATGAAATCAAATCTGATTCTTTTCTATTTAAGTAAGATCTAATGTTTCAAACATATTTCTTTAGAAGATAAGTACTGTATAGTGCATTTATAAAAACGGTTTTACGAATTTCTGAACGAATATTGTTTTGGTTGGTAGTTGAATTTTTTTGTGTTTTATATATCAAAACGAAAGAATGGCTGCTTTTTAAAATTTTAAAATGCAGTTATTCAGCGACATATATTTTATTTATATCTATTAATAATACAATTTCAAACATCATAGACGTGAAAAATTTATTGTATTTAAAAGAAATTAACATTTCAAAAGACCTTTGTCATTGGTTTATACAAATGTTTGAACTTTTTTTTCTGTATATATTATGTTTAATTTATTTCTAAACCACACGATGATTTATTTTGAACCGTTTTTGAAATGTCAAAGAATTACAAAATCTATTTTAAGATCTGAATTTACTAAGTGGGTTAGGAACGTAAGTAAAGCAAGCAACATAACTAATATTCTAGTCTAGTCTAGTCGATAAATAAATAGTCTTAAAATAAATAGCTGAAGAATTTCGTATAGTCCATTTTTTGCTTATCATAGACTGTAACGGTGAATAGTTCGGAATTTTTTTCACCATTCGTATTGACTAAATAATAATTATAATTTTATTCTGATATGAGAATGACGTCAGGGTTTCCAATCGGAAGACAGCGAGTCATGAAAAAACATGATCTGACGTGCATTATTTAATTCAAATAGTGTAATAATTAACGACTATTTTCCTCTATACTATTGTTAAAGGCGTGTGTAGATTCGTTTATAAAATACTAAAGATCAGGTTTTGTTATTATTTATTGATATGTGTTGTTAATGCGTATATAACTTTGAAAATAATTTAATTTAAAGAATTTGAGAAGGGTTTTGTATAATGTAATACAAATCATACGTATTTATTTAATACTAGCTTCGCCCGCGTGGAGTTCGGTTATATCGCGTTTCCAAGAGAACTTTTCAAAAGTCTGGGATAAAAACTATCCTATGTTCTTTCTCAAGGTCAACTCTATATCTGCACCAAATTTCATTACAATCAGTTCAGTGGTTTAGGCGTGAAAGTGTAACAGACAGACAGACAGAGTTACTTTCGCATTTATAATATTAGTAGGGATATAAAAAAAATAATCTAAGCGCCTATCCCGGTCGCTCGAACCCAGAGAAAGGAGAACCCAGGGTCCGCTTTCCTACTTAGTCCTCTCCACTTTGCCGTATCTTCGGCATCCTTCTTATTGAGTCCATTGGCACGTATGTCATCTTGCACGACATCTTGATAGAAATTAATTATTATTTTGTATGCTTAATTTGATATTAAATACTTCAGTAGTAAAGTAATCTTTGATCTTATAATGGGATATTTGTACCAAAGGTTCTTATAGTAAATAGATTTAACGCCTTTTCATTATTTAGGTTAAGCTTGTTCTCTTCACTCTTCACGGAAGCAATATAAAGTATAGGACTTATGTTTCCTAAGTAGCCCTTGAAGGTGCAAGAAATTTTATACGGAGTATTTATGTGTGACGTCATACGGTCATACGTGTTACTAGGAATTATTAGTGCAGTAATTAATCAATACATCGAATTTTATGTTTTACGGAAGAATGTGAAATCATTTCTTTTTTATACCGTATATTCCTTTTTTTATAGTACCGTCGCCCATGGACATCGGCAACATCTTTGTTGCGGATGCGTTCCAACCTTGTTTTTTTAGGGATAGGGAGGGGTGGGAATAAGGAAATAGTAGGAAAGGTTGGGAAATAGGGAAAGAACAACCGGCTCTCTCACTCATCGGACGAAACGCAGCCATTACAGGCTACTTCACGCCGATCTCCTGTGAGAGGGTGGTACTTTCCTGGTCGAGCCAGCCCATGTTCGAGCTGTAGTAACTGACCACAGCTAGGCTCTACCACCTATTTCTTTTAAATAATAAGGGAAGATTCATTTATAGAATTATTAAGGTGATTGAAATGTACCTAAGTTAGTCCAGAATGTTCTTTCTGAATGGCTGAAGAAAGAAAATACTAAAGTTCGTGATATCTATGTTTTTGGTTTATAATCTGCCATTGTATTATGTCAAATGAGACGCACAACAGAAACACGTGTATCAGTTGATTTAAAAATTTCTTTGTATAAATTATCTTTTCATTTCAAACTTTAATCTTTTACCGATAAAGGTGACATTAAAATGTCTTTTTGTAAAACAAAATTTATCTTTGTTTTGAGTATTTGTGTATATGTACTAATATTTTTAGTTCAATCGCTATATACATCAATTAAAACTATATACATAATTGATTACGGAACATAGAAATGTTTATGATTGTAGCATTGTGTTTTTAACAGCAGAAAGTTAATTACAATACAATGGATTTTTTTTTAAATGTTATAATTGAGAAATTTCTATGTAATTTGTGAAGCGAAACTAAGCAACAACTATATGTATAATATCTGTATATAAATTCACTATAAGTGAAGGCAGTGATGGACACGTACTGTGAGTGAAATCATAGTTTTGCAACTTTTGTTTGCATTTTACAACTATATTATATAAATATATACATACATACATTGTTTAAAAGGCCTCTCATACATGAGGGCGCGGGTTCGATCCTGGCAAGTACCAATATGATTTTTCCGAATCATATGTACTTTCTAAGAGTATTTAGACATCACTGATTAATGCATTCCCAAAGAGGGTTGATGTCAGGCAGGCGGCCCGTCGTAAAAACAATTAGCCAAAACTATTCACAACATGTAAGGCAGACCCTGGCTAAAAGCTGGGAAAATTGTCAGGTAGATGATATTGTCTTGGTGATAGTGGATCATATATTATATAATGATCGTTGCCATGACAACCACATAACAAACAAACGATTTTCCATTAATACATGAACAGTGAAACTATTAATTTCACAAATAAAAAACATATGTAGGTTCTTGTTATTCTTTTTCTCTTTCATAGTTTTTCTTTTAAATTGTAATTAAATAATTGCAAGATTTTTTTAATATAGATGTATAAACTTTTGTTTTTTACTCAAGAACTACTGTTTTTAGTATTGAAATTGCACAAAAAGCATTTACCATGTCATTAGATAAATTTAGTATGCATATGATAGAAAATAATAATTTTAAAATATTGTTTTTTCATATAATTGGTCTACCTTCCAATATAGTTTAGGCCTCGTGTTAAATGTTGACGACATTTTAAATTACTTTTAATTTGAATACATTTAGTTCTCGTTTAATATATAATTGTCTCCTGATTTTCCTCGCATGTTTGAGTAATTTTGTGTGTGTGTGTGTGTGTGTGTGTGAATGGTTATGTTATAATGTTTGTGTTAAGATCGTGTTATGTTTACCTCTGTTATGGGAATTTCAAAATATTTTGGTCTTTTAATGTATGTATTGTATGAATTAATGTTGTTTGAATGCAAGATACTTAACGGTTAATATCTTGTCATGTTTTTTTGTGTTGGTAAAGTAAAGTCTGTATTTTTCGTGGTATTTGTATAATATATTTTACATGGAAACGATTGGAAAGTTGTCCGGTCTGACCGCTTGGACATAATTGCAGCCCGGGATGTGCGAATGTGAGAAAAATATGGTGATAACGGATGCTGGTCTTGTACTAACCTAGTAATTAATTGTTATAGTACTTATACAGTGAGAATCTTTATATGTTCTACCTGGCAATTTCCCAGCTATAGCCAGGTTCTGCAGATACATAAAACATATCTTTATATATAAAACCCTATGTGTGTATGTCTATGCATAAATCCTGAACGGCTGGACCAATTTGAATGATCTTTTTGTATGCATTTGCCACATTCAAAAATCTGCTTGGTAGATGGCGCTGAAGTCTTTATCTAAGTTATTTAAAAATGAAAATATTTCAATATAGGTTGCTATATGTATTGATTTAACACACTAAATACGTTTCTCTTTGAGTACAAATTTGATCTACACAAGCAAAACAAGTATATATTATATATTGACGGATATTTGAGTTGCATTTACAAACTGTAACGATGTATGAATGAATATTTTAACATATTAAATATGAATAGAATTATAAGTGGTTGATTTATAACAATGCTAATTGTTTGTACACCCGGCAGCACGAGTCTAGCTGTCTTTATTATGGTAATACACCGAATATGGTTCAAACAATTGTCACCACAATGGTATAACATTCTGACGTTTGTATGTCACGTTAAAAAACGTATAAAAATCTAACAACTACGTTCAAGTTACGTCAAACGTAGAACACTTACGTTATCATTGTTCATTTATATGCTCTCAATAATATTACGTAACTGATAAGAATCTATAGTATTGCTAATAATTTTCTAAGTTGTTGAATGTGTTGCGGTCCAATCATACACACACACACACACACAAATATATATATATTTGTAAGTTGGTAAAGCATCCTTGTAAAGGGACGAACGACATTGTCAAGTGTTTATTGAATAATGCCTTTGGGTTCAGTGACTTTTTTTGCTTCAATCACCCTATCGCGTGACTCCACGCTATAAAATATATACCAATATCTCCTAAAATAACAGTTTTCAAGTTAACACTCATTAACAGTGCCACTTTCACTTGTATAACTCATAGGCCGTCATTGTAAAATTGTAAATCTTCTTTCATGTACAATTAACGTAATGATTTTAATTTGTTGTTAAATGTGCTGTTCATTATTCTTAACTAGTTCAGCCCCTGGCTTCGTCTGTATTATTTTTTATTATTATTGATATCAATGAAGATAATAAACTCACTAAAATACGAAGAGCCTTTGTTAATCCTTATTTTTGCGTGTGAAAATTTCTTCAAAATTGTCCAATATTAAGAGATTATCCACAGTAAATAAATAGACATACAGACAAAATAATTGTAAAAATTCTTTATTTTATATATACCATTTACAGCTTAAGTTTCTAGATAGATTTAATTATGCTTTCAAAGTATTCCGTGACCGTGTCACCGAGTATGTCTTAGAATGCTGGTCGTGTACGTATGTTTTTGTCATTCTAACGGCAGTATAATGAGGTGAACTGTTCATATTATCCTGCTAATAGTTTACAGTTTAAATACTCTTGATATTTATACAATCCCTACTAATATTATAAATGCGAAAGTAACTCTGTCTGTCTGTTTGTTACGCTTTCACGCCTAAACCACTGAAATGATTTTAATGAAATTTGGTACAGAGATAGAGTTGACCTTGAGAAAGAATATAGGATAGTTTTTATCCCAGACTTTTGAAAGGTTCTCTTGGAAACGCGATATAACCGAACTCCACGCGGGCGCAGCTGCGGGCGGAAAGCTAGTTTTGTTATAAATGCTCTAGTTTTGATCACCGTATACTAAAAATACTATACTTTTTATATTGGTAGTGATGGCGTATTATGAAAAAGCCATTTTAAGTTGGAATAGCTTGTTAATACATTACCTACACCAATTTCTATGAAAATTATATTTGTTATAAAAATAGCTTTGAGATCTAAGATCTCACATCTCGTCTGCCCGTGATCACGGTTGCTGTAAAGTAGCCGAAACGTCGGGAGTATGTAGTTTATAATCAAAAATAAAATCGTTTAGTACATCCGAAAATATTAGTTTCATTTAAAACATAGCTTTGCTGTATTTATTCCTGGTTCTTTAATTAAACGGATATAATTTGATAATATTTATCAAATATATCTTAATAAATATCGATGTCTAATTAGCGATATTTTTCAATCACTGTCCTTGAAGCAAAGATAATAAAATTCTACATAAATACTTTTTTTATATCTTCAAGTCAATGGACAAATAACATGAGCATAGCAACCTCTTTTAATTAATCCCATTAATTAAGCGATTACTTTAACCATTAAAATGAATTTGCCCTAATTAATCTCAATATTGACAGGCAAGGTTGATGGACTTGACAAGTATGTACACTTAATAAATAATATATAGTATTATAGTCTCTATGTACACACGATACGTGCTAGAATCGTTTGTACATGTATCCTTGATATTTGTAAAGCGTGTATCGATTCACGCAATGTCATATCGATTATTGGAATTGTTCACGCAATGAAGTAACTTTTAATTGATTGTGTTAGGATTATTTAACTATAACTCATCTCTAGTCATCAGCCTATCAGAGCCCACTGCTGAGCCTCTTCTCACATGGAGAAGGTTTGAGCATTAATCACCACGCTTGCTCATGACGGGTTGGTGATTTCAAACTTATTTTGAAATTATAAGTCCAGGTTTCCTCACGATGTTTTTCTTCATCTGTCAGTGGTGTCTAAATACTCTTATCTTGGTCTCTAATGAATATTTAAATATTATTTTTTATTTATTATAAAGTTAATATAATTTTTATTCTATAGCAATTCTCGGTGCAATGAAATCATTCCGAGACATAATATTTACAAAGCCCGCTATTATGTCCGCTGATAAAGTTAACAGTTTTATCTCATTCATGTTAATTATAATAAATATTTTGCATACTTTTACATTTATAACATGAAACGTTACTTATATTTTTCATACAAATAATATATAATGTTTCGTTTATACTTTATATATGGATAAAATTCATTTTAATAAACAATATTGTTTTTTACTATCTTTTCGTCAGTACAATTTTAATTAAACGTATATTTTGCGGATCTAATACGACGGAAGGGTATTATTTTATATATTAAAAACGCGATTTATTTGGTTAAACTATAGTTTCTTTTCGATCTGTAGATTAAATGTTACTTTCAAAGTTATAATACGTATAACAATAGTCTATGGACCGATTATTTTGTTATCATGAAAACAAACGATTTCTTGATAACAAATAGATAAAATCTGTCTGTGATATATATGTGTCATCTTTTTTATAATTGCCGAACATAAAACAGTATTTATATATATTTAAATCGACCTCCTTTTTATTCATCCAATATTACCTTATGTACTAATGTTGCATTCGTTTTACCTAATTCAAATAAAATCTGCTCGTATACAATACATACATTAATCATTATATTTTCCTTGTATCTAGAAATAAATATTTACTTAAAACCATCTAAAGATGTGTTAAATTATAAATTACTTAAAGGCTTTGAAGTAATCCCATATCACGGGAATTAATCTGTTTTAAATACATTTTAAACAGTTTGATTAAAGAGTGTAAGTTATTCACTCAATTTTTCATTCATTCTCTAGACCATTCACTCATGAATGTTCGTAAAATAAAATGAGAACTTAAATGTCTGTAAAAACGTTATTAAGGATAATAACCTGGTATTTTATTATTCGGCTTGACAAAACTTGTTTGGGAGCGGCTCCCGTTTAACAGAGACTTGTCAAATAGTTAAATGTATACAAATAAATAAAATGTGATTGTCTGTTTGTAATATTGAAATAACCGTTTTTTACTACATGCATATGAATATAAATACGGTAACACCAAAATAATATTTTTTAAATTTTTTGTCTGTCTGTCTTTCTGTTTGTTCCTGCTTATCTCTGAAATGGCTGACCGATTGTGACGGGACTTTTATTGGCAGATAGCTCATGTAATAAGGAGTAACTTAGGCTACTTTTTATCCCGATCTCGAAAATAAGTGTTATCACGAGTGAGTTGGATTCAGGACGCACGCAGCGTTTAAAAGGTTTTTCATTGTTTATTTTTCTATCTTTTTACGCAGACAAAGTCGCATGTAACAGCTAGTTATAAATGAATTCAGTTTCTTATAAACTTGTGCTCAGGGACTTGGGGCTATGAGAAAAAAATCACTAACGTCATTTCTTAAGTATTTTGTTTTATGAAATATTTCAAACGATACTTGACATAAATTCCATTGTTATCACCCATGGTTTTCTATTTATATTGTTCATCTATTTTTAGTACAAATAATAGATTACATCTTGTATACCATAAATGGATACGTATTTGCTTATGTGACGTTACTTCCGAAGTCTTTAGGAAGCCAAGGACGAACTTGTATAAATAAATTTAAGTCCGTTCAACTTATAATAAAAAATATAACAAAAGGGGGCGTTGATATATAAATAAAAATATTTTTCATATGATAGTATGAATTAAAATTGTATATACAAGTCATTACCTTTCAGCTTAACAACTAACTGATCAGACACGTTTGGTTTAAAAAAAACAATGAAATTGTTGTACCAAAATAAACCTTATTACACTATATTTGGGTTCAAATTGCTCTAACACGTAACTTATAAACAATTTTGCTGATTTTATTGACTTATTTAACAAAAAACATGTTCTGAAGTTCATATAACGTATAGTAATATTAGCTTCTGTTCTCTTATGTGCAATGTTAGAAATTGTTAACATTATGGAACATTAACATCTGTTAACATTATCGTGAACATTGTTCGATTTGTTACAGTGTTAATATAAACTGTACATTATACACGGGCTTGTGTTATGATTTCTTAATTCGCGTCACAGCTACACGAGTGAGTGGTCTCTTTTGTAACAATTATATTTTGATAAGTACTTTAAAAACTATATATTTTGATTTGATTTGTATAGATTTAGAGTTTTTTTGTACTGGTTTTTAACTGTTTAATATATGTTTTACGTTACGTGTACAGGAATTTTAAGCATATTGCGATAGTACTAAAAATAGTGATTTTCTTATAACATTTCGTGGATAGAATTTTAGTAGTGAAAAAAAATTGTTTTTTTTATTACTTTATTCACATGCTTGTTAGTTTTATTTTTGGTTTATCTTAGTCGTTAAAAATGTTTTACTTAGTACGAGTTTGTGGTGACACTAAGAACGGCACGTTTATAGATTTTGTTCCTAATTCTTATCGATTATTGGCGTTGGTTATTTGAATTAGAAACGGGAAACGTGTAGTATGTAGTAATGAAAACTTGTCCTAAGGATAGTATACAGTTGTATTGGATATATACGTATTTTGTTCGTTTGTTGTTTTCGTGAAATGTACATATATTTTTTGTTTAATTTATATTTAATAAGAGTAATTGAGATAAGTATTGTTAACTTTTCTTAAAATTTATTAATTTTTTATGTTTCTCTTTCGCAGATAGTAAAGACAAGACAAAAATGGCTCGACATCATACATCCTCAAGACTAGCTAGTCATAGTTTAAGAAATTACATAGTGGCTTTTATTTTATTGGGTAAGAGAGAAAATTTTTGAATTTTAATTATTTTTTACTTAAATTTACTTACAAATAAAAACCACATAAGACGAGTTAGTTGCGATAAATTATTCTTTTTCTGCTTAGTAAAAAATGTAGAGTAAAAAAATAATTACAGGCTATACAAAAGAAAGAATAGTTGTTACTTAATTTTAAGATATATTTATGTTTAAAAATTAAATAACAGTAACATATATAATATATCAATATAATTATTTAATTTAGATATTCAGTTTTATATAATAAGCATTACAAATAGAATAAAACCTTTTTATGGTAATATTTTCTCAATAGGTGTTCCAGTTGGGTATTGCCAGATAGAAAAATTGTACGTTGATGTAAAAGATATGAATTTATTGGTGGATGAGACTAGATTGTTCAAATTAGTACAAATGTAAGTAGATTGTTTAATATATATTTTATTGTAAATTTGTTGCCATGTAAAATTTTCTAAATATAATTATGATATTATGTGTACTAAATAGTGTTGCCCAAAATTGGTCTTAGTCTTGCAGTCTAGCCAAAATGCAAGAACAAGACCAAGACCAGGTGTACTGATATAGAACAATTTATTACCAATGATCAGTACTAATATCGATTCCCAAAGAGGGTTGATGTCAGGCAGGCGGCCGGTTTAAAAACAATTAGCCAAAACTATATACACCATGTAAGACAGACTCTGGCTAATGCGTGGAAATTGCCAGGAAGAAGAAGAAGATTTCTAATATCTAATGTATAATAAATGTCAATTTCCAGCGGTGAATACAACACATCACTTCAAGTGTCTTCAAACATCCAACATCCGGATATAGTACAATTCGTGCCACCAAAAATCGACATTCCAGGGTCTGATTTACCCAATGAAACAGTTGAAATCACCTACGATATATGCGCCTATGGAAAAAGTCCCGGACATTCTGAAGTCACCTTCAATGTCACCCCGAGTGGTTTTGTCAAGTGAGTATTTAAACATATTTAAATGAAACTAATAGTTTTCGTGTTATACCACGTGACTTTTTTTTGTAAAAAACTACATACTTTTGGCTACTTTCCACGTTACTGCGTAGTATAATCCGAAAAATATTAGATTCATTTAAATGAATGAAAATCTTAGATCTCATGATATGAAAGATATTGGATCGAAAAGACAATTGTTTTGTACTAAATATATTTTTGTTAATATTATAATGTGATTTTGTGTTAGTTTGTTAAGATCGTATTACTTACTTGGTCTATCTTTTGCTTCTAATACAATGACTGATAGAATTCTATTTAATAATTATTACATTCAAATCAATCGGATATTGATTAAATCTTATTGTTTATTTGGAATAATATATTGCTAAAAATAAGATGAAAATAATCTTATTGCCTTTTACACATAGGTATATGTCTTAAGCATGATCGTGATCCTTTTAATTCTCAAAGTAAAATGTGCATAATATATTCAACCAACGTCACTAAAAAAATAATTGTGCTTGAATTATTCACCCAAGAAACGAAACTGCTTAATGTGAAAATGAAAATAACAACCCAACTATGTACTAGTTGCATCTCTCTCTAAGCCCCCTCCTTTAGCGTTGAACGTTTAACGCAACCATATTAGAAGTAAAAGAAGTTGCACTTCAATAATGTATTATGTATATATTTTCAGTTTGGACACGGTGTTTGTTCGTGTGACTGTGATGTATTCCAACGCGATCTACGTCATATCATATATCATGGGTTGGATTTATTTCCTGGCGTGGTCCGTATCATTCTACCCTCAAATCTATATAAACTTCAAGAGGAAGAGCGTAGTCGGCTTGAATTTTGATTTCCTGGCATTAAACATAATGGGATTCGCCATGTATTCACTGTTCAACTGCGGTTTATATTTCTCTAAGGATATACAGGTATGATAATTATATTTAATTTAATTTATAAGACATATAATAGAATTATATTATATATTATTTAACTAATATATATAATTCAGACCCTGGCTATAGCTGGGAAAATTGCCAGGTAGAAGAAGATATAACAGAATTATATAAAATACATTTTTTATTATGAACAAAAATATAAAGAAAAAAACTGTATTGGGATATTATTAAAACTATACATAAGTCAAACAAATGTATGTAAAAATACACTCTATGTAGATCTTATTTAATACTATATTAAATTAACAATATTTTTCATTATGATTAGTTCAAATGTCTCTCATCTCAATATATCTCTATCTCTGTTAGTCAGTGGTGACCTAATGGTTAGAAGTTGCCGGTAGCGCGGGTTCGATCCCGGCCCGGGCAAGAAGTACCAATGTGATTTTTCCGAATCATATGTACTTTCTAAGAATATTTAGACATCACTGATTAATGCTGATTCCCAAAAAGAGGGTTGATGTCAGGCAGGCGGCCGGTCGTAAAAAAAATTAGCCATAACTATTCACAAACACGTAAGGCAGACCCTGGCTATAGCCGGGAAATTGCCAGGTAGAAGAAGATATATCTCTATCTCTGTCTATCTATATCTATCTCTGTCTATCTCCAGTCGGAGTATTTCTCACGTCATCCCCGAAGTCTGAACCCAGTCCAGTTGAACGACGTGTTCTTCTCACTCCACGCATCATTCGCTACACTCATCACGATAACGCAGTGCTTCATATATGAGGTAAGTTCAAAGAAAATATATTTATATATACTTTTACTAGCTTTCCGCCCGCAGCTTCGGTTATATCGTATTTCCAAGAGAACCTTTCAAAAATCTGGTATAAAAACTATCCTATGTTCTTTCTCAAGGTCAACTCTATGTCTGTACCATATTTGATTGAAATCAGTTCAGTGGTTTAGACGTGAAAGCGTAAAAGACAGACAGAATTACTTTCGCATTTATAATATTAGTATGGATATCATTAACGAACGTATTTTAGTTTAATTTTTGTACCTAAATAATATGTCATCTGTAACAACAATTATAGACGAAAATACAACAAACAAAAACTCTTTCATTACAAGTCCATTAAAATGTATCTAATATGTTTACAGCGTGAGAACCAGCGAGTATCAGTAACGGGTCGCTGTGTGCTCGGTGGGATGGCGGGCGTGGCTCTAGTATCTGCGAGCGTGGCGGGCGCTGGGAAGTTAGCCTGGCTAGACTTCCTCAATTATTGCAGCTACATCAAACTATGCATCACTCTCATTAAATACGTGCCACAGGTAAAGAAATTGGGAATATATTGATATAGTTAATGAAATATTATCTCTTAGTATATTTCATTAACTATAGTAGTATATAAAGTATATATAGTATGCCTATTAGTTAACTTATGAAGTTATTGCGAATTTATAATAAAACTACTTCACTTAATTTATAATCATGTATTGTGGTGAAAAAGTAGAAATTAGGTGTACAAAAAAATTATAACGGATTCGATATTCAACGTTTTGGTTATGTAGTGTTCTGGAATCTTTATAATTTCTCCCAACAAGTAGATGCCACCCAAGATTTTCTTTAAATATATGTCTATTGATATTTTATCATATTTGTAATTTTTTGAACTATCAAAATTCATCACGAAACAATTACGAAAATATCATTCTTACATCAATAGATACATAAGTATCTTTTGTATAGTACTTGTAAAAGTAACTCAATAAATTGTACAGGATTAAAGATTTTATCCTTCAGAACATAAAGATTATATTATGTTAATTCCATTTCCAGGCGTACATGAACTATAAGAGGAAGTCAACGGTCGGTTGGAGTATTGGAAACATTTTCCTTGATTTCGTTGGCGGTTCATTATCTGTCCTACAAATGACCTTGAATGCCTACAACTATAATGATTGGGTATCATTCTTCGGAGACGCGACGAAATTCGGCCTCGGATTATTCAGCCTGGTGTTTGATATCTTCTTTATATTGCAACACTACGTATTCTACAGGTATGTCTGATTAATATCATCGGTGTTGCCATACAAATATAATTTTAATTTTATATGGCAACACCATTTTAGTGCTTTTCCGGGTATGCTTTACATGAGTATAACGATATCGGTATATGACTATAAATTGTTATACTCGTGGGCTGAGTTTAACTAACATAACATAAGTTACTCATTAACATTGTGACGTTTTAACTATAAGGACATTTATTATGAATGCATGGTTATATCATCAAATAGAAGGAATTATATGTGGGATATAAGCTTTGACGGAATATGACACTCGTTGAAGAACAAATCTTCATATGTTTATGGATTGACTTTACTGAGGATTGAATTGGAAAACGACAATTAAGGAAGTATGGGAATTATCATTCGGTGAAATCGGAAGTAGTTTTTTTAGAAGTAGATATTAATATGAAGCGAAATCAAGATCATCAGAAAGTCCATCATCATTATCACCTAAATGTATTGTGGGTAACAACAATTAAAATCAACAAATCACTCGGCATTCTACAAGCTTGAAGGGACGCTTGCGACGCGCGAAATTTGAATTTGGAACGAATGGTGAAAAAAAAATTGTCATAAATAAGGTCGTGTTGTGAATTGTTTTCAGAGAACACAAGGATTTAATGTTTGATTCAAGCGAAGAAGGTTCTATAAGGACGAATGGTGGTAGTGAATATTATTTGGTACCTACGTGGTATGTATTATAGTGTGTTTTAGGTTCTAGGCTAGATTTTAGATTAATATTTAGATCTCTTATTGTTTTGGATTTTTTTGTTATTTATTTTTTTAATTTATAGGAACGCCGACGAAAAGAAATACGATCTGGAAGCGAAGGCGTGATCCTGCCTCACACTGCCGTTATTATTATTGTTTTAATTATATTTTTTTTTCTTTTAGTATAGGATGTCAGTGACGTAGCCATTTTTGTCGCGAGCCTTATTTATGTATTTTATATTGTTAACGGAAGCGTTGTAGGTTAATTTTAAAAAGTTACATTCTAAGTTTTTTTGCATATTATTTACGCATTTATTTGTTTTGTTTTTATTTTTTATTGATGTCATATACTTTCTTGTTCTTTCTTATTTTATTCAGTAGAAATTTACATATTTTCCTCTCGTTATGGCAATATTTATTAGACTGATCTATATTTTTATTGATCATTTAGATGTATTACTAGAAAAGTTGACGTTTTACGAATATTTATTTAATAATATATATTATTGATCTTTATATGTAAGTAGAAAATTATATCAAAATGTGCCTTAGATAAAATATTGACTGTATTGCCAATTTTCTAAAAAAAATCGTAATGTTGGCATATTATAAAATACTACTTATAACAATTACGTCATTAAGGGGCCACTTTTTTTGGATTAATTTGTATAATAATTATTTATGTTATAATTAACCCACAAAAATATATGTAAACATTGTTATACCTAAAAATAGATGAATTTTTGATAATCATTCTCACCATAAAGTGGCCTGAAAATTGTAAAATTCACGTACTTTTAAGACGATCTGTGATAAAACACATTTTATATTAAAATGTGGATATTATCAAGTGCATTTTAATTTGAAACCTTCACTAAACTATTGAATTATTGCCATCCCATACAAAAACTATACTTCGTGATATTTATTACTTCCTAATAATTTTATTGCTGTAATTTTTTTTATTAATAAATAAGTATGTTTTTTGCTGTGTTTTATTTTATACGACAATATTTAAGTTGATTTCATTGGGGGGGAAAATGTATATAAAAGAATTCCCTGACGCATGATTGGTTGAAAATAAAAAGATGAAATATTTATTTCACAAAATGAATTTTAAAACGTCCGTATTTAAAGATAATGACGTTTTGATATGAAACTGCTTGCATTTTAGTCGCATATTTTTTTTGGCATAAGCACATGTATTTCTCCAAAAATAAAATTCTTCATTACATTTCATTTGGCATCAGTATGTAGATTATTTTTGAATGCTTTTAAATTTAATATGATTTATTGAAATATAAGAATTTCGCTTGCACTCATATAGATGAAACTTTTTTTTTAACTACGGGTTTTTTGTTATTTTATATCTACATGGTCCCGACGTTTGGGTTCCTTTATTGTAAAAGTGATCACGGTAGGCGAGATGGAGTGAAATTTTAATGGTTTTTGTAGTTATAAAATAATGAAAAACAATTAGTATCAGAATAAAGTAGTTTCATTTAATATAATATTGCTAAAATAATTATTAGATCTTAGAAAAATAATAATAAATTGTTTCAAATTTGATGTATTAGTGAAAATAGAAAGGCAAGATCGCACAAGCAAGTCTATAAAGTATTTAATTATTAAAATTTTGTTACATCAATCATAACGGTTTACTTTTTGATATTGAGGATGAAGTAATATTCTCCCTATGAGCCATAATAATTGGGTTAATTAACTGAAATTTTTATTCTCTAGACTATCGTTTATAAGAAAAAATGTTTATTTTTTGTTATCTGAAGAGTTTTTCTTTTGATATTAGGGAAACAAGTATCCCTTAGATTTTACAATCGTGTGCTTACTTTAAGTTCGCATTACCTCACAAGATATGAACCATTTTCTATTAATCTCATACAATAACTAAATTAATTTGAATTATGAATGAAAACTTGTCAAAGCTAATGTAGCATAACCATGGAAATAATAAGTATACTCAAGTAAAACTTTAGTTCGAGTATAACTGGCTACGAGAGAAAGAGAAGGAATATGGCTACCATCTCTCTCATTTACTCCTATAGTAATATATGAAACGTAATCTCTATTTCTCTTTCTAACTTTTTCTCACTCTCAACTTTGATTCGCCCCGCCCCATCACACTTTTCGTAACGCTCTAATCATGCTTTCACCAGCTTACTCCTTAAATCGAGTTTATGTGTGAGTTTACTTTCTAAACTCTTATTATATTGAAAAATTTTTTCGTAGTATCAAAATTTTTGTAGTTGAAAAGAAATTAAAATTAAGTTTCTTTTTATATTTTTCATTGATACGGTTTTAATAAAGATTTAAAATGCCTTATTTCAATCCATTGACCATTTGAATTTCATTCATTAAGTTTTTTAACAATCAAGTCAGTGGTGGCCTAGTGGTTAAAAGGCCCGCCTCTCATGCACGAGGGCGCGGGTTTTATCCTGGCCCGGGCAAGTACCAATGTGATTTTTCCGAGTCATATGTACTTTCTAAGAGTATTTAGACATCACTGATTAATGCATTCCCAAAGAGGGTTGATGTCAGGCAGGCGGTCGGTCGTAAAAACAATTAGCCAAAACTATTTATAACATGTTCTGTGGAAGAGAAGAACATGTTGTGCTGACCCTACGTAAAGTGGAATCAGGACAGGAAAAAAAAGGTTTTTTAATAATCAAAGGAATATTATCTAAACAATATTATATCAATTTGCAAAGGAACTATTCTACTGTTAATAACTAGAGTATTGTGGTAATTAAGAAGCACGAAAAAGACCGCTTATGGCTTGGGTAACGGTAACTTCTAATCTTCTACTGAATAAAGTAATTCCTATAAATAGTCATATTTAACTACGAATATTTTTTTCATATATTGTAAAAGACTTATTAGGTATATTAATTTCAAATGGTCAATGGAAAATGTCTCCAAATTCACTTCTTGATATTTTTCGTCGGACCAACATTATCCTTTCGAGCCTTTAACAGTTACTGGAAAAAAAAAAACAATTATTGCGTAACCTCAAAATATATATTATATAATAAATATACTGAATTAATAAGAAAGATTGTAAGCATTACTGAATGTTTGTTTTAATTCTTCTGAAAATATGTAATTATCATTATAAATTTACTATTGACTTACATTCGTCGTCGATGTATCCTTCATATTAAATGGTTAAGATATTTGATGTATGGATTTAATTAGAGGGAGCTAGTGTCAAATTATTGCAGTTGACTCGAAGTTTGTTAAAATTTCAAATGATATTGTAAAGTCGATATTTTTAAATATGGATGACTGTCATTTTGTTTGTTACGTACATATTTTTAAACGACTCTTAACAAGCCGTGCCTTGTCTTATTATTCATATTTCATTTATGCTCATTAACTAAACCAACTAAATTATATCATAATATGCTGTTACTAATTTTTTTATACTTATAAATTTTACTGAGACAAATTATATCTTATTTGCGAAATTTGAAGGTATTTTTTTGACGAAGTATGCAATAGTAAATCTGTTTCTTATGAAGCTACCTTTATACTGTCCTTTTTTTTTTTTGAATTTCAAGCTTCTGTACTTTTTATTAACAGCTAAGTAACTGTGACTCCTGTGCTTCTTCTAGAAATAAAATTACAAACAAAATATGCGACTTACTCTTAATTATTAAGAAAAACACAAGTGTTTTAATGAGCATTATAGCTGTAAATCATATTTTCTTTGCGTAATATCTTATAATTTTGTTTTAATATTATATAATGTCTCATACTTTGGGAGTAATGTTCAAAACCATAGAAGACGACATGAATTATTAATTCGTATTTGTCGTAAGACTAACAAATACACTACATACATATAAGTCGACATACTACCTATTTTTCTTTCTTGCTTTATTTTTATTAACTTCAACTTTTGTTTCAGAGAGGTCCAATATATTCGTCTGCCTGGGACTTCGTATGAATCCGGAGAGCTTGAAGAAAATGATCAAATTGTAGAACCAGGGGAACCTTATCAGGGGTCCCCAACCTAAGGGTCAATTCGTAAGACTAATAATATTACAAAGATTGAAAAATTACAAGTGGTAAGTAACCGCTTGTATAAGAAAGATGACGATGAATTTACATAAAGTTATTTAAGATAGAAAATGTTGATGACCATCGGTAGTAGAGGACATTTACAGAGTTTCTATGAGTGCCTTAAATAAAAGTCAATTCTATAAGTGCCTTTGAAACTATAAGATGAGAAAATGTTAATATTTCAAGTTGCCTATATAAAAAGCAATTTCTTAATGCACCAAAACGTATACCTAATTGTTTTATTAAAAGGAGTTGAGGTATAAAGGTGAAAAGTGTTTAGTATATGTATCATTAAGTAAAAATATATATTTTAAATTTAGACTAATTCTATGTTAGAAAATTAAATTTTTCTTTTTACATATAAATAATAACAAAACATATCACGTGATGTATCAATGAGTAAAAATAAATCAATAACATTTTATTTTGCTTTTTATTTTATCCATGGAAAAAAATTATTGCTACGCAGTATTTAGTTTCTTGTATTATATTTCATAAAATATTTTAATCTGTTTTACTTATATGAGCCGCCTAATTGTTTTGTATTGCGAGCACATTTTTATCATGTCTTAATTGAGGTGAGATAATGTCTGCAATAAAAAGATCAAATTATGAAATTTATAATTCAAGTTTGTCCTTACTACATAGTCTCCATGTTACTGATTTACTATTTGAGTGATAAATGGAAAATTTTGCTGCATTTTTTGCTAGTATTGAACAGTGTAGAAGAGCGTGCTTTTAAAAACTAAAATATTGGATTGATAAGTTTCTGAAATATTAAAAAAACAGGAGATTCAAACGGTTAATACATTCAAATCGATGAGTTATTTTTAAATATTGTCAATCGACAAAATTATGTGACAAAAGTTAAAAAGTGCCAAGAAATTTAAAGACGCCTGCCAGTGTTTTTTTCGATTTCCGATATTTTTATTTGGAAGGTCGTTTTCTTTTGTAATTTAAATATGTAAGTAATATATTCATACACAAGTGTCCGATACAAACATGTACTTATCGCATATTTATTATCATTCTTCAAACACACCGTTCTGTGGTAATATATTTTGATCCCCTAAAGTGCTATTATTTGATGTATTTAGATAAAAAAGATTAAGAAAGCAGTAAAATAAAGATATGCTGCGGAAAATATTATATTTCGTTATGTTACATAAAGAATAATTTCTTATTTATCTCAGTTTCGGGATTTGTGTGTCATATTTAGTAATTAGCGAACTGAATGAAAAGTTGCTTAAGAATCTTTCTGTTTATGTATAAATGAACAATGAAATCGTAATAATATAAATAAAATTCGTAAAATAGAAGTTTTTAACTTGAAATCCTTATCCGTAATCACTATTATTGTCAATTAATATTTATGTTACATTCAGCGTCAAATACATCAGTAATAAACACGTATTTCGTAATAATTTGGGTCACAGTCGCCTTTATTTTGTTTAAACGCTTCATATGTTAATATCTTACGCGGAATGCAATTCAATTCTTTTCCCCAAACTCAAGTTTCGTCTCATGACTCTTTACCTCGAGAGTTTGTGACCTTTTGAGTTTCCTTCGGGTTACGGTGTCTGAATTTTTATTTTTGCCTACAATTTTAAGGAAGCGATCATGGCCATTAATTGGTTGTATAAAGAACTACCTTCTCGCCCGCAGCTTCGCCCGCGTGGAGTTCGGTTATATCGCGTTTTCAAGAGAACCTTTCAAAAGTCTGGGATAAAAACTGTCCTATGTTCTTTCTCAAGGTCAACTCTATGTCTATACCAAATTTACTACAGAGTTACTTTCACATGTATAATATTAGTAGGGATAAAAAAGGTGCTCTTAGATTGGTGAAAATAATTTAATTTTTTGTAAACGTCGTGTTTTTGCATAAACGTGTTATCCAGTATTTTCATAATTTTCGTGGAATTGGCAACTATGTCTAGGTTGAAAAGAAGTCACAAGGGTGTTTTTTAAATAAACGTTTTTTTTGTATGCGCTCCATGACGGAAACTCTATACTATTTAGATAAAACAAATGTCGAATGTATAATTTTTACAAATATATGGTTAATACAGGCAGACTGAATGAATTTCAATATGATAACAAATGAAAATCAAGGATTGTTAATGATGTATGTAATTTCTGGATCCCACACTAGTTGAGTGATTGAAATACACAAGCAATCGCCAATATTTTTTTAAACTTGTTTTGTATTAAAATTAGCGCCAACATGAAAACGTCGCAAATTTAATAGTAGCAATAATATTTTTATATCCTTGTGTGTTAATATGAAAGTCATGGCATCTTTGATAATCATGTAGCCGGGTGATAATTAAATTAAATTTAAAATGACAATCGCTGGATTTTCCGATGGTTATTTATAACATCTTAGTTTGTTTTCCTAAGTGACTATTATAATTTTGCTCCTGTTAATCCGTGGGAAGGGATTTGACTTCAAAAATGACGCAGGTAATGACCGGAGTCACTTAGTTACAAGTCACAAGTCACTAATCTTAATAAGAATGGTAACGAAAGATGGTAAGCAGGGCAAACGAACATGTAATTTACTTCATTCTTTCAACATCGAATATATCTGTGGATAGCAATATATTATATTTATTGAAAATACTTTGCAAAACAAGATAAGATGTCGAAGATGCCACTATTCCATAAACTTTGTAAAGAATCATTTAAAACATCATTGTGATAATGTGTAAAAAAATATTTCCCTTTGTTATTACCGATTTTTAATGTTTTAAACAGTTTAAAAACTATTATTTTTAAATAGCTAGGCTTGTTTCAAAACAAACTTGAATATCGCAAAAGATCGTGAATGATTCATTATGTAACATCTACTGAACGACTGAATTTAAAGATTTTTTTTGTATATAAAGTAATTAAGTTGCTTATTGTTTAATAGGGTATTTGACTAGTTATTTATAGGCTCCCTGCCAACCTAGTCCACCATAGATTGCAATGTTATATTAGATTTATTTTTTTAGTTATTTGTATTAAGGTTCGGCGCAAATGGGCTACCGACCACAGTCACCGGTGACTGTCACGCTACGGACACATTTCACACTACCGTAGGTGTAGCGAGTGGCCGCCACAGAATGCGCGTATGTGGCGCGTCTATAAAAAATATATTAAAAAATGTGTTAACTCGCCGTCGCTGGTCACCGGTGGCTGTGGTCGGTGGCCCATTTGTGCCGAGCCTTAAGCTAGAAAAATAATGTATTTTTCTACTTTTTTTTCAACTGTTTTCCTTTGATATCTGTTCGACCTTTAAAAGAAATTTGTCAATTTTTTGCTATTCATTTTTCAGTTGTTTATCTATTTTAAATGGCCGAATAAGTTCTACTAAATGTTTCTATATGACACATATATAATAAATAAGTTGTTTCAGCTGAAATAAAAAGAAATGAATATTAAACAACATACTGTGTTAATTTTAACACATTAAAAGTAAATTCTTAACATTTTCAGAGCTAACATAGTAAACGTGACATTGAAAATAACAAAGAACTCGATTAAACATAAACAATAATTATGAATGTCATAATATATGAAAAATATTACTGATTGAATTAGATATATATTATATATGTTTATAATAATGTGTCATCGGTTGTATCATAAATAAGCTGTCTGCAGTGTGATAAAGACGTAATCACATATAGCTATATAACTCGTGTTTAAGTTTTTAATATATTTATGTAACAGTTCTACGTAACACGATATATTTATAATTCATAATTCATAAAACTTCGCATATATTTATATATTTTTTTATATGTACAAGCAGAAACTTGGATAGCTTTTTTTCTTATGTACTTTTATTTTTTAAAAATCTTAAACTCAATAAGTTTATTACCTTAGAGCAAACAAAAGATTTTTGATCTCAAGTCTTTATATATTATTTTATATGTCTATATTATAATTAAAAAGTAACCTGTACGATCATCAAGAGTAGTAAATTAAGGAACACAAGTATAAAAACTAAAGTAGAACATATACAAATTTCATATTTATTTCAACCATTATTAAATAAATAAATCGATGGGCAACAGTACAACTATGTTATTGAATATCTTTGGCAAATCTTAAGGAAAGGTAACCAATTATAAATTTGACATTATTTCTGCGAATTAAAATAAAGAATTTATTATAAATATAAGGCTACACGGTCAAAATTTGCGATACATTTTTATCGCCATAATGACCTTGACGCTTTGACGAGCCTTTAATTTACACCTACTCTGACGCCGCTTGTAATGCGACATGTAATAGATGGACGTAAACATTTGAAACAATGTAAAAAAAATCTTGAAAATTACAAATATGGTTTACAGAAGTTGCAATTTTTTTAAATATTTGTTTAAACAATTAACTTGAAAATGAAGGGATAAGGATAAAACGTTTTTTATGTTATATAAAAAGAATATTCCAGAATATTTACTCCCTGTTGGTTTTAATTTATTTTATCTATCTTTACATTTCAATTGATCTCCGAAACGATAAATCGGTTTCTTATAAATCTTCAATGATATGAAATAATATTTGACAAATTAATTATTAACTATAAATAAACTTTTTAATGCTTCATAATTAAATTCTTTCATCAAAGAATGTAGTATTTTTAATGGCTACTATTTTAAACATAATTTATGTCTATTTCTGTTTAAAAAGTCGTTTTAAGAATAAAAATATTTTACAGGCTTTTGTATTAAGAAATGTATACAGAACAATGGAGAATAAATTCTTCTTCTACATTATCACATAAGATTAATTTGATAGCTTTAATTAGCAATTTGTTTAAAAGACTTATCATCTAATCGTTTCCTGATTACAATAAATAATTATTGTTTAAGACAAAGAAACGCACAATCACGTCACGAATATAAACTTCACCTTTAAAATGTATTTGAGATAAGATGACGATTCAATATATAAATAATTTGGTAGAAAGAACGCTGAAAATTATAAGAGTAGTGCGATTAATTACACTCGACATACTTCATCAACTGACGTACGAACGGAATCGTTACGATAAAATATTAAGTTATCATTAAATACTTACTACAAGTTTGTATAGTCAAAGTAAATACTTACAGTTTGCAGTTTTTTATTTACATACGCTATCGTGTGAAGACGTGAATGTTTGAACTATTAACTATATACTACTGCGTTTAGATTGTGGTTGCAGACGTGTCGTAAGGATAATAAATTTACTCTACCAAAGTGTCAGTTGATCTGAATATCTGACAGCATTTAATATAATTTGTAAAATTAATCTTATTTTCCATACTTTGTAGTGAATTTATTACGTAACTTAAATCAAAATTTTATCCGGTCCTATAATTCAGTTTATTTTTTTTAATTGAGTAAGACACATAATACAAATATAGGTTTTAGTCAAATGTTTTTTTTTTGGGAATTTATGATGAAGATCCTTTTCCAATAAAAATTATTTATACAATTGTTATTTCAAAAAGTTATACTTACTAGCTGACAAAATTAATCGTCAGTATTTAAATTGTAAAAGTAAGTTAAAGAAATAAAACAATGGTAGCTATTGAATTATTATGAATTCAGTACAATAAATACAATTGAAATTATTTTACTAAGTCATTAATTAGGTAAGTACTTGTTAGTTTAACCGTAATAATGAATTAAACATTATATTAATAGAAACAAAATTTCGGTTTTAAACATAGTATAGTGAAGAATTTGCTTACAATTATTTGTTTTTTAATGATTATAATATATATGTTACTTCTCCTGTCTTACTGTTTTGTTTATTGATAGTCAATATTAAATAATATTAGTGAATATTGTACTATTTTTATTAACATATTAATAAAAATAGTACAAAAATCATTACAATATTTTTTATAAATCCTTTTAATGCGACTCTAAACTCCGTTTATTTGGTATATAAAACTAAATTGTTACAAAATATATTGTTGTATGCAAAAAATATATATTATATAATCTGTGCTACGTATGAACCACGTGAATTTATTGACATAGTCTTTGGCGGGAAAACTCGTGTATCGACGGGGTCTGATAGTTGATATAAAATTGTTATATTATGCTGGAAATCATGCGCATGCTGTCAGTACACAAATGACGGCCGGTGGGGAAGGACGCATGTGAGATACAATGCATGCATGTCCTTCGTTATGTGATTTGTGAATTTCGTGTGATATTACTTAATATATAAATAAGCTTCCTGTGATATTATTTTCGAACATTTTATTACATCGAAACCGAAATGGCAGACGAAAAGTGAGTATACATTAATTTATTCATAAAAGTTATTAGTATAGTAAAAATACAAAATGGCAGTAACTTTTTGCAAGAATTGTACATATCTGACTAAAACTATATATATTTAGATTTAAACACTTAATAATAGAATTAAATTTCAAATCTAGTTATTGTAAATATTGTTATGTTAGTAAATTGAAGTCTATATTTTTTAAGTATTTTATATTTAAATAAATTTTTATCTTAATATGTTTGGTGTACTATAATAAAAATTTGAGCTACATAGATATGAAGAAATAGGGTTTCGATTATTTACTTTGTCTTTATCAGAATAAATAGTACTCTGTTTGTACACAACTGCGAATGTCCTTAAATTTAGATGTCTAAATATTGGTATATAATAATTTACATATTTTATATTTTTATTTGAGTCTGGATGATGCTAAATATAGATCCACAGTATCGCTATTTCACAATATTATTATCTATATGCATTAGTAATGAAATAACACGAATAATATTTATATGAATATTATTTTTAATATAATATAGTCTTTATTAGAAACCGGATTTTTATTTGGCAAAATTTTTTTTTAAAACCTTTTTTCGATTCATAAAATTCCAAAAATAAAACCGGTTATACAGCATGAGAATTACTGTTACCGTTTATTCCAAATAAGTAGAAATTAAAATGTATATAGTTAATTATTTGAAGGGATGGATAAAAGATGCAATTATTAATCTTAACATAAGCAATATATATATTTAAGTGTTATATATAATATTTTTAAGTTATAATATTAGTTATAAAGACTTTTCTGTTAGGAACATCACACAAAGACACATAAACAAAGGTGCGTTATCACTATACGCTATCACGTGTTGAATGTGCTGCTTCAGACATGTTATATGTGACGATAGTAACGAAAACATTTGCCAATTATATTATTAATTACTTCAAATAAGAACTTCATAATAATTTACAATATATGAAACAATTGAAGCGGTATACTTAAAAAAATATTATGTCATTATCATGTAGGGTAGATATAAATTAGTTTTTGAATGCTGTATGTTCAATATATTTCTACGTGTGACTCTTGAGTATGTATTTGTTAAAGCATAGCTAAAAACAATGACCGAACAAAAATCTTTTGTTATTTCCTTCATAAAATTATGATGGAACTGATATGAGAATGAAAGAAAAATATATGTTTTATTTTAATAGCAAATCGATACTTTCTTTTTTTAGTTATGTTAAAACTATAAAAGTTCCATAGATACTATTAAAATAAAAACTGAAATGACTATACGAATACGTTTTGGTCTCAGAGTGCAAGGTTAAGGCATTTGGAACACAGCCAATGTAACAATCCTAAACGTCATTTGGTTATAATATTAAATAAAATATATCATATTAACAATATAATAATAGAAATTAGTTGAAGTCTCGACAAAAAAAACTATTTAAATATAAATAAAACATTAAAAAAATTAAGTTAAACTTAAGTTTGAAATAACTGTAGTTTATAATATAAATTATACAAATAATCTTGTTATATTGCATTATATTCAATCCATTTAGTTGTTATACAAATTCTGTTATTATACATTGTATTATAAATGATCGTATTATACGTAAATATTCGTCTAGACTTCAATATTAATTCATTTAAATGTAAGTAATAGAATGTACAGATTTAAATATATTTGTGGTGTTTTATGCCCGTTTCCGAGTTGTTGCCAAATCCACATTCGCTTCTAGGGTATGTCTTGAAAAACGCGTGTCGAATATTTTTAGGTGTGGTCCTAATGACTTAGTTTTTACGTATTATACTTTACATAATAAAGTGAACTATGTATGTATATAATGTAATGGTATTAAGAAAATTGCCTCATCGAAAGGATGTAATTATATATATTTTTATACCTGGAAGTAATCGTATGTTAAAATCTGAAGATATAATATTACAATCAATTATGCAAAAGATATATTGACTTTCATATGTTTTTGGGCAATGATTAAATCATATTTTATTTATTTTTCAATTCTATTCTGTGCTGGTCATTTAATAAGGATTTTATTTAAAAAAAATTAAAGTAATTCGCTGACAATACGTATTTAGAATTCAATGTTGTTATTTTCAACTTTCTACATTCGAATACTGTCGTTTTTTTACAACAAACTAAATTGACATAATGATTCTGTTACCGAAAATAAAATTCAAACTTCGTACAAAATACATACATTTCCATTTTGTAGTCACGTATATATAGAGTTTCTAATTAATTTTCACTAATACGTAAAAAACATTCCCAACATTGGGATACTTTGCCCACGATTGGTATTTGCCAAATTATTGCCCATAATTGGGATATATACTGTCTTTCACTAATACGTAAAAAAAATTCCCAACATTGGGATAGTTTGCCCACGATTGGTATATGCCAAATTATTGCCCATAATTGGGATATATACTATCATGCTGTTCGCGTGTGACATTATGCAGTCATCAGTAATCACACTATCTTATCAACATCAAAGGTCTTAATATTTGATAAGCGTGAAATTTAATCTTCATCTTTCCTACTATATTCAAAATAAAAGAAATTACGTAAAGCTATCTCTTGCACTAATCTATATGCAATTCACCGTTTTATTCCACTTATTCTGACATATCTATTGATTTTATCAATAATTTACGTACAATAATCCGCGTAATAAATGTTTTTGCATTATCCGAAATTTATACGACGTTATTTTGGATGAAAGTTTTTTTTTAATATTTTTTCTTTCTTTATTAATATCAATGAAAACAAAATTGACAAACCCTTATGGTCGCGTTGTGTTCAAATCATGAGATGTTGTAAAACTTCGTCATAAAACTATTATCTTATTAAACATATAATAAAACTATTATTACGTACAAATATATTAATTTCAAGATCTTTCTTTTTCCTTTTTCCATCTATCTCCTGTTTTTATAAGTGACGTCTTATTTTATATTTTTCTTTTAAATCTCTCAATCAAAAATTCGTTAAAAACCAGTCATAATTATAATTTTATTTAAAATTTATAATAAGTCATGTGGCACGAGTCATGTGATGTTTAATATTACAAATTCAAGACTGGTTCTCTCAACATTTACATTGGAATATTGAATATCATTATAACAGTTTTCGCATTTATATAGGTACAATAAATTCATTTTATATATCTCACTTTTAGACTTCGCATTATCTATTAAATTATTTGCGGCCTGTTGTTTTTTATTTCAATCTAAAGAGGTTTTATATCACCAAGAAGTATGAACATTATAATCTGTGCAAATACAGACATTGTGTGTATTGATTTGGTAATGACAATTACAATGCTATTAATCATTGGTTAATTGATACTGGATGGTATGAGTAAATTTGAAATGACAAGTGTTTGGAATCAATTTGATGTCAGGATACGAACAGATAATTTAACATTTAATATACTTTATAAATAAAACATGGCTGAATGTTTGACAGTCTTTCCGTTAAGATTTCTGAGATACAGTAAACTTTGTTAAATTTTAGTTTTAATATTCTTTTATTTAATCAAACTATGAGTTTAAAATGTTCGTATATTCCAAATGTTCAATGTTAAGATGTAATGTTAGCAGGTGCTGCAGCGATGACAGGATGAATGAAGATAGTTTTCCAAATTACGGCTCTATGTAAGTTTTTCTAAGTACAGGTTTGGATGGGAACAAAGAAGGTTTTGGTTCTACGGAGAACGGTTTGGGATTCATAGTGGGTTAGAGTGGTTCTAGCATTTACGAGCATGTTTTTTGATTGTTTAGTACCGAAGTTTTTGAGTTTTTAAATATATCCATAAATAAAAAAACACTCGTAAAATGCGAGAGCTCTCTCGAAATATAGTGGTAGCGGTTATATATTAAGGCATTTTTATGTATTGTTATAAATATTTACGTTTTTGGGGATTTAAATATTCAAAATATTAGAATAGTTATATTTTCTTTGTATAATTTTACGTATTTTTATCATGTTTCTTAATTTATGTAGATTATAACGAAAGATATTTTTTCGATTATATTATTATTTGTATTGTATTTATATTATGTTATTTTTATGGCTGTGGTTATTTCTGTGGTGTTGTATGTATATTTTTTTTCGAATCGTAAGTTTCGTTTCTCCACGTTGTTTATTAGGGCAATTGGTAAATGCTGTCATTATTGTTAGCTTCCTCTCTTTTAAATACGTACCTATCGATAATTTACCCAACAAATATATCTTACGTGAGCCTAATATATCAGTAAAATTAATTTATCATAATACATACTTAAATTTGAAATAAAAATAGAATTTGGGATTATTAAAACAATTTTTATTATTTTATATTTGTTACCTAGTTATAATATAAATAAGATAAAACTAAATATATATCATTATAAATATAGTATTTTAATGATAATAATTCTTTATTCACTTATATCCTTAGTTATCATTATTAAATATTTATACGAACTAAACAAGAGAACGTTCTATATTCTTAAGGGTGAGTTCCCACAGAATGTTATATTTGTAATTAAAACAATATTTAATAGTTTTGGTATTAAAATTCTCTTTGCATCTAGTATAAGGCTAATTCGAGATTTTTGTATACAATTAAGGTAAAGAAAACTATAAAACATGTCCCATCTATAAACGTAGAGTGTTACTCAATGTTGGTCAAGACGGCTATAACTATTTAATAATGTAATTACAAGTCAATAGGTCACTCAGTTTTTAGTGAATATTTTCCTCAGATTTATATATATACTAGAAGACCCGGCGAACTTCGTATCTCCCTATAATCAAGAAATATCTGTTACGTTTTTTTATTTATATTTTTGGAGTTTACCTATCAAAGCCATAAAACTCCGTGTTTTGAAGTGCGACAAAATGATTGACATATTAGTTAGTTGTCAAATCTAATGTAAAAAAAAAACGTTTGTATCAACAACTACTAATAAATTATTCTATTCAACTACTAATAAATTAAAAATTAATCAAAAAAACATTGTCCAGCGGACAAAATTGTGAATCTAAACCATTCCCAGATCCCCAAGAACACACACAAAAAATTTCATCAAAATCGGTCCAGTCGTTTGAGAGAAGTTCAGTGACATACACACTCACAGAAGAATTATCTATATATATGTATAAAAGAAAGTCGTGTTAGTGACTCCACTTATAACCCAAGAACGGCTGAACCGATTTAGCTGAAAATTGGCAGGGAGGTAGTTTAGAACCAGGAAATTTCACTAGGATACTTTTTATCCCGTTCGACAGCATTCCCGTGGGACTTGACATGAAACGTCAGTCACTATAAAACGTGGAATTACGAAACACAATTGACAGCTATGCAATTGACGTATAATGACAGATATGTAATGACGTATGGATGACAATTAGATATTTGTAAGAAATCTACTATATAAAAATAAAAATATTTAGATAATGTGTTTGTAGTTTGAACTCTTAAAACCATTTAGTATTTGCGGGATAAATTTAGAAAATCATTGTTTTTCACATGGGCAGTTATATTTTGCGTGTTCACGAGTTTGGAAACCATACGCATTATTTGTGTTAAAGTTAGACCAAAAAACAAAAATGTGTTTTACAAAGGAGCACTTGAAATGAAATGAAACGGATAATTTGCGGACACGTATAACGCTTCGATTCGGTATCTACTTTGGATTCACTTTCATTTACTTAGAGAAGTTCAACTAAATAAAACTTCATTTTTGTAATCGAAATGAATTCATTACTGTTGTGAAATGAAATAAAAATGTTCCTTTTCAAATATGAAACAAAAAATTCTTCATCTTTTAATCACCAAACTAAATGTTATATAAAAGCCTTCTGGTGGCGAAACGGAGTTCGCCAAGTTTACTAGTATATATATATAAAGATTTATTCTAAGATAATATTTCCTGTTATGAACCCAAATTATTTTTTTATTGTAATTATAGTAAGAATTGGAAAGATATTTTCATAAAAAAGACACTATGAATAGAATTAAATGATTTCAAAGAAGATTAATGATAGGAATTACCAATAATTTTTAATCAATATTTAATTTTAATAAGTTTTTTTATCAATAACTTTATATGGTTAAATATTTTTAGTTCTTATATCAAATATGTAAAGCTAGGTATATAAAAATGAATTTTACATAAAAAAGACTATATTATTATACACATAATATAAATATGTGTTTTATATGTATCTATATAATATATTTTTTATGAATTACTTGTATATGTGTAATGAACTTAAATTTATCACGAGATCGTGTCTGACGTATTAAAGCGAAGTCATTAAAAGTAAATATTTATTTTAACAATTGTTCTCTTTTGTAACGATATAATTAATTTTATTTATTTAATATTAATTTTAAATAATAATATTAAATAATAAATCAGAATAAGTATTTATTTTAATTGTAGCAGATTATTGAGATGAATGAAGTAATTGTTTTGTTTCAAGCAACTATTTATTGTCAGATGTAGTGAAAGAATTTGTACATGAAGTTTAAATTGCTGAATTGATTTTGGCTATTTTTTTAATTTTATGATTTATAATGCTTAATATATCCTTCTAATCTGCTGATCCAGAGCTTCTTTTTATTTATTTTTTCTTATGCCTACTATCCACACTTATCTGTTATTTTATTTATATTTATATTAGGCATTTACCTTCAGATAGTTTGCTTGTTAGTTGTTCTAATTGTTAATGTTTTTTTTTACAGTTGGAGAAATTTAAGTGATAATTTTGTTTTATTTGGGTCTGAAAACGAAATTTGTGATTCATGAGGGCAATTATGAATGCACTTAATCATAAAATTGTTCTATGGCTACGTATAAAGTTGTGTAAATTTATTTTTTCTCAACAAAAATATATTTTTTTATTACGATAAATAATTTCTTATGTATTGTGATATCTGTTTTAATAGATGCGGTCATTGACATTTGAAGTACTCGTCTATAAGAACTTATATTATACGATTATATTTATACATTGTATTGTTCCTGACACTATTTTTTTTGTGGTTTTAATTGATTTTTTTTATTTAATCTACTACGTCTTAGTTGGTTCAACACCATTATTTAGCACTATTGACATTTTAATATAAAAAACAAATAAAATTATAATTTTTTGCTTATATGTGATAATTTAATTAATATTAAATTTGATCGAAAATAATTATATTATTGCAAAAAGGTAATCATTAAAGTTATCTTGACCTACATGAGTATCTATGTTTAGTCTAAGTTACAAGTCACACTACATACGATAAGTTTTCTGTTTTTTACTCATTAAATTGCGTTAATATTATATTGGGAGATTTATGAATGAAATACTGTTTAAGTCCGTTGTTTCATCTTGTTTATGTTGTTTTTATGTATATTTGAGGTTTTTTGTTTTATGTTTGTGTCCATTTGGGTCGATAAATAGTATAATCTAGACTATAATAACAAAGTGTAATGTGTATTTTATATGTGACTTATTTTATTTATTTATCAATAATTATTATACATAGATAGACTTATTCGCAAAACCCCTAGTAAAATAACAAGTTTGCTTTGTAAAC